>CM057099.1:19160114-20360114 GCA_029959045.1 Taenioides sp. WSHXM2023
GTGGCGCAGCACTGGCATCTATCAGTGTGAGCGCTACAGGTCCATGCTGGCTCTGCCCCGGGGCCTGCAGGTGAGAGGAAGAGCAACGTGCTTTATTTATTAACCTTTATTTAACCAGGTTAGAACTATTCAGTTTACTTTTGTGAGGGTGCCTGGCCAAGTGGTCTGTAGAGCACATCTCAAAATATAAGTGGCAAAGACAAAAAAAAAAGTACCAGGAACTGCAAAAGGTTTCAGTTGTGTAACAACCCTTACAGATCTGTTGCAGTGTTTCTTTCGTTCTTTTGAAATTTTGATTTGTAGAAAAAAAAGTAACTGCAACAGCTTGATTTAGACAGAGAAGATGTGATTTTGTCTTTTATTACCTTTAAATGTTTGAACAATGTGTGAAAAAGTCCTCTGAAAAAACACTTTCTATTATATTAAAACTACAGTTACTTACTTTTAGAATAAGGGGAAGAAGGAAGTTGTGTAAGAAATACAAAATAACTGTTGGGCATAGTAAACAGTCCTTTTATAAGGTTAATGTATAACTATTTTTTTTATTTTTTTTTTAATAGAAACTTCTGGTAATATGCAATAAAACTTAACTGCTCCTGTTTTTAACCCTTGGCAGGCAGCCCGAGCTCTTATGGTCCTGTCTTGTGTCACCTCTGTACTGGCTGGTCTGGTTAGTGTTTTGGGGATGAAGTGCACCTATTTTGCACACCGCTCCATCATCAAGTCCTCCCTGGCTCTGAGCGGAGGTGTCTGCTTCATCTGTGCTGGGATCCTCTGCCTGATAACTGTCATATGGACCACCAATGATGTCGTAGGGGACTTCTATGACCCATTCCTTCCCGCTGGTTTTAAATACGAGATTGGTCTGTGTGTATACCTTGGTTATGCTGCTTCGTGCCTCAGCTTGGTGGGGGGGGGGGTGATCTGTGGGAGCAGCAGTGGAAGACGTGGGTCCAGACGTCCAGAGTTTCACACACAGAGGAGTCAACCCATGTCTCCTCCTCCTGCTTTTAACAACATCTACCCCCCTGCTCCACCCTACAACCCCCCAGAGGCTCTCAAAGACAACCGGGCTCCTTCTATAACCTCTCTGACCAGCAATGGATACAGACTCAATAACTATGTTTAAATATCACACTATGGAGTCTTTGCACCTTATGATTCTGGACTAAAATCACAACTTTTAATAGAATTTTAATGTCATCTACATTACACACAACTTTGTTTTTAATCTTTAGACTTTCCTTGGACCTCAAGAAGTTAATTCTTTCTGTTAAATCTTCAGTGAAATGTTGTTTAGGTGTGGTACCACAAGGGGGAGTCATACATCTTGTAATAGATTCATTAAGTGCAAAAAAAAAAAAAAAAAGTATTTTGGAAGATATGTAAATTTCCATGTATTAATTTTGCCTTTATAAAAGTTAAGTGCATCTTAAACTAATCATGATGTTTTCTAAGATACTATTTTGAATTGTGTTTTGATTTAGAAATAATAAATCAGTTTTAATGCAACCATAGAAATAATAAATATATCTATACAACTGGTGACATAAAATGTATTTTTAATTTTATGTTCATACAGTATGATGCACAAAAACGGAAGATCCCTAGATGGCGCCAAAGAACCTCTGGAGTATAGGTTGATTGCTTCTACAGTTTCTAAAGTCTGTTTTATGCACTAAAGCCTATTTTTAAATTTTGGACAGCAGTTTATGGTTATGCTATTATTTCTGATAGCTTGGCTTTATTTATCCCTGTATATTAGCGAAACCTCTTCCAATTAAAGCTAACCTCTGCCTTCTTGTCTGACAGCCACGCACTTAATAAAGGGACTTGTCACGATTCAAGCAATGAACTAAGAAACTTAAAGTTTGTCTAAACTCTGGATTGCTAATAAAAAACACGGCACAGAACGACAACAGCAAGCGAAAACATTTAGGACAACTTACAGTTAGTAATTTCCAGGTAATTACCATGTCAAATCATACAACATTTTGGAGTGCAAGTGCATTCAAATATTTTGATTACGCGTAAATAAAGAATGAAGATGTACAGATCAGAAAACAGTGAGCGTTTAAAGAGTCTTAGTTTCGGTACCATGGTCAGCTCCAGTCCAAACTTCTCCAATTATTGCGCTTGGCTGTATTGCTGCTGATGTAACTGAAGGATTGAAGGCATCGTAACAGTTGTTGATCATGGAGGAGTGAGTTTTCGAAGTAGAAAAATATGAACTGACCTTTTCTGAACCCGTAAAAAGGAAAATGGCATTACACACGGTAAGCGAGAATTGTGAAAGTCGAGTTTGAAGTTGTAAAGAATGGCTTCAGATTGGCAACAGTCATAAAAGTCAATTGATGTACACTTAAAATTGTTATATGGGTGCTTTACGTCGTACTTCCGACTACAGCGCCCACGTCTGCACAAAACCCTGACGCTTAACTTGTTGGAGCAGCGCGCAAGATCGTAAATCAGTACTTGGACGTAACCTGGGAAGTAAAGGTTTTTACCAGTATGATATTCTGATATTGGAAAGCTTTCCTGAAGCGGAGAAGCCGTGCGTCACGCCACTCTCTATTAGGTGCTATTTTGGTCCAGGCCTGGAAGACATTCATCCCGTGTGTACCCACCCTGACAGCACCCAATAAACCCTCCACTACCATTCATCTCCACCCCCTCCTCCTCCACGCGCCGCTCTCTCCATCGCTCGCTCCCCGCTCGACGCACTTTAAAACAACATAGGACAATTGGGTTCCTACAACCTGAAGGAACACTGCATAGTTGTAAAATTTTAACTTAAACAATATCATATTTTGCACTTTGAAATCTTCCTGGAGTGGTTTCTTAGTCTGACCCTGCTTCCGTAAAGAAAAAGGTAAGCATTCTGATTGCATATGTCTTTAATTTTACAATCTGCTGTTCAACTAAAAGACATGACTCAGTAAACGCATCTGACTGCAGAGACGGGCGCTGATTTAGAGGAATCAATATTGCAATACTGGACTGACACCTGGGACCACAGAGTCAGTAGAAACGCAAGATGAGGTCCACGCGTTTGATCAAAGCACACTGAAACTTAATAGTGACTGATTTTAGTTTCTGTTGGCCATTTTAGACCGTGCGTAATGGTTGGAAAAGATACGTTCACTTTTACGCAATCGAACGTGTGCAACAAAAATGTATTTAAGTAGGATGTTTCCAAAAAGTATCAATTAGTTGGTGCTTATAATGTCCCCCATTGCCCAAACTAAACAAGCTTTGGGTAGAGTCTAATTAACACGGACTCTGCCCTTTAAAGATATGACTAAACCGTCTTAATTTCTGACATGATAATTTGAAATTTACATACTCAGCTCACAGTATCCGCCAAAGGTGATTACATAACCTATATGAACAATTTCATTTTATGAGGTCCACTATAAGACAGTGTAAAACCCACAGTTCTTTTAGTTAATGAGCTCTTCATGATTTTGGTCATTTAAAGCTGAAGGCTAAATCACCTTCGTCATCTTGGCTATCAGTAAAGGCAGCTAATTAAGAAAAAAATTCCCTTTAGTACAGTTTCGGCTTCTTTATTGTTGAAATAGCTTTATAATCTGCCAATGCCTTTGTAAGATAATAAGTAATTAGGACAAGTGGTGTGGCTATTTTCGTTGTAATGTTAATACACCATTTAAAGAAAGAAAGATTAGTCCTGGTTCTGTCTTTTGTCCCGTGCGCTCTCGTCTCAATCACTCTGTCTCTTTCCCTCAGCTCTCCATGACACTCTAGTCCAGGGCGCACAGCAGCACTTGGATCTCGGCGGAGTTACGCGGACCAAAGGAAGAAGATGGCAATTCACATCGAGGGTCTCGTGGCTATTGTGCTGTTTTACGTTTTGATTTTGTTTGTGGGAATTTGGGCTGCGTGGAAGAATAAAAACTCCGGAGTTACTGCTGATGGAGACCGCAGCGAGAGCATCATGGTCGGAGGAAGGGACATTGGACTGTTCGTTGGCGGGTTCACGATGACTGGTGAGTTTTTTGACGTCCATCACCCAGCTTTTAACGTCTTAGAGCGTGTTTTACTAGTTTTTGGTCGTTTTGTTAACTGTGCAACAATTTCTCTCAAAAGTTTCGTTGCGCACATATGAAAATGCTTTTTACGCACAACAATAGCACACTACTTTTAGTTTTTACCTCAGACTCTTTAAGTGTAATGCATCCAGAACAATGCAAATATACATCTCACGTGACGAATAGAGAAAGAGACTGTAATATTACTGTATTATCAGTCAACTTTAATCATTGCAACACAAAAACTGAATAGAATTTGTTGATTAATATTAGTGCATTCTTAAACATTGCATTCAATTTACATATTGTTCTCTCCAGCCACATGGGTAGGTGGGGGCTACATCAACGGGACAGCAGAGTATGTGTATCTGCCCGACTATGGACTGGCCTGGGCACAAGCTCCGTTTGGATACGCTCTCAGTCTAGTAGTGGGTAAGAACACTTAACTTTGATGAGAGTCAGGGCTAATTAAAGCTTTAGACTCATGAAGAATGCTATGCTGAGATTAAAAGTTGAATCTGTACCCGTGAAGTCCAAATGTATTCTTTTTAATGTAGCGTTATTGTGGACTTTACTGACTGTGGTATGTGCTATTATTTTTCAATTTAATTATGAAAGGAGAGACTCAAAGAAATTGTATCCATGGCAGTATACCTGTTTAAAGTAGGATGTATTTTTCCTTATGAATAAATAAATAAAATGTTCAAATACGCCCAGACAGCAGTAGTGTAGTAGTGCTTTCTGTGGTGACTCATAAAGTACTCCCTATTCATTCATTCATTAAATGACTAGTCATTTGTCTGACTTACTTAAATGGTTTGCATCACTCAGGAGGCCTTTTCTTTGCCAAGCCGATGCGTTCTCGAGGATACGTCACCATGTTGGACCCATTCCAACTGCTGTACGGGAAGAGGATGGGTGGACTACTCTTCATCCCAGCGCTCATGGGGGAAATCTTCTGGTCAGCCGCCATTTTGTCTGCCCTGGGTACGTTCTCAATTATCTGAAAGCATTAAAATGGAAATATATTAATTAACTTATCTGGAAAATATAACTGGTCTTGTTTGCAGGTGCCACTCTGAGTGTCATCGTAGACATAAACATCAACATGTCAGTAATAATTTCAGCTCTCATAGCCATCTTCTACACTCTGGTGGGAGGACTCTACTCTGTGGCCTATACGGATGTGGTCCAGCTCTTCTGCATCTTTCTTGGATTGGTAAATTTTAGGCTGGGCATAAAAAAACTATAGCCAAATATGTGATATCTATGAGTTTGAGACTGACTGTGTACCTTCAGTGGCCTCTGCAATTCCCAGTAGTTGGTGACATCACGAAAGACTGCCTTGAATACAGGCAAACACCTGGCTGTAAACACCGGTTTGAAGTGTGGATAGCTGTATGACCAATCACACTGTTCCTTATACCTCTACCCCTCCCCCTCACTCTTTTCTTTAGGCCTCCAGGTACTGTCCAGTTTAGCAGCTCTGTTGGAAATGTGGTTGTGGGCTTTTAGGCGTTTAGTCCAACCGCTGTGTTTGAGTTTAAACCCATCATACTGCTAACAGCCTATTACAATGACTGTGGCCAGCACCTTGGTCTCACCACTTTGGTTCTTAGGCTGAGTGAGGCCATTTTGTGCAAAGTTTTTTTTTTGTTTTTGTTTTTTTTTGGGTACTTCAGGTTCCTCAATCAACCTAAAACACGCACAGTATAGGCTAAATAACCTCTAGCTCACAGTCTTGACCATGTCTAACTCAATAGTCTGAAATGGGTTCCTGGGTGCTTCACTGCAGCATGGGTCAGAAGAAATTTTCCTATGGGGATAATGAAAGTATACCTTGATGCGTATACAAGACTAAACACATTCTGTTTTCCCTATAGTGGATCAGCGTGCCTTTTGCCTTGTCCAACCCAGCCGTGTCAGACATCACCATCACTGCTAAAGAAGTGATCTACCAGAGTCCATGGCTGGGGAAGATTGTGCCTGAGGACAAGTGGCTGTGGGCTGACAACTTCTGTTTACTAGTATGTCATAGGGTCCCATCTTTTTAAGGTAATAACTTCTGTACTGTATATTGACTGTTCTCTGTTTGCAGATGTTAGGGGGGATCCCATGGCAGGTGTATTTTCAGAGGGTTCTTTCAGCCTCTTCAGCCACATACGCACAGGTGCTCTCTTTCCTCGCAGCTTTTGGCTGCCTGGTTATGGCAGTGCCCTCCGTCCTGATTGGAGCCATAGGAGCTTCCACTGGTAATGACAATTTATATATGTACAGTGGAGGAAATAAGTATTTGATCCCTTGCTGATTTTGTAAGTTTGCCCACTGACAACGAAATGAACAGTCAATAATTTTAATAGTAGGTTTGTTTTAACATTGAGAAATAGAATAGCAAAAAGAAAATCCAGAAAATAACTTTAAAGAAAATATATAAACTGATTTGCATTTCATTGAGTGAAATAAGTATTTGAACCCTGTAGTCAAAAAAGACTTAGTGCTTGGTGGCAAAATCCTTGTTTGCAGCACAGAGGTCAGACGTTTCTTGTAGTAGGTGACCAGGTTTGCACAGGTCTGGAGACTGGCTGGGCCACTCCATGACCTTAATGTGCTTCTTCTTGAGCCACTCCTTCATTGCCTTGGCTGTTTGTTTTGGATCAATGTCGTGTTGAACAACCCATCCACGACCCATTTTCAGTTTCCTGGCAGAGGGAAGGAGGTTGTCACTCAGGATTTTAATGGTACATGGCTCATTCTATCCTTCCGTTGACGTGGTGAAGTTGTCCTGTGCCCTTGGCAGAAAAACACCCCCAAAGCATAATGTTTCCACCTCCATGCCTGACAGTGGGGATGGTGTTCTTGGGGTCATAGGCAGCATTTCTCTTCCTCCAAACACGGTGAGTTGAGTTAATGCCAAAGAGCTTGACTTTGGTCTCATCTGACCACAGCATCTTCTCCCTTCTCTCCTCTCTAAATCATTCAGGTGTTCATTGGCAAACTTGAGCCTGCACATGTGCCTTCTAAAGCAGGGGGACCTTGCGAGCACTGCAGGATTTTAATCCATTGCGGCGTAAAGTGTTACCAATGGTTTTCTTAGTGACTGTGGTCCCAACTGCCTTGAGATCATTGACTAGCTCCTCCTGTGTAGTTCTAGGCTGATTTCTCACTGTTCTGATGATCACTGAAACCCCACGAGGTGAGAGCCTCAGACCAAGGTCAACTGATGGTCATTTTGTTAATTTTGTTTTTCTTAATTTTTTGAACAATTGCACCTACAGTTCTCTCCTTAACACCAGCTTCTTGCTTAAGTTTTTGTTGCCCATTCCAGCCTTGTGCAGGTCTACAATCTTGTCCCTGACATCCTTTGACAGCTCTTTGGTCCCAAATAGTAAATACTTTCCCATGTTGGAGAGTTTGGAGATGGATTGATTGACTGATTCTGTGGACAGGTGTCTTTTATACAGGTGACTAGTTAAAACGTGTCTAATTCAGGAGAAGAGTTGATTCGGAGTGTCTAACTAGTCTGTGGGAGCCAGAACTCTTAATGGTTGGAAGGGAATCAAATACTTATTTCACACAATGAAATGCAAATCAATTAATATATCGTCTATAATGTGATTTTCTGGATTTTCTTTTGGATATTCTATCTCTCAATGTTAAAATAAATCTACCATTAAAATTATAGACTGTTCATTTCTTTGTTAGTGGACAAACCTACAAAATCAGCAAGGAATCAAATACTTACTTCCTCCACTGTATTTTTATATTCACTCTATTACTTTGTTGATGAGCATGGTCCCTCATATCTACCTGAATTATGCATGTACCCACTTCAAAGTTGTGCCATTAGTGATATTTTAGAATAATTTGTGCCGTGACTACAGAATGGAAAAGGGAGACTTACAATATTCTCAAAAAGAGGTCCTTCAAAATGATTGATTTTGTCAGTTGCATAAAAATACATTTTAAAATGCAATATAATGAACTTTCCACATGTGGTGGTAAGTGGCTGCTGTAGCCACAACTTCCCTGGGGCTGCATGAAAAATAGCCTTTTTTTGACCATCACCAATCCCTCATTTACTCACTTGAGCTACTGTCATTAAAAGTAAAATATATAATGTAAATAAAGAACTGAAGAAAGAAAAGTATGCTGCACTGTCAAAGAAAAACCTCAAAGACATTGATGGTGCTACTAACATATTCACATAGAGCACAAAAACACAAATCTATTAAGACTAAATTGCACATGAAACCAAGTCTCTTGGTAATCTGTGAATTAGGCGCACACACATACAGCCACATGTTGATTAAGCAGTGAATGAAACATCATAAGTCAGTGGCTGCGTCCAGGAGAGTGATCCTTTATTCAAACAGAACCACAGATCAAAGCAGAGCCGACATGTTTACTGACGGTTTTCAGACGTGGAAATACAGAAATACAGTATCAGGAGGCAGAAGTATCCTGTCACGAGCCGTACGGGAGTGCACCAGACCATGGTTTGGTGAATATTACATCTGAGGAGGAGCTTGTTATTTTGGTCAAGGCGGTTTCTATGTAATTGCTAATTATCTAAAGATTTTGAGCTACAGCCAGGAAGACGGGAGAGATGCAGACAGATATCTTAATTTATGTGGTGCCGGTGAAATGGTTGGTAGGTTCAGACTGACGTGGGGGGGGAGGTGAAAGAGCAAACATGATTCACTGTCCCGCTGAGAGACGTAAAGGCCAGCTGAACCCAGAGCAGTAGTGAGTCCCAGTCTGCTGAGATTAAACACCTCCAGTATAGCTGCTTTGTACATTCAACTAGGGGTGGGCCATATTGACAGAAAATTGTATCTTAATATTTTCTGCATTGTCTTGTTAATGATATTCAGATGATATTTTAACAGTGGATCTGAAGTGTAATGATTCAGGTTCCAGTCTAGCACAAAATGTAAATGGACCATAAAATTAACCACAAAAGGGTAGTTACTTCAAGATCATTCAACTTTATTATGAATTAAGTCTTTGTTCATACTTTATTAAGGCTATTAAAAGTGTATTTATACATTTTACCTGTGATTGTTGTTGTTTAGCAGTTAATATTTCAGTCCTCCCTCATCTGTTACTCCTGGATGTTTTTAAAATGTGCACTGTGTACTGAATATTGATTTTTCGGGGGGAAAAAAGCTAATAGCCATTAGATACAGTATAGGTCCAAAATTGTCCAGCTTTAACACTGATTGTGAATTACTACTGATTTGATTAATATGACGTCTTTGTTCATCTGTATTTCTCGATTCAGTTATGTCAAAATGTCAAGTCAGTATTGATAATGCTTCACAATGCTTCAAGTATGAAACACTATTAATTCAATGATTATTAATGAAAAAGTCAATTAAAATCCAATTAAAGAGCCTTATATATTCAACAACTCTGGGTCGTTACTCAAAGTTGATGGCGCATGACTGTAAACTAATCAATCATCTCATGAAACTAAACTGACTTTTTGTATTGCCACCACTTAATTAAATGTTTGAAATATAGAAAAATAAAGATGCACTTTGTACCTTTTCTGATGGGGGGTATATCACCTGCTTTCTCCATGGAGAGGTTGCTCTGCCTGGTATGTTCCATAGTGTGGCATTAAACGTATCTTGCATTTATTGCATTAAAGGTGCATTAAATGCATTTCATGTTGTGAGCTGGATCGCCCCTCCACTGATCTGATTGGTAACTTGCTGTTGTGGTGTCACCTGCTTGGCTCCATGGAAATAAATAAGTTTAAGGTCATACTGTTAAGTAGATGAGGTACCTCCACCAGAAAAGTTACAAACTACACCTTTAAACCACATTTGGATATTTAAAAAGGTAACAGTAGAAAATAGCAGAAATAAGTATACAAATTTTAAACTGTGCAACCACCATTTTACTGTTGCCCTACTGTACTAGCTTTAAAAATCCATTAATTCTGAGTATTTTTTATGCTTAAAATATTTATCTCTTGGCCAACTCTTAATCACTTGTCTTGCAGATTGGAACCAGACCACATATGGATCTCTACCTCCAAAGGACAAAGACGAATCAGACATGATTTTACCCATAGTCCTCCAACACCTGTGTCCGCCCTATATTTCTTTTTTTGGTTTGGGGGCAGTCTCAGCGGCTGTGATGTCATCCGCAGACTCATCCATCCTCTCCGCCAGCTCCATGTTTGCCAGGAACATCTATCAAGAGGCTTTTCGACAGTCGGTAAGCGCCAACAATGATAATAATACAGTCTGCTAAAACAATTTTAGAAAAGTCTGAACATCAATCAATAAATCCATTTCAGTTTTTGTTCTGTAATTTCAAAGTTTTTCTGTTTTTGTTTACTGTTCAGAAAAAGTGGCAAATTAATCAAAACTTTCTGGTTCATTTTACTTTTTCAATTTGTGGTTCTCACAAAGCAAATCTGCTACCCTTGCATGCTTAGCTTCTTTATTGTATATTTTATGCATGTGATTCTCTTCGTCACTAGTTCTACTAGTTCTATATGTGAGTCATGGTAGATATTTGACTATGTCAGCATCAAACAATGACTGAGTGGTCAGTACCTTGGGCTCATTGCTTTGGTTCGTGGGCTTAGTGGGGCCATTCTGTGCAAAGTTTGCATATTACTCCTTGTGTGTGAGTGTGTTTTTTTTGGGTTTTTTTTTTTTTTTTTGGTACTTTATGTTCCTCAACCAACCTAAAACATGCACAGTATAGACTAAATAATGTCTGGCTTGTTAGTACTGAACATGTCTAACTCAATATTCAGAAATGGGTTCCTGGGTGCTTCACTAACCCTGACTTTTTAGAGCGAAGCCCAAAAGAGATCAAAAACATAAATTAATAATCAGTATTACTACCAGAGGGAGTTTGCATAACGCAGTTGGAGAACCACTTCTTATCTTGATGCAACCATTTATGTTTATTTTGGCACAGGGCTTGCGTGATGTTCTGATAATCTCATAAGACTATTGAAACATCTTGAACTTAATTTCATTTTGAACATTTTTCTCTCTTGTCCAGGCATCAGACAGGGAGATAGTATGGGTGATGCGCTGCACAATCTTTGTTTTTGGAGCAGCTGCTACTGCCATGGCTTTGCTAACCGGATCCGTCTATGGCCTCTGGTACTTGAGTTCAGATCTGGTTTACGTCATCATCTTTCCTCAACTTCTCAGTGTTTTGTTCGTCAAAGGGACTAACACATATGGCTCTGTGGCTGGCTACATTTTTGGACTTTTGTTGCGCATCGGTGGAGGCGAACCCTACCTCAGACTACTCCCGTTTATCTACTACCCCGGCTGGGTTCCTCAAGAGAAGGTCCACCATCTTACAGGCGATGTGGAGTATTTTATCCAGCAACGATTCCCATTCAAATCTGTTTCAATGCTAGCTTCATTATTGGCTAACATTGGCTTTTCATATCTGACTAAATATCTATTTGAAAGTGGTATACTGTCCCACAAGTATGACTTTTTGGATGCAGTGGTGTCCAAGCATAGCAAGGAGATTATGGACAAGGCTACGCTGGTTAGCAACCAGGATAACATTAGATTAGCAGAGATGGCACCAGTCAGACAAGTGTTGGGAGCATCACTGGCTGGGACTTTTACAAACAATGAGATCTTAAGCGACGATGGTGGATCAAGTCCTGAGCCATTTGAAAATGAGGACTAAACGGCACAAATGAATTATAAGATACTACAATGTAAAAGGATGTGCTCTTCAGGAAACTTGCTACTGCCACACTGGATACATAGAAAGTGAAAGTTTATGCTTTTTATTAAGGAGAGGTCTGAGGAAGTTCAATTTTCAATCAAATTTGTGTGACGAAGGAACAACTCAACAGAACCAGACTGACGCTGCTAAAGTTGACAGATGGATATTTGAACAATGGACTGCTTTGGTAAAGAGAAAAGTGCAATATCTAATCATAAAAATTGTATTGTGTGTCGATACTGTATATGTGTGTGTACAGACCCCAGATCACGTCTTAACATTTAATTTGCGTAGTAGACAATACAGCAATAATGTTTTAAGGTGCAGATAGTTAAACACTGTGTAAATCTAACATTTTACTTGAAAAAATGACCTTTCATTAAGTGGTGTCATTGATGGTCCATGCAGAAGTTTGCCCTTCATATTTTGCCAAGATCCAGAGCCACTTGTAAATTAGCTAAGAAATAAGATCATGCCTCAGAACATCAGTCACACTACTAATTAATTAAATACCTTTGCAAAGTTCAATTTACTAAATGAGATTCCATCCACAAAGCCATTGCAGGTATTTCTTATGATAAAAATTAACCAATTACCAAAAACATAATCACATAAAAATTTCATATATTCCAAGCCAAAGTGTACCAGTAAATTTAGTAGTTGCCAGTGCTGTTCAACAGTGTGTGGATGTACACACAAACTATTTAGGTATCTGAAGAAGATTGTGAACTTAAAAAAGAAAAAATATATATTGTAATGGATTGTAGAGTAAAGAAAATTGTTAAGGAATGATTTCTTTGTTTACATATGTTTGGCATATTTGATGAAGTAAATTATGGTTCAGATATGAACCCTTCTAAGCTACATTCATTAAGTATGTCAATTTGCAGCTGTTTGCATATAAATAGACATTATAGCTACAAACTAAAGCAGCTGGATTTTTAATATGGTTCATACCTTCATTGGCAGACTGTTTTCCCAGTGTTTAAATGTTTAAGCCCCGCTCATTGGCCAGGTCAGTGATAAATGGTCTTAAATATCTGAATTGTTGTATGTGTGGGTGTTTCTGATTGTTTGTTTCCTTGTCCTAAACCTTTTATTGGGCGCAGCAGGTTAGAGGAGACAGGAAATGAGTGTTAGTCCAGGACGCTGGCGGAGGGGCAGGTCAGTATCGATCCTGTCCGTGATTAGCCCTCGGGACATTTGATTAACGCTGCTGTGATGGTCAGTTTTCTTCTACTGTACAGAGACAGAGAATAAGTCCTTTCAAGGCTCCTGCTGTGTATGAGACTCTGGTCAGTGACTACTTTCTATGTTGTCTTTGTTCACCTGTGGTTTGATGTTGTCTGTTTAAGTCTGTTTTCAGTTAGGAACTAATGCCTTAATTCAAACATCCGTGGTTGAAATAGGCCTGCCACTATATCAACTTATAATTTAATATATGAAAGCTGGAACCATATTTTTGGAGCTCAGTGCTTATCATGTGTACATTTTCATTGCATTAATGGGGAACCGTAAGATTTGAGATTTAGTGAGCCAAATAGGTAACTATCAGTGACGTGCGGTCAGAGGAGGCAGGGGAGGCAGTGCCTCCCTTGTCAATCATGAAAAGAAGAAAGGATTTATTATAAATTCAAATAAAAAATAATAATTATCAGCTTGTATGTATTTATTATTAACCCCTTCTCCAGTCGAAAAAATGTTTTTTTTTCTTGTTTCAATAATTGAATATGGCAGAATTTTCGTTTGTCCCGTTCAAATGCAAGGAGAAGGTGCGCCGTGAGGCACCAGCCTCCAGTGCCTCCAGCCGCTCGATCCCGAGCAAAGTGGCTAAGTTGGCTAACCCACTGTATATTGCCGATAAATGGCCCTCAAACTCTCTGATTATATGCTCTGTCTCTCCGGAATCTTTATAATGTATGAAATGTATTTCTGTAACGTGTTCAGGCTCGCAGATCAATCATAAAACCTCAGTAAAAAGCTCACCAGGGGAGGCAAACAGTACTCGTGCCTCAACATAGAGGGCGCTTGTGAGCACAGAGATTCTTGGCCTGCCGCCGCTATGCGCCGAAACAACTACATCATCTTCTTCGTTCTTTTTTATATTGCATTGGGACACCTGTGTCTTTGATGACAAAGTCCACCAATGTGCAGAGGGATTGTAAACAGTGTAACAGTTTTCTTTGAGACGTGCTTTATTTTGATTTAGCCTAAATGAAATTAAAAGTCCTGCTCACGATATGCGCGAGTTGACCCAGGACCCGCGGATCGCTAAAAGCGCAACTTGAGGAAGAGAAGAGAAACAGAGTGCGTGCCTTCATGGATGTGTTTTCACCTGCTGCAGTGCACAGGAGAGATGAGGGTGCGCTCACGATGACACAGGTAGACTCGCAGCATGATCCATGCTTATTTATTCACAAACTTTATTAAAAAGCGTGTTTTTCATGAGTGATTTGGAGATTTCAGGCAAGATACAAAAAATCCAAGTATGACGCGTCCACGTTACGCATAAATGCACAGCTACAGAGCGCGCAGGAGCTGCTTTGCTAAAAAGCATATAAATTAGTCTATTTATTGCAAAAAATACCTTGTTCCCAGTTTTGAAATACTGAACAACAATCATATTTTATTTTTCCTTTTTTTAATTGAAGTTTTTGTTCTTTTGAATTAAGAATATAGAAAAGCCCTGGTGTAAGTAAGTCTGCTGCACTGCTGCATATAATATATAGTTGTTGTCTATCAAATGATGAATTTTTTAATTTTATTTTATTTATTTATTTATTTATTTATTTATTTTTTTTGGGGGGGGGGGGGGGGGGGCATTAGTCCCTCCCCAGCTGTCAACCTCACCGCACGTCACTGGTAACTATAGATACTATTTCATTCTGCTTCATTTATTTATTGCAACTCATGTTTTGTTTTATTTTTTAAACAATATGCATTTATAAAACAACTTGCTGAGATTATCCTGCTTTAAGTTTACTGCATCAGTGGTATAGACTATTTTTCAATACTATTGTTTATCATAGTATTTTAATGTAGCAATATGTCGTACTTCAAACATTGTTATCATGACAGGCCTAAAAGTATGGAAATGTCAAGGACATGTTACATGTTACATACATAAGAAAAAGTTAATTCAGATTATGTCCAGTTTCTAAATGCAGTGACCATGTGTTGTAGGAGAGTTTTATCAGTGCCATATTGGTTTGGTTGAACAATATGATGATACTGAAATCTCATACTCAATAATTATAACATTTTACATTATTAGACACAGACATAGAACTCTATGTCACAGTAAGTTTGATAAGGACGTGGGTTAAAATGTGCTCTGATGCTATGCAAAGTGTCAGGCAATCTCATCACACTAAATGTGAATGTAAGATGAATGTCTGTGGCTCTGTGTTGTAAAATGCAATGTATTTTTGTGTGATACTTGTAAATATACCAAAAAAGCATAGAAACTAGTCTAATTTTAAATGCAGCATTGTCAACAGTAAAATGAGCTATTTATTTATTATGTCTATAAGAGTATATAGTTGTAAACATATGTGAGGTAAGTTAAATAAATTATATTATTTAGCAGCCAGCAGTTGTATTGTCTTTCCATATATATTTTGAGACATTCAGTACAATGAGATTAATTTTCATGTAAGAAGGGGAGTGAGTGGGTGATTGACAGTTCTGACAGTGGTGACAGTTATAAGATTCAGAGGTGGCTGTTTTGATTGATGCCTCCAACCAGGGCCAGAGATTAAACACATCCACTTTACATTTCAGACCTTTGGACAGAAAAGCAGACCAGTGAGATATATATATATATATATATATATATATATATATATATATATATATATATATATATATATATATATATATATATATATATATATATATATATATATCCTCCCCAAAAGGATTTAAACTTTGTATTTGCACTATTAAATGGATAATGGTTTCACTATATTGACTTTTTCCATGGGAAAAAGTTAGAGACCCCTGTTCTAATGTTATAGATATTATAATATAAATATATAGATAATATAATAGACTCTATTGTCATTTTAGTTTTCAGGTCCAGTAAATTTTGAAACAAAATCTGTCAGAAGTGAATATTCTTTTCATTAAGACCAGATGAGCAAAGTGGGGGAGTCGTTAACACAGTTCACAGGGCCAAAAGTGCATGTCACTGTATACTGTATCTACAACAACAAGCTCTATGTGTGCAGCTGCATAGTGAAATGTTATTAGTGTTAGAGTCAGAGACTGTCGCTTCATGTGAGTGATTCGCTGCAGGTGACAGACTTGGATTAGTTTAGTAGAAATAAGTCTGAAAATTTCTGGTATTTGTACTTGTGGAACCCATTCTCACGAATATGTAAGTCTATGTATAAAATATGAGAATATATTCACTTTGACTATTCTATATATGTATTAAGAAGAAGATGAAATTATATCCCGTGTATTTGCATGTATTATTAAGAGTCACCTCAACAAATGTTCCTTCCTCCTTTATTTCTTTTATATATTTATTTGACATGAGTTCTTCATCAAATTTATCAGTCAAATCGATGATCTTCCTCGATATGGGGCTTGGACAAAATAATTACAGTATGTAAGCATCTAATTATCTCATATGCTCTCATATACTTTTTCTTCTCTTCATGTATTGGTCACTTTACATATCTAACTCCTCCTTTACAATGCATCACGTTTTTCTCCACACAATCCTGTGTTTGAACTCCCATCTGGGCGGTCATGGAAGTGTTTTAAATATTTCCACCAACAGGATCTGCACCTGCCCCAGAGCCAGACTGCAGGCTGCATGACTGTCCTCCCCTGAGATAACAACAATGATGGAGCCTCATCAGTAACATGTACTAAACATAGGAGGCCTTAGTCCTTGGGCAAAAATTACTTATTCTCAACCAATGACACAAGGAAGGCCTGCATGACACATTCTTTTCTCCAAAGAGATGTTGGAATATTCCACAGTATAGGATTAAACTCATTTAAACTCATGGAGACAAGCAGGGGACATCACCAAGCCAATTTACAAGTGGGAGAGGCAAGTCCACTTACAACAAGAATGCATGAGGTTTTTTTTATTTTATTTTATTTTATTTTATTTTATTTTATTTTATTTTATTTTATTTTATTTTATTTTATTTTATTTTATTTTAATAGCAATGAAACATCTGTAAATGAATAAATAAGACATATTGGTTTAATGCCATACTGTGCAGCATTCCAGGCAAAGCAATAACATCTCCATGGCAACAAGCAGGTGCAATGAACCTCCACCAAGAAAGTTACATAGTGCATCTTTATTTAATGGGTAACATACCAGTTTCTAGAATATCATATTTTTGTGTACATGTGAAGTAGAAAGTATATGACAGTGGGACTAGACAGCTGAAGATAAAGGAAATGCTACTTTAAGAGGAGCGCATAGATGATGTAATTTAAAGTAATAAATCTTGGCCCAGTTACGGCTTTTTCGGTAAGGAGCCAGACTGGAAAACAGTCATTACCTACATTAGACTAAGTGTTCCACTTATCATGAGAAAGGAGCAGAGCTACAATAAGAAAAAATAAATCTGGAGAAATGTAGAAAATGCCTGATTAAATGTGTCTCAGGGCTTATAAAACTGAAAAGAAAATACAGCTTCCTTCCATTGTGCACCACAGGATCAGATCTCTCCCATTAATGGCTTGTTTTAAACCACAGCTTTCAAAATAAGGAACGTTTTACCTCTTCCAAGTAATTGATGTGTTTTTGTGCCAGTCTTCTCGTTGACCACCCTAGCTGGTTTATGTTGGTTTAATAAGCTTAGTGGTTAAAATGCAATTATATTACATTACTGGTGGTTTTCAGATTATAAAATGTGATGACATCATATTTCCAGATGGGGGGTGTGGTTGTTTTCAGAGAGACCACCGAAGCCGAGAGAAAGTTTAGGTGATATTTATTCCAGATAATGCGGTTACAATTACAATTACAAGTATTATAAGTATCTTATCTTATAGAGAACCTTATAGAGAGTGAGAAATGCACTTTGGTAAGGACAGACGCATCTAGAGAGAGACGCACGGAGATAGGGAGACAAGGGCCACCAGCTACCAAACAACCGATTGACCACGAAGAACCTCCTCTCTGGAGTTATATCCCCATATCAAGACAATCCCCTAGTCACGTAATCACATTCCCCATTGTGGGTCACTCTGACATTTTGGCAACTAGAGACGTTTCGGCAACCCGAAATGTTGTTGCTCCCCTGGATTCCCAGAATCAACCATACTTGGTTACGGCCCCCTGCATCCCTTGTCCTGTCTCTCTCTTAAAGAAAACATCTGTGCTCTAATGTTACATAAGACATTTGGTTCACAATTAATCATAACAAAACATATTTTCCACCACACATCCCCCCTTTCCAGGCTACTGGCCTGGAATTATGTGCCCTTTAAGTAATCATAATAATGTGTAGCATCCCAATTTGTGTCACCATACCATGCTGTGGAGGCGAAAAAAACCCTAGTGACCTGATCAAGGGAAAAATTCCTCCACGACCCTCTTCTGAGCGATCCCTGTCGTGTGTTTACTGCTAGTTTCATTCATCACATCGACAGCCAAACATTCAAGAGCATGGTCTGATGTAACAGCAGTGATACATTTGTAAATACATTGAATTCATACATTGAATACATGACCATGTTTGTAAGCTGTTGCAAAACTGTTGCATCCGCCTTGCATTGTGTGCAATTGTGTAGAATCCCTCAGTCGTCCAGGTAGAATCCATAGCAAAAGGAGAAATTTAATTTGTCAACTGGACAGAGTTTATTTGGTCGAATACGTTTTGCAGCTCATCCAAGCTGCTTCTTCAGTTCTGGTCAGATGCTGGCGGACACTGCTTTATATCTGCTTGAAGGGAGGAGCTTAATTACAATGAAAATTACTCTGAGACAACACATATTTTTTTACAGTTTCTGTTAGTCAGGTGAGTCTATTCAATATGGAGTTGTTTACAGTTTCTGTTAGTCAGGTGAGTCTATTCAATATGGAGTGGGAGTGGGGGAGTAGTTAGCATATCCATTCAGGGCCATGATGGGTGTTTTCACACCTCTGGACATGTCCTGGCTAGTCCCATTGTTTTCCCAGTTTGTTTTGATTTAGGTTTGAGGATAGAGTTATAGATGGGAGACAAATGATGTCTGAGACCCCCATTTCTGTTCAAGGAAGGATTCTCTTTCTTGACAAAAATAGCTTCTTTAACTCCCCTCTCAAACCAGTTCTTTTCTCTGGCCAAGATCTGGACCTCGCTGTCCTCAAAGGAGTGGCCTGTGGCTTTTAGGTGGAGATGTACGGCAGATTGCGGCCCACCCTGGTTTTCCCGTCTGTGTTGATACATCCTTTTGTGAAGTGGCTGTTTTGTTTCTCCAATGTAGCGCTCACTGCAGTCTTCACTACACTGAATGGAGTAGACCACATTGCTTTGTTTGTGGCTCAGTGTTTTGTCCTTAGGATGGACCAGTTTTTGTCTTAAAGTGTTTGTGGGTTTGAAATAGACTGGGATTTCATGTTGTCTGAAGATCCTCTGTAGTTTTTCGGAAACGCCAGCCAGGTAAGGAATAGTTACACCCCTTCTCCTGGGCTCTGGTTCTCTGTTGTCCTGTTTCTTTGCTCTCTTCGTTTTATTGAAAGCCCATTTAGGATATCCACAAACGGAGAGGGCTTTCTCCACGTGTTGTTCTTCTTTCTCCTTTCCCTCTGCGCTTGTAGGAACCACTTGGGCCCTGTGTTGTAATGTCCGAATGACTCCCAGTTTGTGCTGAAGTGGGTGGTGTGAATCAAAAAGCAGATATTGGTCGGTGTGTGTGGGCTTCCTGAAGACCTCCACCTGGAGTCGCCGGTCTTCTCTTATTGTTACTGCACAATCTAAGAAGGCCAATGTGTTGTCCTTGGCATCTTCACGTGTGAATTTGATGTTCGGATCTACAGAATTGATATGTGCAGTAAAAGGTTCCAAATCTTGAATTTAGATTTTTGAGAAATTATCATCAACAAAGCGATGCCAATGTGTGGGTGGAGTGCCTGGATATGAGGCCAGGGCACTCTGTTCAAATTGTTCCATGTATAAGTTTGCAATGATAGGGGAGACCGGTGAGCCCATTGCACAGCCGTGGATTTGTCTGTAGAAGTTTTCTCTGAACTGGAAATAGGTGGTACTTAAACAAATTTCCAGCAGTTGGCAGATTTGGTCGGGTGAACGTTTGGTTCTCTCTTCTAGCTTGGTATCCTCCAGTAGTCTCCTCCTTGCTGCCTCCACCGCTACCGATGTAGGGATACAAGTGAAAAGAGAGGTCACATCAAAGGAAACCATAGTCTCTTTCAGCATCTGTAAAATACACACCCCATCCCACATAAAGCTCCCCCTCCCCCCTTTCCAGGGGAGATTCACCCTGGAACTCATCATCCTCTTTATCTTTTGCCTCCAATGTCTCTGCTAGGTCAGAATTAACTTTCACACAATGATTTAAATGGTACCAAGTAGTCGAACCTTTTACTTGCACTGCAGTTGACATCGCTCTAGTCACCTCGTATGGTCCTTCTCTCCTTGGAAGGTCCCACTTTCTCCTGAAGACCTTCACATACACCAAATCACCTGCTTTTACTTTCAGTTTCTCCTCCTAGTCTCCTTTTTCCTGCAAATACAAAGAAGCCACCCGAGCAGAAATGCTCCTATGGATGTTCGTTAGTTGTTTCACATATGCTTTCATGTCATTTACCAAAATGTCCAAAGGTGGACCCTTTGCCATTTTATACACAGGCGTTGGCATAACATGACCTGTTAACGCTTCATGAGGTGACAATTTTAGCGTTCTGTTAGCACTTGCTCTATAGGCCATTAATGCGAGTGGGAGGGCATCTACCCAATCCAATCCTGTGCACATACAGATTTTTAACAGTTTATTTTTCAACACACCATTAGCCCTCTCCACCATCCCATTTGCCCATGGAGAATAGACACAGGAGAGTCTTTGTTTGATACCCAGCTTTTGTAAAACGCATTTTACTGTTTTATCTACAAATTCTTTACCATTGTCTGAACTTATTCTTGCCAGGACGCCAAATCGAGGTATAACTTCTCTACACAGGAATTTTGCTACTGTGTCTGCATTTTTGTGTTTTGATGGTGTTGCCTCAACCCATCTACTAAATCTGTCAACTACAGAGAATGGTGCTGTGCATTTGACAATAGCCAGAGCCTTAGGCTTCATCATGGCCATTAGTAACTTAGCAGTTTGTTCACCATGTTGGATAGGTGAGCCATCAGATTTTTTAAACCCTCCCCCCTTCCATGCTGCTCCGAACAAGTGGCAAACCCCATGTGCATATGCTGAGTCAGTGTAAATATTCACTTCTCGTCCCTCAGCATACATCCTGTTCGTGACGCCAAGATTTTGTGTGGTTGTTTTCAGAGAGACCACCGAAGCCGAGAGAAAGTTTAGGTGATATTTATTCCAGATAATGCGGTTACAATTACAATTACAAGTATTATAAGTATCTTATCTTATAGAGAACCTTATAGAGAGTGAGAAATGCACTTTGGTAAGGACAGATGCATCTAGAGAGAGACGCACGGAGATAGGGAGACAAGGGCCACCAGCTACCAAACAACCGATTGACCACGAAGAACCTCCTCTCTGGAGTTATATCCCCATATCAAGACAATCCCCTAGTCACGTAATCACATTCCCCATTGTGGGTCACTCTGACATTTTGGCAACTAGAGACGTTTCGGCAACCCGAAATGTTGTTGCTCCCCTGGATTCCCAGAATCAACCATACTTGGTTACGGCCCCCTGCATCCCTTGTCCTGTCTCTCTCTTAAAGAAAACATCTGTGCTCTAATGTTACATAAGACATTTGGTTCACAATTAATCATAACAAAACATATTTTCCACCACACAGGCAAGAGCCAGTTTTTCCTATTGATTACAATGTACTTTGCCATGAAATACTGAAAATTCCCAAATATATAAAGCCTGATCATTTCTGTTATTAACTAGACCCCAAGATCTTGCTATATTGCAAAAAACATCTGCTGTTGAACAATATTAATTTTACCTGCCCCCCATGTGTATTAAATAATATTGGCCTATATATAATGTCGTGATGTCATCTGAAACCCAGCAAGTTTTCTATCTGAATGTAGTTGGGACAATACCATAATAAAAGGTCCATGGTCATAGATTTGCTTTTCAGTGAGAAGAGACGCAGTTTGGTTTAGCATTAGCAATAATTAGCTATAGAGAGCTCTCAGCATTTCTGCTAATTGCCCCAGTTAAGAGTAGCCTAATTAGTCATATATGGCTAACACACAACAGACTTTGATTAAGAGGTGTTGTCATCTAGCCTACCAGTTTTATTTATGCAAACACTGCATATTAAGTAGGCCTATGGTTTTACATACTGGGGTTGGAGATTTGTGAAGTTTGTTTTTTGGATTTTGAGTCATCCCTATTTATTTCTGACTCTGAGTACTTACAATCATTACTGATAGCTGCTGATGGATGATTGGTACAGATACCAACAATCTAACAGTGAAAACAAAATGCTAGCCATGTAGGACTATTCTGTGAAGTTGATTATTTTATAACAGAAGGCAAAGAGTTCTACAGCCAATGACAAGACCTGGAGATGCAGAATGACCCGTCTTGGGAGTAGGAAGCCTGAGCTTTGCTGTTGCTACCCCTCCTGAGCAATACCTGGCCCTACATGAATAAAATGTAAGATCACAGATACATGGAATTACTGTATTTTATTGTAGAAATATTAAAGCCTTCTGTACTGTAACTTAATTGCATTTTTTGTGCTTTTGTTGCACTCTTCAACTAGTGCCTTGGACAATCTGTTCGGACCATCTCCAGATTTTGAGCAGGGAGTTTGGTCAGAATTACCTGGATCATGGCCTGTCGAGCATGTTTTGAGTTAATGGGGAAAACCGAAGAACCCAAAGAAAACCCACCACACACCCGGGACTTCTTGAGGTAAGAGTACTCGCCAACCAACTTGTTCAGCAATCCAAAGATGTAAATTTTTTTCTTATTTTAAACATTAGCAACTTACTGTTCTTTTTAAAGACAATACAGTAGATGTATTTACGTTGCTGACGTGTTTCAGCTGCTAGGTGCAAGCCATCTTCAGAACTGTCACCGGTCCAGTCAGGCTTACCACGCCTTCAGGAAGTAACAACAGCTGATATGACCAGTGACAGTTCTGAAGATGGCTTGCGGCTAGTAGCCAAAACGTCAGCAAGGTAAATACATTTGCTCTATTATCTTAAATTGCCAACTTTTTCAGAACCTATTGTAACACACTGGAGCCTTGCCATATACAGTGTCTCTCCCATACAGATCTGTGCCTATAAACCATATTGATCGAGTTGTCTGGTTTCTGCTACATATCAAGCCCTCAGCTGTCAGGTGTGCTACGGACCAGTTTACCAGTGACTTCCTTTGTCTTATGCTTCTATTAGATTACACGCTGCTCCACTCATGTATTCAGTCACATCCCATTTTAGACCAGGAAGAGCTGACAGACGTCATTGCTGAGAACAACAAGGCAAAATATCAAAATCACTCAACAGGCTTTTTTTTTTTGGACAGCAACAATTACATGGAAAACATAAAAGAAAAGAAAAGCTTGACATTTTTGATGTTTCTGAAATATTTTGGTGCAAATTTCAGTTTCAGTCAATCCCAGGTGTCTTTTTGTTTGGGCAAAGAAAAAGGGCTCTGTGGTCATTTGAATTTCATTACACAAAAAGTATTGTCTGAAGACTTATCTTGGCTACAGTTGTGAATTGACTTGCATATTTGGTTAATTGGTCATTGATTTTCCTCCTGCTGTTGTAATGGAAGAGCAAATATTAGCCTTCCTCCCAATGGAGAACTGATAAGAGAGCGTTTAATGTTTATTTCAGCCAGGCTTTGCCGACGTTTTATGGAATTATTTACCTGATAACCGATTTTAATGCCATATCTGTCATTAAACCTTGTCTTAGCAATCTCCCCCTACACAACATGTCAACTTTGAAATATTATTTCAATGCACATATACTCAACAAATCACAAATACAAACATTAAAGCACGGCATGTTTATTTGTAGAGCGCCAGTAGTACACAAAGTAATTCAAACCAGCTTACTGTCTTACTATCGTGAGATCAGCATAGGAATCCTCTAGCAGCTCTGATTTCTTATACCTATATGGGGAAAAATATTGTTTTGCTAGGCACTTTGAGCTTTTTGCACATATTTACCAATGTTGTTTTAACCTTATTTTTATATTGTGACCAGATACGTCCAATAGATCAGACAGTGTTGGAAAAAATACCCTTATACCAAATAGTTATACTCTGCTGCTTTTCCCTATCCTTCATTCACTAACTGCTGTGGGAGGCTGCTATATGTATTAAACTGGCAAATAAACTAAATTAAACTAAAATATTATCAAACTGTATCTTGTAACCACATGCATCCAATAGATCAGAAAGCTTTGGAAAAAATACCATTACACCAAAGAGCCATACTCCACCACTTTCCTTCCACATCTCATCCTTCATTCACTAACTGCTGTGGTAGCTGCCGTATGTATCGAACTGCGGTAAGTAATGAAAATGGCGAGTGTCCGCTGCTGCCTCGCTCATTGATCCCATCAGTGGTAAGTAGCTAGGCCCCAATTAGACTCTAATAGGCCCGAGGGGAGAGCCCAGGCACCAGGAGAGGGTTCAAGCTGCTCTGTGGAAGGTGTTCTGGTGAGAAATAATATGGACTGTAGGAAGTGACAGGTGATCATTAGATCTTAAAGACAGAGGGGAAAACAAATCCCAAATTAACCATAAATGACAATTGTTGAGAGTTGGATTTGATGATGATACACCTTTGTTTTTGGTAATGAAAAGTAGACCTATGGGACAGACAACAGTATGGGTAAAGCATTTGATTAGATTGGTAGTTCAATCTCAGTTACAGGCACAATACTGTTTGGTAAGACACATCATCATCTTTCCTTGTGTGATTGTGAGATAGTACGGTGAAGTCGTTTTGTGAAGATGAATACTAAATCGAATCCAATAGAATTATTTATCATTAAAGATGCATTTTGTAAGTTTTCTGGCAATCAGTTACAGGTGTTGAAACTTACTATAAGTGTGCTTGCCTGTCTACCCATCTGAGATGTATCCTGGCCTTGTGGTACCATTTGCACTTCTCCATTGAGATAGACAGGTATAATGCCATACAGAAGAATAAGCAAAGCAATAACATCTCCATGGAGATCAGGTGATGGATCCTCTACCAAAAAGACATGGCAAAAAATCATTAAATTACCATATTTTTGTGGATTAAGCAGTTATTTAAAGTGCACTGCAGAAAGTGAACATCTCTAGTCCCACTCATAGCCTTATCCTCACCTGCTCAGAGCTAACTCCCTGATTCTTGACGATGAGCTGATAGGAGCCCAGTCCAGTCTCCGCAGTGCTCACATAATCAGCTGAACCCACACAACCTCCACCTCACAAATTACATTACGCCACCGTTCGGAGGAGGGGGATCCTTCACAGTGATTTACTTAAGACCCGCAATGAGAATGAATGGAAGAGGGAGGAGCAGCCTTGGGAGCGAATTATGAGTATATACTAGAGTAAACAAGGCTACGACCAGCTATACGTCAGCTCTATGCTCCACTGCTCTACACAAACATGAAATCATATCAAGATGAAAAGGCAGATCTGGCAGGTGCAAAGACACTGTGTCTTCATAATATGGATGAATTCAAAGCCTCCTCTCGTCAAAGTTGTCAATTCTTAATAAGACATCCACTTGGCACAAATAATTGTTTCCACTTTCATCCTGGTTGGAGTAGCCCAGTAAATTATTTATAAAATTTGCAATTATAATTTGAGATATTTATGCTTTCTTAGGCTTTTTTTTTCTAACACAAAGGAACGCTCATCTAATTACTGCAGGTTTTCAGTGTATAAATACACATACAATTCAATTATGGTTTCAGGTTGTATTGTTTTTATGTGTAAATTAATTACTGATTAACAAAATTAACAGTAAGCTTCTGGTCTATGATCTCTCACAGACATCTATCCGTCTTTACCTGTGGGCACCTGTTGGAGCAGACAGGATGTTGTTTAGATTTGAACTGATAGCGTCTTGTGGCTAAGTGGCAGCTTAGGGGCCAGAAACATTTATCTGGTTAACAAAGCCTTGGCAGCACGCTCTCCTCTGCTGCGCGCTCTGTAATTCTTTACGACAGTGTCATTTAAACATGACATATGAGCAGGAGAGCCACAGAACTGCTAGCCAATATTGTCACGCACACACGCACACACACACACACACACACACACACACACACAAGTAGTACAAATAAATGAACACACACTGCTAGTTTATATTATGTTATTCATTTGACTCTTTGGTTTTATATCTACCGTGAATCAAAATCTGTGGTTAAGGGTTACATTGGATTGCCTGTTCCAATTGCTGTTTGTACCTACATGTTATTTGTGTGTAAGGTTGATACAGGTCAACCTAAAATGTAGGTTAAAATGTTGCAGATATTTAATGAAACTGACACAATAATCCAGTAATATTACTAATTACTTATATTTGGTTTCATTACTGACCCCTTGTGGCTGAAATTTATATAATTAAATAGACTGTATACATAAATTATCTCACAATGTTATTCATATTAACTTCTAACTAATATTGTCACACACAGCCACACATTTTTCTATAGTTTTATATATATCATGAATTAACCAAAATACCCTTACCCTTAATTTAAAAGTGACTTCAACCAGAGCTTAAGCGTTGCATCGCCTGTCCTCCATTGTGCCTATGTGTGCAGTGTTGATACAAGTTCCAGCATCAAACAGTCAGTATCCCTAACACAGCAGAATATTGTACATCAGGGTGAAGCCCAAGCTCCCATAAGGATTCACTAATTGAATGCAGTCATGACTTATTAATTAATGGTTTAATAATTGATTCATTAACAAGAGAAAAAGGGTTCATCGGCAAAACAAAGCCTAATTATATCAACATCATTGTAAGCTATGTTGTCACATTGGATGCACTCATAACTTGGATTTCATATTGTCAATAAAACACATATGATTTTTCTTTATGTTATATACTTTACATTTTAATCCATTGCAATAATTAGTTTTACAAATACAGATTTCTTGCCATGTATTTGAGCAAAACTTGTCTTTCCCCATACAGATATATCAGGTATAAGTAGCTTGAGGTCAAAATAAGTCTCCTGCGTGCTGTTTGCATCCAAGTAGAAAGGATTTTATTGTCCAATAATCAGGAAGTGCACATTGGTATGCTAGTTGTTGGTAACTTTACCGTCGCAACAAAACTACCCTGGTCTTTGAGAGTTGTGAAAAGCGCTTATAATCTCATCGCGTTGATTAATTAATTAAAATGTTTGAATGCATAAGGTAAGTGAGGAATAACTTTGGACCACTGCAAATGGTTTAAAATGAACTAGCTCTGTTTGTCATGATTTTAAGACAGTAAAAATCACGTGAGACAAATATAAGGCAAATATCAGTGTATCTGTCTTCCTCTTCCTTATCCTGATTCATATGTAAAGTCCATAGAGGAAGCAGCAGAAGATAATCAGGTTACTCTCTGGATGGGGAGCCATAATTAAATCTAACATGAGCAAACCTATTTACCATTTTATTTCTCTGTTACAGACGGGGGACCGTTGTCCAAATGCAGAGGAATGGCTCTTAAACTGATAAAAATAAAAAGAGCACACTCTCTATTTCTGTTGCTATTCCACTATTTCAGTCAGATAAGTGGAGCATTCACAAATATCTGCTGTTTGTTGCTGAATGTGCCCCAAAATGGCAGGACTAATCAATTAAAAATATATCAATACCAATCTGATACTCCTCAGTTCTTACTTATAAAACTTAGACTCCAAAAACGTAATGTTGGCTTTAATGAATATAATCTTTTTCAATGTAAATGTCATTACAAATCAAATATGAATTGAAGTAAATGTTTAAACTAAGAACAGATATATAAATGAGAAAGCCACTGCTGACATAACACATTTAAAGCCATTTTCAAACAAACATTGTTGCATTACATGAACTGATTTCAGTATTTTTAAATGTGTTCTTTCAGAATGATGAACTGAATACTGAATTACTTTGTCTACTGTTTTGAGGAAACAAATATTATTGGTCAATGGGGAGGACATGACAGTCAAACTAAATGCCATAATTAGCATTGAGCATGGACTTTTCTCACTTTCACTCCATTAAAATGCTGATTGGCATTGATTCATTTGAAAGAGAAAAAGCATTAGAAAAAACAGAGCAGTCGAGAGCATCGATTGACCCTTTCTGTAAATAGAAGTTGTACTCCTCAATGGAGGAAGTGTTTTCCGTCAGTTTGATAGAAAATTCTTCATGGTGTTTTGATTTACAGACTGGACATAGAGCCAGCTGTCTACTGCCCATGTGAGAGAAATCCCAATGAAGTGATACAGCTGCATGGCATAAATCTACAATAAAAGTAGAGATGGTTGCCTGAACAAAAAACAATCATTTAATATTGTCAACATAAAACTTCATGAATTACTTTGTGAATTTGCTCTTGTATTAGTAAAAGTATGCAGTCTGAAAATTAAAAAGTACAATTTATCGCCCTATTTTTTTTTAAATCTCTATTATAATGCTGTGTTTTTAACTTCATCAGCCCTGATTTAACTTTGCCTTTTTAGTTCAATCCATCCATCCATCCATTTTCTCCCGCTTAATCCTGGCAGGCAGCCTTATTATCCAGGATTACTCAAAGATGTGTGAATGAAACAAAACACAACTTCAGGTATGTTTTTTTGAGTAGGTACCAGCATTATAACATTATAACATGGCTAAAAGATGCACATGCCTAATATAGAACCTTTAAAAAGTAAGTACATGCAGCTGAATACTATCCACCTCTGCTCCCAGTATAAAAACTCAATTATTTTAATCTTGATATCAACTATAGTCCTCTAATGCCAATAATCCAGTAGATGGCCCATATTACTTCAGCCAAACATGAAACAGTGCAGCGACTGTGAGTAAAATTAAATGGGCCTCAAGAGCACCTGAAAGCCCATTCATCTCTGAGTCCGAACAAAGTGAATCTAAACAGTCAGATCAATACTGATATCTTTAGGCTGCTAACTGCTCCACTAATATATTATTGATGTCCCAGTCTGTAAGATTGAATTTGGGCAGTGCACCACAGTTCATCTTGATCAGTGTGACAGGGCGAGCGCCAAAAACACAAATAGGCTACTTCTGGAAACGTGAACAATTCTGAAAAACAATGTACATGATGAAAATAGTGAGGACTGGCAACCGCAGGCTAGTTCAATTTGTTCATATAATCTGTCAATAGCAATGTTTAACCAGGACCTATAGCAACTAATCACAATGTACCTCTCTAACCAGGTTACTTATAGGTACAATGACGTCTGACCTCCACTTAAATTTTTTTTACAGTGTCAAACATCACTCCGGCTGAGGAATGCTCAGGAGGATGAATAGGAAAAGTCAACTGACAATCAGTAAGGGAGTTACATAACATCAGGATGTGCAGTCTTTGTGAAATAAACTGAGATTGTGACTTAAATGAAGATTTGAATTTCGTCATACTAGAATTTTCAGTAAGCCTAATGTAGCTAGGTAATTAGGCATTAATAATGTTAAACCAATGGAGAGTTAAGATGCTAATTACTGAAGTTAGCATTTAGTCAAAAGTATTCTGACATCATAGTTTAATACATGTGTTTACCTGGAGTGACCCAGCAGTCCGTTTAGAAACCAAAACAGCAAATCCTATTAGATCAATCAAAAGGTGTCAACTAAAATGTTTGTTCTCCTGCACAAATGTATTTTTTACTAACATTATTTTCGGCATTTGATTAGAAGAAACCTCTTCAGTCAAATAACATTAATTTCGTACATTTAATTTCTTATTTTTATTTATTTAATATGGGCATATTACACTAGATTAACCAAATGCATTGTTTTAAATGTTTTAGCAAGAAATGCTCTTTTTCACCACATTTTTTTTAAATTTATTGGTATTAGGTCCCACGTAGCGCAGACCAGCAACCAATCAATGGGTTTCAGAGTGACAAAACATCATTGCCATAGCAATTAACAATACAAAACAAACTATCTTTTGAATAGTGAAAAGTACTCAAAATGGGGCTTATAAACAGGAAACTGAAACCCATGAATTCCCACCAAACAATACTCCTTATTGAAACACTGTAAATTAGTGGCCCATATTTGTAATAGAAATAAATCCTGTTTCTGAACTCCACTGTATTGCTTTGCTTTGTCTATAGCTCCACATGGACCTTGCATTAGTGTAATTGAACAGAGACAACTCATGTTTTATGCATTTCCAATAAACTCAGTCACAGTTTTGTTACAGTAGCTGACTCCCGTTCATTTAGTGACCTCAGTATTGATGTAGCGAATGCATATGCACGTTCTGCACCATTAACTCTCTCTTTTGGATTTTACAGTGGAAATACACTTTGATTCTCCTTTTACACATGCTACAGTACAACTTCCTGTAAATAAATATTATGGAGCAGTTTTAAATCAAGGCATGCATGACAAAGATTCATCTCACATTTTTCATTCATTATTCATTCATGTACATTTCATAACTTTATTGACCTTATTCCGCCCCACCCACTTGCTATAAATCTGTCTAAACCACACTCTCTTTGTGGTGGCACTTCTGGTTAAGATAATCCCATTCATTTCAATTGAGAATTTAGGAAAAGTTTCACAGCTAAAATATGAAATATGAAAATAGGTTTATTTGTGTAGAATGTTCAATGTTCGTGTGCAACAACAAATCAAAACTGCACTGATTCTCTGGGAGGCTTTAAAACTGAAAACTTTGCAGTCCGGATAGAACTGATAGAAAAGCTCAAATGCTCTGTTCCACCTCGTGATGTCATGAAGAGGTAGTTTTCAATTTAACAGCTACCTTTTCCCTTTTATTCAGTCAAGATTGACAATTCAAGGGCTGAAATCATCCAAATGATTCTAGTGAAGGTGGAACAGAGATTTTTCTGTTTGAGATGCAGGATTTTCGTGTTAAACATGTGTGTGAATGAAACAAAACACAACTCCAGATATATATTTTGATGAGGAAACAACATTATAACATAGATCAAAAAACAGCGTAATATGTGCTCTTTTGCTCACATTGAATTGATGCAAAATACAAATTTAAAGCTGTACTGCGAACATTTCAGGCAAAGGAAAAAATATCCTGGAGACAAGGAGGCAGCATATTCTTAGCCATTCAGAGTACATTAACTTGCCTGTTCGTCCTATTTTTTATGCAGCACTGAAGCCGCTGCAATCTCACTAATGGGGTTCCTAGCGTCGCAGGCTAGTTCTTCTGACACTGACTGATGCTGAATAATTGCTCAAAAATATAAAGTCAATATGGGATAAGTGTGGCTACATCAAAGTGCATATCCACTTGATGGCCAATGCGTGTTACATATCTTTTAGCATGTCACAGGGGAGACATAGAACGAGATAGTGTGAGTCTGTGGGATTTTTCCGTTAATGGGAAAAGTCATTATTTCTGAGGAGCTGCTGTACACTTAAGAATAGGAATAATGGGCTGTGGAAATGTTAGCTCAGCAAAATCTATTCAGTTATTGGATGCGGAGAGTAACTCAATTTTTAATAAGTAAGTGTGATAGTTGTTGTCGTCACAGTGATTGTAATATTAGTAAAAGTAGCATTGACAATAGTATTTTTGGCAGCGATTGTCAAAGTTAATTATATTGGAAATTAAAGTACAAGTTGAAACTATATTGTACTCTTTTATTACAATTAGTGAGTAGAGATGATCAGTATTTCCAACAGCAGCTGAAGTAATGGTAGTTAAAGTCATTAATGGTCATGGTCACTTTTATATATAACGCTTTTCCACCTTCAAGGCACTCGAAAGCGCTTTACATTAAGGAACCACTCACCCATTCCCACACACATTCAAACACTAATGTATGCAGATACTGGGGGTGAGGTGGTTTAAGCGTCTTGCCCAAGGACACAACAATACCATTCATCTGTGGGAACTCGAGTTGAACCAATCTTTGGATCAGTGAACAAACACTCTACCAACTGAGCTACTGTCACCCACATACAGATATCCGTGAATAATAGTAACAATTACAACTACATCTCTCTGTCTTTACTTGTAGTTATTGCGTAGTAACACTGGGGGCGTGCAATTAATCAAACTGAATCAGGCTTCAGTCGTTTTGTAATTGTGAATGATACGCTTGGGTCTTTTTTTTTTTTAGATGTCCACAGCCAAACCTCTGTCAGCAAAAGCATGTGGTTTAGAGCAGAGTTCAGACTTTGGTTAAGGTTAAAAATCTTGTTTATGTGCAGGAAATTAATACTGAAAGCCATTCGAATTTGTTTTAATCAGACCATATAAAATCAAATCAAAAATTGTAACAGAGCCACATAAGGGAAACAGTTGAGTGATTAATTGAAACTATTCCAACTTTTACTACTGTGATCTAGATGGAAAACTTGCTACTGACAATTACCTCTAGTTGACCTTCACCACAAATGAACGTACAACTGTTTTTGCTGAGTTGGAGTTGTGGGCGTACAGTGGAGATGATCGTGACTGCTGCAGAGCTCATATAAAGTCTGAGTCCTGGCCAGCTCTTCCATTAGCGCTGATTGAAACCAAGGCAGTGTAGATGAAATACATCCACTGAAGGTTAAGAGTTTCTACAGACGCACACACGCTGGCCCACGTGTGTATGTAAGGACATTTTGATGAATAAATCCAATCCATGTAGTATTGAAAAATATGGATCAAGGTTGTTTTGGCAGCACCTCCATGCACTTAATGACTCAATTTCAATGCATCTTTCTTGGTTAAATAACGGCTAAAATCTGTTTACCCAAAGCATGCACAATATACTTCGTCTGAATAGATCTTACCAAACCTAGCTCAAGATCTGGAGTTTTAACTAATTTTAAAAACAGAAAAAAAAATCTGAAAAATGTTTCTGAATATAATTTTTCAATGGCCTTGATTTGAGATTAAATCCTTGTTCATATGTGCTAAATGCAAAAGGTTAATTAATGGGTATGTGGAATTCCCTTTACAGTATAGACCATTTTTTGTAGAACTGAAATTGAGTTTTAAATTTCAGTATCATGACAACACAATTCCCCAGACACTATAGTCATTGCTCTTGACGAGTAACATTTTGAGAATAAATCCTTGTCCATAAACCTCTGTTACTACACATATGACTATTCATTTTTGTTAGAGATCGACTGATATGTTTTTTTCATGGCCAATGCCGATACAGTTTCGAATATAGAGCAACCGATGGCTAATAAGCTCTACCAGTATTTTTGGACCGATATGTAGGTTCCTTTTGATTATTTCCCCAAATTATGTCATTTAAATTTGCTACAAACACCCCCAAGCCCTGTTTTTTTTTTACCACAAACCTATAAGAGAGCTGTGTAGTGACATTTTCTGCAGCTATCTCTTCGTCTTAAAGTGAAATTTAAGGCCGATAGCTAATATGCTAAAAAGTCCAAATATCTGTCTATTTCTAATGTTTGTCACAGATCCCATAATTGAAAATGCTCCCTTCGTTACAAAATTTTGGGCAGAGCTTTGTTTATTACATCATTCATTTAAGGACATAAGGGAGGAGCATATTATTTTGGTCACAGTGTCGTAGGTCCAGACGCTTCATTACTCACTGCACCATCAGGTTCTGTCTTGTGTCTCCATTGACTCTAATGAAATAAACAGTGTCTATACCTCCTCCTGTGCACGTGCATACAAGAGCTTCTTAAAGTAACAATACATCACACAGAGCTGTCAGGTCAGGGCTGCCACGCTGCACTGGGTTAAATAAATGTGTACATTAAATGCCATGGTGACTGCAGCAAGAGGACTCACAGTGAGGAATGGGTTAACGATCACGTGGCATCACAACAGTCTACAATCTTTAAAGGTCCTATATTACACAAAATGGACTCTTGTGAGCTTTAAGTCATGTTAGAATGACATGTTAGATGTCATGACACATGGCATCACAAGGTGGAACAGAGTGTGAGAGAAGAAAATACGCAGGGTTTGTGTGTTAAACATGTGTAAATGAAACAAAACGCAACTCCAGGTATGTTTTTGATGATGAAACATTATAACATAGATCAAAAAATAACATAATATGGGCTCTGTAAAAATGAGCTTGAGAACAGGCCAGAATTACACAATGCAATTTGCTGTTTAACTGTGTGATTGCAGATGTTTTGTCCTTATGGTTAATATCTCTAATTACTCGACATTAAACAAAAACTAGCACAAAGTTCAATCTCTTCTCTATCACCATAAATTAGAAATATAAGACTTTAATACATTAGATGAATATGGCAAGTTTGTGGAGCCAATCCCTAACAAATAATAAGGTTCAACATTTGTGAATTTTCTGTTTGGATGTTTTTTTTTTTTTGTTTTTTTTCAAAAACACTGATGGAGTTAAATAGGCCTGGAACATACATAAACTACACATGAACATAGTGGCTGCATGAAGAGCTATTAGTAATATAATGCATTTTCTAAAGTTGCACTCACAAAAGCACAATATTTTAAGGTTGTTGTGATCTAGGAGCCAAAAAGCTGATTTGCTTGTTCTCTAAGAAAACACTGCGTCTGCAAAGTCCGCTCATAGGATGTATTTGCCAAAGTGCTGGAAGCGTGCTAGAAGAAAAGAAGGAAAAAACTGAGAGGAACAGGAGGAGATAGTTTGGAGGGATATGATCATACCACTTTTGTAAGACAGCAAATTATTAAAGGAAGTGTAAGAGTTTGTTTTATGTTGCTGAGAGACTTCGAAAGAGAAGAGTTTAATGTTTTTGTAGAATGCTGCCGTCCAGGTAGTGTGTTTTTCCTAGTGAAAATGGGACTAAACCACTAAATACTAAACGTTTTTGCCAATTTTAGTCCAAACTATTTTAGTCCAAAGGTACATTTGTAGTTTTGTGTCCAGAAACTGTGTGTGCTGCCTCCAGTGGCCACTGCAATTTCAAGTACTACATGATATTATGCAGGACTGCCCTAATAACAGTCAGGCGTTTCCGATTACAAACATTGCCTGTAGGGGCAGAGTTTGAAATGTGTATACCTGTTAGACTAATAACGCTGTTCCACAAATGTCCAGGCCCTGACCGTCCCCCCTCCTCACCCTTTTCTTTAGTTCTCCAGGCACTACCCAGACTAGCAGCTCTATTTGCAATATGGTTCTGAGTGGAGTTTAGGGGTTTAAAATTACTATATTAACATTTGTTACAGAGGTACAATTATATCAGGTTATTAACTGTTTCTATGGTGAAATGTGTTAAACTTTGCGTGTGTTTTTGTAACCTACAGTATTGTTGTTTTTTGGTTTATAGAGCAACACAACCAGGGGAGGTAAAAAAATCGTAATCAAGGTGACCTCTGGCTGCAGGCACAGGCAGGTTCAGCCCTGTTTGGTTCTTGATGAAGAGTGGAGTCCTGCTGAGCCACGACAGACAGACAGACAATAACTACAGTCACAACTCACTGCATCTTTCACTTCAGTCCAAACTAGAGGTACAAACTTAAATAGGCAAAGCCATTTTAAACACAGTCCACCAAGTACAGAAGTGACCAAATACTGACAAAAAACATCACAGAAACAAACAAGAAACTCTACTGAATGCCAATATTAAAACCATCACCAATATCTTGATGATTATAGTCAGTGCACTGTTATTATGTGGATTTCAGTTATTTTCCATTATACATGAAAAATTATATTTGATCCATTTTATTTAATTTGCTGACACTTTGCTGACACTTTGTATAGCTGTTTTTGGCTTGGTTATGTTTTGGTAGCAGTTATGTGTTACAGAAAAAAATAAAAATCAGAATACATTTGCATGTTCAAAATAAAAAAAAATCAGAGAAATAATAATATTTAATATTTTCCTTTGAGTAAACCGTATTGTGTTGTCATTTACTATGAGATGTTAAATAATTCATAAAATATGCTGCTTTTCTCCATTGAGTTGAGAAGAGCTGGATAAACATTCATGATCATTCTCAATCAGCAATTTGTATTCACTGGTCTATACCTCTGCATATCTCTGGACCATAGTGGGAGAGAGACAGTACAAGAGACCCACGGTTTGACAGAAAGGCGGCCAATCATTTTCACTATCTTTAGATTGATTTTGTATTAACTGCAGCAGATTAGATTTAGTGAGTGTTTTGACAGGTACACTTTATTCAATATTAACCTGTTATGTAAGAAGGCCCAATCATTAGAACCTGTTTGAAACATAATTACACATTCTGCCAGCTTTGACTGCATACGCCACAGTCATTTATTAAAGCCCTCAATCTCTCTGAACTGAAAAGTACAATCAAATCCCTGTATTAATACATGAAAATGCCAAAGCTATATGTTAAAATGTCAAACCTATTAATGGCACTGCCAGTCTGCTGAGCTAAAATGTCAGCAACAAAACAATTGTAGCAGCAAATAAACAGGAAAACAGCTCTGAACACTCAGGTGAGACCCATTCAGCTCATGTAAATTATATTATGAATGAAAAACCTTTGAGATTTGGGAATAAAAGTGCAATAATTTGAACTGCAATATTTTTGGTAACTTTTTACCCTAATTGTAAGAAAATTCCTCCACAACTGTATTTCATTTTTTAGCAATCTACAAATAAGAGTGGGCGATGTTGACAAAAATGAATACATAAGTAACAATATAAAAAAAAATATTAATCTAAAAGATTTAACATGTATTTAAATTAGGTTTAAGTATCAAATGTGAACAAACCCACAGAAATGAAATATCACATTTTATACCCTTATATGGAAAAGGTTGAAAATATTTTCATATATATATACATCAAATATCATAAGGGTGTTATATAACTAAATATCACTAGTTTTAACATTTTCAATATGTATATTCTAGAACTAAACAGAGAATTGTTTAGTTCCATTGACAATTTTTATTTAAAGGAATAAAACATTTGTCGAAATATGTTACAGATAATTTAAAAGTCCCTGTATATATACAGTATGTCAGTATGTTCTATTTTCCTGTGTGTTTTATAGTTGTGTGTGGTACAGCATCAGTTTGAGAGGAGGCCCCATTGAGAGGCTTCAATCACTCTGTAGGAGTCAGTGACATCACCACTCCAGCCCAAAGTCACCTTCTTCTGATTACACTTCAGTCAAGACAAGAGCGCAGGGGCACTTGTAAAACCTGTTAATTCACTCATCAGAACAACTCAAACAGACTACAAAACTGCAAGTGGTTATTCTATGTCGTTAATATAAGAATAGATTTAAGGGCAGTAAATAAAATAGCCAGCTACACAATATTAGACATGCTCAGTGGGTCAAGTTGACATAATGAGTCATAGAAGTTCATAGTTCAACGACAAGTTCACAGCTCAAAACTTGTAATATTGCAAAATAAATAACCAAATATTTCAAAGATGCGCAATAAATACTGACCCTCAAAAATTATTGTTACACCTCTCATGTATTGAATGATGAATCGATATAGTCATTACTGTGACAGCATTTGGTCTTGCTTTCAAGTCATTTTGTTGTGGCCTAGTTCTGAATAAAGGTAATGTGGCTCAATTAAACTTCTACTAAACATTTGCTGTATGCACCACCAGTCTGTGATCTTCTGCTATACGTCTATACACACTGAATGGTCTTTGATGAAAACCATTTGGACATGCCTGGTGATGAGATATTGAAGAATATGATTGAACTTCATACATGCTTCAATAGGTTAATCCATAAGTACTCCTAACCCTGCACCACGAGACAGAGGTCTGTTCATGCTATCTGGTCATCATGACATAGATTGCTCCATTGGCACTGCTTAAAGGTCCTATGACACAAAATTGACGCTTGTGAGCTTTAAGACAATGCTTATGTTGTTACCTCCTCAAAAACATACATGAAGTTGTGTTTAATTTCATTCACACGTTTTACTAACCCTTTATTATTAGTCAGTCCACATCCTCAAAGCTCAAAATGCTCTGATCCACCTTTTGATGTCATGTATTGGTAGTTTTCAAGTTAACAGCTACCTCTTACCTTTAGTTCAGTAGAGATTAGCAATTCCAAGGCTGAAATCCATCCAAATCATTCTAGTAAAGGTCTATAGACAATGCAGTTCCTGTATTACCACATGACATCACAAGATGGAACAGAGTGTTTTCTGTTTGAGAGAAGAACACAACCTAAATATGCAGGGTTTGTGTGTTAAACATGTGTCAATGAAACGAAATGCAACTCCAGGTATATTTTTAATACAAAATGTACGTAATATGGGCCCTATAAAGGCTGAGTCAAATCCAGAACAAGAACAATAATTATCTTAACAATAACATTACACTCCTTTGTAATGTTTAACGTTTTAGTTGCTCACAAAAAGATAAAAAACTAAAAACTACCTTGACAACTCTTGATGTGTGAGCACATGTCTAAAATGTATGTTATTACCTATTTTTCACCAGATTTTACTGAAGAAACCAGTTAATAATTTGTACACCCCAAATAGCCAATTTCCTGCAGTGATCCATGGGGCGAACACATCTCATTCTGGTAAAATATGAGGGTTGTTTAGACTGGCCCAGCTGTGTAAAGTAAGAAAGACAGTGTTAAAGCAGGGAGGCAACACGTTATGAGAGACTGTCTGTCCCTTCGGCTGATAGACCCGACTGGCCTATTCATCAGACCCCGACGCTGCCCGGTTGTCACTTATATTACTGCGCAGCCTGCCCTGACTGACGGCCCAGAGTGGGGGGAGAAAAATGGCACCAAAATATGGCTATGGATGCCCCGAGAGAAAACAAGGCAGTGTAGTTTGATGGATGGGTGTATTTGACCCATGGACGAGTTGGCTGAGCTCCTGCCCCTCTGCCCAGTTAGGGACGGCCCCTGTCAGAATGAGGGGCACCATAGTCTCTTCTGTCACTGGTGTCAAAACAGACCATCTCCATATTCAACAGATGGGAAGGGTTCATGTGATGATGCAAATGTAGACGAAAAGCAATTTTTCTGACAAATATTACAATTGTGATTAAATTTGTGATACGTTTAAAAAGTAGGATTCTGTTGTGCTCTTTGTAAACAACTCCAAGAGCATTAACATTTGAAAGAACATTGAAATCTGAATTAAAAAACTTCCAAGTTCCACTAAAGCAGATATAAAATGAAAGGTATAATATTGTCATTTAATTTTTCATGTTAGGCCTTATTATATTCTTCCTCTTGTAGATGAATAAAAGTAATTCTGATTCTGCTCAGCTCTGGGCAAGTGACTCGATGGTGTTACATCCTGGAGATGGAGCTTGTATTTCAGCATAAGCCTGGACTTGTTAAGCGCCTTTGATGTAATACCCCCATATGCTAATTCAAATGTAGTGGTACACATGTGTTGTGGTAGATATTTGTACACAAAAATAAACTAAAATTTTCTGTATAAAATAAGCTATGTTTTTTTTGTTGTTGTTTTTTTTACAAATATTCATCAAGTAATAGTCAACATCTGACCCACAACTTTTCCCTTGCAGTGCAAATTATCTTGATAATTTATGAAACACTACAAGCAAAACTACTAAACTCAAAATGATGAGTGTATAATTTACAATAAAGCCTAAATAATTAATGTGGCATAAAGGAGCCTATTTATATTTCTCTGATATTTTGCAATTTTATAATTGACGCTACTATATAAATGTAAGCTCTTCTGGTTGTTATTTTCCTTTTTGTCTTGGCAGTGAAAAAGGTGCATCTTTTATTTACCTTGGCATCCGGCTCTTTATGCGACGTGCGACTGAGTGACGTCACTACGCTGACGATTGCGGAAGCAGTGGATTGATGCTTTAGCTCGAGCTCAAACCCAAAACAGAGGAGATGTGTCACCTGTAATTTCACAAATAAACGTCAATAACTGTGCATATTTCCCGGACTGTGTCGCCCAGATTGAAAGAGCATCTTTTGGTGCATGTCACTCGAGTGAGAGGCACAAAGCATCGCTGCTACAAAGATGGAGGTAAATACACGGGATTAGCCTTCGCCTCAGTTTGGTTCGTAGACTGTATCAGGATTCACGAAGGGGACCATAAAGACCTAACAGCATGTAACAATTCAGCTCAGTATGTGTTCCTTATCCGTTCATTAGTAGTGATGAAGAATAGCCGTGAGAGCTGTTAAAAAATAGAGATGGACATGCTGCCAACTGCATTTCACAATTAATGCTAAAGCTTATGAAAATCTACATTGAACGTGTCACTCATGTAAAGTGGAGCTTTTGTCGCTTATGTTGATTTTCTTCGCAGCAGGAGTCAAGTGGCACTGGGCCAGAGGCTGTGGCTGCATCCCCAGCAGGTGGAAATAAGTCAAAGGTAGGCCCAGTACTAGTTTGCAATATTTGTAAAAAAAAAAAAAGCTTCTAATATTTTGTTTGTGTTCCTCATAGTTGGATACATTGTCCAAAGATGACTTGATAAAGTTTGCCAAGAAGCAGATGGCTGCAATGCAAAAAATAAAGAGCAAATGTGGAGGTAATAAACATATATACTGTAGATTGTTGTATGTTGCTTGCAGAAAATAGATAAGTTAAAAATGCTATTATTTTTATGTTCAGATTTAGAGAAAGAAGTTGAGACTCTAAAACACCAACGAGATCCAAGTAAGGGCTCTGAAGATGCCATATTAATACAGGTTTGCTTCCTTTTTCATTGAAAGTTATTGAAAGTTAGTTTCTATATATTATAAAATGGATTTTTTACATGATGGACAATAGGAGCTGACTGAGCGAATGGATGCATTACTATTGGAGAAGGCAGAAACCCAGCAAAACCTTACAAAATGTCGCAAGGATTTAGAGAGGACCAAAGAGCAATGCAACGTAAGCTACAATTTTATATATTTTTTTTATTTTTATTTTGAATGAGATGTACTTGATGCATACATTAGTTCAAGCTATATACAATAAGATAAGAATATGCATTATGTTGGACAGGATAAGTTGGCAGCACTTCAGGGAGAGCTGGATCGTGTTATAGACGACCATCAAAACAGGATTAAGATTCTTGAAACCAACATTGAAGAGTCAAATAACAAACACAAAGAAGAAGTGGCTTATTTTGAAAAAATACTCAAAGAACGTGAAGAGATTGACAGAGAGAGGGAAAGCGAACGTGAGAAGCATCGTAAAGCACAGGAGAGCTCCGATGAAGCCCGGCGTTGTTTGGAGGCTGAATTAAAAAGTATTCAAGCAGAACTTGAAGCTGTGCAAAAGCAGAAGTCTGGGGAAATGAGTGAGTTCCAAGAGAGTCAGCAGATGGAACTAACAAAGGCCCAGCAGGAGGTGGAGAACCTGAGGGAGGAACTGAGCCAGAGGAGCCTTCAGCACGAGGAAGAAATCAGGGCTTTGGAGGAGGACTTTGAGATCGAACGGGACCGACTGCTGCTGCTGCATGAAGAACTCACAGAGCAACTTGCACTCAAAGGTATGACCTGTACAATATAATTTCCTCTCTATTTACACCTTTAGCAAATATAGAAAAAAACAAAAAATTGGTTACTGGTTATCACTGTTTCCAATTGTTGCATAATTAAGTGTTTAAAATCCAAGCAAATGTAAAATTGATCCAAGCATCGATTTCTATTTTCTAAAGTGAAATGCCTTTTCTGTCTCCTTAGTTTTGTACATGCACCAACATCCTAACATGTTCTGCTCTTTTTGATTATAATAACTATGTAATTCCCAGTATCTCTTTTATATTTTTTATAAGCTTTATAAGATTTTCCACTCTGTTAGAATCAAAGGCACAATGTGGCTACTGTCTTTGTGCCCCATACTGGTAAATAAACCTTTTTGTGGTTTGTATTGCTTTGAACAGTAAAACTGGGAGAATTGCATTGGGATGTTAAATATCTTATAGATGCAAAAGAAATGTAACTTTTATGAAACTCTGTATAATAAAGCAGTTAACAGCATTGTTTTAGTGATATTAAAGCAAATAACTATAGAGCTACACTAAATATATCTAATTTATCAATAAATATATTAATAAACATTACTCTTTTATTTACAGATAGCTATTTGCAGGATGTCCAAGAGGAAGATGAGGAACCCGCTCGTGGGTCTGGCATTGCTAAAATGTTAGAGCTGTCCCGTCGCATCCAGAACTCCTCTGCACATGCGGAAGGTGAAGAGGAGATGGAAATGGGAAAACTGAGGGACGTTTTGGAAGACCTTCAAGCCCAGAACACAATGTTACAGGATGAACTCACTCTGCTCATGAATCTTAAAGGAGAACTGGAGGCAGAGCTGGAAAGAGCCAGGGAGGAGTTTCAGACAGAGAGAGAGGAGCTGGAGTTTAAAATCAATGAATTACAAATGAACAAAGACGGTCTTACTGGAGAAATAACCCCAACTTTAGATGTATGCGACCAACAACCAAGTGAAAATGATGAGAAACCTATTGAAGAATCCAAAGTTGTGATTGCAAATGAAGAAAACCAAAACTTATCAAACCTGGAGGAGCAGCAAAAGATAAACCAAGATTTAAAGGCCCAATGTGAAGCGTTGACCAAAGAAAGAGACTCTATTTTGGCTGAGTACAACCACACAAGAGGAATTTTGCAAGGTTTTCAAACAGCGCTAGGTGAGAAGACTGAAAATTTTGTTTCTCAATACAATGTCATGAAGGAACAAGGGGCAATTGCTATAAAAGAGCTGCAAGATAAGATTCAGCAGCTGAGTGAAGAGAGGGATGATGTAATAGCAAAAGTTAAGGAAGTTACAGAAGAGAAAAACACCATCTTGGAGAACGTACAAGAGCTGAAACTAAAAGTTGAATCATTCCCAAATGAGGAAAAGAAATTACAAGCAGCTATTGAGGAGCAAACAGCTTTAGCATCAGAGCTTAGACATTTCCTGGAAGAGGTAACTAGACAGAAAGATGATGCAGTTTCTCAGTTGAATGAACAAGAAAATATTATCGAAGACCTCAAAATAAAAGTTGAGAAACTGAAGGAGGAGCGTGACAAAATGCAGTCTCAACTTCAGATTCAAGAGGAGGAAAACCTAGAAAGTGGACTTAAGGAGGAGTTTGGTAAATTGCAGCAAACTATTGAACTGCTTGAGTCCAAAAACTGTGATCTTGGTCAGAAACTTGAGGAGGCATCATCACAACTCGTCCAAATGGAGGAGGAGAAGAAACAATTTGGATCCAAAATGGCGGCACTAGAATCTGAATTGGAAAAGGAGGCATTGGAAAAGAGTGAACGTGAGGCTAAGCTAATTACGCTAGCTGAAGAAGCCGCAAAAGCAAGAGAAACTATTACAACATTGGAACAAAATCAGTCAGAAGTGATGACAAATTATACAGGGGAAATACAGGAGTTGAGGATGCGTACTCAAGAGCTGGAGATGGAAAGAGACAAGCTAAAAACTAGTCTTGAAGAAGCTAACGAAGAGATCAGGCTAACTGTGCTAAATGAGCTACAGACTCACATTAGTGAATTAGAAAGAGAGAAAATCGAGCTGCAAAGTAATCTTGAGGAAGTGATGAAAGATGTAGAGGCTCTGCAGAAAGACCTGGAGGACATGAAAGCCATAAATGAGAAGATGAATGAAGAAAATCAAATGCTACAAGCTAAAGTTTCACTGCTAGCTGAAGAAAAAGAGGGAGATCAGACAGAAGGACAGATGGAGGTAGAATACAGAGCCCAGCTGACAGAGAAGGACACACTCATATCTCAACTGAGGGATGAAATCACAGCTCTGCAGGTCAGTAATATGTGAAGAAATGTACTTTGGAATTGATACCCAGATAATAATCAATACTACAACTAGTATAAAAAATAGTTTGTTGTCATCTAAAAAATGTGTTTTAAAAATGTTTATTGTGGTATTGAAATCAGTATAGTGTTGCATTTTTATATGCTACTATCTTTGTATAACAAATTTAATATTATTATTTTAAATTTAAGGTTTCCCTTACTTGGCAGCCATTAGGGAAAAAAGACATAAAATCCAGCTGAACCTTCACAGTACTGGAAATAGTTGCCTAATTTATTTGTTGTTTGTTTTTTGTTTCTCATTAAAGTCTGCAGCCCCCTCTACCTCCTCTGAAAATGCTGACAGTGACCTTACAGAGAAAATGGGTAACAGATATTTTATGCTTTTTTAATATCAATACAAATATTAAAACTTGAATATTTGATATCTGATATGTTTCAAAAATGTAACATTTGTCACTAACTCGAATTAATGGTAAATAATTTGTAATTGTGATTCAGCCCTGCTGGAAAAAGAGCACAAAGAAAAGGACGAGAAGATGAACAAAATCAAGGCTGTGGCCGTTAAAGCAAAGAAGGAGCTGGACATTAGCAAGAAAGAGGTCAGAACTTATTTTAATCTATTACAGTTATGTATACAGAGTAATGCAGGCTATATTAGCTGTATTTTTTTCTTGCAGGTTGTGGCCCTTAAAGGAGAAATAGAGAGTTTGAAAGCCGAGCGTGAGAAAGTCAACAGTTCAATGAAAGATATTATTCACGGCGCTGAAGGCTACAAGGTATGATCTTATTCCATTCTGCTGGAGTGTCCACCACCTCTTTGCCAGGAATGCATTAAATGTTTCTACCTCCATTGGGACTTGCAATAATGCCACCAGGTGAAGTTACATATCTGATCCATTCCAAGTTATGTTTAGCTATAAAAAACAATGAATGAATGTGGAACATTTCAGGCAAAACAATAACATCTTCATGAGACAAGTAAATGTGTGGGATTTGCTACATAGTGCACCTTTAGTGTATTTAATTGGAAATATAATACTGCACTGTTTTACTGTGAGTTCTCACAAAGAAGGAAAAACACACTTTCATAATTATTTTAGCATAATATTGTTTAAAAGGCGTATCACAAAAAAGCACAGACTCATGACTTATAAATGGTGCTTCTCTGCTGCTAATTGGCAGACGGGCTCCCTAAACAGTCCCCAGGCAGTGCTCTGCTTTATGACTGTGTCTGTGTTATGGAGGAAATCACTGTGTTGTGTCTAATGATGAGCTAAAGTGTAAACGAGACTATACCTGAGAGCTATAGTGTTTACCTTCACACAAACTTCAGCTGATTTATGGATTAAAACATGTCACAACGTTTAAAATGAGGATTGTTGTGATAAATGTTGAAAAACGGACACACTTTCATTCATACTGTCTCAATAGATAACCTATAGTATCTTACATGACCAGTTTTGTTACAGGAAACTTAGTAATTAAACCATTTGATGGTATTGTTGCTGAGTGGCTAGCAGCATTCTTTCCTCGCAGCAAGAACGTCTCAGATTGAGTTCTCCTTTTCTATGCCCTCCAGGCCAAAACTAACATAAGGACCTAGGACGCTGCACTGTTGCCCACTGCTATTAACAGGTAGCCCCAGAAGCATTGGGGCATGGGCCAAATGCATAAAGGCATAGGATACCTTTTCCTATGGAGACAATAAAGTGAACCTAGATTAAAATCACAAAATGTTGCTTCTAAAATGTTAAAACGTATGCTTTGTTGAGACTATATTGTGACATTTAAAATCAGTTAATTCTTCTAACAAATTGGTACTGTTTATTTGCGTATGTAGAATCTGCAGATTGATTACGACAGGCAAATGGAGCAGTTGGATAAAGAGAGGGAGAGAACGGAGGCGGCCGAGAGACAGATCACTGAGCTGACCAGACGACTCAGCACTGCCGTAGCACAGGTGAAACTAATACACACTCAGTCACACACACGCACGCACATATTACAAACGCACACACTACTCTCTCCTGACACTAAATCTACACCACTTTGTGAAGTCGTACATCTCTCCAATAGCTGTAACCTAGTGCCCATCTGATTTATACTGTTATTTTAGCCACCATCACTTAGCCAGCTGGGCACTGACAGTAAAGACGCCCAATATGAGAAAAGAATTATGTGGCGTGTTTTCCTTTTTTCAAATGTTCTGTAATAGATGACGTGGGAATTTTGTAGATAAATATAATTTATTTATATATGAATAAATCTACACGTATATTACATTACATGAATGCTAGTCCATATATGAAAGAAAATGTGCGACAAATGAGCAATAAACTGGAATTGGCCAATGTATGCCCAAAGTAGTACCTTCATCACAATAGCAGCATGGTGGCTAAGTAGTTAGTGCCTCCTACCTCACAACAATAAGGTCCCCCAGGTTTGATTTCCTGACTTGATTTTCCTGGCTTCATCCTACCACTAAAAACATGTAAACTTGTAAAACTTGGCAAGAATTGTAAACATGTTTAAAATTTAGTTTAAATATAGTACATGCATTTACATTAGACAACATATTTATTTAACTAAGTATTTTACAGTTGTTTGTTCTGCTGAACACACCTTTGTTTATACTGTGTGGTCCTTTCTTTCTCACTTATAGCCCTTCAAATATTACTGGGTGAGCTTTAAAAACAAACAGTAATATAGAAAACTGTACATATCCAACATTTGAATCTTGTAACTGTCTCTTTTCCGCTGAGAAAACCAAAGGTAGGTAAATGGAGCGAAGCGTGGCCTCCATCTGCTGACTGCACATCACAACAATGGCATTTTCTTAGACACAGGTTTATCTAATGTGTGCTTTAGGTCTCAGAGGGATTGGGCAGAACAGAAATTCAGTCAGGGATCTCAACACACATCTGAACATCTTTGTTTACCGATCATAGCGTCAGCACTGGGCTGACAGACAGTGGGGATGGGGAGAAGGAAAGCCCATAGCGCCTGCTTTGTCAGACATGCTTCAATGATTTCCTACTGTGTCACATGTGTTCATGGGAATTTGATTTCTCATTTTAAAGAGCTGAATAAAAAGACAAGATGCTTAGTTATTTATCACATTTTGGTCTATCCCTACGAAGAATTAATGATGTCACAGTAATGTTGTCATTATACTTATTTCAAATTCTATATTGATACTAAGGATATAACTTCATACCATTTCTGATCTAGAATAAGACCATTTTAAAACTTCTCAGGAAAGGTTTTGTCCAGTTTTGTTGAAGTTATTTGATCAAGTTTTAATACAGGTTTTAGCGTCAAATTAGTATCAGAGTATTAGCCCATTTCTTAAATACTTTCCTGTGTTTTTTTTTTTTTCAGACTGAGACCCTGACAAGTGAGAAAGAGGACCTGTTGGCTGCTATGGAGACCTTAAGAAACACAGTGAAGCAGCTGGAAGCTCAGAACCAGGATCTTCAGAAACAAACGTCCAGCCTGGAGAGAGATGTGGTGGCGGAGAGGACTCTGAAGGAACACAGAATTAAGGTGGGTTTTGTTTGTGATTGTATTCTAGTGAGATCATCATCAAGAATTGATATGACATGTATCAATATGAGAAGATACAGCAGGTAAAATAGCTTTAAAAAGCTATTTTAAAAAGCTAAAAAATCACCATCTTGGCTATTTTGGTTAAAGATATTCTGACACAAAACTATATAGCTAACACGCTAGGTTCATACACCGGCATTTATGTGAAATAATATTTTGGCTATAAATTTTATCTTAAGAAATACAACATGAAGTTTTTTTTCAAGCATTTTTATATAACTTTCCAATTAAATTATATGCAAAGAATGTTCATGGGTGAGACAGGGTTCACATACAAGTCCCATAAGAACATTAGCAACATTTTTTGTCCACCCTAGAAAGGCATATAGCTGTCCAGATAGTTTAATACAGCATAAGCATGAAATTATTTTAATTGTGGTTCAAATATTATCATCACTACCACAGTAGATTATAATTTCTTGCAACTTAAATCCAGATGTTCCATTTGAAAATGACTGCTCGCCCAATGATTTATCTGACAAACTGCCTCTCCAGGAGTTGTCATCAGCCACAAAGGAGGTGGAGGATCTGACTGCTCAGCTCCGCAGACAGCAGCAGCAGTCTCAGCAGACCGCCCAAGAGCTGGAGCTACTGCGGAAGGTATAGTGACTCCCCCCATACACACACGCACACACACACACACACACACACACACACACACACACGCACACACACACACGCACACGCACGCACACACACACACACACACACCCACACCCACACCACTGTCCCGGTACAAAGGGCTTTTAGACCGAGAGTCTCTGAGGGCCAGTCCAGTCAAGCGGCTCGACAGGTGATGGCTGCCCCGAGGCCAAAGTTCTCAATGAAAGAGCAGGTTATGGCTGAAGGCAGATGGTACAGTTCCATTAGCTCAGACTAGAGTAGGTCAGAGTAGAGCTGTCAGGTTAGGATCATGTGACATCTTGTACAACCAGGTTAAGGAAAATGACATAAGTGACATTAGAAAGAAATATAAGGAATCTGTATCTTAAAATCAACAATATTAATTTAGTCACAGTACAAATCTGTTGGTAGAGCATATACAATGACATGCCTGGACCACTGTTTCTCAAACTGGTACGCAGGCTGCCTTTTGTGGTACTGTAGTTTGTTTATTTATTTTATTTAGAGACTAATCTTTGAATGTTTTTGTTCCCCTTTGGGTTAATCATTATTTAGAACAACCATCTAATTTTAGACCATGTTCAGTCCTGATATAGGCCTGATATTGTCCGTGTTTAGGTTTGCTCTTACTCAGAAACCTCAATAGTATCTTATGTGGTACTTGGTGTGAAAAATTTGAGAACATCTGTGTTAGTCTAACAATGTTTTACAATTTCAACTTATAATATCCTTCTTACCCCTGTCTGTAGGAGGCGCAACAGAGCTCTCTTCTGGACATGGAGATGGCTGATTATGAACGACTTGTCAAAGAACTCAATGGAAAACTGACTGAAGGAGAGGAAAGAGTGTTTGAGTTAAAGTCTCAAATAAATACTCTGATCCAGAACGAGGGGGCACTCAAACAGGAAATTGGTATGAGCCAAGTTGTACAGTTCAATGCATTTTCTGTTATGTTCTACTGTGAACTTGTGAAAATAATTACCTTCCTTGCTATTTTGAATCCTATTACCCTGGATTAATAGGTAGAGCTGGGCAATATGATAACAAAAAAATGAATCATGATTTTTTTTTTTAAATCAATCTTCAGTTGTATTTTTAAATAATATTCAGCTAAAAGATTGTCAAATTTATTCCTCCAAAGTCTGATCCAAACCACATGCTTTTATTAACAGAAGATTGGCTGTGGACTTCTAAATTAAAAACCCCCATCATTAACAATTAGAATTGACTCTATCTCAATCTTAATTAAAATTGTAATAACTGCATATGAACCTGAATTTAGATTAATTTGGTTGAATATAACACATTGTCCAAATTGCTGCATGTAAAATGGACAACAACAGGAAATGTTTTTACATGTAACCATTTGTGACGGTAACAACACTCCCTTAATAGAAATGCTAAACATTTATCTTATTAATGCCACTTTAACAAGCCTATGCTCACCCATGTGCACGTATCGCCTGTCCCCAGAGTCCCTGAAGTCCCACTTGGATCAGGGGGAGGAGAAGACCACCAAGATGAAACAGCTGCTGGTTAAAACCAAGAAGGACTTAGCTGATGCCAAGAAACAGGTCTGTGTGACTGTTTTATGTTTGTGTATTTTTATTGCCATTAATTAAAATAATGTTATGTAACTGTGATGATGGGTTTGTCCTAGAAGAAATAACTGATCACATGTGCTGTATATATACCCTACAGGAGTCTGCTTTAATGATGGCACAAGCGTCACTGCGAGGAGAGCTAGAGGCAAACCAGCAGCAACTAGAAAATTCAAAGGTAGGACACTATTCATGGATTTCAGAGTGATGAGGTTTTTGGACCATTGCCATAGTATTACAATTTACAATTCAAAACAAAATATTTTATCTTTTAAATATCCTCAAAAGTCCTCAAAATGGTGCCCATAAGAGGATACTAAAATTTGTGGGTAACTGTGTTTGCACTGTGTTTTGGATATTTATCATGACTAGTGGACTATTAAAAATAATAGTGATCATATTTTGATAATTATAATCATTAACAGGACTATACAGACACTCAAAAACACGCCAAAAACTTTTATAACAAAGATAACAGCATTATTTAATCAAAATGTTAATTTTATTCTAAAATAATTCATTTGTTAGTTGCAGCCCTAAAAGCATATGCTTCCCTTGAGGATTGATAAAGTATTGTGATTCTTGTTGTAACAAAACCAGTAATTGTATACATGGGTTGGTTGGTTTTAATTTGTGCTTGTGTGTCTTGTTTGTTTAGATTGAAGTGTGTGACCTGACAGTCGAGCGCCATCGATTACAGGAGCAGCTGAGGTCTGCACTGGAGCAGCACCAAAGAACCAGCTCCTCCCTGCAACAGCGAGTCAGCAGCCTCCAGACAGAGAGGGACACCACAAAGGTGCAATTTCAAGTTCAAATTTATGTCTTATCTTGTTAAGTATGACATGGTTTTGGTAACATGCGTATTTACATTTTAGGCTGAACTTGTGGCGACTGCAAGTGAGTTTGAAAGTTACAAAGTGCGAGTCCATAATGTCCTCAAACAACAGAAGAGCAAAACTACCTCCCAGAGTGATGGAGATTCAAGCAAAACTGAAAGGTACTACTGTATAAAACTCCTAACATCAAGTTTACTAAATGTATTTGAATCTTATATTCATTGTGGTTACAATGAATTTTTTTTTTTTTTTTCTTGCTAAGCCAAAAAATCACTACCCAGAATTTGTTTCTCCTGAGAGACAAACCTTTAATTAAAACAGATTGGTTGTGTTCACACTTACGCTGGTTTGAGATGTTTAGTCCTTATCTGTATTTTATTTATTTCTGGTCTAATCCAGGTTTGGTTGCAGTATGTAACTGATGTGTATGTAACTGGGTTGACAAAAAATCTAAACCTAGATATAATAAATAAATAAATAAAAAATCAATACTGAAAATCTTTTTCAAAATGAATTAATTTCAATCTCTATCCAGTATCCAGCATTTTTCTTAGTTTTTATTGTGACAACACACACCCATTGTAATCTGAGTCCAAAGCTTTTGTTAACAATCATTACTTTATATCTTACAGGGAGCAGTTGTCCTCCCAGGTAGAGCTGCTTCGGTCCAGGCTGAGTGAGAGTCAGCAGAGTCTAAAGGGCATCACGTCTGAGCTGCAACAGCTTCAGAGCGAACACGACACGCTGCTGGAGAGGCACAACAAAATCCTCCAGGAAACCATCAGCAAAGAGGCGGAGCTCCGTGAGAGGTCGGACACACGCTGGGACCGCCTGATTACAGAGGGCCAGGTTTACTGACAGAACAGCAGGGAAAAATAAACAATACATACATTTACTTTATCAAAGGTCTTGTTTTTGTTCAAATACATCTGTGAGTAGTGTATGACATAATCTGTAATATTTAAGAAAAAAAAACCCTCACAGAATTTAAGAGTTAGATTCAAAGTTTACATTTTCACTGTTTTCTTTAAGGTTGAGTACATCAGTTCGCAATATATTAAATTATACAGCCCATTATTTTAATGGTTTTGATTTCTGATAATTGCTTACAATCATAAATTAGTATTCATGAGTAGTTTTATGAGTAGGGATCAACTTAACTTCTAATCATCACCAACTTAATTTCTAACTTATTTTGTCAAAAAAACAGCACAAGACTGATCAACATTTCTTTGAGAAGTTACACATATGTACTTAACTTTATACATTTATAAACATTGCTGTACACTTTCAACCCCTTCTTTTTTATAACACTAAACTTGTTTGATATTCGTCTGCTCTTCCAGGCTTCTCTCACTGCAGTCTGAAAATGTGAGTCTTCGGTCGGAGGCGTCGCAGGTGCAGGCGGACCTGTCATCTCAGATCGAGGCTCAGCGTCAGACCTACAGGGAGCAGCTCAGGAAGCTCCAGGACGAGCACAGAGCCACAGTGGAGACTCTACAGGGACAACTGAGCCGAGTGGAAGAGCAGCTCTTCAGCCTGCAGAGCCAGACCAGTAAGTATGCACACACAATTTATACTTTGCAGCTGGGAGAGTGAGGCTAACTAGAGGCACTGCTCTGTCTGTAAAGTTAGACTTTAATCTGAGCTTTGTCTTAATCATTGCATTTAATCATTGCATTTTGTATAGTGCCTTTCAAGGCACCCAAAGCTCTTTACAGTTCATTATTCATTCACTCCACACTCGGTTGTGGTGAGCTACTATTGTAGCCACAGTTGCCCTGGGGCAGACTTTTAACAGTCTAACAATGTATCAGGCTTTCTTTGCTAATCTGTCTAATCTTTATTAGCCAGCACATTAAGTATCGTGAACTTGCAAGATATATTAAAATACTGACAATCCGATACTAATCGATACTAGTATAGAAACAAGGTACTAGTTTGAGCTGTTATCAATTCTAAAAAAAAGTCACGTTCACTGGACAGAAATTAATCTTTCCAGAATAGTTTTAAAATGATCTTGAACAAGGATAAGAACACACAGACTAGTTCACGATACCATGAACCACTATGTAACCTAGCTGGACAGTTAACTGAGGCATTACACATAACACCACATGGTAATACAAAAGAAAGTACTATTGTTTAATGTTGCCAATCGCATTCTCTTGTCTAAAGAATGTTTTTATTATCTTCATGGTATCAGAATTGGTATTCAGTATCGAGTATTCCTATCAGTTGAATCAAAATCGAGTTTGACATTTTTGTGACACCACTAGTCACACCCTGTTGCAGGATTTATATGCAGTGCACCAACTTGTTTTCAGATAAAGTAAAAATTTTGATTTGAGGTTTTGGACAGAATAGGACAGAAACAGAGACACAGGAGGTAGGAGGTGTGTGTTTATCAGTGACGCAACACTGGGAGCTCATTCCTCACCTCCCACCCAGCTGCCCTGTATCCACCACCAAATAAACTGGACCCAATGACGGAGAACGTGTGTGTTTGTGTGTTTGTGTATTTTGTGTGTGCATAGCTGTGTGTTAGGCCAGTCCAGGTGTTGCCTCTGCTCCCAGGGCTCCTTCCCGCCTCTCAGTGTGGCAATCGGCTCTACACTACATCTGGAGTGGATCATCATTAGTAACTTGCACATGCTCACTCACAGCTTAAACCAAAAATACGAGGCCAAAATCTCCCTTATTAAAACTAATTTGGAGTCAGTTCTTTTGCGATTAAAATGCAACAGGGATCTATCAAAATAATTAATCTGCCTCCTTGGGTAATCAGACTTTTGTGGTCCTATATATTTTTAATCAGCAGTAATGGAAGGCAACTTGATCTGTGTTTGATTTATTTATGACTTTAATCTTTCACGTTTTAGATGGATGTTTTGAACTATGCCCATTCCTCAAGGACACAGGGACCATGAAACACCTGCCAAGAAAGCACACCAAAATATATTTTTATATATAAATAACTATATAAATCCATGGTGCTGAAACTAGCCTTAAAATAATGTGTAGAAATGCCAGACCGTTGTTGGTAAAGTTGCATGGGCATTTTTATGCAAGCTCATCAATCATACTTCGCTCTGTTGTCCACCCACGCTCGTAACAGTTCAGTCCAGCTAATGGTAGCCAAATTTATTTGTGTGTCTGGTGCCCCCTCTTGTCCCAATGTAGAAGGACACATAGCAAAAATATTTCATTCATATTCAGCTTCCTGGACAAAGCAATGATGTGAGGTTGTAGTAGGTTGTTTTGATTGACTATAGTGAATTTGTGTGAGATCATCTGTGTTGAATCAGTGTTTCCAAAAAGAAAAATACTTGCTGTACATAATTTTGGTGTGTGAATCAGGAGAAATGGATGGTCCTGAGTGGTGAATTTTTTTTTTTTTATCCCATTTGTCCTCAAACTGCCACAGTGTCTTGTTATTTAATGCTTTTCCTTAAACATGCACTTTGTGATTTTTCACATCCGCCGCCTTTTTGTCTCTATGGAGATGATCTTGCTTTGCCTGCCTTATGACACTGTTTTATAACAGCATATGAATATATTTTGAGAAATGATAAATATAGTAGTGTATCCTAAAATAATTTACAACCACATGTTCTCTGCACTCCATGTGTTAATAACATTTTAACTTTATATTACCTTTTTTCAGGTGCAGTGTCGGTGCAGTCCAGTCGTAAATCTGTATCCGACTCTCAGCGTAAAAACCCAGACTTCAGCCAGTCTGGACTGGGCTTCCTGGCCCTGGGTGACCTCCAGTCGATGGCCCGAGAGGAAGGGGAGGGCATGGAGATGACAGAGACTGAGAGCCCGTCTCCTGCCTCCACGCCCCTACCATCTCTGGAGCAGCTCCTCTCATCTCCCGACCCCAAACAAGGTATGATTAAAGGAATAGGATCTGTCTAGAAAATCTTTTAATACATAGAATTAAACTATGTGAAACTACGATACTAGTTTACTATATGTTCCTATTGGGTTTCTCTGCAGAGCCTTTTGTCTGGACTGTGGAACCAACCAAAGAGGAGTTGAGTCAGAAGCTAAGCACAGCCACCCGCAGCTTGGAGCACATAAACAGCCTTCTACATGAAACTGAGGCCACTAATGCAGTTCTTATGGAGCAGATCACAGTATGTATCTGGCACACTATCCTCACACCTACTTAAAGTTACAGCTATTATCAGACACAAAATCTTGTCCCCATTTAAACCAATCATAATGGTTGACAAATGTAATTATGACCAATGATAATTTATATAACACTTGCAAATGGATCACTATGTATTATATTACAAGAATTCAAAGACTTGGTACTAAAATAACTGAGATGTAATCTAGTTTGCGTTATTTGAGTGGCCTAATCTCAGTGGTAACTACTAAAAATATTACTACACAGATAATTAAAGTTATAAATAAAGTTTACTTGTATCTTCTTCAGACTTTATTTGACAGCAGGGTCACAGAGACAATGCTTCAAGTGAATGTGTTTAAACTTATTAGTAGTTCATATGACTCTATAGGCCCCCACAGTGACATCAAACAGTTTTGCATTAGTGACATTCCCCTCTTTGTCCATGAGAAAGTAGAATTTATGCCCTTTGACCCTCAGAGGGATGAACGAAGCAGACTCCTGTCTGTGAGCGTAGCAGGCGACTTGGGACAGAGGCACTGTTATTTTGCGACCTTTTCCTGGTCCTAGTGGTGATTGTGTGCATACTGTCACCATTTTTCCACCTTGGTGTAAGATTACTTGATTCACAGATCGTCGACAAAACACAAATCCAAGCCCAACTATTCCTGCTCCAATGGCCAAACATCCAACGGTGAATCCGTATCTCCAAGCGCTAGAGCCAAGGTTCATTTCAAAACTCCACATCCCCACAAGTCCCGTTGTTTTTGTCGCTTGGGTTTTCGTCATGTCTTTAGATCCACTCGTGTCTCTCAGCCCTGTGTAGGCAAACTGAGCCAAATATGTCCAAAACAGAAACTGTCCTCCGCAAAAGACAGACAGAAGGCGGAAGAAGCGCGTCCTGTCGTGGTCAAATAAGGTGACATCTCGGGACAGCTGTGCAGATGTGCACAAGTTTGCCTGCTGCCGCTTAACAACACTGAAAACCCGCGAATAAAGCCGATCTGACTTGTTTTTAATAGTTAATGTTTGCGCTACTCCATTTTGAAAGACGTTTTGGTGCGTGTTTATAAGTCGGAATTGTGTGGCGAAGCACCGCGATGAAATGCAGACAAGACGCTCCAAACCCATCTTAAACTTACGAAATAACACGATAAAACATTAAAATATAGTCTTAGTGAAACACAGTTTAAGCGTGTCAAGAAATTGTGGAGATATTCTGTTAAATTACGATTATAAAAGCAGAAAAAATGCTCGGCTCGGTTCCAGGCTAAGGGACAGCGCCATGTTGTGACGTGTTATCAGGACGACGGAAAGCTCATTAGGACAAAATGGAAAACCCTCGCTAAACGTCCTAATTCTGAAATTCTTTATATATAAAGAATTATATTATGTATCTAAATAAGTGGCACATTACATTACATTACTGTCCTATAACTAAGAAGAAAAAGTTACAATTATTTCAGCCTTGCTTTGAAGTACCACAATTTGGTGTCTAGAATATTATTCATGACACTACAATAAATAAACAATCCTGAATTGATTTTGAACTTTTTTGATGTTTATTGTGTTATTTGTACCTTAGTTATTGAAGAGTGAGATCCGTCGTCTGGAGCGGAACCAGGAGCGGGAGAAGAGCGTTGCCAATCTGGAGTATCTAAAGAACGTGCTGCTGCAGTTCATCTTCCTCCGTTCAGGAAGTGAGAGACAGGCCCTGCTGCCCGTCATCCACACTATGCTGCAGCTGAGCCCAGAGGAGAAGAGCAAACTGGCTGCTATTGCACAAGGTAGGCAATGCACTTAATGCCATAAGTAGGCCTGGTTTTAGTATAATTAACAGGGAGGCAAAAGAAGGCTCATATGTGTTGAAATGCGCTGGTTAAATTATAGTTATTAACTAGCTTGTTAGGACAAAAGTAAGAGGCATTTATTTGTTGATCTTCTTTTTGCCATATATATAAAGGTTTGAGGATATAAACTACAAATGTTGCATGCATGGAATTGTTTTAACCAAAAATGCACTGGTTTAAAAGCTGCCAGTTAATAAGAATATCAGTGGCAACTATTGACTGCAGTTTTTATGTTTAGGTGAAGAGGAGGACTCTGCATCGAGAGGTTCTGGTTGGTCCTCATATCTTCACAGCTGGTCTGGGATCAGATGAGTTCTGCGACACAAACCAAACACTGGAAGGACAAATGTTTAAAGCATTTTCTGTGAAATTTATAAAAGGGAGTCCCTTTTATTTTCCCAAATTACATGGGACCAATGAATGTAACCATGATAATTGAAGGATGTCTGTTATTGTCTTAGAAGAACTACAATATAATATCTAATACATGTGTATAGACTAAACCTTCATTAATGCTCTTATCCAAAATGTGAAGATTGGTGGTTGAAAAGTACCATATGGCATAACTAGTTAGAAGGGAACATTACTTAAGATTTTGTATTGATGAATTATGACATAAATCCAACAATATCCACTTATCTCAAACATGTTTTATATTAGAAACATAATTAATGTCTAAAATTGTGTTTACATTCAGGATACCTAAACCTTTAAATCCCAACTCCAATTACTTCTTGAAGTAAGTACCGTATAATAGTTGTTGAATAAAATAACTATTTTATAATTTTGTTATTATGTGTTTTGGTGTTTAATCCTGTTTTTTGTAGTGTTTTAAATTCATCTCTGGTTTTACTTTAATATTACTGATTGGTTTGTTGTTAATTTGCGAATATTCCTTAATTTCTTCCAGTGATCTAATTGCAGATTTATTGAGGGTAGAGTTTTATGATTACTATGCTGAAACATCATTTTGCTCTAAAGCTCTCTCGATTCCTGACTCCAGCTTTTGGGCAGCTTTTCTCAGTCATTCTCATACTGTGAATGTAATCTTAATCTTTATTTATGGTGCTTATTTTTACTGTAATTCAAGCATATCTGTAAAATAATAAATTGGAACTGGTGTAAGTAATTGCATCATTATTTTGACTTGCATCTTGTTCCACTTATTTAGCCCATTGTATATTCTCTCTCTCTCTCTGATTTGTACAATGATGTAATCTTGTTTGGGGTCTCTCTGACTTTTTCCCCATTGCTTCTGGAGGCTGGACTTTATGCACTTTCCTTTTATGGAAATAATATGCAGTTTCCAGGCATTATGACGCTATCCAGCCACGTTTTGTTGCCGACTTGTCTAAATAAATGTCATTAGCAACGAAATGACTTCAAACTTGATTCATCTTTAGTTTGGGATCTTTAGTTTTCCTTTTAAACCGACATGCTGATGACTAACAATATTTTCCACACGCACGGCACGTTCATAAATGATGCTGAACCGCTATTTTGAGTATTTTAATATATTTAAAATGAATACAAAACTGATACCCTGAGTTCATAAATCCACATTTAAGTTCACTCTGGCCGCGCTATAAACTATTTTGATAAAATGTAAAGTAAAAAGTTATGTGTTGATCTAATGTCGAGCATAAAATTGTGTAAAGGTAACCGAGACAGGCGGAAATTTGTGATTCTGCGGTTTCTTCAAAATAAAATATATTTGTTTAAATTCAATTGAATCATTTTGACGCAAAGTAAAAGCATCTATATCACTCAAAATAACTATCCCAGTTAACTTAAATTGCGTACACATTTGAATATTGTGTAAATAATTCAATAACTTAACATAGCCTATGCGATATAACGGTTTACTTTGACAGTTTAACAGGAAACGCTTATTTGCGCTGCAGTGACTTGACGCAGAGGGAAGTGAGGCGAGGCCCGTGTCTGCGCCATTCTGCTCCTCCGCCAGGGAACATCCAACCGCGGCACATCTGGATACGAGCGGCTCATCACGGGGCGATCACGGGAGCAAAAGACTGCAAAGATGCTGGCAATAAACGAAATGACAAACGGGTGAGTAGAAAACTCCAAAGGTTTTATTTGACCAGTTTTTGTATGAAAAGTCAAGAAGTTGTTGGGAATGTCTGAAGAAGCAAAAGGCTGCCCATGGAAAAGACTGAGAAAACTGTAATTTATCCATCGTTGCAGCCACGTATCTGCGCTTTTAGTTAAGTCTGTGCAAGATCTACTTTTGTGAATAGCTTTAAAGCATTGTTACACTATTTATGCGTTTCATTTTAGCTTTAAAGTCATTTTTCTTAAGTTTCTTTCTGGACTTCAGACGTTGCCTCTCACGGACTCCCTCTAGTGTACACTTGAAGAAACTAACCATCTATGCCACTAATATGCTTATGTAAAAATTTCATTCAGTTATTGAATTATACAGTGTAAAGTTTAGACTTAGTTATCTTTATTTGTTAAAAAGTTTGTTTATATAAATTATACCTAAATTAAATTGTAATTAATGATGTTTTTTACTGTCTGTCATAGCCATTGCTGTTAGTTAACTTTTTAGTTAAAGTTGTATTTAGCATTGCATAGAAAGAAACAACTAAGCATCTGTATTGCACTGTAGTCAGTAGCTGCAGTAACACTATGCATATGCTTATTGACCTAAGCTATACCAAGTATTTTTACAAGATTTGCTTTAACGATTCTGCAAATGCTGCAAGTGGGCGTAACCTTACAAGTTACATGTTAGTGACATAACCGTTTTAACTTTTTATGCTTAATTTTGTTTTATTTATCTCTTGCATAGAATTAAGAAAAATGCAGGGTTTGTTTTTATTTTAGTGGCCGCTCCTCCCTGGCCAGGAATGTCCACACAAACTGGACACTACTGTTTCCAGGCCACTTCCTGACCATCTATTCCCTGGAGACCTCTCCCTCTCTCTCTCCACTCTCTCTCTCCTCACTCGTTCTTTTTCTCAGTGGCTTTTCCCTCCTTTTAGTGAATGCTGCTGTGTGCACTGCTGAGCTAAGTATAGCCCCACATGAATTTGGCTATTATTCTGGTGCACTCCAGACTTAAGGTTGGCAGTATTTGACAAAAGTGAATATCTTGTGTATTTTGTTAATTTTCCTTATAATAATAATCAAATGGTATTTTGCAGTCAATCAGAAAACTGTCATAATGGACCTGTTAATGTTTGAGTTTTCAACAAATGAACTGTAAAGGAACCACAAAAATGCAGAACTATTGTATTAAATATACTTGTTTTGAAGATTTCAAGCAAATTGGTGTTCTTAAACATGACATTTTTATCAACTCTTTTTGCAGACTGTTGCTATACTCGATAATTTTGCATATCTTTGAAGCAACTATTTCTAAGTAAACACAGTGACAATGTATCACTCACATCTAGTCTGGACACAAAGGCCGACACATGAGATTTTTGACATTATAAAACCGTAATATGTGTGATATTCATCTGGTGCAAGTTTGTTGATACAACTACAGCTCAAAGGAATGCCTCCTGCACCATAGACTTGTCCTTGTTTGGGAAACTGTGAGGGACTGCTGCAGGATAGAACTGTCCTCAGAGTGTGAAACGTACCAGTATTATGTAAACTATAATGTAAACTAATAAACTAAACTAATAAGAACTTGGGCTGACATTAAATTGATATTTACAAATTCATACTAAAGCTAGTATTAAAACTAGACCCTCCAACTATTATTGACACTGTCATATAGGACATATTTGGACCTCTCCTGAATAGTTTTAGACTTATATTGATCTATATCAGATTACTTATTTTGTGTTGAAAATGCAGACAACTTTCTCAGTTTATTACATTACCTGAATTATCTTAAAAGTAAAATTCACAAATGTTGAATCTGATCATTTATACTAGGGACTCCTGTCCCTAGTATAAATGATCAGATTCCCTACAGAGGAAGTTCCCTACAGCAACTCATTATTAATTATTCATTGCATTTATATAGCGCCTTTCAAGACACTCAAAGCGCTTTACAAAGCATTGTTCATTCACTCCACACTCGGTGGTGGTGGTAAGCTACTATTGTAGCCACAGCTGCCCTGGGGCAGACTGACGGAAGCGCAGCTGCCATTCTGAGTCATTGGCCCCTCCGACCACCACCATCACTCACGCACACTCCGCTTTCTTACTAGGCAATGTGGGTGAAGTGTCTTGCCTAAGGACACAACGACAGTTTTTGCGACTGGCGCCCCCCTGTGGCACCTGATTTTCCCAGCGGTCTCCCATCCAAGTACTAACCAGGCCCTGGGATCAGGCTTTGACAAGCCGTTATGGCCACGATTATATTACATTATATTACAACAAACTGAAAAAAGTGTGTTTCGTTACAAACATGCAGTCATAATTAAATATCAGGTAAATAATTAGGCAGAATCTTGGTCAGGACTTAAGTAACATTTAGTAACCAAATACCCTTTTTTTACATGTTTTGGTTTAGGATTTATTTTGAATTTTGTGTTCATCTCCTCCCAAGTACCTGACTCATACCAGTAGTTGAGTAAGTCCCATTTAGTTGCTATGAATGTGCACACTTACTTGGAAATAGCTGCAATGGGGAAATGCTTTAAAATATTTCAAAACCAAACTGTACACACCATTTGCACTTTCAGAGTCCCTGCTCTCACCTCAGCCCAGCGACAGCCTGTTGTTAATTGTTTCATGGTCCTTTAACTTCACTGCAATTTTATAATCCCCTAACCCCCCCTTCTTCATTCATTTTCATCAGATTTTTCTTGTTCCTTTTTTACCCAAATTCAAATAATTTTCAACCTTCCCAATAAAACACTTAATTTCTAAATGTTTTTTCTAGGTATTTTTTATTCTTTAAGCTTCCCTATTCTCTGTAAATGACAGAGGGAGGGGGTAAACAGCGCGGCCATGGCACATAGGCTTCAGTACAAACATAGACCACAGATGACAGAGGAAGTGATGTGGCCATAGATAACACAGTATGTGACAGTTCCAAGAGACAGTAAAGACATAAGCCTGTCCCTGTTCACTTCAGCTCTGCAGCATTTGGTAAGAAGCAGGCAATTTATACTATTATACAATATTATATAATCGTTTAATCATGTCTTTTTCCATAATTTACTTGTCCAATGTAGTCAATGAAAAGCCTTTGAGAAGGGAAGTTGCTAAAGATTGAATTAATTAAAGGTGCACTATGTATTTTTTCTGGTGGAGGGTTAGCCAGCCCTCTGCCAGTTTACCAGGAGATGTTCTTGTTTTACCTGTATGTTGGCCAGTTTGGTATTAAACCTGCTAAGTTGCTGCAGTTTTTATTGCTCAAAACTTTGAAAACATGCATTTTTACTGTCAGCAGAGCCAGATCTGACCTGTAACTTGGCCTAGTCGATACCTTTAATGCCGTCAAAGTTACATTGTGCACCTCTAAGTTTATTTTCATTGATGACAATTCCACAATAAGTAATGCAACATATAATACAAGTTTGAGCAGCTGTGTGTGGAAAGATATTTGACTTAAATTAGAAGAGGAATATAAAATTTAAAAACCTTAGAGACCTGGGGTTGTTGCAGTGAATTTGGCAATACTGGCCATTGTGAAAGTTTTGTGGTACCAGAGTTATCCACATGGTGGTGGTGTGTACTATGAAACATCTCCCCTTACTGCCTGCTTCATGTTTCATGTCATGAACAGACTAGACAGCAGAGGCTTCAGTGTGGTTCAAAGAGTTCATATGGACAGACAGTTTAAAACAATGAGAGTATTTGTATTTGTCTGCATATATTGCATTACCCTTTTAAACGTGTTTGTTTTTTATTCTAACATTAAAACATATATTACATTGTGCTCCTTTAATTTGGTGAGAATCCAGCTAACTTTGTTCTTGTCATGGCTAAGTCTAACTTTGTATATCTGGCTTCTAATGGCTTTGCTGGTGCCTGAGTTTGTCCAATCACATTAAATTTTGCCGTGTCAGACCCTGCCCTCAATGACACTGCACCATAGATTTTCCATTACAATTTTACCACATTTTGTTCTTTGTGGTTTGGTGCTTAAATTTACGACATCACCTCTGGCAATGAAATTTCACATATGACGTTTTTAGTGGCATGAATGTGTGAGGAATGCTGACAGGTCAAGACAAGCCGCAAACACAAATACTGCAAATGTGAACCAATAGCGGGATTTCATTTGATATTGATCCAGTTATTATTATCTTTGAATACACTGATAATACTTCACACTAGTTTAAACCATAGCCCAGAGACACAAATATTAAGCATTCCTTTAACTCTTTAACATATATAGCCACTCTGTTGCATTGGAATACGTGTAGACAGTGTTTGTAGGGATGCACTGATCTGATACTGGGATTGGTTAATTTTTTTCATACATAGTTGTTCTTTTGTCACTTTAGAGATAGATAATAGCTACATAATGGATCTGGATCAGTTTTGTCTTATTTGTGTTTATAGGAAATAAATGTTGTTTTGAGTCTCTGTGCCGGTATCGGCTGATATTGGGTAAAGCTATAGTAATAAAATTGCTATTGGAACTGTAAAAGCTGGATGGGTGCCTCCCTAATTGTTTACGCGCCTCCAGTTCTGCTTTGAAGGCGTAAAAGGGCAACTTCAAACTTACTCTAAAAAGCTTTGTCTGTGTTCTGTCATTTTGAAATGGATCTATTTCTCCCACACTAAACTGACATGAATTATTCAACATTTGGTCCAAAACTGTTGCTTGCAAAACAAATTTAACGAAAGGAGAATCTTTTCTAGCTATTACACAAATTGGCATTTAATACTGGGTGATGGTTTTTAATGTAGAATTATTACATTTTGAGTTGTAACACTGGAGTTATTGCATGTAGTAATATTCAACTATTTTTATTTTCATTTTGCATTATATTTCTTTTCTGACCAATATTGTGCTGAGCTGAGTAAATAATATGAAAAATTGCCATTGACAATGAAACTTATTTTTAATTTTTACTTCTACTTTACTGATGTTACCTGTGATGGGATTACCTGCTTATCTCCATGGAGATAAATACGTTTAATTCTAATCTGTGGAACATTAACGGGAAAAAATCCAATTCCTGTACCAGTTAAAGACTAGTTTCCATGGCAATGTCTGTGTCCAAGCAAAGCAGTAACAATGGACACAAACAAGTGGCGGATCCTCCAGAAAGTTGCATATTGAACCTTTAACCTTTACAAATTTCCTATGGATGGTATAGGATGTGACCACTTAAGTTATAAAGCTAAACTCTTTGACCTTACAATACTAAAGGACATTATATTAAATTAGATTACAGCTTAATTAACTGTCCCTTCTCTTTATCTCAAACTGATCAGCTGAGGCCTTTTTCTCTGTTTGTGTGGTGATTATCCCATGCCCTTTGCAGACAGAGGCGGATTGAGCCAAAGTGGGCGTCGACAGTTTGAGGGTCAAAGGTCAGACTGGGCAGGGCTTATTTCGTATTGTCATTTTCTCAAAAGGCATTTCCCCAGTTACCTGCAGCTGGAGGAGGGGCGTAGGAAGGTGTACACAAGACAGCAGAGATAGAGAAATCTTTCAAACTGGGTCAGATTTGAACACAAGTTTTGACAGAGAAGTCCCATTGTTTTTACAGGGGAAAAAGCGTATGATTTTTTTTATAATCAAGGAAGCTGAAGGAAGGAAGGAAGGAAGGAAGAGGATGAACGCGTTGAGACTAAAGGAGTTGTCAAATTCCGACTTGTACAGACGGAGACAGGAGAGACCGGACAGCTATGGCAGTGGGGCCAGGGATAGCTTCAGGTGAGTGTCCTAAAACAGTGATGCATTCCTAAAAAGATATGGACTATTTGGCTATAGTTTGGTGCTTTTTATTATGGTCTGTTTAATTATATAGGCTAAATATATTTTTCACATTGGTTGAATGCAATCAAATAATATGTTATTTAATATTTAAGAGTTCCAGATTAGTCACACTGTAAGGCCTTAAGAGCATAGCTGCGACATGAATCATATCTATTAAAAAAAAAAAAAAAAAATGAATGGCAGACAGTAAGTATTTTTAGTTCATTATTTTTTTTTTTTAAATATGTTATAATTTAATGCAACAAATATATTACAAATAGTAGTGTTATAGCCTAGTCACAGTAAGTGTCTTCTTGGGTCCTTTGTCATATTACATAATTTTGGACACAAATTTTCTGTTTATAATGTTAAAATGTCTTTCTTAAGTAGGCTTTCTATAGTTTTGTCATCTTAGGTTGTCATTTACATACTGTGAATGTAATGCAATCAAGCTATTTTTATCTCTGTGTTTTTGCCCCTTTCACTTCTTATCACTGTGGCTGGCTTAAGTTACTATTAGAGCCAGCCATTTCACATTTACACTAATTTGACAGATAAGACAAGATAAGCAAATACTGCAGCCAAACTTGAATTCCTTACGTGTGCGCGAGAAGGATGAGGAACAAATGTGAACACTTTTGCAACTGTAATTTCACAATATGTTAACATTGGCCTGTCTTCTTATTTAGTCTTTCACAAGCAAAGCATTTTCCTCTTGGTCTGTGATTATAGGAATGTAAAAATGTGAAGAATGTGGAGGGAGAGAGGGAGGTTCTGTGCAGAGGTGTCCCCAGTAACCCTGCTATTGGAACGCGGTGACAGAAGAGCTCCTAATGACTTTTATTACCATGAAGTCTAGCCTATTGTCACTAACACAATGTAATTTAGCCATCTGGAGTTTTTGATGTTGTGAAATGGTTACACGGATGTTAATAATTCATTGAAGTAGGAGTGTGGACAATATATATATAGGTAAATTACTGTCTTTTTGTTGTAGGATCCCAATAATGATATTCAGAGGTTGTTTTGGTAATTAAAAAAAAACCAAAACATGCTAAAATATGTCTTATTACATGTATTAGTTGAGGTTTAATGTGAAAACTGTGAACTTGGTAGGTTACTATATACATTTGTTCAGTTCATGTTGTATTTTCATATAAACTAGATCATCAATATTCAAATTTTGTATTTCTTCAAAACAACATTCACAATATTACCAATAATTTGATCATTGCCTTATCTAGGTTATTGTCTGTGTTTTGAGTCTATGATAGTTCTGAAATTTGACTTTTTAGAAATGAAGTTTAATGTCAGTCACACTTTGAAATTTAGTCACCTGAGATACTGATGCTACGAAATTATTTAAAGTATGTTTGTGTAATGTATTGCAGTTGAAAAAGTATAGCCCAAAGCCAAGGAATAGTGTGAAGTGCAAAGACAGCCTAAGATTTTGACATAGTTTTGATAAATCGCTCCAGTAGACCCACTTTACTGAGTGTTTTATGGAAAGTGCCGCAGGGCTGTCTGTGGAGATTCCCTCTGCTGTTGTAGGACACACTGTAAAAACAAAGATGTGAAAGAACAAGTCAATGGACCCATAGGAGCAAATATAATATATGAAACAGAAGCAGCTAAACAAAAGAATAAATAAGGAGTTATTTTGAAAAGCTTTTTTTTAATATAGGCCCTGGGTCACTGAGATGCAAATTTGTCAGTATCTTGTTTTGATCATTATGGATTACTAAAAGTGCACTATGTAACTTTTCTGGTAACATACATCCTCGACTCCACTCAGATGTTAATGGTTTGCCTTAAATGTTCCATAGTATGTCATTAAACTTATCTATCTTGCAAATGTTGATTTACAGATTGCTCAAAAATACTGTGGAAAAATATTTATTCTTTTTTAGTGGGGTGACAGATCTGACGTGGTGTCACTTACTTTCCATAGATGTAATAAGTTAATTTCATATGAGGAGACTTTCCAGGGAAAGCAAAAACCCTGCATACATTACGGCTGCATAATTCAAGAAAATAAATCAATTGTCTATAAATGAATTTTTTTTATGCACTAATAACGGCAGATCCTACAATGTAATCTAATTTAATGAAGAGCTCGCTTAAAACCTGGTAGAAACACCACACCTGACAGTAAAGATAGGTTAAGTTTTAATAGCTGTGTAGTAATAAATAGTCCATATCTATTGTGTGACATTGGCATTGTTGGTTGTTTACTTTTAGCAAATGAGATTCAATAAAGGGGCGTAGTGTTTTTGTCACATGATTGGCAAAGACCAGTTCACAAAAACATCTTCTGAAAACCATGTTCAACAGTTGCACAGTTTTACTTTTTGTATTTTACTAATATCTATATAGTTTTGGTCGTGCAGTTTTTTGTTTTCTTTTTGCTGCACAACATAAGTCACAGTAGTGAAGTGTCTCAGACAGTAATAGTAATGTTAATATTGGTGTATCTTTGTCACTCATGCTAGTAACTAGTGATTTTTTTGCTCAAATTTGAAAGAAGGTTTATCCTCCTTTGTCACCCACCTGGTTTGAATGACTGGTATCCTTTATAGGACTTTTCTGTGACCAAAAGTGCCTCATAAAGCAATAGTAATATAATAGTCATTCATAGCTGCTGCTGTTTGCCCATATCTTTGATTCATGAGTTTTAGACCCGGGCCCTTACGTCTACGTTACCATGGCGACTGTTGACTCAGAGTGTGTGCTTAAAAGTGGGAACAGGGCGTGTTGGGTTTGTTGTGGCCACTTGGCTCTCGGCGGATGGGAGGGTCAGGGCAGTGGAGAGGGTCACACAAATGTTATCTGAACTCTCTGCGTGATATATGGCCTAATAATGGTGTTTCCTAATAAAACCTGGCTTCGTCATTTATTGCTACAGAGATGAATCCTGTTTCAAGCTGTTTAGTAGATACATACTTTGAACTTTGACCTTTGCAGACACCCATGGACCCTTATGGACTTTCAACTTTTAACTTTACTTTTTTTAAGCCATTAACCAGTTCTAGTCTCCCATTTTAACCAGTTCTAGTCTCCCATTTTAACCATATTCAAGCAATGGAAAGTTAATGGATAGTTGATACTGCGATCAAATTAATGTTTGTTATGTCAACATCTCTGCCCGGCAATGCACACAGCTCCTTCATACACAGGTCACCTCAGAAACCATTGACACATATTTGTGGATATAAGTTATTTACAAAGTGCATGTCTCACAAATTTACTGTGCAAAAGGGTTTTACGATTGAATTTCAATCGAATCGTGATCGGGAAGAACTAAGCATGTGATTTTGGACTTTTGATTTACATATATTTTGGTTGCATGAACAAAGAACTCACAATGAACAGAGTTTATTAAGAATGATTCAGCCTAACTGCTTTATTAATACCCTAAGTCCCAAACATAAGCCATTAATTAAGTAGTTACTTATAGTCAGACTCAGATTTTTTATTTTATTTTTTGTCGTACTCAACATACTTGACAAAGATGAGTACAGTTGTGTCCTTGGGCAAGACACTGAAAAGGGCTTTGAGTGCCTTATATAGAGAATGTGACCATTTACAAAAAAAATACAGGTCTGACTATAAGAATTTTTAATTCATAATAACAGGAAGACCTAAGGGACCTAATAGGACTAAAACATTTGTTCATTAAAAAATAAGTATTTGTTGATGCTTTATAAAGCCTAAATACGCTTGAGTGTATATAAAACTATAGTACCAATGTGCAGATATCTGTTTTCTAGTGTTTTGTTCATTAGTGATTCTCATTATTTGTGACGACTCTGAGCAGGTCTCGAGGTTTTGACTCTAGTTGTTGTTTCCTGTTCTGTGTTTTTGTCCATTGTGCCTCTGTCTGTCCTCACCAGCTCCAACAATACTTAAGAATACATTACACACACGTACTATGTATAAGAGCATGTGGTCATAGCAGCAGAGAGGTGACTTTGTGTGGAGTAGACAGGGGTTAGAGGACTCAATAGCATTGCATTTTACTTGGGTAATGTTAATTTATAGAGTATAGATTGGTCCAGATACTCAGGGCCAACCTGTTTTTAAAATAGCATGTCATCACCACAAATGATCTTGTAACTTTTCTGCAACTGGATCTAACTAACAGTTGGATGCACTAATTTGCATATTGGATTTGGCAGATATATTCTGTACACTGACTGGATTCTTATTACAGTTGCTGATTCAGTATTAATAATGCACCAATCTTAAGAATTAAACAACAAGTTTGCATATCTAATAATACTGTATAAGTTTACATTACCGTCTCAAAGATAAACTGGTTACATAATATAGCTCTTAAGACAGCTGAAATTTGAAGTGAATTAAAGGTACACAATGTAACTTTTCTGGTGCAGGGTTCATCAACTGCTTGTCTCCATGGATATGTTATATTTTTGTCTAGAATGTTCCACAGTATGGGAATAAACCCACCTATCTCCACGGAAACAACTTAGTGATGACAAGGCCAAGTTACGGATCAGAATTTTAGCACTAAAAATGCTTGTAATTGAATAAATGCAAGATAGATATGGTTAATGCTATACTCTGGAACATTCCTGGCAGAACATTGACATCTCCATGGAGACTAGCAAGTGGCAGACCCTAGTACATAGTGCACCTTTAAGGATGTTGTTCCTTTTTCTATTGTGTAACCAATACTGTATCATATTACTGTATTCTACAGCAAAACACGCACATTTTACATTATGAGGTCTTTATAGTAAACATAAACCTAGTTCACTTTAATGATGCTGAAAGCTATGTACAGCTTTATAGTAGGAAGCTTTTGGCCCCAGCTATGTCCACAGTCTCACCCATAGACACTAAAGAGCAGCTGCCAGCACCTAGTTTAGACCCAGGCCCCTCTCTCTCTCTCTCTATTTGTAGAGGGATGGAGTCATGTAGAAGAACTTTTGTATACCACCGAGAGAAATATTTCAACTAGACAGAGTAAACGCCAAGAAATGTTGAGCACTTGTTTTGTTAAAGTCAAAAATCCTGCTTAAATCTTCTTACTGGAGTTTATTCCCTGTTTGGTTTAGTGCCGTCATTCGTGGTTAGTCATTCATTTGGGATGCTTGAGTGGAACCACACAAGAGCTATCATTTTCTTGGACACATTTAAAGTTGTATGTGAATGCCAGGGCTGCTCTGAAATTATTAACAAATACACTCTTATAACATCAGGCTGATAATATTAATTTGGCTCTATTGCTCATATTGGACTAAAATAAACATGTTCAAGGGGGCTGTAATGTAAATCTTTGCCAGTGTGTTGTTAAAGCATAACTGACGTATTGTTGTTTACTTGTTTAATACCATGTGTTTTGGTATTCATTTGGGAATGTATGTATTTTACTGTAAACAAAAAATATCTTGTTTTATTAACCCTGCTAACCCCCTAACAGATACTGAAATGAAAATCACAATTAGATTATTTTTTTTTACTCAGTAGTTAACTTAATTTTACTGGATTTTTTATTGTTCCGCTCTACTGTAAACACAATATATGTTATGTAATATTTTCATATATATAATAGAAAATACAACTTCTAATTATTGTAATATGCTACATGTGACTTTGAATGATCTAACCCTAACCCTTGTCAACAGCTGATCCCTCCATCCATTATTCTCTTGAACGTAGTGACATGTGCAGGCTAAATTCTGATCTGGTGCCACAGGAAGCAGAGCTGTTGATATCAATTACTCTCGTTTGTCAGACAACCATTTCTCTCCCTCTCTCGCTCTCTCTTTCTCTCTTTGTGTCTCTGTCTCTCTCTCCTTCCCTCTTTCTCTCTCTTCCTGTGTCTCCCTCTTCTATCTCTCGTTATCCCCTCTCTCTACGCTCTTCTCCCTTTCCTCTGCCTCTATATTTTTCCACACAAATTCTTTCTCTCCCTTTATCTCATCTTTTTCCCTTTTCCCTACCTCCCTCTCTCTCCCACTCTCTCTCATTATCTATTACCTCTTTTTATTACCTATATCCCTCGCTACCACATCTCTCCTTAACTTTACTCTTTCTCTCCCCTCACACTCGTTTCTCAGCCTCTCCTGTGTTTTCTGTCTTTCCCTCTATCTCTTCAGTCTCTATCTCTCCCATCCATTCTCTCTTTCTCTCTCTCTTTCTTCACTATCTCTATCCCTGACTCACTCTCATATCTTTTCTTAACTTTCTCCCACTCCCTCCCTCCTTCTTCCCTCTTCCCCCTCCCTCCTTCTCCCCTCTCTCCCTACACATTTTTTACGACACGGTGACCTCCGTCTGGCGTCAGGGTGGGCTCGCCGGTGTCAGCAGCCTGCCCAAGAATAGCCGTACGAGCGCGGATGGATCATGTGTAACTCTGAGGGGAAAATAGAGTGATGTGGGTGTGCGTTCACTTTGGTGGGTGTGTGTCTTAAACACAGAGAGAGAGAGAGTAGTCCCACTTTTCTCTGGCCAGCACTACTTTTACAACTTTCTGGATAGCATTTTGGACTAACTCAACCTTATCATTACAACTTTGGGATTGGATTCTGGATTATAATGGAGGTGAATGGGCGTCACTTGCCTCCGTCTATACCAGAAGATGGAGAGATTCCAGACCATGTACTTCAAGGTGAAATCAACGGATATCATCATCGCTTTCAGGACATGGGAGAGGCAGAGGTCCCGGTATCCAAGTCCCAGAGGAGGAAAAGTGATGTTAAAGTCTATAAGGAGTTTTGTGATTTTTATGCTAAAATGTAAGTATAAAATAACTCAAAAATCAAATGTTTATTTTAAAGGTGCACTATGTAACGTTTCTAGTTGGATGTCCGCCGTCTGCTTTTCTTATGGGTTACTGCTTTGTACAGAATTATTCAATAGAATAGATTATATTGCCAAGAAGTATCTTAAATAAACATGTATTCTCTCTGTGAGCAAAGCCTTTTCTCCACAGATCTGACCTGTAACTTTGCCTGCTGGCGTCACCTGCTTATCACCAGATAATAGATAAGTTTAATGCCATACTGTGGAACATGGCAGGCAGATCAATGACATCAACATGGTTGGAATGTAGGATGTATTTTGTCACCCTTCTCCAGCTGAATGTGTCTGTTATTGAAAGTTGCTCCAAAACGTGACAACAAAAGACAATATTTAATTTTTCAGTGTACATGAGTTCTGAGGGCATACAGCTCTGCCAAGGCACTGATGCTGTCTTGCAATGATGGCCAGATCTGAACTTAAACCAAACAATTATTTATTTAGATGCTATAGCTACTATTTATTTCGACGCTATAACCACTATTTTTCATTTAGTTTATTTAGTGAATAGAGTTGGTCTGTAAATTACAGTATTAACCATTGACATATTATGATTTTCACTTCAACAAGAAGAAGTCACTTTGTCAAATTGTTGTATAATTGAGCATTTTTAACCTTAACCCACTCCAAGTGCAGCCCATGTTGTATGTAGGTCCTTGTGTGACACTTTTGACACCTGGGGTCATATGTTTTCACAGGGTTAGCTCTGCACTACAGCAGGGAGCTCACAGTAAAAGTTATTTTGGGGGCAAAGAGGGAGTTGTTATGCAAAGTAGAATATGTCCGGCGGAATGTGGGCTATGTGAACAGGAGGCACAGGAGCGCTAAATATATCACTGTATTTTGAACTAATGTGATACGGCGTCATCACAGGAACAGAGAAACATGGACCAAGGGCCAACAAGACTTTTGGAGGTTAAAAAGCCTGAAATCAAACTAAAAGGAAAAGGCTTAATACTCAGTAACAATTTATACCACAATGAAAATTATAACACTCTGTATGTATTATAAGCAATTAGTTAAGTATCAGTATTAGTAACAATCTGCTTAAATAAATTCTCATTTTACTTTCTGCTATCTGGCTATCAGTGTTTTTGAAAACTCAAGCCTAGTGTACACCAAATATGCTAAATATACTACATTTTTAAATGAAGTGAAATAAGATGATGCATATTTGGTATATTTGATTACCTAAACATATGGTTGGCAATGGGTTAACAATAATCTAAAAAATGAAATTTATCTGTGTACACCCAAAATAAGATGTAAACAACCCTCTACGAATATCTATAATACATAATACATAATTTCTATTTATGGATGTTATTAGAACAAGGTCAGGACAGAGAACAGGGATATGTAATTGTTGTGTCTCTTCTGTGTGTACTCATGACAAGTTATTTATAATGTACTATGCACTAACACCATCTCCAGTCTTATCTAGAGTCAATGTCTATGGCAATTGTTTATTTATTTCACCAGTTTCAGACCTAATATAATCCCAAGTCACAATTCAATATGATTGTTGATTTTAAAGGTACATTGTGTATCTTTTCTGGTGGACGGTCCGTCAAGTGCTTTTCTCCATGGAGATGTTATTGCTATCCAAATATTGTCCTATTATATTACTGAAATGAAAATATTTATCTTATTCAAATTAGATTGTACGTGTTGACATGTTACAGGAAAATGATATCACAGCTCTTTTTCTTATCAGTTCAACCTTCTCGATGCAAGAATGTGATTTTCCAGTTTCCAGTGGGCTTCAGTGTAATAGGACTTGTTGTTTGGTGCTGCTGTGTAATTGACTGGGTGCTATGAGCAGATAGGATCATGGAAATGCCTCATAGATGTATCACTTCCTAGACTAAGCTCCACGGGACAAGCCAGTGCTGTCGTGTGATTCCGGTCTAGACATTCAGTATCTAGAAATGGATTTAACATCAAGAACAATTTTTTACCATTTATTGCTTACAGAAAGTGGTTGTCTGTGTATCTGTAGTTTAAGTCTGACTGGAGTTAGAAAAGTGTTATTTGCAAGACTGTTGGATTGATACCAACTCTAACCTGTGCATTTTTGTGTCCTTGGGCAAGACACTCATCTTACCATTGTTTGAATTTGTCATGTGAGTGATTATTGGTTGGAGAGGCTTATGGCGCATATTGGTAGCCATCTTCACCAGGGCAGCTGTGGCATATCGAAATGGTTTACCACCACCATATCAAGGTACTGGTGATTTAAAACTACTAAAAGACTAACGCATTATTTTTGCCTGGTTTAGTCAAGAATGCGATTATTTTTACTCTTATGTGTGCGAGATCCAGTGTTGATACGAAAATAGTGAGGTCCACACCATGTTCTCATAACCATTTTTAAAATAATGTTGATTATTGTGCTTTTTTTATTGATTTGTCCAGGCAGAATTAGTCCGATCTAACTTATCATTCACTTAAAGGCATTACGTATAAAACCGTATATTTTCTGAGGTGATACTTGGGTACTTGTTGGTTTTGTCTGAGGGAAAAGGACAGATGGTCTCTCTCACTAAATGCCCACAGTCTGATGGAGTTTGTCTCTGTTGCTGAGAGACGGAGGCATTCTGACCTTTAACAGTCAAAGCACAAAACAAGATGGCTCCAACGTTTACGCAGCCCTTTTTCATCAATACTCACCCATCTGTTTGGTTACTGTGTTTTCACTGACTTAATTTAACTAAAAATTACTTCATTATGGTAGATCAAACTAGTGCTGGTCAATATGGTAGAATTCAATCTTCATGATTTCGTTTTGAACATGGACAAAACAGACTTTAAATAATCCTTTTTACGCCAGCACCTTTTAACGCTAAAAACATCAGGGATATTCCCCCAAACCCATCTTTTCTAATGTGCTTTTACTACAATAGATAAGTTGTAGATCTGTGAGTTTAAAAGCCCCAACTATTCAAATTAAAGTCAGTTACTTGAACAATAAACAAACAAACAACTAATCCCATTCAGAACATGGTTTGCGTTACGGCATTATGACTTGCTGTTTGCTATGCTCAGGTTTTCCATATGGTTTTATTCATGAGAAAAAGTTCTTTATCCAAACATCAACCATATGGTAACTGTTGAACTGGCTCATTTCAAATAGTTACTTCATAGCTGATTAATTATGTGAAATTTTTTTTGAATCTTGTTGATTCAAATGAGCCAATAAACCAATCTCCTAATAACAACATTTTTCTATTCGCTTATTTATTGAAAATGTTAGATTATGAAGATTCAACTCCAACTTTCTGGGAACTGGATTCTTTGCTTTTAAGTTTCTTGGTGGTGAAACACTTATATACTGACACATTTTTTACACATCTGGTCTTACTTTTCAAATAAACCTTTAGTTGTTGTAAAAAATCACAAAATTGTCAAAACTTTCTGATCATTTTGGATTAATGTAATTTTTTCTTCCTCTCTGACCCTCCACACCCAAAACTCCAGAGCCAGATAAAACATAAGGGTCTTTGTAAAGGGCTGGCAACATTTTCCTTCCAAAGTTGGATTTATCTTCAGATGTTTTGATAAGATTAGAAACTTTTAATAAGATTTTGAAGTATTGGTCCTAGGTGTGCCCTGACTTGACACAGTTCAATACATTTCATACTTTTTTCTGAATGTGAGCAAAATTATATTCTTGTTTTAAAGGAGGAGTTTTAGTGGTATGGCTTATTTTTCAGAATGATTTCTGGACACTTCAAGAACAAGATTGGACACTTGATAAACGCTATGGGTGGAATCAGCTGTTTAGAGCTCTTATTACAGAATGCAGTAATAATCAAAGTGTGATACAAAAGAAATAAACATGAACAGCTTCACATCTGTGTAATCATCATTTATAATGATCAATGATATGCTTGGGTATTTTAACTGAGAGGTCTACAACCAATCCATGTGGTTTGGCGCAGACTTCAGATGCAATTTCACAATTTTTTTGTTTTTTATGGCACTGATATAAAGTTTGTATTCAGGAATTTAATTGAAAGCCATTTATTATTATTTTTAATAAGAGCAAATAAAATGGAAAATTATGTTATATAATGTTATATAAAAAAAATTGTAATCATTTGTATTAAATAAATTTATTGTGTGTTTTTCTCACAGGAACATGGCCAACGCTCTGGCCAATGCCATCTGTGAGCGCTGTAAGAGCGGGTTTGCTCCAGCTGAGAAGATCGTCAATAGCAACGGAGAGCTGTACCATGAGCAGTGCTTTGTGTGCGCCCAGTGTTTCCAGCAGTTTCCGGAGGGACTATTCTATGAGGTACAACCATGGATCTAAGACCAAATATTTAATTTTATAAACAAAATTACAAACATTTTAATACTGTAACATTATGTAACAGCAAAATATGAGGTTGAAAAATATGTAAGCTCAACAAAATATGCATCTTATCTGTCTAGCAGTATGTATGCCCTGCTCCTTTTGTCCAGATGACAAAACAAGCCTCTTAACAGTTTTTGTAAACAATGTGAAAGTACACAAAGATTTGTTCAGCTGCATAATATTAATCATTTCTTTGAAAAAACAAAGGCAGATATGTCACCTCATGTAATTTAGCAGAAATTTTCTTCCCTTCAAAAGCTTTTTCAAAGGGTTCCAAGGAACTAAATTTACTACAGGGTACAATAACAGAGCTCTGTGGATTTAAATGTTTATTTTTATGTTAACAATATTTGTCAAGGGCTTAAATTTGTACAAATTGTCAAAGCAACAGGTTCAGTCTCCATGGACATCCCTTGAACACAAAAAGCTTTAATGTCGATTTTGTCCTGTGCCAGATCCAGTAAACTGTTTGTTCACAAGGCTAAGTAACTCCACAACAAACTCCAGGGACAAAATGCCTCTGGTTTAATCAATATTTACATCAGACATTTCCATTCTGCTCTCAGTTTATCAATACTGACGAGAAAGCCCCCAACAATGAGCTATGTTTACACCTGAGCTGTTTTGCATAATTTATGTAGATAATATTGAAGTATTTGGTCTGTGTCAACAGTTTGAAGGAAGAAAGTACTGTGAACATGACTTCCAGATGCTTTTTGCTCCGTGCTGTCATCAGTGTGGTAAATATAAACCTCCTATTTAAATGATTAAAGATTATAGATTATTATTTGTTGTGATAAAGCACATGAATGAATATTGTTTTGAGTTGGTGGGTCAAAAAATATTTTAATGTAGGTATACAGCATTCTTCTGAAATCAGTCTGCCACCCACTGCTCACTGGATACATTTACATGGTCAGAAAAGTCAGATAACCCAATTATTATTATTTGTTTTCTTGTGTGTCTTTACATACACAAAATAAATCAATTAATCTTTTCAATAATCTGACAGTTCCAGAAATGGGATAATAATCAATAATATAAGAATATTGTTTTGTGACACAAAACAGTACCAAAAGTGCCTGGTAAATATTCACATTTACATTCAACTTTGTGTCTGCCTTTAAATGTGTACAGCTCTGTCCTGATATGGCCCTATGAGTTTCTGCTTGATTGAAAGTTTTCAGTAAAGTTTTAATGATATTCTGATCTTCGTCCCAGGTGAGTTCATCATCGGGCGAGTGATCAAAGCCATGAACAACAGCTGGCACCCGGACTGTTTCTGCTGCGACATCTGCCAGGCCGTGCTTGCTGACGTGGGCTTTGTCAAAAATGCTGGCAGGTCAGTTACAAGGATAAAATATATAAATAAACCACCATTATTATGTATTTTTTATTTGAATTTATCTATCTATCCTATAACCTCCATACATGACTGTTTCCTCACTACTTGTTTTGTTTGTCCTGTCCTTGTTTTGTGTTACTTTATTTTGAAGCGTTTTTGCGTTACCATGAAAAGCACTATATAAAACTGATGCATTATTATTATTGTTATTACTATCTATCTTGGACATGGTTTTATGTTTATATTTTTTGTACTATAGATTCTCAGTATTTGAATTTGGTTATAAACTTGTCATTAGAATAAGAAATATTCACCCCTACTACAACCCCCCTCGCTCCTATCTAGCCATATGTCTTTAATCGTTTGTTTAAATGTGTAATATTTTGTCCCCTCAGGCACTTGTGTCGCCCATGTCATAACCGGGAGAAGGCTCGAGGCCTAGGGAAATACATCTGTCAGAAGTGTCACGCCATCATCGACGAGCAGCCGCTGCTTTTCAAGAATGACCCTTATCATCCCGACCACTTCAACTGCAACAATTGCGGGTACCACATGCACATGTTTTCCATGATTTTGGATGCAATTTTTCTTTAAAGCCATTTTGGGATGATGCTTTACAAAAAAGTACTAGAACTTTAATACCATTATATATGTAACATGCAGGATCTTTTTCCATTTTTGTGTTTGTCAATTATTAGATATATCTTAAAGGTGTTCTATGTAACTTTTCTGCCACTTCATAGCAAAAGGAGAAATTTAATTTGTCAACTGGACAGAGTTTATTTGGTCGAATACGTTTCGCAGCTCATCCGAGCTGCTTCTTCAGTTCAGAACTGAAGAAGCAGCTCGGATGAGCTGCGAAACTCTGTCCAGTTGACAAATTAAATTTCTCCTTTTGCTATGGATTCTACCTGGACGACTGAGGGATTCTACACACTTTTCTGCCACTTGGTTGTTTCCCTGGAGATGTAATTACTTTGCCTACATTAGAATGCTCCACAGTATGATATTACAGTTATTCTATTATTCTATTTCCATGGAAACTCTTAAGGTGCATTTAATGTTATACTGTGTAACTTTCCAGCAAAGCAATAGCATTTCTAAGGAGACGAGCAGGAGGCCTACTCTTCACAGCATCTTTAAGTTTAAGAACACCATGTATTATTCATAATTATTAACAAAAATGGAAATATTTCATAAACATTTTTTTGAAAGCTCAGAAGCCGTTATATATAAATATAAATATATTATTTATTTATTTATTTATTTTATTTATTTATTTTTTTTTCATTGTGCAGAAAGGAGTTGACAGCTGATGCCCGTGAACTGAAGGGGGAGCTGTACTGTCTGCCCTGTCATGATAAAATGGGCGTCCCGATCTGTGGAGCGTGTAGGAGACCCATCGAGGGCCGCGTGGTCAATGCTATGGGCAAACAATGGCATGTGGAGGTATGAATATACACAATACAAGTATAAGTTAATAATACATAAATCTGGAAATTAGTCAGTTAAAATTTTAATTGAAATGAAACTCATACACGTCTATAGTCAAGTTAAAATGTATTACTAGAGCACATTTACAATAACTACAGCTACCCAAAGTATTGTACATATCAGATATAAAATAAAAATAAAGTAATCTGAATGGAAAAGCATTCTCTACCAAAAGAGAGAAATATATATACCGAATATTAGATAATTACTTAAATTATTATTTTGAACTTTTAAATAAACATTAGTAAACAAACATTTAGTGTGTGCTTTTCACCACTATAGAATACTGAAATAAACTTTATTTAGATAGACCTGTATTCATGGTTTCAACTTCATTTTGTAAGTGACATTTTGAGGACTTCTAAATTGGAAGTTCTGAAGTTCTTCTAAGTTGGAGGAAGTTACTATACCAATGGTCCCACTTTTTCATTGATCTGAAATAGTTGGATATCTGCAAAAACAGGGGTATCATTTCAATATGTTTTTCTCATCTTAATAATCATTTATGCTTTTACTGTCTTCTTTCATTCTCTAACCTGTCATCAGTTATTTCTTTACAGTTTCTTAAAATCTGCTGATCTATATCGATCTTCTACTTTTAACTTTCTTCTCTTTCTCCTATGGCCTTTGTATTGTCCTTCTATCCTCCTCTTGTAGCATCATGTGTGCACTATTTGTGAGCGACCGTTTCAGGGGCACCCGTTTTATGAACGAGGTGGTCGCGCTTACTGTGAGAAGCACTTTGATATGGTGAGAGGAACAGGAAGTGCCCCTGTCTGCTGCATCATGCCTCACCCCTGCTCCCTGTTAGGTTTGGGTGACCCTGATTTAAGTTCAGCCATAAACTGAATACTTTTTGTGCTTTTTTGGTTTATGTTTTATTCACAAAGTTGTCCCAAAAAGAATAAATGTAGGCAGGACTGAATTTTAGTGTCACCCAATTTGTTGGAATACACTACTCAGGTATACCATTATGACCACATGTCTAAAATGTGAATAAATCCTGCACATTTTTCTCCACAAACATCGCCTCTTGCTGCTTCACTGTTCCTTGACCAATAGGGGAGTAACGATAGGGTAGTAAACAAGTAAACAACATGTATCTATGTTTGATATAGAACTTCATTAAAACACTGTCTATATTAGCAAATCTTTACAGGATCAGATAACAGTGTGATTTTTTATTGTCATATCCCTCTCCACTGTTCCTGACAGTGGTCTTAATATTCTGCCTGATTGGTGTATACATAAATATAGGCTTCCCTGATAGTCTCGTAGTTATAATTTGTCTAATACCTGTGTTATCCCTCCTTCAGTGTTACGACAGCTGGGCAGAAGTGACTTGTTTTGACGTCATATTGTTTAATCTTGTGGGGTGTTTTTTGCTGGCTGTGCTCATCATAAGTGCTTGGCTTTGGGCTTTTGTTTTTGTTTGTTTTGCAGCATTTTGTGTGTGCTAAGTGTGAGAAACCTTTCTTGGGACATCGTCACTATGAGCGCAAGGGACTGGCCTACTGTGAGACCCACTACAACCAGGTAACAAGCAGGCTCTGGGGAGGTGGTATTTAGCTACTGAATGCCAGATAATGTAACTTAAAGGTGTACTATACTATGCAGCTTTTGGTGGAGGGACCACTACAGGCTTGTCTCCATGGAAGTGTTATTGCTTTGCCTGGGATGTGCCACATTAAACCACATTAGGCCAAGTTATATGTCATGTCTATAGATAGGCGACAATGCATGTTTTTCCCAAATCATTTTTTAGCAATAAAAAACGTTTGTAATGTCATAGAATGGAATATTCCAGGCAAAGACATAATATTTCCATGGATACAGAAAAATTACATAGTGCACATTTAAAATCTTTAAAAAGAAATTGGGACATATGGGTATGTAAAGTTAGTAATATGATAGAATACAAACATTGATGTTTCATTGGGACAGAATAGGAAAGTCAACTACATTTACAAGTAACTAAAAGTAGTAAGGTAATGGGTATTTGCATAATCTAAAGCCTGGTCCTCATAGGAAATAAGTAGTTGAGAGTGGAGGGTAATGCAATTTTTATTTTGTTATCTTAGTTTGTGAACCAACTATATGGTCACTGTTGAAGTATGTTATGACTCCACCTAGTGGTCAAACCACATTCATTCAGTCTCCAAATGTAAGTGACTAAAATGCCTGTATCCAACTTGTCCGCATGGCATCAAAAGCATGTTATGACCCAAGCCCTTCAAGTATTATTTTTTTTATTTAATGACTCATATGATTTGTAATTATATTTACTAGCTAAATATTTTCCTTTTGTTTAATTTTTTCCTCTCAGCTGTTTGGAGATGTTTGCTACCACTGCAACCGTGTCATTGAAGGAGATGGTAAGATGACACTTTTATTTTCAAACTCAAATAAATTTCCATTTAAATTGCATGCCATGAATGCTATTTGTAAACAAAACAAAAACATCTTATGTGTGTTCACTGGATGGCAATGGCCAAATATTACTTGTCTGTATTATTTGAAATTACAAACTTCTTTGAATGTGAGTGCCTTTTCTATCCTAGTGTAGTGGAAATTTGTACGTTCATATTTTGCCACACTCACTGTTGAATGTTTGTGAATTGCATGTCACCACTAGATGTCACCAAAGAGCTCCATATAAAATATGATTGTATGACTTCAGTTTTATCTTACCAAAGTGAGCCTGTTGTTTTTCAGTGGTGTCTGCCCTTAACAAGGCCTGGTGTGTCAACTGTTTTGCCTGTTCCACCTGCAACACCAAGCTCACCCTCAAGTAAGTCAACACACCATATAAAAATTAGGACCAAACTGGAATTAAACCTGGATTAGACCAGTACTAAACAAAATGACAGGTCAAAACCACATCTAGATCAGGACTAAACATCAGGACAACCTATGTCAGACTTCTAAAATGCTTTGCAACAATTTGCCCACAATTAGCCCACTCATAAAGCAGTTCTTCAAACTAGCCTCCCTTGCTATCTACTGCTTTCTCTCTATACTGTGATCTTACTCCTTAATTTAATAGCTTTACTGTCCTCTGCTCCTTCTGATCAGCCTCATATACTAGTAGCCTTCACTCTGTCTGTTTCCTCTTTGTTTTCCTTGCCTCTGTCTCTCTTGGGTTCCGTTCAGAGAGAAGTTTGTGGAGGTGGATTTGAAGCCAGTTTGTAAACACTGCTACGAGCGGCTCCCAGACGACATGAGGCGCCGTCTGGCTAAACGTGAACGTGATTCGAAAGACAAGAAGAAGAAATTATTGATACCCATGTGTCTGTAACTGCCTCTGCTCCTATAATCTTCACTGCTGCTCTTTTGGTTCGTCCTGGTCAACTTTTGCTGTTATTTTCCATCTTTGCTACAATTATTTCATTTTCTTATCAGTGCTCAATAGTAACCCACATTTTGTGAATGATAGATACTGAGGTTTTTGATAATAGGATTAAGAAGTAGTATTAGTATTGACTTTTGTTATCGTTTATTAACATTGGTAGCAATATATCATGCTTCAAAATGTGTTATTGTGACAAGCCTAGTACTAGGATTATCAAAAAAAGATTCTAATTGATACTAAAACTAGTATCAAAACCAGAAGCTGATTTAAAATGGAAAGAAAACAGAATTTAGGACATATTTTCTTACATAAGGTCTAACTATTTTTAAAACCATAGGCAAAATCGATCAAGTATCGCACCTTTTCCTGTCAAAATCAAGTCAGCAATACTGACAACATTATTTTTTGAAGGAACATTATTTTTACTGTGCAATTGTAATATATTTTACTGTTTGTCAGCATAGTCATAACAACCCCATTTGCAGTAGGTTAACATACAGGATTAAAGCGAGTGACCTAAATTATAAATGCCTTATTGTGTACAGATTAGCCATTTACATCGGTAACCTCTGCAATACAAACAGGAAATGCAGATTAACAGCAGGGTACAGTGGATTCTCTGTTTGAAAGAAATGCTTGTATTTTTTTCTTTCATTTGTGAGTCTGTCTGGCTTCAGTTCAGAAAGTAAACCCATAATCACATCCGACAGCTTTCCGGTCACAACTCACTGGGTTTTATGCGTGCATTTGTTTCACTGATAATTATGTAGTATTATTCCAATGAAAGCTACTAGACTCAAAACACATTTAGAGTGTGTGGAGTAAATTATTCTACCACAGAGCCACTAAATCCTTATAGCTTCAGTGGGTAAAGATTAGAATTATTATTAAATATTTAAATTGTCCTGCACATAAAGGCTAGGGTCTATGGCCTCAGCATCGTCAGATCAATTCATGGTTATTAATAAATGTCTCTCCTCACTCTTCTACCTCATTCCTTGCAGAACTTTCTTATCAAATAAAGCCTTCAAGCCAAGAAAAGTAGATTATAATATGTTTTCATACTTATTTATTTATTTGTTTGTTTGTTTGTTTGTTTGTTATCGATCGGCCTATCTACTTTTGCTCTGTGAAGTAGCTTCATTTTGCAAGGAAGAATGGTTTGATATATAACACACTTACTGATTTAAACATGGATTTCCAAATATAAAACCAACTAAAAAAAAAACTTATGCATGTTTGTGTTAATTAACAGCAGTTTTCACATTATTGTTTTGTTTTAATATCTTTGTAACTTTGTCATTTGTAGGAACAAGTTTGTGGAGTTTGACATGAAACCAGTCTGTAAGAAATGCTATGAGAAATTTCCCCTGGAGCTGAAGAAAAGACTGAAGAAGCTGTCAGAAACTGTTGCACGTAAATGAAAAACAAGAACAACCAAAGATCTGCGCCCAAATGACAATCATAATGTTTGAATGTTTTGTTTTGAAAAGGTCACCACTATTTTCACTAATAGGAGAATAGGAATTAGTCATGTTATTAACCTGTTATTGTGCCTTTTGACCTTACACTTTCCTCACAAGCTTGCCTTATTTCACTACTACATTATTCATCATGCTGCAAATGGTCATGTATTTCATTTTTCATATTTCAAGATCGACAGGCCAATATTATTTTACGGCTTAAAGGTCCACTATGTAACTTTTCTTGTGAAGGGTACACCTGCTAGGCTCCATGCTTTTCACGGTATTTTTGTCAAATAAAATACCTATAAATTAATAAATGCAAGATAGATAACTTAAATTTCATCCCTGTAACATTCCATGCAGCACAATAACATCTCTACGGAGACAAGCAGGTAGTGGATCCCTCACCAGAAAGGTTACATAGTGCACCTTTAATATATATTTATGCCACAGGTGTGTGTGTGTATATATTCTGTTATGTTTGCCTTATGACACCAGCTTATATTACATTTATGTATTATTTGTGCACATTTTTCATAGTATCATGCATGGTTGTTTAATGCTAACATATTTTCCTTATCCAGCCAAATGTTACTGTAATGAACTCACATGATGTATATAAAATCATCAAAGTATTTATGCAAAATAATAACACCAAACTTCCTTTTTAAATAAAGTTATTGATATAACTTAATTAATGAATTTTGACTATTCACTATTTTTTGTGTATTTATTTGTTTATTTAAAAGGGACAGAACAGAAGGCATTGTTACATTTACAGTAGCAACCTATGTCATGTCATGTCCATAGGCCATCTAGCCAAGAAGCACAGTACAATATATTTACAGTAATGCTCATAAAAATATCTTCATTGTTCACAGACTTGGTTCAGTTCCGGCCACAATTAAATACATTTAATAGCCACTAATTGAGCCTACATATTTATAAAATCTACATAACTACTCAGAACTGTCTCTCTTATGTTGTAAATAATATCTGTTTAAACATTCAGAAAAATAGTGGACTTGTTTGGTATATTGACAACTGCAAAACCAAATTTGGACATGTTTTATAATAATCACTTAACACAGGTTCATGGTCACCTATCTGGTTTACAAACAGTAATAGTGACATACAGTAGTTGGTTTCACATTAGCAGGTGTGTAATGGTGTGGTCAACTGTTGCTCTGTGCAGTAATGAAATACAGGCTAAGCTGCTCCACAATGATGCCATTTACTGAGCAGCAACTGTGCAGCAGTGTTTTGACTTGTGACATGTACACAGAAAAGTTTTGAACATGTGTCTATGTTATTAGTAATCCAAGAACGGAGATCCTCTTAAGCAGGTGCAGCCACTTCCTCAAGGCTCAGACCCTCTTAGGCATGAAACCAAAAATCTTGATTAGAAAAGGTCTCATTATTAGAGCATTTCACATTGGTATTTCAAAATTTAGGAATCCTTCAGTAAAGATTTAATATTTCATTACAGGCAACACTTACAATGGTCACAACTGATATTATATAATTCATGCTGTAACTTTAGTTTGAATATGCATTTAATTTTAAATTCACTATTGATATTTTAGATCCCACTGCACTGCTTCCAGTCATTATATCATGCTGCAATGGGTATTCTAGTAATAATGCTTATTGTATTGGTTCTTCATAAATGTTATTATGGTAACTAGTAACATGTATGTTCCAGTAATAAGCAAGATAGGTCTAGAGTCAAACATTTGGCCAGTGATTAGCATATTTCTTTTGCAATTTATAAGATTGGCCTTACCCATTTCACAATAAAACAAAACTTAAAGTGTTTTCTGACAACTAGCAACAGTTTTTGGTTAGTTTTTTTTCTTCACTTAACAAGTTCAGAGCAATTAGCAACAAAATCTGTCTTAGTTAGTTTTTGTCTTCAGTTAACAAGTTCAGAGCAGTGTGTACATATGTCAGATAATTAAACCTTCAGAGAATTAAAATTATTTATATTTTTTGTCTAGACAGGAGGAGTCACCATGGGAGTCACCGCTCACGTGTCTGCGGAATCAGCTCTGATTGGTCAATTCAATTGAACGCCATTTGACGCTAAAGAGACTGCGTAATGCAGTCATGGAGAGTTGCCTGAGTGACTGCAGATCCTGTATTTATGTAATTTTTTAGTTTAGCGACTTTCTCTTTTCCCATGCACCTTGTACTTAATTTCGGAAGCTATGCGGCGGAGTAAAATCGAAGTAGATCGCTACGTTTCTTCGGTGCAGAGCTCTTCGCCTTCCCTCAAAGAGGTGAGTAGAGCCGGTAGCTAATGCTAACTATCATGCCAGAGCAGCATGTGTGTGTCTGCCAGTTTAGCCGCGATACATAGGCGGAAAACGGCACTTGTATCGAAGTAGAGAGCGTTTAATTGTATATCAAGCACGAGTATATGATCCTCTCCAGCCATAATGCCTTTGTAGCTGTGTTTAGGAGTAGTATTGGTTCGCCCGGCATAACGGCGCTCCTTCGTGTCCTCTGAAAATGCCGCGCTCTGGGTCCGGGTTTTAGCACAGGCTAAAACCTGGTTAGCCTTAGCCAGTAGCCATCGCAACTTATTAGTCTAGTGAAGTTAACATCAACTCTAGTCTTGTGTTTTTATTTCTGGTTGGACAGGAACCAAGACACCAAAACCATGAATTAGCCACGTAAATGCTACGTAAACATACAGATTATCTATAGCAAGTCTATTGTAGAAAATTGACTATGTTGTTACACACAATGCTGCTGAAACAGTGGTAACCTTGTCATTTGGAAGTGATAATGTTGAATATTCTTATAATCTATTCAGATGAAGGATGTATTTTAATAATCTGCTTGTAGACGCGGTTCGGTTATTATACCAGTTTTACATTTTTGTGTCAGTGATCTTACAGGAGTGTATATTGCTATACTGTCTTATGGTGCTTGCCAAATGTCAAAATCAACAAACAAATGTGATTTAGTTTCATTATTTAATGTTTATTGTTTCAAACATGTCATCTGATGCTGAAGGTGAGCAGTAGGCATGCTGCTGATTATGTGTTCACTAACACTGTCATTAGACCAAATGGTTTAAGTTTGTGTTAGAATTTAGGGCATCTCTCAATACTGATTATTTTCCTCTTAAACCTGGTCAGTAGTGAGTTTTATTTTGTGAACTAAATGAACTTTCAGAGTGACAACTCCAAATGTGTTTTGACCTATGAAAATTATGAATGCACAAACTTTTGCTAAGTCTTACTAGCCTTATTTTCACATTTAATCTGTTATGGGTGATTGATTACAGTTCAAATGTATTGTGTATTATGCAATTTATTGCATTTATTTATTTTTTAAATTGTGCCTGTTAATTTTTTTTTTTTTTAGAAACCAGTGAAGGGGTTTCTGTTTGCAAAGTTGTATTTTGAAGCAAAGGAATATGAGCTTGCAAAAAGGTATAAAATAAAAATAAACTTCTCCTTTTATTTTCAGTGCTTCAGCTCTCATTATACTCATTAGTAAACCTTTTCTTCAGGCATGTCTCAGAGTATCTCAAAATCCAAGAGCGGGATCCAAAAGCACACAAATTCCTCGGACAGCTCTATGAACGGGAGGGCAACGTCAGCAAAGCAGTGGGGTGTTACAAGGTAAGAAACTGGAGCTAAAGACCTTTCACACATCCTCTGACTTTTTAACTAGTCTGTTTTCTTTATTTAATTCTTTTTATTAATGAGATTTTTGCCACTGAGGTGTATTTTGTATTTTGTGTGTATTATTAAATATATTTGTGTGGCCATACCAACTTGTCAAAGCCTGAGCCCGTCAGATATCAGAAGCTAAACGAGGCCGGGCCTAGTTAGTACTTGAATGGGGGACCAGTCGCAAAAACTATCATTGTGTCAAAGCGTCTTTGGGTGTCCAAAAAAGCGCTATATAAAACTGATTTATTATTATTGTTGTTGTTGTCATTATTATTATTATTATTATTATTATATATTTTTGCACTCAGTAGTACTCCCAACTATAAGAGAAAATTAAAATAATATTTGTTGTTACATAATAACATTCACTACCACCAAGGTAAATAGGTACCACACCCTTTTTTGTCTTTTTGCTTGTTCAGCTCATTGATGGTTGATTTTTTTTTTTTTTTTTTTTTTTTTTACTGTAATAGGTCAGACTAATCATCCTGTTTTATTTAATGCTAAACTTATTCCATCTTCCCTTCTATCTACAGCGCTCGGTGGACTTGAATCCAGCTCAGAAGGACCTGGTTTTGAAAGTTGCAGAGCTGCTCGTCAGTCAGGACTGTGACAGCAGAGCAGAGTTCTGGGTTGAAAAAGCAGCGAAGTTACTCCCAGGAAGTCCCTCTGTCTTCAACCTCAAGGTGAGTTTATACACAGAAGTGTACTGTCATCTTTCAACCAGCTTCTATTTAAAGTGTAGCATTCATATTTCAGTGATAGTCAAAATTTTTGACAGAGGCCTCCTTGGTTATGATTACAAATGGGATATTGTAATTGAATAAAATCAAAAGTTTCATAATATGATAAGGTCCTTTGTCTGCATTTTTGTTGTTTTTCTGGGGCAAAAATCGGTGAAAGAACTATATTGTTCCATTACAGTGCAACCAATGTAAAGTATTTACTGTTGTTCATTTTTATTTGTGCCAGTGTCAATTTTAGAAGAAGAAAATATCCTTTCCTAAATATAGTATTGCGTCAGTAGTTGTCATGATTATAATACATAGTGTGCATAATTATTAGGCAAGTTATATTTATCAAGATTAATTTTATAATTGAACAACTACAGTGCTCTCCGTCAATCCAAAATGTTAACAAACCTCAAACCTGAATATTTAAGAAAGCTTTCTTAGGTGTGCACAATTATTGGGCAACTATTAATGTGCAGAATTATTGCATAACTAAATGAAAAATGATCATTTTCCATTCTCACTTGTTTATTTTCATCTGGCAGAGGAATAAACAACTCAAAATTTACAAATAAACTTTTCTGACATTTAAAAACCAGTGTCCAATATAGCAACCCTTCTTCTTAATAATGGTCATAAGCCTTCCATTCATGGAGTCTGTCAGTCTCTTGATCTGTTGACAATCAGCTTTGTGCAACAGCAACCATTGTCAGCCAGACGCTGTTCAGAGGTGTACTCTTTTCCTTCACCGTAACTCTTCCGTTTAAGAATGGCCCACAAATTCTCAGCATGGTTTAAAGGCTTAGACAGTATAAAAAAGTGGACTAAGTGAGTGTGACATCACCCATAGCATTTAGCGCCACTCAAATGAAGCTCATGATGCTAGCGGTTATAGGAGTGAATTTGGAGCCAGGATCTAAATTATTAATAGGAATTTTTTGAACTGACAAAATAGTGGAAAAAAAACCCCCAGGATCATGTAGAGCGGGTTAATACAAACATTTTAAGACCAAAATGACAAGACTCACAGCAGCAGTTACAGAGAGAGGGGCAACAATATTCCAATGTAAGTCAATGGCAGCCAGGGTCAAAAGGAGCCGGAAGAGCCCGCATGTTCACTTCTTATTTGAAACGTGGCAGCTAGCGCGTTAACTATGTCCATTTATATATACAATCTATGGGTTTAGGTCAGGTGAAGAAGGGGGCTATGTCATTATTTTTTTTATCTTTAAGGCCTTTACTGGCTAGCCACGCAGTGGAGTACTTCCATGCATGCAATGGACCATTGTCCTGCATAAAAATCATAGTAAATCATCATAGTAATCATAATAATTATAGAATTAAAGTTTATACAGCTTGGAGTTGGACAATATGCGTACAAATCATGATATGGTCAAAATACCCACTTGTCTAATAATTGTGCTCACTGTGTAGTTGAATGTTTGATGTATAATTCTTCAAATCGCCTTTCTTCAGGAGCGGCTGTTGAGTCGTCAGGGGCAACCAGGATGGAACCGCCTCTTTGACCTGCTACAGGCAGAGCTCGCAGCACGTCCTGGAGACGCTCACGTCAATGTGAAACTCGTTCAACTTTTCTGCCAAGATGGACGCCTGGATGAGGCAGTTAAGCACTGCCTGTCTGCTGAAAAGAGGGGCATGCTGCGCCAAAGCCTGGAGTGGTACAGCGTGGTGGTGCAGACGCTTAAGGTCAGCATGGCTCCTGTTTAGTCCACAGTGGGGACTAAACGTTATTATGTGCATCTACAGCACATAATACACAGTTGGATGACATGTGGGAGTTGTTAAGTACCCATTTATCTATTACTTAATTAATAATTAAAATAAAAAGAGCATCTGATCGATTATGGGCGCAGAGTGGAAATTATTCATTAGGGGTGTTATTATTGATTTAACATTTTGAGAATATCTTCTTACATAAATATTTAATGAATGTAGCCACAGGCCTAATAATTTATCAGAAATGTGATAACATCATTGCTTTAGAATGAAAGGAATCGTTTTATGCACTTAAAGCTAGGCCGTAAAATTGATGTGGGCAAGCTATCCGATCACATCCCCTGATTAACAAGTTTTGTGATCAACTTCATTCTTTCAGGAGTATTTGGCTCAGCCGGCCGTCTCCGGAAATGAAAAGACATGTCGTCGTCTCCAAAGGGAGCTGCTGCTGTCACTGTGCAGCCTCCTGAGGATCACACTGTCGAGCAGTGGTCTGCAGCCCTGCCTCGATGCGCTCACAAAGTATGTCTCCTCAAACATGTAGTACTGACAATACTGGCTTTCTATAGAAGAATCAATTTTGTTTTCTCTCAGCACACTTCTAATTAACTAATGTTATCATGCTTTACACATTTAACCAGTATGCCCTTTACTTGTGCCCAGTTTTGACCAGGCTATGCAGGAAATGAGCAGTATTGCCCCACAGCACCCAGATGATCTTTTTGAAGTCTTTTTGGAGATGAGGGGTCACCTGTACCTGCACACGGCCACACTGCTTCTCAAAATGGCCCAGGAGAAACAACAAACCTGGAGGGCAGTAGTGCACTTGGCTACTCTCTGCTACCTACTGGCATACCAGGTGAACCTGAATACTTCAACCAGTGTCAAGATCTTATATTTCTAGATACTAATTTCATTAGTTATTGATTAAAAAAAAGAAAATTTAACCAAATGGTATGATATTTTTCAGTACAAATATCTTGTCTTTATTTTATATTTTTTGCCATTTCATGTGTTGTGATAACATTCCCAAATCTGTTATTCCATTGTCTGTCTTGTTTTTGAACTACAGGGGAGAAAGGACATGCCACTGTAGTCTTTACTATTAATGGGAAATGCTGATGTAGTTAGTTTCACATATACTCATAATTCTTGTCTTTTGTCTTCAGGCTCCAAGACCAAAACCTAAAATGACCAAACGAGACCAAGTGGCACCTCAGTTCTTGGAGCTTGTGGCCAGTGACCGTCAGAGTCAGGCGGGACACATGCTGCTCAATCTCAGCGCAGACCCCTCCATTCTGATACATGAGGTGTGTACACTACAATTTATTATGCTCGAAAATGTCAGGTTGATAACAAAAAACATGAAAGCCATAACAGTAAAAACATTGCTCTGTTGCTACTGTAAAAATAATATAAAAATAACATAAATTACTTTGTGGTGTGCCATTATGGTGTATCAGTTCAACGATTTGAAAGTTTATTCATATTTTAATCATATCCTTATACATTCTATGTGAAGGTTGTGGAAGCCTTTGGAAACCGCAGTGGTCAGGACTCTCTGTTTGAGCTCCTATTTGGACCACAAGTCTCCACAGCTTCATCATTTATCGCCAACGACGACATCCGATCCCTAACCGCTATGGTCCCGGAGAGTTCTCAACTGGCCAAGTGTGACAGCGGTAGTGACCTTTAACACACAATATATCATGAACATATCAATATCATAATATTGTAATCTCCGATATCTCGAGAAAATCGATATATTGCAAAAAGTATATTAAGATATCGCAGTTATATCTGTAGATAAGACAGTTATTGATTATTACATCTTTTTCTCATATCGTGCAGCCCTAATATAAATGTATACTTCCTCCCACAAATTGTTCATTCTAATTTTAAACATTAATTTGTAGGATCCGTACTGTTGCATGGTGGTGACTTGCAACATCTGAGTTGGCTGGGACTGCAGTGGACCCTTATGGCCGAAAGAGCAGACCTCAGAGACTGGCTTCAGCAGCTCTTTCCCAAACTCACCCTCGAAACTTCAAAACTGGATGCAAATGCCCCTGAGTCCATCTGCCTGCTTGATCTGGAGGTTAGTAACATTTTTAAACAGAAATGTGCTTGTTTTATAGCAAGTTGTAATGTCATTATAGCAAAAACTGCAAACATATGATCCCACTCTTAGATCAGACACTTCTAATAGTATTCATCTGCCATTCTCATACACACCAAACATGTACTCTCTTTATTCTAGGACCTAGGTATTCTATTCCATATATTGTTTGAACTTGAGTACAATCTTGATTTTCTTAAGGGACCAAATAATAATGTTGTTATTGTTTGAACATGTAGCTTTGATTTTTACAGCTTTAACCTGTAAACATTATTGTTGTTCATTGGGTATAAAGGCCAGTGCACACCGGGATGCTTTGACACACAGTAAAATTGCCATCTCCATAATTTTCTATGAGTGTACACTCCAGGCGTGAAGCGGCGCTTGACCTCATGCCTCAATTGAGGTTTGTTAAATCGGGATGTGGCGACGCGTCTGAAAACACATGCATTTTGCATTTGTGCAATGAGTACAGACATGTTTCTGCTCTATGACCGACAAAAGGAGCCCTGTAAACTTTGAGGAGAGGCACGAACGCTGCATCAGAGGCAGAGAAAGCCCTGTTGTTCAACTTGGCAGAAAACTGGCTCCTCTCCCGCTTCTCTCCGTGCAGGGAAACACTCGCTAAACCTCTGCAAACCAGTGCCTTTCTTCTGCTTTCACATCCTGGCTCTGTGTCTCTCATTTTATAAGTAATTTGCATATAAAACAGCAAGTTATATCACTGCAAAAGTTGTGTTAAAGCCATTTTTAGAGCTGTAATGCATGGCGTTCAGGGTGTGTTGATGTGTGGGTTTGATGTGCGTTGGCCTTCATTCTCATATTTTATACACTGGTATACAGTTTCTACAATACTACTGATAGTGTATCGTTTGCCCCCCCCACAGGTGTTTGTGCATGGTGTGGTCTTCTGCAGTCACTGTCAGCTCCAGGAGACGGCCAGGATCAGTGCAGGACTAACCCAGCCTCTGTACGTGCCCCGCTGCCTCCCCCTGCCCCTCATCCGCCTCCTCACCACCGACAGACAGAGGGAGTGGTGGGATGCCATTTACAGCCTCATCTACAAGAGGGCCGCGTGAGTCCCAAATCAGAGATAACAGAACATTGTTAGCAGCAGTAGTTGAAGAATATGGTGTAGTGAATAATCAATAAAGGACTGACATTTATGATGACATTTGACTGAATGAGCAAACAACAAATTTAATGATTACATTTATTAGACAATGATTGTAATTGGTTGATTTAATTAACTGCACAGACATAGGGGATTTTTAATATAAAATATATAATTATTAAATTTTAAGTCGTATTGCTGCATATGTATGTTTTTTATTTGCCTGTTTGTTGCCCTTGTGTGTGTGTGTGTGTGTTATTATAAAGTAAATCTTAATTTCTGCCCCCAGACCTGGTACGTCGGCCAAACTAAGGATGATTGTGCAGCACGGACTGAGCACTCTGAGAGCTGGAGAGAAGCACGGACTACAGCCGGCACTGGCCATTCACTGGGCTAAAGTCCTCAACCAAACGGTAAATGTACCTTTTAAAAAAAAAAAGGATTGGTTTAAGAAGAAATATCATGCGTGAGTCTGCTATATAGTTATGCTATGACACCCATAGATCATTATGATGTATTTTGGACTTTCGAAACGCAGTATTGATCTAAAATGACTTTATAAAAGAAACAAGGCTGCTGATTTCCAGGTTGAAATTGTGACGTCCAGTGAAGTATTAAGAGCTGGTTCCTGCTTGCCTCTTTACAGTATGTCAGTGTAAAAGTCATCACAACAAAGTGACAGTTTGCCTGACCATGCTGTCGGCCCCTCATATGGATAACTGCAGGCCACACTAGCGAGCTGTGTATTTCTTTTTGTTTGTGCTAAAATGACTATGCGACACTGCCGAATCCTACGTGTATCACTCATTAAGAAAATCAAACTGGAGAAAGAAGGAGGTAAAGAGCTGTGGCTGTGTACTGGTGATTACTCACATATGCATGAGTTGCACTAAATACATATTCGAGATGGTAAATGAGAAGAGAAAACAATGATACCATGGCTCTCATGTTTTGCACAATATGTCTCCTGTAAAAGATTGGTTCCTTTGACTTTCTTGGAATAATTATCTGGCATTATTCCATCTCTTAAATCTGCTTCATGGACTGTTAGGTTACTGTTAGGTTATTGGCAGTGTAAAATGCTGTATCAGTGGGTCTCACAAATACATGGAGGAGAAAAATAGCTCTCGGACATCTTGAGCAACCTTCCAGATTCTGTTTTCCACCTGTGCCTCTCTGTCAAGCCTCTGTGTTAAAATTAAAGAGTGAAGAATGTCTAGTAAACCCAATCCACCCACACTCATCTAACATTTCACTACAAATCGGTATACTTTTATATGTACTTAATCCATATCTGTGCAGTCTTGGAATGTAATATGGGTATTAAAAAATATATATACTGGAAATTGTCTGACAATGTTGATGACTTAGATCATCCATCACATAAATAATGTTCTCTTTTTCTACTTGTATTATTATTAGCTAACTGCATTATTGAGTTAAGTGAATTTCTGCAAATAGATGGTAATGACACAAATATCGTTGTTTTTCATTTTTGTCAAAAAGGTACTTACTGAAACTTTTCTTCTGAACCCAGGGTGATTGCATAAACTCGTACTACGATCAGAAGGAGTACATCGGTCGCAGTGTTCACTATTGGCAGGTTGTGTTGCCTTTATTGGACAAAATCAAACATCGACGAAGCATTCCTGAACCTCTGCATCCACTCTTTATTCACTTTCCATCTAAAGACATTCAGGTACCTATGCTTTGACTGACATTCTGTTTAAAAGTTTAATTATAGTTTTTTCTAGATAAACCCTTGTCAAACTGTGTGGCAGGAACTACATGAAAAAGTTTAATTTCTACACTGCTCTAAAACTAGCCAAAGAAGTTTACAGTATTTATTGTTTGTAGATCTCATCATTGAAACAACTTGAGGAAGAAGCCCATATTGCATTTGCTACACTTCTGGACATTGAGGGCAAAACTGAGGAAGCAATTGCCACTTTAGAAACTATCAACAATATATCATCCATTTGGCATCTGGCCCAGGTTTGAGTTTGTTGCTATTTTTTAAATCTTCAAATCTTATCAGCTGAACACAAAGAGGAACCATTGGTGTGGCTTTTGTTGTAGATCTATCAGCGTCTGTCAGAGGAGGCCAGTAACGGGGTAGAGGAGACACAGGACAGATGCATAATGTTCTTGAGGAAATTCAGAGCCTATTTGTCCAAAATCTACAATGCCAATGCAGAGGATATTGACAAGGTTGGTATTTTTTTTTTTTAAATGTCATGGTTAAACTCAACAACAATGTTTTGAGAATTATTACTTGAACATTTTCAAGAAACATGTTGTCTTGCCATTCTGAACTCAGACAGGCAAGCTAAAAGGTCTCATTGTGTGAGTAGGGTTAGGAAAGAAAAGTATTTGGTTTATTTTTATTACAACACAAACTAAATTTGTGCCACACCAAATTTACATATCTCAGCTCATTAGTATAAATATGGTATGCACTGGAATTTCCTACAGTACTGTGTATATATGAGTTGGCAGGTTGTTTTATTGCTAAAAATGCCTACAAAAACAATAGTTTTTGTATTTGTCTTTATGTTTTTGGCTTGTAATGAACTACAGTGAAATTTATCTTTTTGCGTTGTAGTTACCGGTGTCGATGGAGGAAGTGTTAGACCTTCTGAATGATGTGAACCAGCAGCTGGGCGACAGTGGAGAGGCCATGGACGAAGAGGAGGAGAAGGAGCCAGAGAGAGGCCCAACGCACTCAAGTCCAGCTCATGCCAGTGACATCTCTGCAACCATCTCTCACATCAAGTTTTCAACACCATCACCAAACAAAAGCATCGTCTCTCCTTCCAAACGGCACCTGGTATGTTTTTGGGTACATAATTTTAATATTGGTTTATTTCTGTTGACATTTTAATATTTTGTTCTTCAAGATTTCTCCCAAGACACCTCCACATTGGGTGGAGGATCAGAAAAGTCTTCTCCAGATGTTGTGTCAGCAAGTCGAAGCACTTAAGGTATTTTATTCACACAAACATATATAAATATACAGATGCTTAGTTTGATTACATCCACATTTTTGATGGAGGGCAGTTACCTGTAATTCTCTAAAAAGCTATTCACATTCACTGGGAAACTCCAGCAGAAAGTCCTTACAGTTTTTGACGCTTTTGTTAAAAATGTACATTCTACCTTAGCTTATTTGCTGACAGAGACGTTGTTGAACTTTGTGCCATTTTTTTCATGTGGATAATCCCCCAGTAATTATAGAAATTAACATGTTTAAACCCAAAACAGCTGAGTTTCTATATAAATGTTATTTACCCCCTGAGAAAAACTGGCAATACACCAATGCCTAAGTTGGATCAAAAGAAACTGTTAAAAGCCATGTAAGTTAACTTTCTGCAATATTGTGTAACAGAATGAGGTCCATGATCTACGACACAACGCATCAGGAGCTGTGGGTTCCCCTCATCACAAACTCTACAGTGACTCTTATGGAGCAGAGGGGCTTCAGGAGTCCTTCACACCTGTGCAGTCCTACCACGGGGCCCCCCTCACAGGTGAGTCATATACATACAAATATACAGTAACATCAAATAAGAAGATAAATTGCCATATTCATTTCTATTCATCAGAGCTCTGGAAACGTTTTAAACCAGGACTAAAATCTGCTGTTTTCAGGGCTAAGTCAAGGAAAAATCAGCTCTAAATGCTAAATGTAGCAGCCTAATTTAATGGTGGCGTTGGCATTTTATACTGTATTATAGCAGCCTTGACTAGATGTGGATAATTTTGTTTGCAAGGTTACAAGGTTAGAAATGAATACTGATCTTGATCCAATGACAAAAATATAAAACACAAAGTAATAATTTATATAATATCACCATGTCGTCTTGTACTAGTTTTGATATACCTTTCTAAAACTTTACAGAAAAGGTCAGATTCTTTTTTGTTCATTGTCTTTGCCTACTAAAATCTAATTATTACTAGTTTTAAATTATGTCTCATTTGACACCTGTCTCTTACTCTTTTTGCTATATGATCTATTTTTGTTACTCTGTTATTATATTATATTGTGATGTCTGAGCTACTGTATCTAAATAATTTCCCTTGTGGATCAATAAAGTTTGTCTAAGTCTAAGTTAAGCTTTGATGTCAGGATATCCTTATCCTTGAGAACCCTGGTGATGATTGTGTTAAACTAAATGCGTACATGACATTTTTCTATTTTCAGTTGCCACCACAGGCCCCTCTGTTTATTACAACCAATCACCAGCATACAACTCTCAGTATCTCCTCCGCACTGCTGCAAATGTGACTCCAACTAAGGTAAAAAAAAAAAAAAAAAAAGTACAAATAATCTTGTATGTTTTATATTCATTTCTAATTGAAACCAATTTACTTTTTTCCAGGGTCCCGTGTATGGTATGAACCGAATTCCCCCCCAGCAGCACATGTATGCCTACCAACCGCCTACTCACACCCCTCCTCTGCAGGCCCCACCTCCATGCATGTACACCCCTCAAGAACAAGTCTTTGGTGCCCCTCTACGCTTCGAATCCCCTGCTACCAGCCTCCTCTCCCCATATAGTGAAGAATATTATGCCCAACAAACTGCTGCTAACCCGTCCTTACCCGAGCCTGGCTACTTCACCAAACCAACAGTAGTCCCAGCACAGCCAAAAAGCATAGAAAGAAAACCAGTGGATTTTGGAAAGCTTTCATTTGGCCAACAGGCACCTACTGAAGTGCCCAAAGTACCTAGTTTTGGTGCAGGTGTGGTTACCCAGTCTACCCCATCCCCTGCATTTAAATTCAACTCCAATTTTAAGTCAAATGATGGTGATTTTACATTTTCTGCATTTCAAAATAAACATTCAGAAAGCTTGCTTGGGCTACTAACATCAGATCTACCCCCTAAAGTTGAAGACAAGCCTACAACCCAGGACCAGCAGCCCACACAATCAAATATATTTACATTTGGCAACAAGAGCACATCAGGTTTCTCTTTTGCTGATTCCACTCAAAGCACTGGGAGTATATTTGGGAAGGTAGACCAGCCCTTTAAATTCGGAGAAATGTCTAAGCCTGTTTTTGGTATGCCCCAGCAAGCAGCCGAAGAGGCGAGAGAATCAGAGAGTGACAATGATAGTAGTCACGTTGAGGAAGATGATGATGGCCCACATTTTGAACCAATAGTACCACTGCCAGACAAAGTAGATGTAAAAACTGGTGAAGAGGATGAGGAGGAAATGTTTTGTAACAGGGCCAAGCTATTCAGATTTGACAATGAGACAAAAGAATGGAAGGAAAGAGGAATTGGTAATGTTAAAATCCTTAAAAATAACATTAACGGAAAGGTGCGTCTGCTCATGAGGAGAGAGCAAGTTCTCAAAATCTGTGCCAACCACTACATTACCACCGATATGCTTTTGAAACCTAACTCTGGTTCCGACAAATCTTGGGTCTGGAACGCTATTGATTACGCAGACGAGGAGCCCAAACCAGAGCAGTTGGCAATTCGATTCAAAACTGTTGATGAAGCTGCACTTTTCAAATCAAAATTCGAAGAGGCGCAAAAAATTGTGCAGGAAACACAAGAGGAGCAACCAAAGAAAAAAGAAGAAAGCTCCCCAACTCCACGCACTGACTCGCTAGCTGCACAGTTTGCACCCAAAGAAGGGGAATGGAGATGTGATGTGTGTTGTATTACAAATAAACCATCAAGTGTAAAATGTATTGCTTGTCAAACTCCAAATCCCAATGCAAAATCAACAGATGATCAAGCTCCGACTGAGACCAAAAGCAGTCCGTTTACGTTTAAATTTGGAACAGATTCAACCCAGTCTAGCGCTTCAACCTCAGCTGGCTTTCCTGCATGCAATGATTCCCTGGCTATGCTGTTTGCACCTAAAGAAGGGGAATGGAAATGCGATGTGTGTTGTATTATGAATAAACCATCAACTCTAAAATGTGCCGCTTGTCAAACTCCTAACCCCAATGCTAAATCAACAGATGATCAAGCTCCAACTGAGACCAAAAGCAGTCCGTTTTCATTCAAATTTGGAACAGATTCAACTCAGTATAACACTTCAATTTCTACTGATTTGTCTGCATGCACCGATTCACTGGCTGCGCAGTTTGCACCCAAGGAAGGGGAATGGAGATGCGATGTGTGCTGTATTACGAATAAACCATCAACTGTAAAATGTGCAGCTTGTCAAACTCCTAACCCCAATGCTAAATCAACAGATGATCAGGCTCCCACAGAGGTTAAAGGTGGTCCATTTTCATTCAAATTTGGCATAGATTCAACTGATAGCACACCAGCAAGTTCATCCGGATTCTCTGGGTTTACTGGTTTTGGATCGTCTATGCCGTCGTCTTTTACTTTTGGCACAACAAAGCCAGTCAGTGTTACAGATAATGCTTTCTCCGGTTTTAGTTCCGGATTTGGTAAAAAGTCCGACCAGTGGACATGTGAGAAATGCGCCACCAAAAATGACACTTCCACTGATGCCTGCTTTTCATGCAAATCTGTGAAAGGGTTTACTAAGGTAGAGACGCCCCCTCAGCAATCTGAAACAAAAAGTGCCCTTGCCCCTGTTCCTAAAAAGGACATTGATTTGGCAGCACAGTTTGGCAAAAAGCCTGGTCAATGGGACTGTGATACTTGCCTTGTTCGAAATGAGGCCTCAGCCCCAGCATGCGTATCCTGCAGTGCACCTAACCCCACCCCGTTCGACGCAAGGTTTGCCAAGAAGGAAGGAGAATGGGATTGTGACACTTGTCTTTTGAGAAATAGTCCTTCAGCTCAAAAGTGTGTTGCCTGCCAAGCTCCAAATCCTAATGCTAAAGAAACTACAAAAACTAGCACAGCTGTTCCTTCTGCATCTTCATTTAGTTTTAGTGTAAAGTCAAAATCTCCATCAAACCAGCCATCTTCAAGTGGATTTACCTTTGGGAGTACAGGCAGCTCTTTTCAGTTTGGTCAAAGCAAAGATAAGGAGAGTTCTATTGGATCTTTTAAATTTGAAGCCCCACAAACAAGCTCTAGCACTACAACTTCTTCAGGGTTCTCCTTCTCAATGCCAGCAGGGGGCTTCAAGTTTGGTACTCAAGATACAGCAAAAGATGCAACCAATGCCAAGGAGCCACCAACCAGCTCTGCTTCTAGTTTCCTGAAAAGCATTGCAGACAAACATAATGAAAAAGAGGCTGCTACAGCAGAACCTGCACAAAAGCCCAGTACTTTGAATTTTCCAGATTTTGCTAAAACATCCAGCGGTGGTTTTAAATTTGGCGAAAAAGATCCTAAAGAGGGTTCTACGACCGAACAAGATCAGAACCCACTTGTATCCGGACAAACTGATGCCTTTAGTTTTGCAGATTTAGCCAAGTCTTCAGGTGGCAGCTTCCAATTTGGTGAAAAAGATCCAAATTTTAAAGGTTTCACCCGAGCTGGAGAGCAGTTGTTCACCTCATTTCAAGCCACTCCCTCCAAAACAGAAACTGTAAAAGAGGGTGAGGATGATGGCATGTACAAGACCGAAGAAAATGACGATATACAGTTTGAACCGGTAGTCCAAATGCCAGATAAAGTCGAATTGGTGACAGGTGAGGAAGATGAGGAGCTCTTGTACTCCCAGAGGGTAAAACTATTTAGGTTTGACGCTGATATTAGCCAATGGAAAGAACGTGGGGTTGGAGTGCTCAAATTCCTCAAAAACAGCAGCAATGGTCGTCTAAGGATTTTAATGCGAAGGGAGCAAGTGCTGAAAGTGTGTGCAAACCATTGGATCACCACAACGATGAATCTCAAGCCTCTAGCTGGATCGGACAAGGCGTGGATGTGGCTTGCCAACGACTTTGCAGATGGTGATGCTAGATTGGAGCAGCTAGCCGCCAAATTTAAAACTGTAGAGCTAGCGCAAGAGTTCAAGCAGAAATTTGAAGAGTGCCAGAGACTTTTGCTCGATATTCCCTTACAGACGCCTCACAAACTAGTTGATACCGGACGGACTGCACATCTTATCAAGAAAGCAGAAGAAATGAAGTCCGGGTTGAAGGATTTAAAAATCTTTTTGACAGATGACAAGACGAAATTAAAAGATGAGGAAGCAGAGAGCAGTTTTGTAATAAAATCTCAAGGTGAAACGACAGGACCAGCGCTTGAATGGGACAACTATGATCTAAGAGAAGATGCATTAGATGATACAACCGAAACATCAGAGTATGCATCACCCACTGCAGGTAGTCCATTGAGAAAAAACCTGTTCTGCTTTGGCGAGGCATCAAGCGGGTTTAGCTTCAATTTCCAGCCATTGATAAGTCCGTCAAAATCACCTGCTAAACTTAACCAAAGCAGAGCATCGGTGGGCACTGATGATGAGGATGGTGCTCAAGAGGAAGAGAGAGATGGCCAATATTTTGAACCAGTCTGCACTCTGCCTGAATTGGTTGAGCCATCTACTGGTGAGGAGAATGAACAAGTAGTTTTCTGTTATAGAGCCAAACTTTATCGCTACGATGTGAACCAGTGGAAAGAAAAGGGCATTGGCGATCTCAAAATATTGCAGAATCTTACAACAAAACGTGTGAGACTTATAATGAGGAGAGACCAAGTTCTTAAGTTGTGTGCAAACCACTGGATAACGGCAACAATGAAATTGGAGCCAATGAAGGGAGCAGAGAGGGCATGGGTCTGGGTTGCAATGGATTTTTCTGACGAGATGGATGGTAAAATTGAGCAACTAGCCGTAAGATTTAAGCTACAAGACACAGCTAATACCTTTAAACAGGTCTTTGATGAAGCTAAAATTGCACAGGATAAAGAAGAGTTGATGACACCAGTGACACCCTTAGAAACTTCTATTACTACTTCTACTTCTTCTACTACTACTCCTACTAAAAGCGATACTGCAGTTTGTGGGAAGGCAGCAATCGCAATACTGGAAGAAACTACAAAAGAGAAGAGCAAACCATGTCCTGAGACAAGTCCAGCTGAGGGCCAGACGAGTTCAACCAGTGTAGCCAAAACGGTCATGTCTCCACCAAAGTTTGTGTTCGGATCAGACAGCATACAAAAGATCTTCGGCTCTCCAAAATCCACTTCGATCACTGCGGAGTCTATAACCACCAAAGCTAAAGGGTTTGGCCTAACCTCAGTAGCCTCATCGGGACAGACGTTCACGATGCCAGATAATGGTAAGACATATTTACATTTTGAGATTTTATTTTAAAGTTATGCATTTCATATTTGTTGGTGAATCCATCTTGAGAATTAATCCCTTGTGGACATGGACATATTCATTTTAGTTTCAGCTTCCTCTTATCTCTAACATTTTGATGACTTTCATTCCCATAAGATATAATATTTTAATTGTTAACTACTATGTCCATGGTCTTAATTTCTTTTAATCATTCAGAAACATGCATAGGTTTTATAATATTCTGAGAATTATAATATTGCCGATAGGTCTATTCATTTCAAATAAGTTAAACATTCATATATTTTCTGTTTTTTTATAGTAAACAATATATATAAAATTACAGTATTCATATTAGTATTGTTTGACAAATCCTCCTTTTAGAGCTGGACCTTAAACTTTTCTATGATAACCCCATCGCTTTTTGGAGCAGCAAAACTACCACTCAGTTTGATCCTCCAGGTATTTTAACCTCTGCAGTGTGTGACCCATTAGACCTAACTCATGTGCACGGAGAGTGGGGCCAGACACAGTGAAGCTAACGATGCATGAGTGATGTTTGAAAAGAAAAAAAATGTATACTTAAGTGTTGGTAGGATAGGATTGTGTTCAGTTCAAAATAACAAAATAGTCATCAGATTGTGACTCTTAGCAAACTCTTTAACAAACAAAACAAAAATGGCAACATCTGCTTTGTAACAGTATGTAACGGCATGATTTACATTTTTAGGCTTGTGATCAACATTGTGTCCACTAATACTATCATTCAGATGCTGATGTGTGACAATTTAAATTTAGGACATATACAGAGCTAGCCTCTTCACTTATCCAGTGTCCAGTTGCAAACACCTTTCGAGAATTAACTGAAATATCAGCTGAAACTAAACTAATACAAAAATTGCATGTGTAATATGTAGATAGGTCTAAACTACTGGGTTAGCAGGTTTTATGGATGCCAGTAGAGAGGGGAGATTTTCTAAAGCTTTACATAGCTTACACTATAATTCTGTTACTCTATAGCATCAGTTCCAAGCCTGTATGACTTGTATATTGTTAGTATTGTATATTATATTACATCCTTGCATGTTGTATGGTGAGCGTTAGCTATGGCTAACGCGTGTAAAGCGTGCATGTGTTGAAAGATGATATGTAGAGGTTCATCAGTGGAGGTTCCAGTAAAAGAATGCTAACGTCACTTAAACCAGATTTAGATTAGGAAGTCTAGCAACAGTGTGAAATGCTACTCCTCGCTCATGAATGAATCCTTGGGAAAAATAAAAGTAGGATTCTTTTCATAGTGCATGTTGTAAACAACTCCAGGAGCATTAACGTTTCAGTGAGAAAATCAAAATATGATCTGCTAAGTTAATAAAAGAATCACACTGATTTCAGAACATGTTTCTAGAGATCAGACTACAGGTAACAAGATTTTCTATAAATGACGAGATGTTTTATTCTTTGTAGATGATATTCTGATTTAATGCTTTAGGGCTTTGGCTCAAACTAAGTGTGCAATGCATCGTTTAATGCTATGTTATTTTCACATAAACTTGATGTTTGTTCTGCCTTGCATGTTTTTTGAGTGAAACTAACCCTTGAATAGAGTTGCTGGAGCTTGTATCTGAACTGTCTTGTGTCTTGGTTTGTAGCGCCTCCAGTGGCAGAAGGAGGAAGTGCAGGTTCAGACGAGGACTCAGATGTGGAGATCGTGTATGTGAGAGAGCCCACTGCTGAACAGGCAGCGCTGGCCAAAAAACTCCAACTCCCACTCACTTTCTTCTGCTACAAGAATGACCCGGGCTACGTCAGTGATGAGTCAGAAGATGGTGAGATTACTTCAGTCTATTTGTCAAGTAGTAGTTTTCAAACTTAAAGTCCCATCTATATTTTGGCCATATTGTATGGAATAGGCTTAAATCAAAAGCTAAATAATATAACATAATATGAACAAAAATACAATACTATTATTTATGGCTGTTAGTGACTAAAGTAATTCTTGGTTGAGTAACCTCTCCTTTCTGCTGTTGTCCTTTCTGGACAAAACTAAGTTGAAATCTGAATTAATCAAGGGTTAGATCTTGAGATCATCTTGTATGTGGGTCAAATACAAAGGTCCCCTTTAATTCCCTTTAAGGACAATGGTAAAGATCTTAAACATAAACCGTGAGTAGAATTAAAACACATTTATTGTAAATCAAATCTAAATTCTGATTTCAAGCACAAAAAATGTCTCAATACCATTAGACAAGTACTTGCCCTACCAAGAACTTCTATCATGGCATGCTTGTCTTTTAACAGAAATTAAAATGTGTACATTTTCAGATGAGACCTATGAGTCAGCAGTGAAGGCTTTAAACGGGAAGCTGTACCCAGATCCTCCACAGGAACAGGCTGCGGCTGCTCAAGATGGTACGTCAAGTTCATAGATATTTTAGCACTTTTTTGACACATGTATCTGAAAATAGGTTTTTCAGTCTGTTTGAATTATTTTTGATCAAGATTTAATTTTAAACTTGTCATAAAAAATATCTTGTGAATAATTGTGGACAAGATTATTATATTATTTTATATCGCTTGTCATAATATCAGTGTTCATTTAGTATTCAAAGACTGAATAGAATGTTAGTTTGACTTTGTGAGATGATAGTATTCAACTAGAATTACGATTGGCTTTTTTATCTGTATGTATCAGCTGCTAACAGGCTAGTGCAGTCTAGAGCACATGTACACATTACAATGTCTATTATGGTTTAAAATATCAGCTAGCATAATTAGACACAAACTAAGATATCACATATATCTTCTGTCCTGTCAGAAGCAGACTGTGTGGTTGTGTGGGAGAAGAAGCCCACCCCAGAGGAGGAGCAGAGGGCACTCAGTCTGCAGCTGCCCCCTCACTTCTTCTGTGGAATCGGTCCAGACAGTGACACGGACCACGACAAGAACGAAGACTTCGAGACAGAGGTCCGCAAGGCTCAGCAAGCTCTGGTACGGGACTAATCCAGTTTAGAGTTGTAGAGCATATACAGTTTTATGATGGTGCTAAATGTGTTGCATATCATTCTAAGAAAACTATAGATTTCAGGTCACACTTTTGGTGAAGTTAGTAAAACACACCAACCAGAGGCTTTAACTAGTTAATTTAAGCTGTTGGTTTAGGGGAATTCCTATGGTTCCAAAAATAAAACTGGCTAGACTCTTTGAGCTCATATGTTTAATTTCAGGATGCACAGTTACAAGGCACTACAAAGGAAAGCAAAATAAGTGAACCTCCCCAACCGACAAGTGAACCTCCTCAACCCTCAGAGGAACAAGCATCAGGCAGCACAGAGGCCTCCACAGCGACCCCTGTGTTTGAGGCGCAGACTGCAGAAGAGCCCAAAGAGACCCAAAGTGAACCACCTCCTCCCATGAGCAGCACCACCAGCATCAGTACGACCACCACCACCAGCACCAGCAGTGCCCCCATCGACCTGTCCACCAAGAAGAGCTCAGAGCCAGACACAGATAAGGACACTGCAGACCCTCAAGGTAAGGCAACATTTCACTGCTACCACCAACATTACATACCAGGTTATATAGTTTATGCATACATTTAGAGCTTCATGTTAAACTTTTTCACCTGTACACACTATGCTGTCCGGGAGGCGCTACAAGTCGTGTCAATTATTACCTCATGTGTTTATTATCTATTGTGTGTTGTATTTTGTATGTACACTATATTGCCAAAAGTATTCACTCACCCATTCAAATAATCAAAATCTGTGTTAAAATCACTTCCATGGCCACAGGTGTAGAAAATCAAGCACCTCGGCCTGCAGACTGTTTCTACAAACATTTGTGAAAGAATGGGTCGCTCTCAGGAGCTCAGTGAATTCCAGCGTGGTGCTGTGATAGGATGCTACCTGTGCAACAAGTCCAGTCGTGAAATTTCCTCACTCCTAAATATTCCACAGTCGACTGTCAATGGTATTTTATCACAAAGTGGAAGCAATTGGGAATGACAGCAACTCGGCCACAAATCGCTACAGCCCTCCAAACTTCATGTGGCCTTCAGATTAGCTCAAGAACAGTGTGTAGAGAACTTCATGGAATGGGTTTCCATGGCTGAGCAGCTGCATCCAAGCCAAACATCACCAAATGCAATGCAAAGCGTCGGATGCAGTGGTGTAAGGCACGCCGCCACTGGACTCTAGAGCAGTGGAGACGTGTTCTCTGGAGTGAAGAATCACGCTTCTCCATCTGGCAATCTGATGGACGAGTCTGGGTTTGGGGGTTGCCAGGAGAACGGTATTGTCTGACTGCATTGTGCCAAGTGTAAAGTTTGGTGGAGGGGGGATTATGGTGTGAGGTTGTTTTTCAGGAGCTGGGCTTGGCCCCTTAGTTCCAGTGAAAGGAACTCTGAATGCTTCAGCATACCAAGAGATTTTGGACAATTCCATGCTCTAAACTTTGTGGGAACAGTTTGGAAATGGCCCCTTCCTCTTCCAACATGACTGTGCACCAGTGCACAAAGCAAGGTCCATACAGACATAGATGAGAGAGTTTGGTGTGGATGAACTTGACTGGCCTGCACAGAGTCCTGACCTCAACCCGACAGAACACCTTTGGGATGAATTAGAGCAGAGACTGAGAGCCAGGCCTTCTCGTTCAACATCAGTGTGTGACCTCACAAATGCACTTCTGGAAGAGTGGTCAAAAATTCCCATAAACACACTTCTAAACCTTGTGCACAGCCTTCCCAGAAGAGTTGAAGCTGTTACAGCTGCAAAGGGTGGACCAACGTCATATTAAACCTTATGGATTAAGAATGGGATGTCACTTAAGATCATATGTGAGTCAAGGCGGGTGAGCGAATACTTTTGGCAATATAGTGTATATTGTCTGTCCTGTTATGTTAAGTAACTGACACTAAAGATGTGAACATTTCTTGCTATACCGGAAACAAATTCCACCAACTTGTGTGGTCATTAATAAACTATTCTATTCGATTCTATGGCCACTGTTGCTTGTCCTTTTCAAATGTTACTCAGCCGTAGTTCCCTTACTACTTTTAATGGTTGGTTTGTTTCTTTAGGTTTGAGTATTTTTTAAGTGTTTTCCTAAAGTGCATTATAATTTCCCAGGTGACACCCCTTTGTTTGGCTTCAGCACATCAGGCGGCTTTTCGTTTGCCGATTTGGCCAAAAACACAGATGAATTTGCATTTGGAAAATCAGGTTAGCCTTTTAGCCTTTTAACAAAATGTAAAACTAACAAGAAATATCCAGTTTAAGTTTAGCGATGGTTTTGAATTTGTATAATTGTTCATGTTTGGTTTTTTTTACAGATTCAAACTTCTCCTGGGCCAATGCAGGAGCCACTGTTTTTGGGTCTGCCACACCCACAGCATCAAAGTCTACTGGTGAAAATGATGAAGATAATGAGGAAGAGGAGGCTCCTAATAATGTGGACATTCACTTTGAGCCAATTGTGTCACTGCCAGAGGTAATGCCCAATTGGGTTACTAATGTGATAGAAGAAATCAATGTGTTTAGAGTCAAAGAAGACCAAATGAGTTTCTTTGGAATAGTTCAATTTACTGCTATAAGGTAGATAAGTTGTTTTTTTTAATTAAACTGTGATACATGTAGGATTCAGGACCTAAGAGTTGTGTAGCCATTTAGGTACAAATGAAACAGAAAAATCACTGCTCGCTATTGTGAACTGTAGCCATCCACAGGGCTGTGGCCATAAGCATGGTCCGTTATTATGGTGCTTTGTTGTGATGATGTTTATGGTGATCCATCATAAAGAGACCTCAGCGACGCTAAATGGCCAAATTATAAAAGCACTATTTGCACATCCAAGTAAAAATGGAGAAAATGAGAAAAAGGAGAGTGAGAAGACCATACTGTCTTATAAGACCACCTCCCCTAAAATGTGTGTAGAATCCCTCAGTCATCCAGGTAGAATCCATGGCAAAAGGAACGGCCAAATAAACTTTGTCCAGTTTGTCAAGTGGGCAAAAGTTTTGTCCAGTTGACAAACTGAATTTTTCCTTTTGCCACCTCCCCTAAAATCATCCTGCAAGCATAACAGAAGACTGAACAGGCAACAGTTGAAATACAAGATATTTGTGTCCATTAATATTAGTTTTTATTACGTTTTAAGAAAATCAAGTGTGGAGAAATTGACTTGAAAATAGGGGCTAAATTATTCTAGAGGGTAGGCCCTCTGTACTTGAACATTCTTTGATTAGTTGTAGTTCTGCACAAGGGAAGATAAAGGCAGTGTCTTGTCATGGTATACAATATAATCATGGTATATGGTCTGCTGTATATTAATGGAAGTCAATGCTACCTGTTTTAATGGTAATTTGCTTGTATCTCAGGTGGAGACTAAGTCCGGGGAGGAGGATGAGGAGATCCTGTTTAAGGAGCGGACCAAGCTGTACCGCTGGGACAGAGAACTGGGGCTGTGGAAGGAGCGTGGGGTGGGCGACATCAAAATCCTATACCACCCTGTTAAACACTACTATAGGGTCCTGATGAGACGAGACCAGATCCTCAAGGTCTGCGCCAACCACACCATCACCAAGGCCATGGAGCTCAAACCCATGAATGTGTCGCCCAACGCCCTCGTCTGGATCGCCACCGACTACTCTGGTATGAGACTCTTGATTTTATGTGGAATTAACTTGACTTTGTGACAGTCGATATCTTTCAAGTGACGTACTCTTGGCCTACTAAACTACAGCAAAAAACATAATCACAGTTATTTGGGTCATAATTAAAATTAACAAATAGATTTACAATTACTTCCCAAAATTAACCTGTGGAGATGGTCTAGACCAGGGGTCGGCAACCCAAAATGTTCAAAGAGCCATATCAGACCAAAAAAACAAAAAATAAATCTGTCTGGAGCCACAAAAAATTAAAAGCCTTATATAAGCCTTATATGAAGGGAACACAGGCTGTGAGTGTATATTAGCTATATTAGCCTACTATCAAAATGACTAGGCTACAAATACATAATGAGCATTCCTGATTAAATTTATTTGGTTTATTTTCCCTGCAGCGCACCCTGGAGAGATTGACGCACCATCTCTCCAGTTGCCTGCCATTTTAATGGCCCTTTCCTTCACTGTCTTTGCGGAGAGAGGCATGTCTTTAATTTTCTGTATTATCTCGGCTTTGTTTTTGAAGTCCAAAAATAGGTGCTCTGATATTTTGATGAATGAATTCTTCATGTACTCACCATCTGTGAACGGCTTTCCGCGCTTTATTATCTCCCGGGTTGCAACAAAACTAGCAGCAGTAGTGGAGTTTGGAGATGCAGTCCACTTCTTAAATCTATCTTTGCGCTCCTCTAATTTCTCCAGAAGTGCTGCAATCACACTTTTTCTCTCACTCCCAACTGGGTGGTCGGCTGCAAATTTAGCATGCCTTCCCTTGAAATGCCTTTCCAAATTACACTTTTTGTTATTTGACAACTTGTCATTACAAAGCAAACATGCAGGCAATCTTTCCGCATTGGCAATGAAAGCAAATGATTCGGTCCATTCTTCCTTGAATCCTCTGTTCTCATCAGCTATCTTTCGTTTTTTCTCTTTGGGATCATGGCCCATGACACACCTGCCGGTTTGTTTACAACAGCCACCTGCCTGGCACCGCGCCGAAACGTGTGTCACAAGCTATGACGCAAATCTTCGTTGACAGAAATGTTGAAATTTAATATTTATTATAAACATTTTTACAGCATTGGAAAACGATAAGAATGTTTGTGTCCTGTGTTGTTTGTACATTTTAGAAAAAGCTCCAGGGAGCCACTAGGAGCGCTAAAGAGCCGCATGCGACTCTAGAGCCGCAGGTTGCCGACCCCTGGTCTAGACCTAATGTACTTTTTGTTTAACAGTTTTGTTTTCAGAGCCTCTGTAGATGAGTAGCTTTCCTCAAGGTGTTGCCCGGTAGAACAAGCACACAGATCATTCTGAACAGAAAGTATTTTTCAGTACATTTTCGTAATTGAATAGAGCAATTATGAAATTGGTATCACCATTATAATAGTGATTAATTGCACAGCCCTGTCACACTTAGATGTCAACTTTCCTTCATTTGTACTTATTTATTATAATGTTAAGTTATTCAGATTGACAATAATGTCTAAAATGACATAACCAAACATTCACTAATGATGATATATTGTATTTCACTTATTCAAGCTTGCATGTTATATATTTTTATTTTTCAGAGGGAGAGGCTGCCGTGGAGCAGCTGGCTGCTAAGTTCAAAACAGCTGAGATCACAGAGTCTTTCAGGAAGACTTTTTGTGAGTGTCAGAGTCGAATAGGAGAGGATGTGGAGGGCTCCATGTCCTCTCCGCACATGTCCCGCGTCCAGGAGCACTCACGGGAATCGAACCCTCAGGTGTTCCTTTCTGTGGAGGCTGATGAACAGAGCCTGGGCACTATCACCATCGAACTGTTCTCTAACATCGTCCCCAGAACGGCTGAGAACTTCAGGGCTCTGTGCACCGGCGAGAGGGGCTTTGGGCTAAAAGGCTCCATCTTCCACAGAGTCATACCAGACTTCATGTGCCAGGTAAGACTAGTAAAGTTTAATGTGTCTTTACCTGATTTTAATTTATTCTTGTCAAGATCAATTCTCTTTGCATCATGAATTGTAAAAGCTGCTAAATAAGAGGAAAAACTGACACTGTAAAATATAATCTTCATTTTTTTACATAGCATTTTCTCATGGCAATACCTAATACAGAAGCTACTGACAGGGTCACCTTTCAACCAATCAGGCACAGCGTTACAAAGAATCATGGGAAACCAACTGCCTGACACTATCCCACACCTTTGATTCTCTGTCATGATGCATTTTCAAGACACAATTAGTTGGCAGATTGGAAAACAATAAAGAAACGACTTCAGAACACAATCCCAGACAGTCGTGTTGTGGGGAAGCTGGCCCGATGTGGTCGAAGTAAGAGGCAGACTTCAACAAAAAAGTGTCTTTGACCAGACAAAAATGTATTTAAAACAGACTTCCGTTGTTAACATAAAGATAACTTAATTACAAATAAACTGTTAACTCGGGTAAACAGACAATAAGTAGTAATAAGTAACTTAAATTAACTCAAAGCAACAAACGTGCACCCTACTACACAGAAGTCTCTCCCCCCAACTGACAAAACCTGCTTGCAGTTATACCCCCCAGCAGGAAGTACCTCCTCCAGGTAATATGGATGTAACTGAACTGAATAAAGTATCTTTAAATTAACAATGTGTGTGATAATTTAACTGAACAAACAAAACCCAGGATTGTATATATTGGCAGGATATGGTAAATGAGAAATGAAATGTATTAAATTAAATTAAAGCTAGTTTAATGGGACAAAGGCCCACTCTGCAATGTCATGTCATATCAGAAGGCAGAAAGGATTAAGTGGGCACAGCATGAGGCCATTCTACCTGCCCCGGGAGTTTTCACATGTCATCACACTGGCTGTGTATATTCCTCCCAGTGCTAACGCGGAGAATGCTTGTGACACTCTGCTCTCCTGCATCAGCTCTCTTCAGACTCAGCATCCACAGGCCCTCTTCCTCACCACCGGGGACTTCAACCATGCATCTCCCTCATCTGTCCTGCCAACATACACCCAGTATGTGACCTGCCCCACAAGAGACAATAAAACTTTGGACTTATTCTTTGCCAACGTCAAGGAGGCCTACATCTCATCACCCCTCCCCCCCCTGGGAAGAGCAGACCACAACATCATCCACTTGAGGCCTGTGTACGAACCGCTTGTGCGCAGGCAGCCTGTGGAGCCCCGAGTGGTGAAGAGGTGGACAGCAGAAAGCGAGGAGGCTCTGAGGGACTGCTTTAGCACCACTGTGTGGACAGAGCTCTGCCAGCCTCATGGGGAGGACATCAACGCTATCACGGACTGTATTACGGACTACATTAACTTCTGTTTTGAAAACACTGTACCCTCTCGGACGGTGCGGTGTTTTCCAAACAACAAGCCGTGGATTAACTCGGACATCAAAGCTCTGCTGAAGGAGAAGAAGAGAGCTTTCAGGTCCGGGAACAAAGAGGAGCTGAGGACTGTACAGGGGAAGCTGAGGAAGAAGATCAGACAGGCTAAGGCCAACTTCAGGAGGAAGATGGAACAGCAGCTGCAGCAGCGGAATGTCAGGGAGGTGTGGAGAAGTATGAAGAGTGTCTCTGGCTTCAGCCCTCCGCCCGTCCAGACAAAGGGAGACCAACAGTGGGTGAACGATCTGAATTCTCACTTCCTGAGGTTTGATCAATCACCCACTCCTCCCCCCGCACCGCTGCATGGGCTCACCTTGTCTCCTGCACAAAGGCCCAGACTGCCACCACTTCACACCTCTGCCTCAGCCCCCCAGCCCCCGAATCCACATCAAGAACTCAGCCAGACCTCCAGCACACACCCCTGCTCTTTGTCTGTCACAACAGCTCAGGTTAGGAGAGAACTGAGCCGGATAAGGAGTAGGAAGGCTGCTGGACCAGACGGGATCAGCCCCAGGCTCCTTAAGTCCTGTGCAGATGAGCTGTGTGGAGTTATGGAGCATGTCTTCAACCTGAGCCTGAAGCTGAAGGTGGTGCCACAGCTCTGGAAGACCTCCTGTGTGGTACCTGTGCCCAAGACACCGCACGCCAAAGACCTCAACAGCTTCAGGCCAGTGGCTCTCACGTCTCATCTGATGAAGACTCTGGAGAGGCTTGTCCTGGGTCACCTCCGCTCTACGGTGAGCTCAGCGATGGACCCGCTGCAGTTCGCGTATCGGCCCGGCATCGGAGTGGAGGACGCCATCATCTCTCTGATGCACCGCTCACTGTCCCACCTGGAGAGGCCCGGCAGCACTGTGAGAATCTTGTTCTTTGACTTCTCCAGTGCTTTCAACACCATCCAGCCGCTGCTCCTGAGGGACAAGCTGGAGTGGGCAGGAGTGGACTGTGACCTGGCTGAGTGGATCCTGGACTACCTCACAAACCGGCCCCAGTTTGTGAGAGCCCAGGACTGCGTGTCTGACTTACTGACCTGCAGTGTGGGGGCGCCCCAGGGCACGGTCCTCGCGCCCTTCCTCTTCACCCTCTATACTGCAGACTTCAGACACAACACGGACAGCTGCGTCCTGCAGAAGTTCTCCGATGACTCCGCCATCATCGGTCTCATCACAGACGATGACGACGCGGAGTACAGAGGACTAACGCAGGACTTTGTGGACTGGTGTCACCGGAACCATCTTCTCATCAACGCGGGGAAGACCAAGGAGATGGTGGTGGACTTCCGCAGACGCCACTCTACTGCCCCCTCACCAGTGAACATCCAGGGAAGAGACATTGAGAGAGTGGACTCTTACAAGTACCTGGGTGTGCATCTGAACAATAAACTGGACTGGACTCATAACACAGATGCACTGTACAGGAAGGGCCAGAGTCGGCTCTATCTCCTGAGGAGACTGCGGTCCTTTGGAGTGAGAGGGCCACTCCTGAGGTCCTTCTATGACTCTGTGGTGGCATCAGCCATCCTGTATGGTGTGGTCTGCTGGAGCAGCAGCGTCACAGAGAGGGAGAAGAAGAAACTGGACAAGATCATCAAGAAGTCCAGCTCAGTCCTGGGCTGTCCTCTGGACTCGGTGCAGCAGGTGGGGGACAAGAGGGTCCTGGCTAAACTCATGTCTATGCTGGACCATGAGGGTCACCCCCTGCAGGACGCCCTGTCTGCTCTGGAGAGCAGCTTCAGTGACAGACTGATTCACCCTCGCTGTGTTAAGGAGAGATTTCGCAGGTCTTTCCTTCCTGCTGCTGTCAGACTGTATAATGATCAATGCTAGTCATGTGTCATTCCCATAGCAACCATGTGTCATCTCCATAGTAATAATAACAATGTGCAATATTATTTAAAGTCACTGTACCTGCTATTATTTATTTACCCACCACTGTCCATCACTGCAATGTACACAATCATCTCAGAATCAAAACACTTATTGTGCAATGTTCCTGTGCCTTTAGCTTAGCTTACAGTGTTGTGTTTTTTAGTTGATTGTAAATACTTATTATTATTTATCTTGATTTTGATGCATGCTCTTATTTCCTACTGTTTCTGTAACTTGCGTTGTGACACTGCAATTTCCCCATTGTGGGACAAATAAAGGATTATCTTATCTTATCTTATCTTATCTTAAATGTTCTAAAAACTAAACTAAAACCTGTTCCTGACTCATGGTTTGAAATCAAGTACATGCCCTTTAACAGAGACATTTTATATTTGGATCCTCATTAGCTGTCACCAAATTGACGGCTACTCTTCCTGGTGTCTCATTCAAAAAGCTAATACAAAAGTATTTCCATCATACATTTAAAATGCCCTGTCACGTGTACAACAACAATGCCCAATACTAAAAGACAAATCCCAAAATACTTAATCGTCCATCCATTTTTCAAAAAGAGTAACTGAAGAGTGTAGATAATTAAAGTTGATGTGATCCCTCATTCATAGTTGAAATATTGTTAACAAATCAATACCCACAATCCCAGATACTATTCATCTTTCAAGTTTATTCTCTGAGTAATTTTATCAGTTTTGTTTTTTGTCTTATTCATTCTGCATCAGTTTTAACCAGCAGAAAGTAAAAACAAAATCAAGTTCTCTGTTAAGTTAGTATAGCAATGGGGATATCTAAATATTTTATGCATTCACTTATAAAAGGTAATTTTTTGTCTTTTAGGGTGGTGACATAACCAAAAGCGACGGCACTGGAGGAAAATCTATCTATGGCGACAAATTTGATGATGAGAACTTTGACATCAAACACACTGGCCCGGGGATCCTGTCCATGGCTAACCGCGGCCGTGACACAAACAACTCCCAGTTCTTCATCACGCTGAAGAAAGCAGAGCACCTGGACTTTAAACATGTTGCCTTTGGATGGGTTCGAGACGGCATGAATGTGGTGCAGAAGATGGGCGAGCTCGGCACAAAGGGGGGTGTTCCGGCAAAGAAACTAGTCATAACCAACTGCGGACAGCTCTAGCCATTCACGTTACATGTCAGAAATTATACAGTAATGCACTTCTCACAAAATTAACATCAGGCGGCAACAAATACAGCACAGTTCATAAAGGACATGGTACCATTTCAATTGACACATACACGTTCTAAAAGGCTCTGCCAAAACTGGGTGCATAAGGAAAAGGTTTTTGACATTGGAACATGTGGTTTGTCATTGTCAGTCATTTTGACTTTGTTTGTATAGTTGTACATTGACTACTTTTTATTGTCTGTGTTTTTGTCTTTTTTCAACGTGTTCTGAGTTTGAATTTGCTTCACCTGCCTCTGTCTACAAGTCTTAATCTTATTGGTTAAGTCAGGTTATCCGTAAAAAGCACCTATTGATCACAATGTGCCCAGAAATCTGCAATCTTAGATTTCATTGAATTTATATAAAAAATAAAAAAGAGAAACTTTTTTGGTAACCTCGTTCTGATGACATACAAAGCACTGTTCATACAGACTACATGGTTATTTATCATCAGGTGTTAGTTTTCTAAGAAAAAAATGACCAATTGTGGACTGAGATAATCATCATAATGTACCAGACTATGAAGATGAATAAAGTTGCTTTTCAAATGGTGTTACATTTTTAGTTCATTTGAACCCTGGTTCATAAAAAAACAAGTTGGAAGGTAGATTTTACCACATTTACTACCAGATTAATCTTAATTAATGCATCTGACAAAATCTATACCATGGTTAATGCTGTAACTACAGAGTTTAGTGAATTAATTTCAAAAGGTTCTGTAAATGTAGACAAATACTATACCATACTTTGTTTTTTTGAGAGAATTATGGATGTGATGCTGAAATAGAAATATTTTTTCAATGGACAATGGTCCTCAAAAATTCTTAAAATAAGGAAGAAATTCAGCATTACAAATAAGTAATACAATTAAATAAAATAAATTATAAATCCCAATTAAAGCCATTAAAGATGATGGGCCAATGCCTGTGGTCGTGAGAGGCCTTGAGAGGTCATCAAAGAAACAAGAAATGCAGGCGTTTTTCCCCGGCGTGCTACGGGCAAACCGTAAGCAGTATCCAAAAAAAAAAACTTTTGTGAACCTATGTCTGTAGATGTGCCATGTCAAATCTGAGCTCATTTGGACTAAAATCCAGGGACTTGAATCTTTTTGCACACACCCAAGTCAAAACTGTTGGTTATAGGGGCGTGCTCCAGTTCATCTTTAGGCTTGTCTCATTGTTCTCTATCACTATTCCGATGCCCATTTTATAACATTTTTCACTGGGCCGGTCGATTCTATACCCCCATGTGGGACTTTTCTCACGCCCTCAAAATCGCGATCGTTTGCAAGGGAAAGAAGAAGAAGAAGAAACCGACGAAGAACAATAGCCCTCGCCAGTTTCCTCGTTACTGTCTCGGGCAAATATATCTACAGGCGTTTCATGACGGAGGGGCAGATACACGCTGGGGCGCTCAGAGCGCGCACATGGGCGCGCGCGCTACACCGATCCGCCCTCGCTGACGTCACCGCGCCGCGTAAAGGGCCTGCGTCGTGCTGCTCTCGCTCTTTTTCCTCCGCTTCACCAGCAGCGACAGGCCTTTACTGTGTGACAACCAACACCAAGGCAGTAAACATGATCATCTACAAGTGTCTAGTGACCGGTAACACCTTTAACCTATTGGCTTTATCTTGTCTGATTATGCCTTGATCTCCACATTGTAAATGTATTTTTATACATTGTTCTGAAGTTGGGCCGCTCCGAAGCTAACGCGTGTTTCCCTCCTGATGCTACCCGTTATCATGAAACCGCCCTGTTAGCTTTAATGCTAATGCTAATCACCCTTTTGCCGGCTACATTTCTAGGCCTCATAAGTTCGTAATAACTTGAGGTCGTTCTTTCTTATTCGCAGTTGGTTCTAGATCCTTATATTTCCTCATTTTACTCAAAGAGAGCACTTTGATCCCTGATACTTGTAACGTGTGCGACAATGTAGCTAACTAGCGTAAACGTTATTTACGGGACGTGGCCCTTGCCAGATTTCTGATTATATCTCGTCACCTGAGCTTCTTTCGTCCCCCCGTGGCCCAAATCCTCAACATGGACCCGGGGCTAGAGCCGATCCAACCACGAAGTTCGTGTACGTGTCCTCGTAGGAGTTGTGATGTTTTCGGTTCCCGATGGCGTAGTTGATCCGATACCTCGGCTGCGAGGTATCAGATCTTGCATTTATAAAGGTTTTAAAGCTGATACCCCACCATACTGACCTCAACCAGGCCATCCAAACCATCTAAACTACGGGGCGGCCAAGAGTCAGAACTTTTCATGAACTCTGTTAACTATAAATTTTCCTTTTTTTAGGTGATGAGATGTTCTCTGACATCTACCAAATCATATCAACAGAAGATGATCTCTTTTTTGAAGTTCAAGGCAAAGTAAGATTTGGTTATACAACTTGAACATGAACATTTTACTAGTTACATGATGATACTGTATCATGCATGATATAAATACAGATTTTTGTTGTAATATGGCAAGTTATTTTGTCTAATCATTAGCAAAAACAATCAGGTAGAACATTAGTGAATCTTTTACATATTCCCATATAAATCACATTCTAGACTCTGAAACCTACCAATAATAACCAAAATGTCTAAAGTTCACTATTTTCTTTTTAGCATGTTACCAGAAAGGTTGGTGGCATCGATGACTCCCTGATCGGCGGTAATGCGTCTGCTGAAGAGATAGCTGAGGGAACAGATGAAGGTGTGGAGTCAGGCGTGGACATCGTCCTTAACCACCACCTCCAGCAAACTCCTGCTTTCAAAACTAAGGATGAGTTTATGAAATACCTCAAGTCATACATGAAAGCGTAAGTGTGAATGCTGTCTAAATGTCGTTTGGATATGGTATTTGTGGTGTATTAATAACGAGACGGCTGCACGCATTTAACACCTTTTACTGGGGAGCTCATCTCACACAGGTTACTGTTACATATCACACAGGTAGGCACGCGCTCCAGCAAACATTACAGGCATGCACAGTTCACTTCAACTACAACTACGGAGGCCCTATAAGTTCAATATACCACAGCATTTTTATACAGTTTTTGCATTGTTGCTGACGTTGATGTGACTGTATAAAGAAGTGGACTAAGTGGGAGTGATGTCACCCATAGCGTTGGGCTCCACTCAAATTAAGCTCGCAATGATAACTGTGACAGGAGTGAATTTAGAGCCAGGCTCAATATTGGGAATAGGATTTTTTTTAAACTGAAAAATAATGGGATAAAAAACACAATCGTGTAGAGCGGGTTAATGTGAACATTTTAAGACCAAAATTAAAGGGCTTGCAGCAGCAGCAGCAGTTGGAGAAAGGGGCGACAATATTCTAATGGAAGCCAGGGTCAGTAGGAGCTGGAAGCGCCTGCATGCGAACTTCCTGATTGAAATGAATCAGCTAGCGTTAGTTCTGTCCAATTTTATATATGGTCTATGCACCTTTGTTTTTAAACAAAATGGCTTTGTTTATTTAATATGGGACAGTGCACATTAGCATGTGTTAGTAGTCCTGTAATGCGTAATGTATATGCCCAGGTTTTCAGACTGTTCTGTTCTTCCCCAAACCACAGTGCAGAACTATGAACCAAAACTGCCTTCTGTCCCATTTAAGTCTGAAAAACACTGGTGTGACTTGAGTTTAATGTATGTTGTTTTTCTTTGTCTTCAGTCTTAAAACAAAGATCGAGGAGACCTGTCCTGACAAACTCGGCCAGTTCCAAGAGGACGCCCAGAAGGCATCAAAGAAGATGTTGTCTATGGTGCTTAAAAATAAGGATCTTGAGGTATGGCAAGAATATGGATAAACTGTAATGGACTCTGTTTTAAATCTACATAATCCACACCAGCACAAGAGCATGGCTTAGTAGTTCAACCCAATTTATTTCAGGTTTATAGTTGCTGTAGTTTTTCTGTGATTCCAATTACTGAAGAGTGGTCCTTTCATTCAATTCATTTTTTAAAATCAAACTCTCCCAGTGGACAACAGGCAGACCTGAGTCATAGCACTACTAAATGCTTGTATTTTTCTGGACACATGGGCTTGCTTGATTGCCAAGGTTCAATGGCAGATCTTTTCTCCACCAGAACATCTAGTTATATGTAAATTTTATCCATGTAGTAGTAATCACAATTACCTACCCTCCTCCCAGTTCTTGTATTTAAAAGTGACACATTGAGCTTTTATTTCAAAGTCTTATTGAATGTGTTTCAGTTTTTCACGGGAGAGTCGATGAACCCTGAGGGCACAATTGGCTTCCTGGACTATCGTTCGGATGGCGAGACTCCATTTCTGCTCTTCTTCAAAGGTGGATTGGAGATTGAGAAATGTGTAAGTACTGCTTGAGACTCAATATATTGGCTGTTTGAAAATGACGCGGACACAAGAAATCCAAAAGTGAGAACTCTTGTCATATTTATGTATATCCCTCTGAATTGAGTACCACACACCTGGGATAGCTTTAGCTAAAAGTGATTGGAACATTCAAACAAATACTCACCCTGATGGGTCGAAGAATCATCAGTGGAACAAGCAGAGAAATCAAACTTTAGTTAAAGTAGGTTGAGAAAACAAGACCTCTTATGGGCTTGACACATGGGGGGGTGATGACATTGCTCCTTCATTTCCAGTGTTTGTTGCCCCATTTGTAATGTTTTAACTTGTCTCATTACATTATTGTGTCTCATAACTTAGAAAAGGTCAAATGCATGCTCATTGCGAGTTTTCTTTTCTCCCTAATAACTTGCCACAAAAAGCCAAGTACCACCATGTATTCCTTTTTGATTTAAGAAAGCAACTGTATTCTGAATACCCCAAATGATGCAAATGAGCATAACTGTACTGGAATAGTTACTCTAAATTAGTATTCAAAATGTACATTTTTGTTACAGCTGCATGTTGCACATTTAATGATGTACAATAGTTTAATGCATTGTTTGCCAAGATGTGCGTTTAATAATCCAGAATTGTTAAGTGTACCTAATTTCTCTTTGCAGTAACCACCCACCCATCTGCCGCTGCCCAAACTCTACCAAATGCCGAGATCAGGAGCACTATTTTGCATCATGCTGTACAGAAAACTTAAATAATTTTGTTCTGCGCCCCCTAGCCACCAGTAAAGGACTGAGGAATGGGAACTGACGGTCATGGATTTTAGTTTTTAACTTCACTCTTTGGCCCATGCAGTGACTGGAAACCCCAGGATTGTAAAGTCTTGGCTGTTTTTAGCATCGATTCCTATGAGTCAGGCTGTACAGACCTGGGTTTAAATAAAGTCATACAGACTCTGAATAAAATCTATTGCCACCAAATTTTGATTGTTTGTATTTGTACCACTTGGAGTCAAACTGCACAAATGGATTTAACACTTATCCAGGGTTCATATTGTTGTAACAACTGATGTTGTATCATCAAAGGTCTCAATCCAATTTTAAGGTGCTTTTTTTTAATGGGTTTTGTTGCAGCAATGGCTAAAAACAGGGACTTGGATGATCTTGCTTCTCAATGCACACTGTATGAAGAAATTACTTGTAGAGAACATTCCTAAATTCTTTGTAATAAGACATAACATGGGCTTGTCAGGGCTTTTTAAAATGAAAGTATTTCAGTTGTTAGCATCTTCGTGATATTCTGCTGAAATTAGCATATCACATCCCTGGTTGATGCAATTACATTTTACAATCTGAGCACACAACAGATGTAAGTTATAGTAGCGTACTCAGTTGAAGGGTGACAAATGTCTGCAGGTCAGGAACGGACAAGAGACCTTGTTCCATTTGGTCAATGTCCAACTTTTCATTGAGGACATTACAGTGCACAAGGTCAGCATTTAAGGCCAGTGTGTGGATGTCAAGTTGATTGCATCTTCAATGGGCAAGAATGTTCTCAATGTAAGATTGTCTTGTGTCAGAGGCCTGTCAAACCAGTAGCACCACCCTTTAACCTCACAAGAAAGGAATCTGATGGATGGCATAACTAATTACTTTTCCTGTACTAGAGGGCAAAATTCAATAAACTTGGATGCATGGGCAGTCCATGCGCCATTGGAAAAGCAACACAAATCTGAAGCAGTTCTTTGTGAAAATAATGCATTTATTTCCATGTTTAAATACAGTACTACACAATATAAACATTTCTTTTTGGAGTCTAAGCAAACTAAAGAAGCACCACTTCTGAGTATACAAACTTAAATAAATCCTTTTTTTTCCCCTGCATAAGTTAAGTGTTCTTCAGGTCTGCATCTCCTCTTCGTCTGCAGACTGGTAATGGCGGTACTCAGACTTTAGCTCCCAGGTGCTCTTATGAGCCCCTTTACTGTTGTACGTCCCAATCTCCCGCATTATTTCCTTCAGGTAAGTCTACAAACAGAAGGACATCACTTATTTGAAATATCACTATCATTGAAAAGTTCCACCTTTAATATACAATCAGTAATCCTACAGCTAGTCCTGACCAAGCCTAAATCTGGAGCTGGGTCCCCTGATGCTCCTGACTCTTACCCAAAACATGCAGAGGGGTAAAAATCCTTCAGCCAAGGCATTGTAAGGCACTAATCTGTCTGCGTATGGTCTGTACGGCTGAAGCTGGTGCCTAAGGAGCTCTGATTCACTGTACAATGAACGGCTCACAGTGTTCTGTCTGGCTCATTGCTTCTCACCCACTTGGTCCGCTACAGAAGGGCTGATTGGGCTGTAGGCAGGTGATTAATTGGTCGATGGTGTCTTACTTGACCAAAATTTGTCTTGGCGACAAATCATTTTATTTCAATAAAGATTTTTACGGGAGTAAAAGTTAGTGCGCGAGTGAGTTAGCTGAACATTTGGTATTGTTTTGGTATTTATGTTTCACATAGTTGTTTTGGTTTTGTTTGTGAATTGGGTCAGATACACAAAGACATGTAATAGTTATGAGAGCTTTTGCCACAGCCCCTTTATTTATTTACTCAACCATGAATTTCCAAGTCCCAGTGGCAGTGAAGGAAGAGTCAAATGAAGGCAAAATTCCCTACTGTGACAATAAAGTGTATCTTAACCTTCAAATAAAAGTACACTTTGATCAACCTTTAACAATTTACCATTGCATTTCCTCTCTGTATATATATATATTTTAGGCCAACAGACTGATACTGTCATACGCTGTACTGTCACCACTCGCTATTGTCCAGTAGGTGTCACTGTTCCCTTTCCCGTAAACTAGATGAAGCACGTCACGTAATGGATAACAGGGATGCATTTTCTGTAATGGGCACGTCGGTAAGTTTGAGCTCAGTTAATTTGAGTGTTGGCCAAAGTGCTTGAGGGGGAACAGCGCTTGACTCCTACTGTGATGGCTGACGGTTACGCAATCAGCCGCAATCAGCCGACCCACAGGTCCGCTCTGCTCCTACACAACTCCGACTAGCACCGCCAAGCCACGAAGCCCTATTGATTCATCTGGGAGAGATGGAGAGACTGAAGAAAGAGGCATTGGTAAGGTAGAGAGAAACAGGGAGAAGAAAGGATGGATGGATAGGGAAAGAAGAGGAGAGAGGGATGAGAGTTTGACGAAAGAGGTATCGGGTAAAGGAGAGGAGGCAAAAATGAGAGAAAAGGGAGGCAGAGAGGAGAAGAGGGGGTATAGATTGTAAGAGTTAGGAGAGGAGGAGGGAGGGATGAAAGAGCCACAGGTAAGTGAGAGGAGGTGGACATTGACAGAGAAAACGGGAAGGAGAAGAAGGAAGGATAGAGGAAGAGGAGAGAGGGATGAGATGAGGTGGAGGTTCTGAGCCAGGAAGGGAGCAATATATCTACTTAAAATTTCAGTAAAAAAAATCTTTTAAAAAATTTTACTGTGTACTTTACACAGAAATTATGACTGACATATACAAATATAAGGAAAGACATTGTTGAATTCACATTTAAAGTATCAGAAAGAATGTGTTTCTTATGTGCAATGTCATATGCGGTCTGTCACGAAGATATCTTGGAAGAAAATATTGACTATAAACGATAATACTGAAACAAATTTATGCCACTGACACAATAGCCCTATTTAATAAGTAGAATTATTCCCCAAAACCTATTCTAAAAGTATAATATACAGTCCCTGACAAAAGTCTTGTCGCTTATCCATTTTGTAGAAACAAAAGCTTATAACCTGACTTTAAATTAATCGATTGGTTTTAGAAATGTCTCATATGAAAGCTAAAACCCTCCCAAATTATGCTCAATATACTAAAATAAATTTGCTTCACTGAAGAAAGATTGATCATTTAATGAACACAGAAAGGTCAGATTTTGGCAAGACAAAAGTCTTGTCGCCTACAGAAAGTTGAACAAATAATTTACTTCAAATACAAAAATATGTTGCATAACGTCAGTGAATTAAGTAGTGGTGCTGTGAGATCCATATTTAATATCTTGTATGACTTCCATGAGCTTGAAGGACTGCATCCATGCGGTTCGACAATGATTCATACAATTTGTTGATGAAGTCATCAGGAATAGCAAAGAAAGCAGTCTTACATGCCTCCCAGAGTTCATCAAGATTCTTTGGTTTTGCCTTCCATGCTTCCTCTTTCATTCTACCCCAGACATGCTCAATGATGTTCATGTCTGGTGACTGGGCTGGCCAGTCCTGGAGCACCTTGATCTTCTTCGCCTTGAGGAACTTTGATGTAGAGATAGAAGTATGCGATGGAGCACCATCCTGCTGCAAAATTTGACCCCTTTTATGGTTGGGAATGTAAGAGGTAGCTAATACTTCTTGATATTTTAGGCTATTGCTATTGCCTTCCACCCTGCAAATGTCTCACACACCCCCATACTGGATGTAACCCCAGACCACGATTTTTCCGCCACCAAACTTAACTGTTTTCTGGGTGAATCTTGGATCCATGCGGGCTCCAGTAGGTCTCCTGCAATATTTACGGTGGCTGTGATGTAATTCAACCGAGGATTCATCTGAGAAATTCACCTTCTGCCACTTTTCCAGTGTCCATCCTTTTAGCAGGCTGTGGCCTTGGCAAATGCCACACGGTTTTTTAATTGCCTTTTGTTTAGTGCTGGTTTCTGTGCACTGATTCGACCATGGAGGCCATTTCGAGACAGAATTCTACAAACTGTTCTGGTTGACACAGGGACTTGAGGTGACCAGGCCTGGTGGAGCTCTGCTGCAGTGGAAAAGGGGCTGGCCTTGGATTTTCGAATCAACAAACGGTCCTCCCGAGCAGTTGTCTTGCGGGGTCTGCCGGACCTGGGCTTGTCAAAAACATCTCCAGTCTTTTCAGATCTTTTTCTTATTCTTTGTACTTGACGCTGAGACACATTGAAGGTGTCAGCCACCTCAGCAGTGGATCTGGTCTTCAGCCTCTTGATAATTAACGCTTTGGTCTCAGGGTGGATCTTAGGCATGTTGTCAGAGGTCAAGTTGCAGTTGATGTGAAGGTCTGGTGTGCTGGGGTTCTTTTTATACACACCCACTAATTGATTGATCAGTAACTGATCACAGGTGAGGCTGTAATCTAGGATTGGGTGCATCATATGACAAGGCGACAAGACTTTTGTATTGCCAAAATCTGACCTTTCTGTGTTCATTAAATGATCACTCTTTCTTCAGTGACGCAAATTTATTTTAGTATATTGAGCATAAATTGGGAGGGTTTTAGCTTTCATACGAGACATTTCTAAAACCAATCGATTAATTTAAAGTCAGGTTATAAGCTTTTGTTTCTACAAAATGGATAAGCAACAAGACTTTTGTCAGGGACTGTAATTAAAAAAATATTTTAAAAAATAGCAGAATGAAACACTTTGGCAGTTACTTTTGATCTATTATGAGTAGAACAGGAAAAATAACAAAAGGTTCTCTACGATAAATATTGACCCCCAAAAATTATTGTCCCATCTAACATGTATTGTACGATAAGTTGATAAAGTATTTACATTAACAGGCTTATGTCATGTGTTTGGAACTCCTGTACATTTACATATACATAAACATATTTTTCTTCACAAATTGCTTCTTGATTGATGTAAAATGATCATTTATATGTTTACAATAGGTATAATCCCATTAAATTAAGTCAAAATTTGAGAATCATAAAAATCTGTCATGTGTACTTTAAGAAGTAGGGGGAGAGGGATCAGAGGCATGGTAAGGGAGGAAAAAGGGACTGAGGCAAAGAGAGAAAATGAAAGAGGGCGCAAGTAACAATAACTAGCCCACTATATAAACTTAATGTTCAATATATGAAGCTGGAACAAGATTTATGGTTTGCACATTTTCTTTGCAATAACAGGGACATTTTTGTAATTTTTGTTGTAATATGAGCTAGGCTTTAGAGGGGTGAAAAAAATAACTTCTGTAGCTAATTTTTGCTTCATTCTGCTATTTATTTGTTGCAGCTCATGCCTTTAAATGATACTGTCCTTTTACTAATTGTTTAACTGGGATTATCTACTTTGATTTTTTTAAAGTAGTTTCAATATTATCGTTTATCATTCCATTTGTCTCTAGCAATATATCGTGCATCAAAATTGGTTATCGTGACAGGCCTAGGCGTGAGGGGGGAGAGGAAAAAGAGGGAAAGAGAAGGAGGGATGGAGAAAGGGAAGAAGACAAGACTAAGGGAGACGAGACAGTTATAGATGAGTGATGGGATGTCATACTCTCAGATGGGGTGCAAGGGCCAGTTTTGATGACATTGTACTTTACCCTTTGGATATTTTATGGCAAGCGCAAAAATGATGGGACTTAATCATTTCTATTATTGACTAAACTGTATTAAATAATATTAGCCAATAAAATGCATCTGAAACTAAGCAATAGGAGGAAAGAAGAGTTCAGGAGAGAATATGAAAAAGCTACAATAATAAAAGATACAAATTCTGACTTATGATACACATATTACAAACAATGGCTGCTGTTTGTACTACATGTTAATGCTATTGTACATGTAGTAGCTTGTACCGTCCTATTCGTAGACTATTCATTATCATTAATAGTCTTACTGCGTTACTGTGTTGTTGTTTTTTTTACTAAATTAAATGTAGAAAAAGCACTTTATCAATGCTGCGTGTAATCCACAGGAAAAATGGGAGGGAGAGAGACTGACCACAGGCTGTTTAGTGATCTCCACCAGGTCCTTGATGTTGTAGTACTGGTGTTTCTCAAAGGCAGAGAAGAGCATATCCAGAACCACCTGTCGCTCTGCACGCACCATTTTACCCTCAGACTTCTTCTTCTTCTCATACTCCACCTTAACACACAAAAACTCACACTGTTAAAGGGTCTCTACACGATTTTAAATTATTCTAGATATGATGCGCCCTCTTCCTATTTGAAATGCAGCGGCTAGTGGGTTAGCTATGGTCATGATGATGATGATGATTAGAATTAAAGATAAATGCTGTTTTTATCAAGCATTAAACAAATGCTGCTAAATAAGAAAAAAAGACTGTAAAATATAATTTGCATATTAATTTTTACATTGCATTTTCTAGGGTAATAGCTAATGCTGCCTGAAAAAAAAAAAGAATTTCTGTCGGGATAATAAAGTGTGATCCATCTAATACAGCAGCTACTGACAGCTTTTTTCATCTAATCCAGGCACATTGTTGAGTCATGGGAAACCAACTGTCTAACACTATTTCAGATGCTTGATTCTCTGACACAGTACATTTTCAAGAGTGACAAAAAAGCAAATATTAAGTAGAAAATTGGACAAGGAAACAACTGCATGGCCCTATCCTAAATAGTTGTTTCTGTGTCATGGTGCAACATCACAGCAGCAGAAATGGCTAAGTGGACGGGGCTAAAAGTTCAAACTAAAACAAGTTCCTGACTCATAGTTTGAAAACAGGTACAGGCCCTTTAAAGACATATCAAAGCAAAAACTATACACAAATTAAGTCCTTGCAACATCTCTGCATATTACTTGTTCTAACACAGTGTGCAGTCTCTTTAGCTTCAGCCTGCCGATTCTAAACTCTGCATCCTTATACCATTCCCAAATAGAATTTTTGTAGCAGTATATAATTTTTTGGTGCTTAATAGAGAAAGGAAATTTGTTTATGTAATACAGATTATGTAATGAACCCAAACCTTTAAAAGTTACAAGCACAAGCAACAATGAAGAGCCTTTAAACCCACTAAACCTGTTGTACGGTCATGTACGTTTACCTGCGGATTTGTGAAATGATTTAAAACTAAATGTACAAAAATACAAATAAGCCTTAACTAATGTTTTAATGAATAATTCAAACTGGTATAGTGCACCTTGTAATTTCACTCATCATGTGGTACCCTGTGATTCCCAGCACTAGCCATTAGTACAGTCATGAATTTTAACAATAAATGCTCCTACAGCCCAAAAACACTGGCTCCAGTATTTTGTTGATTTCTTGTTAAGTGCTTTTGAGGACGCTCATAATGTGGGCAATGCACTTCAACCAAAAATAATAGCTCTACAAAATAAAGTGTTGAGTAAATTTCAGAGGACTGTACAAACTCCACTTTAAAAGGTCCTGTACCAAATTTTTTCCCATGTATTTGAGCAAAATTGTCTCAGTACAGATATATTGTATAAAAATACTGTATGTCGGCTGTGTTGTGTCTGCATCAAATTAAAAAACATTTTTTTGGCCGATAATCAGGAAGTGCATGTTAGCCAGTTGTTGTTAGTTTTTTCGTCACAGCAAAAGTCCACACTGGTGTCTGAGAGTTGTGAAAAGCGGCTGGAAACTGATTGTGGTGAATAATTAGGATGCTTGGATTGCAAAAGGTAAGTGAGGAAAAAACTTTGGACCACTGCAAACTGTTTAAAATTAACTAGCAAATGCAAACAACCATTTCAGAGGAACTCACAAATGCTACGCTAATTAATGTTTTTGCTTTGAAGTGGGGCCAGAGAAAATAGACTTTTATCTTCTTCATTTACAGTTTTCTTTTTCCAGAGAAATGCAGGATTGGACCTCACGCTCCAATGATCAAAGCTCAGTAATGTCTGTGGAGGTCAGATGAGGGCAATAAGTTAAACCAACTGATCACAAAGTTTTCCATCTGAATTTTCTGAGTTTTAAATGTGACTTGACTTTAATTGTGATAATTTCATAGCAAATTGACTTATGAAAAGAATTGTACATGGAAGTCTTGTTAATTCCACTTATTGTAGGTTTTTGGCACAAAGTCTTAGGCTGATTTTGGATTCATGTTGATGTTTCTTTAATAGTGCTAACTGTAATAACAAAAATGCACAGTATGAAGTAATGTATAAATTAACAGTAATTCTTATGTGACACATCCCCTACACTAGGGCAGAGAAATAATTATATTTTAATTGAGATTCAGATTTTTCTATTGATCTGGTCAGATCTTTTAATGGAGAGGTCCAAAGGCAATGCTCTGTCAGTAAAACTATTCAGAGTTCAGACTTACAGGGAAGAAAGGTTTGGTTTTAAATGACAATTACATTAAGTCTGTCTTGTTTATATTTTCAATAAGATGAAATAAATAAAATAAATATCAAATAAGATTTAAAATTGTGCTCAATCAATATGAGGAAAAACATATTGATTATTTATTTATGTTTTGTCATCTTGCCCATCCCTAATCCAAACTTGGTTAATCATAGGATAAAAAGTTTTGAGAGTCTAAGAAAAATATGTAATTAAATACCATAGTGTTTCTCATTTGACAGAGCAGGTGGTGACAACTGTGGACTGCAGATGGTTGTGGATCTGGCTGTGTTTCATGTTATGTGCACAAACCTTGACTCACATTTTCAGAGTAATATTTGGCATTTCATCCAGAACATACCGGAACATACCAGGACCATCAACACTCCATCAAGCTTTCAAACTCTAATATTTTATTATTTTCAAAACTCTTTGAGATACATTGAGATTTTTACTTTTGATTAGAATTTGAATCAGAAGTTTGTATTGAGAAGTATTGTGATATTACACGTCAACAGGATTCCAGCCTTATTCACTGTAGTACTACAGATTGACCTATGAAACTTCACAGTTGCCATGGTAACAGACCTAAGTAGGAAATGTTTAAATGTTTGGCTTCTGGAAGATCCTGATGCCTCACTACTCCCATCACACCAGACCTAAATTACATCGTAAGATTTATGGGTGCACATCCGAACAGGCGAAGACTCAGTTGTTTGAAAGTTGGATTAAACTTTGGAATGAATTCTTCTTAAAATAACTATAAAGTTTCTCCTACAGTGAAACAACTGATAAACTGAAGTAATTCAGAGAAATTTGCCATATAGGCTAACTATAACTTCACAATTGAAAGACAAATGCCATAAGATTAAACTCAATCGCAACCAAAGAATGATGAACCATGTACATTGCTTATCCTGTGAATATTTTCATTATTGTTTGCATATCGATTTGTAAATGTTTTGTGAATATCTTTATTAGTGAAACTGGTTGACACATGTGATCAATGGAAGTTTCAGTCCGCCATCCTCACCACTCACTGCTACAACTAGTTAGATTCTTTATATTTATATCTCTTTAATATAATTTTAGCACATGTATACCTGTGGGTTTTTAAACACGGCTGTTTTAAAAATTACATTAAGTCTGTCTTGTTTATATTTTCAATAAGATGAAATAAATAAAATAAATATCAAATAAGATTTAAAATTGTGATCAATCAATATGAGGAAAAACATATTGATTATTTATTTATGTTTTGTCATCTCGCCCATCCCTAATCCAAACTTGGTTAATCACAGGATAAAAAGTTTTGAGAGTCTAAGAAAAATATGTAATTAAATACCATAGTGTTTCTCATTTGACAGAGCAGGTGGTGACAACTGTGGACTGCAGACACAGTTCCATATTGCTGCTGTTTGTGCCTATGTAACAATCCCATTATTCATTACCCAGGTTAGATATTAATCTCAGTTTTGTTTCAACACAATCTGCATTCTGAACTGACTTAGTTGAAAAAGTGAGCTAATTTGCTCTATTAAATGTTATTTGAGATGGACCTATTATGTTGAAAAACTAAACGGGACCACAGACATTTTTATTGATCAGACTTAATAGTTTCCTGCCTGAATCCATATTACAGTTTTCCTTGAGTTTTCAAACAGACTGTCTAAAACTGGTGTGGCTGTTTTTTTTTCCCCTATTATTTGAACTGTGTGTGTAGCGTGTCGCCATGGTAACTGACCTTCAGCTGAAATATATCATCATTCAAGTGGTCCTTACATTGAAGTTATGGTTAGCCACAGGTTTGAAGACAGTTGTGACGGCTCTCTCCAGCTGCTGTGACAGGCGTTGTGGTTTGGTGGACTCTTTAATCTGCAGCCTTAAAAAAAATACATAAAACACATATCACAGTTATGCATAAAAGAAATCTGATCATTAAAAACCAAAGATGATATGTAGGGTTCTCAAAAGTATTGAAAATCAGATACTAATCAATACTAAGATTTAATTACTGGTACTGGAATTGTTATTGAGTATCAAGTCTATTCCTAGTATCGAAATTTTGGTTTGAAATTTTAGCATCGTGGCGACACTAGTGACAAGTCAATTAATCAATAGATTTTGAAAGCAATTGTTGCATTTGTGACATAAAAGTGCACTGAATTTCAACTCTTTCAATCTTTAACATTTTCCCTTTTTTTTTGTTTTTGTCACATTAGTTTGCCTTTTTTTGCTGGATAACTCTAAGCCAATACTATTTAATCATTGCACGGTTTCTCTTTATGACCTCTTGTATATAGCAGAGATATATTTACTATATTTCTCAATTTTTATTTTTCATATATGCCTTATTTGATACCAGTCCCTTGCCATTTTTGCTTCTGATTTTAAATTTATAATTACCACCATTTTTGCTCTTTGTCATTATATTTTATTATATCATATTGTGGTGTGTGAGCTATAGTGTCCAAATAATTTCCCTTGTGGATTGATAAAGTTTAGTCGAACTCTAAGTCTAATAGTCTATGTCAACACTTGCACAAATGTGAATCATCAGAAAGAAATTACTCACATAAGATGTTACAGCTTATGACGTTTCAATAATCTGATAACTTCAGAAATCATATAATGATCAGATTTTGGTGTGCCTAGTCTGCTCCTCAGAACAGTCTTTGATCTAAGCTGCTCCTGACACTAATGCCTATAGCTGCACAGTGAAGTGACGAGCAGTGGCAGCAGCACTGTAGCATATATTTATTCACTCTTGACTGTGATTCAGGTTGACTGGACATGAGACTTCAATAGATTTTAGTGTCATGTGGGGCCACCATTCAGACTAAGTAATAGCACTGTTCCCTATGGTAAAATGACAAATGTGATAATGATTTAAGTTATGCATCTAACAAACTGTGCGGTAATTTTGAATCGTGATCTCATTCCTGTGACAGTAAGCTGCTAATGTGAGATTGTCATATTGTGATTCATTTCGGTTTAATGCAGACACTTCCTCATCCACTCCTCCTATTGGTCATCAAGCAGTAGATGACTTGACAACAGCATAGACCAATATGCAGAGGTAGGGCTGTGCAATTAATACTATTTAAAATTTTAATTTAAATTATTTTAATAAGATTACAAAAATGTATGATCAAATGTAAAGGAAACTACAATTTATTATTTATTATTACTTTTCTAATCTACATAGGCTTTGAAACATCTGTCACAAAACATTAATTAATTCTATACTTTTTTATAAGTATCTGACAGATGAAATAGTTTGAAGGAAGATTTTCTTTATCTTTTGGTCTTTACATTAAAAAAAAAAAAATCCATTGAACACTCCCCACAAATTCATGTCTTTGAACCTAGCAGGTTAGAGAGACATTTGTCAGCTGTCATCCAAATGGAAAATTACAGATCTGGGAAAACAATTTGTCACATTCTGTTTAAAATTCAAGCATCTTACATCAAGGCTCCAGACACAGTTCAATAAAAACAATAAAAACAAAAAACAAAAAAGTTTAATCTGGGAGGAAACTAATTTGGTTGCGATGGAAACTGAATCTTTGGCAGTTTTTTTTCTTGGACATACGCTCGGGCTGTCAGTGGGAGCGCTCGCTGAACAGAGCAAAGCACAAGGCAAAACTACTCACATTAATTACACTTTTGAGAGGCTGGTTGCCAAAGTAACAGCAGTTTATCCAGATTTGACCCGATGCCTCTTTTCATGAATCCACTGGAGAGCTCACTTCAGGCTAAGTACAGGTACTCCGATATACAATACACTGTAACTATGGTGGATAATATCCCCAATACTTTGGTGTCGTTTAAAGGTTCATTATGTAACTTTTCTGTTGGAGGGACTGTCACCTGCTTGTCTTTGTAGATATTTTTACTTTGTCTGGACTGTCTGGCATTAAAGTTGTCAATCTCTATGGAGATAAGCAAGTAATGCCACCAGGTCAAGTTACAGATCTGATCTGTGGAGAGGTGACCATGCTGGCAGTAAGAATGGATGTTTTATAAAAGTAATTTCTCAATAATAAAAACAATTTTAATGCCATACTGTGGAGCATTCTAAGCAAAGCAATATTATTTCCATGGAGACAAGCGGACCCCACCAGAACAGTTATGTAGTGCACCTTTAGGCTAAATTCTAAAAATATATATATTTATTTATTTTATTTTTTTCAGTTTAAGCTTTTGTATGTCCTTTGAAGTCATGATTTAGTCATGTTATAAGTTATTAAAAAAATATTTTTTAATCTTTTAATAAACAGTCATTCTGAGGTTTATTTATCAAATTTGAGGAATAAGTAGCAGGTGTTGTTAAGTTAAAAGATAAAACTGTGGGCGGTGCACTAGGAGTCTGTGCTCTCCGAGTGCTTCAAGTGCTATCTTCATATTGTATTTAACTATCTTCAGAAAGCAGCTGTCAGTGTATCTGTCCTGAAGAGAAAAACTTTTTACCTTGATCTTAATGACATTCTTCAGAGCTGGATGTTGAATCAATAAACAATTATCTTTCTGATTTCTGCATTTACTATAATGTGGTTGTTTATACTTTTAAGACAGCTGTATCTTTGATTGCGTTGCCATGGTGACTGCTCATCTGTTCCTGCATAGATAATGGTTTGGGTTTAGTCTGTGCACATTGAACATCCAGCTCGTAAGTGACTGAATTCATCTGTACACTTTAAGAGTTATCTGCCCAGCACCCAAATGTGTTACAAGGTAAACACGTTCAACTCAAATCAGCTCAAATATAGCTCTTACTGATAACGCTATAATGCTGATTTATTCTTAATTACAAAAACACTTAATGACCAAGTTTTTTATGTTATAATTTGGTCTTTAGTCTTTAATAAGATTTTCTTTAGTTGACAACCCTAGTCCTACAGATCCAGTGGATGCCTCTCTCTGACCTGAAAGTCATTAATCAGTGCTAGTGCAGCCTCCACAGCTCTGGAAATTCTGAGCTTTCACATGAGGCATGGCCTCTGTATTTTCCGATAAACTGTATATACAGGACATATACAAGTTTTTAAGTGCTAAAGTCTGCTTATTTGATCCGCATCAAATGCGGACTTGATTTTTTTTCAGTTGGTTCGGATAAATAATCATAAATAAAATAAATATTAACAAAAAAACAGAGGTATCAGCCCATTATTTATTTTTATTGATTAAAGAGGGTTAATGGTTAATGACAGACATTCAGCAGCAGTGTCACGCTGCACGGCTGAATAATATCCTTGTGGAGTTTTTTTTTTTTTTCCATCCTGGACACATAGATTCTGTCAGGAGTTTAGGTTGTGCGTCCTGTCCCTGCTCTTGCTCCACATTCATAACGGTAAGAAATATAAAGTAATGCATTAACATTACGCGTGTTAAATGATCATTGTATTCAGCTGTGTTTCTGTATGATGTGAGCATGAAAGTGCGTTATGTGATGGATACAAGGCAAGCGCCATGATTTAAATGGCCTTCATGGCGAATGTTTTCAGAAGGCCTCTTGTGCATTTGTATTTGAAGTTGCGTCATTTTCACCAATGGGCGCTCATGTGTGAACAGCCCACACTCCCTTGAGACTCGTGAGTGGGCACTTTGACTGTGGGCTCTGAAAAGACGCACTCCGTGTCCCGGTGTGTCTCTGCGTCCTGTGTTTGTTTCAGACCAGTTTGTGAGAGGCCATTTGTATTCAGACCGTTAAGCAAAACACACCAGAGTCCATTTTGCTGGGTCCAGATCAGAGTTTGCTGGTCTTTATTCACACCTGAAATAAAGTCCGGACTTTCAGGGGAACCAAACTCTAGTCCATACTCCAACTCCATAGGTGTGAATACACCCTAGGTCACAGTCAACCCAGGCTCAGTTGTGATTATAGTTCTCTTTTAAACTGATAAGAGCACTGGGTACATACACTACTTTTAAGTCTTAATAGTAATGCTTTGGTTTAGTGTTAGTTCTGGTTTAGACCTTGGTTTGACCCCAGTTTAGTCCTTCATTTGTTCTTAATTTAGCCCTATATGTAAGGTCTAACCTAGTCCTGTTCTAATTTAGTCCTGTTCCTGTTTAGTCTTGGGAGAGATTTAAACTTGGTCTTAACAATTAACAGTGACTCATTGTTTTATAGTACAGACTTGTATTACTTTTGATGTTTATGTCTGAGGCTGATTAAGTTAAACACTGAGTTAAAAATAATAGTAATCTATTTTTTTGTCATGTTGTGTTTCCATAGTAATAACACAACACATCCCTGTACACTGCTGGTGTAGACTGTGCTGTGCTTTTGCCTTGGGAAACACTGAAGAGCTGCATCTGCCGGAGTCGGGTGGTTGCTATAGCTACTGTCCAATAACTAAAACTAATTGTACAAGAACAGGAGTGTGGTGAGAGCAAGTAAGAGCGCTCTGAATGTTTACAGTACACAACCGAAAAGCACACGGTGTCAACTCATCCCAGCTTTGAACTTTAAAAATTATTCATCACTTTTAAACTAAGTGGACTGTGTATGATGAAAATTGGAGAGCACTTTCTGGGAAGCTAATTTAGCCCTGGCCCTTAGATGAGCTGCATGAGTAGTTTGTTATGTCACAATATTGTGGTGCCAAAACTTTCTGTCATGACTAATGCATACACAGCACTGCATTCAGTTTTAAAAGGTACTCCACATGTTGTTCATATGTGCCTCTCAACAGTAATTTTTATTGCAATTATCTAAAAGTTTACTCTCTAAAATTTAAGTAAAATTCTACTTTCTACTGGTGGTGGTTCTGGCACAATGGGTATGTGGTTGCATTGCCTGGAATACAATATGGCATTAAAATTATCCATCTTCATGGAGACAAGCAGATAATGTAACACCACAGATCAGGAAAAAAACAGCAGTGACTGAATACATGCAAGATCGGTTTAATGCCATGTTCGGGAACATTCAAGAACATCACCAAGTAGTGTTTCCACTAGAAAAGTTACTTTGTGTAACTTTGCAGCTTTAGAAACGTATCTTAAACATACACCCCAGTTTGACACACCAAACCAGTACAAGAAGGTCTGTTTTTTAGTCTTAATAATTTACAATAATAATTATATTGTTATATTGTTACAATTATATATATTATATTATGCTTAATCCCAAATTCCACCTGTCTACTTGGAGACAAACTTTCACACAGAACACATACTTAACATGCATACGGAGCAATTTTGTGTATTGCACAAGGGCTGCATGGGAGTAATGTGGGAGTTGACTTTACATATTCATTTCCATTTGGCTGTAGAAGACAATATCCTTTATAATTATTTATGTTGATTTATGCGATCACTGATTTTAATACTTTTGTCCAATACAGAGTGATAGACAGTGTTCCTTTAGTACCATTGAAGGTGAAGTCATGCTGAGTAGATTGGATTGTATTAAGGCATTGTCATACATTAAAGTCAATTTTCTTCTTATTACTTAGTATCTAGTATAATCAAATATTTTGTTTGTTGGTACCTTCTACGTATTTACCTTGACCAAACCTATAGGAATGCATCTGGAAGTGGCATTTACACATTAGTGGTGTAAAATCAGAGTATATCAAATTAATTACTTCACCTTGAAGTTGAACTGTGGACATTCAACTGAATACATTCAGTATTCAGTATATGTTTGTCAAATCTAGGTCTGTGCAATTAATCAGATTTTAATTGAATCAAGATACAGTCAGGTCAAATCATCAATGATCAACTTGGGGATTTTCAGCAATTTGGTCTAGAGCCAATTGTCTATCAGTGAAAGCATGTGGTTTAGAGCAGTTCAGACTTTAAGACTATAAAATAATGTATTTGTTATTTATTTGTAGATTAAATGACATTGACTATCTACATTATTTTTTTAAATATTGAATAGCTTGAAAACAAACCATTAATTTCTCATATAAATCGATGTACTGAGCCTGCTGTGTAAAACAATTGTGCACTCACTTTTTGAGCTTCATGTAGTTGTCATTGACGACTGGTCTGCACTCTGCGCGGTGCACGACCATCCCCTCCAGGCTGATCTCATCTGTAACACACACACACTGACTCAGAGGCTTCATCCCAGCTCAAAGTCAGACAATACAACACATTCAAACACTGCAACATAAGGCGCACCAGCGCTACGATTCAAGGACTGTCATTGTAATGCTGTGATTTGGGCGTCTAAACCAATGCTGCATCTTCACAAAGTAGATTTAATTTAAAGACACAAAATGTGAATCTCTATGAATATGTTACTGCTTCACAGTATAGTACTAAACATATTTATCTCCATGAAGATAATGACACCAGGGTGTCTTGAAAAGCACTATATAAATCCAGAGCATTATTATTATTATTATTATTAAGTTACAGGTCAGATCTTTGGAGAGGCAAGACAGCTCACAGATTATTAGATAAATGCAAGATAATTTTAATGACATACTGTGCAACATTCCAGGCAAAGCACAAACATCTCCATGGAGGTGGTGCACCCTTCATCAGAAAAGTTACATAATGCACCTTTAAATTAATATAAAGCAGTTGGCACATTTGCTCACTGACCATAAGGTGACTGTGATGGGTCGTAGATAGAGTTGTTGTCCATGTTCACATAACACACTGCATATACTACATACGCACTGTCCGTCATGTCATCTCATCTAAAATACAAACTCCTTTGGGAAATTCAATGTCAGAACAGTGTCACTGCTGTTGGATGGACTCGAAAAACGTCTCAACACTACACACAGTAACTACCTAAAAAGGGATCTCTACAAGTAATACAAATGTTGGATCCAAGTCTACTGGAATCTCACATCATTAGATCACTCAGACGGCTTGAGTGCTCAGAAAATGTCTACCCTACCTCCTATTTCCACCCACAGCTCAGTACTTACTTGCAATTATTCAAAAAATCTGTCTCCAGGTCATATATGTGGGGTTCAACAATGTCATGTAGCCTAGACATTGTTGACAAGAGAAACACGTAAATGAAAATCTGCTTGTCAAATGCCACAATGAGCAGGCCAGTCAATTTTTGAATGAACCTGTTTCTAATATGAAGTCATTTTAGATCAATATTGTGTTTTACAATGAACAAAATATGAAATAATGATAAATAAAATTATAAATAAAATATGCTATACAAATAAAGTTAGATGGGAATGGATTTATGTATGTTATGGTTTAGTACTAAATAACTTAATGTTTTCTTTAATGCGCTTCTTAACATTTCGTATCTTGAAGCTTATGCTAACCTTAATTGCTGACCAGAACTGAAGAAGCAGCTGGATGAGCTGCGAAACGTATTCGACCAAATAAACTTTTGTCCAGTTGACAAATTGAATTTCTCCTTTTGCTTGTTACCAACCTTTTTTTTTCCCTTCATTTTTTCCTTTTATCTATCAGTGTAATCGTTTCAACATTTCCTCAGTTGAAATGTGGAATTTGTTTATTCAGAAAATGGCTGGGTCCAGTTGGTGAGCGTTGGTGTGGTATTGGCCGCCCTTTAGTACATTGTTCAGTATTTGGCAGCAGTTTCACAGTGGACACACAAAACGCCCAAAAGCTCCTCCACTTTTCACCCATCTTGGTCCAACATACAGACTTTAAAAAGACAGAGGAAGTGTGTTGAGCGCCATCAGGTCACTGACCAGATGGTTTGAAAACTGCTCAGCCAAAGTAAGACATAAAAAAAAAACTTAAAACATTTCAGATTAGAGGCAGAAATGTTATACATAACTTTCAGAGTCCAGAACAGAGTTTTGCAGTCACGGTGCTAACAAGAACTAGCATGCTAACAGTGTACCAGCCTTACTTCTGGTTTGCACTACTAACACACTAAGATCGCTTTATAAGCAGATGCAGACAGCACACGGCATACTGACCCTAAAAGCTGCTTTTACAATATACTGCATCTATACTCTGACAAAATACATTTTATCAATACTGCCCCTTTAAGTTGAGATTTCTACATTTTTGTGGTTACTAAGTCCATTTATTTAATGCAATTCTTGAACCTTTATATTTTTGGATTGCAAAAGTATAATCTGATTAAAGGGCCCATATTATGCCATTTTCTGATACTAGTTTTGTTTTATTCACACAAATCCTGCATATTTAGAACAGAAAACACTCCGTTCCACCTTGTGATGTCATGTGGCAATGGAAGTGCTCCACTGTGTCACTCCATACACCTTCACTAAAATTATTTTGATGTAGACAGTATTTGAGATGTAGACAGACTAATAATAAAGAGTTATTCAAATATCTGTGAATGAAACAACCCCAAGTATGTTTTTGATGAGGTAACAACATTTTAACACGGCTTAGAATTTACAAAAGCCCACTGTGTGTAATTTAAGACCTACCAAGGCCCTACCTAGGACTAACCAATGTATTTACGACAATGTTTCACACGTTTCTGGTGGATTGCAAAACTATAATAGGATTAATGTTGGATATGAGAATCCAAAAATATACAAGATGCCGTCTATACCAAACCTTGTCTGCTTATATTGGGTCAGTGAGCAGGTGGTTTTAAAACTGCTCAGCCCGAGTAGGACACAAGACAAACATAATATAATATTTCAGATCTCAATTATGAAGCAGGCCTCTGAGGGGATGAATCACTTTATGTGGCTTTACATTCCCCCCTCAAAGAGATTGCCTTTTGTCTGCTGTTAGATTGCGGGGGAGCACTGTACAGAGAAGGGAGGAGAAGAATAGACCATTAAGTTAAGACTTCTCTACATCTATACAGAGGTCTGAAGCAGTGAGTTGGCCCTGGAGTTTTGTTCTTTACTTTAAGTACAGTGGCATTCAAACTGGATGAAGAAAATGAAAATCTAAATTAATGTGTAATTGATTAATGATGGTCCTTACACGGATAAATACAAGGATATGACGCATATTTTGCATCTAAAAGTAAAATGTTGCTTTATGGTTCAACTCAAGAATAGAGTTCTTGCAAGACACTACACTAAGCAGGGTTGGGCGATATGACTATAAAAATCAAACTGTGACTTCATTCATGTGACAATATCCTATTTTAGACAGACTGTCAAATTATCATTCCTTATTCACCCCCCATTGGTCAGTAATCCTAAGGCTCTGTGTGAGTGACAGATGAAATTAACTAATCATAGTGAAGTGTGAACTCTCAGAACAAGCAGATGACTTTATTTACCTTCTACATTCTTGGTGATACTTGGTGTATATGAATTGTAGTATCTGAATCTAAATCTGGCTCTGATCAAATTGTGCCAGCAGACCTATTATGCAAAAAATGACTTTTAAGAGCTTTTAACTATATTATAGTCATTTCCCCTTCTCATTCACCCTTTACCCTCTGGAAGCTGTATTTGGGGTGATTCACGCATATTTGAGCAATCTTTAATCACTTATTTTCAAAGCACTATATTGCCGTACCGTCCCCAGTACACGCCCCAAGTCATCTTACTTTCTGACAAGAAAACTGGTGAATTGAAACTGGTAAAACTAGTAAATTGGTGATACACAAATACAGAAATTAAAGACCAGATGTTTAATTCATTCAGAGGTAACTAAAGCTGAACCACTCCAGGTGCATTGGCCTTGTTACTACAGTAACAGCCACACGCCACTTGGCACTGGCGCTCCCTCAGCTGCCCTCAAGAGGCAGCTTTAGTCTTGGAGCAGCTCTGTGCTTGTCACACGTCTCAGTAATGTTCATCTTTGCCTTTCGCACAAATGGAGGCAATTATGTGCAATTATTGGCTGGAGAGTGCCAGAGCTGCGGCTGGCAACATGTCTGAAACTCCCCCACACTCCCAACATGTGTGAGGAGTTACACAGAGAACCGCCCTCAGTGAGAACCGACATACAGGGCAGAGGGTCAAGGCTAAAGAACAGCCAATATAGTCTACAATTTTTATCACAGTATAAAAGAAAATTTAGAATAACAATATACATAAAGCAGTTTAAAAGTGGCTTGTTTGGGGTAACCAACTTTTAAAGAGTAAATTGTGTGTTTATTGTGCGTTTATTACTTTTAAAAGCAGCACTTTGTTAGAAAATGAGACTGCTTTTTCATTACAAGAATCTTTAGCCTCTGCAGAGCCTCCAAAGTCAGTTTTTAAAGTCACTCAAGGCTTTAGAGGTACTCTGTACTATACTACCAACTATCCATGGTTAAATACTAATACTAATTATATATATATATATATATATATATATATATATATATATATATATATATATATATATATATATATATATATATATATATATATATATATATATATATATATATATATATATATATATATATATATATTATATACAGGCTGTTGTAGTGTTGTTACAAGAAAATTTCAAGCGATTCTGATAGTAAGGAAATGACTAAATACAGATGCTGAAACTCCAACTGTATGTTTACAGTTTTACATGTTTTTTTGGTTATATCCTGTTTGTATGCCAATGCTACTGAACCCTGCTCCAAGCCAAATTTCTCCATGAGGAGACAAAATAAACAAAAACCTAACCTAAACCTAACCTAAGAGAACATATGGATCACTATTCTAACACTATTCAGGAGAGTCTAACTTTATCCTATATTTATATTTTTTCAGTTATGATCAAATTAGTATCGCGTTTCCATAGTTTCAGTATGGATTAGTCTCTGGGTATCAATGTTCTTGACAATCCTGAGAGACAGGTATACGCTTTCACCTTAATAATTCATTTCATAACCTTGAATATTTGAAAAGATCGTCATCTTTTTATCTATCAAAGGTGGAGCAGAGAAAGAGCAAAAATTAACCAGGGACAACCACTGCATGCAGGAATTGAAGGCCATGTTGTTTAGTCTAAAAGAAGAGCTGTGGTTAGCAATAGGTTCTGATAGAATGCTGTAAATTTATTATGCATATACATGGTTTATGGCATATGGGGCTGTATCTTGGACAGGTGGCAACAGGTTGTCAGTGTTGTTGTAATTTACTGCTACTTATTTATTACCCATCACTGTCCATCACTGCACTGTACACAATCATCTCTGAATCAAAAACACTTATTGTGCAATGTTCCTGTGCCTTTTAGCTTACAGTGTTGTGTTTTTTTAGTTGATTGTAAATACTTATTATTATTTATCTTGATTTTGATGCTCTTATTTTCCTACTGTTTCTGTAACTTGCGTTGTGACACTGCAATTTCCCCATTGTGGGACAAATAAAGGATTATCTTATCTTATCTTATCTTATCTTAATTTGATATGACTTTTTAACACTGTAGAAAACAAGCAGTCAAATTAACTAAACTGTCTTAAAGAGTAACAAAGCCATCTGCTGCGTCTGAAAGTTCACACTGGGTGGAAATGACAAAACAAGTGTGATTAGTTGCCTCACATGGCTTCACAAAAACAATTTAGAAAAATCCACAATGAAAGATTAAACAGACAAGCAAACAAATAACAGCCAGCCATATAGATCCAATGACTGCTTTCCTAATAGAAATAAATCTTGGCCATTTAAGGCTTTTTAGAGCAACTTTAGACTTGGAGAGCAGGACTTTTTAGTTGCTCTGTAAATGTGCTTCAGCTCTGCAATGGAGCCACAAGTTAGTTATTTAAATTGAAAGCTAACTTGTGACTGATAATTATGAGGAAAGATCTCCATAATTATCAATCACAAGTTAGCTTTCAATTTACATTTATCTTATTAAATACAACTAAATTTTTTTACAATATTAAAGCCACAGTATGTAACTAAAACTACTTAATTGTCATTTTGGTTGTTAATTGCTCTGAAAAACATGCATCCTGCTTGTTTTCATGGAAACTTTGTTCCTTTTGCTATAATATTTCCATTCCATCCAATTTCCATCATATACCATCTCCAGAAAGGTTCATACTGTGCCTATAACAAGACAGGTTTTATCCATGTAATTTAACACTACACAAAATAGGTTCAGTTTACTCTTCCTATTGTCTGAGTTCCAAACCACATGCTTTTACTGACAGAGAATTGACCGTAGAACACCGCCTAAATCCCTATTAAAATTCAACTGACTGCTAATTAACCCTAATTCTACTTCTATAAACATGTAGCACACTCTGCCTCTCCATCACATCAGATTAACTTATGCCAAATCTTAAATTCATAAAATCAAAACAAGAACAGACTGCCAGACATAGTGCCACTTACCCAGACACTGCTCTCAAAGATGTCTCTAACTGCATTAATGAATTTGCATTGATAAGTGGGTGATGCATAGCGCAATTACTTTCATACAATCATCATTATGGCCAATAACTATTGTGGGTTGCCATATTAGATGTTTTAAAGAAAAGCTTAGGCAGAGTGGATATGATTAAGCCTTTACTGGACACATTACCGGCAATGGCAACGCTCCATTTGAAGCTCCCACAAAGGCAGCTAGCTTCCAGTGCACAGAGAGTAGTTTTGTTTGGTTGTTTTCAGGTTGAGCAAATGTTCAACACAAACATGAAACAGTGATGAGTGGGTCTGCTAAACCCAGGGCCATCTGCTTCTGATAAGGCTGAAAATGTGCCAGTCCTCAAATATGTTCTTATTTACCTTTTTAAATGCAGCTCTTAGCATTTAGTGTTTAGAGGATAACACAAATCTATTTAATACAAACACGTTGGAGGTATGTTGTAAGTATTGTGGGCATTGGTGCTGCTATTTATTTACTATATTGCATGGGGCGGGCGATAGAGAGGTCTATGGACAATAAAGCTGTTTTAAAGCCACTCAGGAAATGGTGCAATGTTGACTTGTTTTCTCCACTGAAATGGGATTGTCGCTTAAGGTGAGCTGTGCAACTTTTCAGGAGGGATGCTGCCATCTGCTTATCTCCATGGAGATGTTATTGCTTTGCCCAAAATGTTGTTATGTAAAATGTTATTTACCAAAAAATATGCTATTAGTGTGGTCACCTCTTCACAGATGTGAGCTGTAACTTGACCAGGTGGCCCCATGTGCTTGTTTTCAAAGAGATAGATATGTTTAATGCCACGCTGAGGAACATTTCAGACAAAGCAAACACCCATTGAAACAAGTAATTGGTGGACCCTCCACCACAGAAGTTGCATAGTGCACCTTTCAAGCGATTTATTTACAGTGCCTTGCTAAAGTATTAGCCCCCCTTGAACTTTTTCATCTTTTGCCACATTTCAGGCTTCAAACATAAAGATATAAAATTTGAATTTTTTGTGAAGAATCAAACGAAAATGAAATTTATACAATATTTTAAACTTTTTTTTACATATAAAAAACTGAAAAGTAGGGTGTGCAAAATTATTCATCCCCCCTGAGTCAATACTTTATAGAACCACCTTTTGTTGCGATTACAGCTGCAAGTCTTTTGGGGTATGTCTATCAGTTTTGCACATCTAGAGACTGAAATTTTTGTACATTCTTCCTTGCAAAACAGCTCGAGCTCCGTAAGGTTAGATGGAAAGTGTTTATGAACAGCAGTTTTCAGATCTTTCCACAGATTCTCAATTGGATTCAGGTCTGGACTTTCACTTGGCCATTCTAACACCTGGATATGTTTAGTTTTTTCATTGTATATTTTGCTTTATGTTTAGGATGATTGTCTTGTTGGAAGGTTAGGTAGTTTTTATTTATTAAAACTAACCAACAAGCCAGTCAAACTAATTGCCCATTTAGAGGTTTAAAATTGTTGTGGTAAGTCATTTAAATAAGGAAACTTCAGTTTGATTTCAACATACAGGAATTGTCCCAAATATGCGAAATATGACAAATGTTTCATTGTGACAAATTTAACTTTTGTCTGTTGTGCTACTGCATTAATCTTCATTATAATGAACACATTTCCCGTCTATGAGTTTCAGAATGATGACAAATTAGGATTGGTTTCATAGCAATTAACAAAAAAGAAAATATCCTTTTGAACAGCGAAAAGTCCTCAAAATGTTGCCTATAACAGGAAGCTGACATTCATGAATAGACAGTAGCCTCAGGAGCCAATATTAAACATAAAAATAAACATAAGCTCTTGCAGATAAAAACATGTTCATACCAGAGTCATGTATGAATGTAGAGCAGAGTCTGAGTGGTCGTGGAGGTCATTGGTCCGCCTCCTCACACACTCTATGCATCCCTCTGCTCCGGCCCCCTCCTCAAAGCCATAACCTTCTAATGTTAAACACAACCAACAGCCCACCGCCCACAAGACCCCCAGCTCTTTCTCTGGGCAAACTACTAATGCTGTCACTAATCATAATACATAAATGTCAAACTCAATACTACAGAATAAGCTTAACACTCTACACCTACATTTTAATGGACATAAGATAAACTTACGTACTTCACCTGTTCATGAGTTTCAGCTTCCTGTTACATTTTGAAGATTTTCCCCATTCCAAATATATATTTTAAGTTTTAAATTTATCTTTAAGTTTTGAATTATTATTCACTATGGTAACTGTCATAATTTTTCATCATTTTGTATCCATCATAGATTGCAAGTCGCCAGGAAGTTAAATTCATAAATAATATAATTCATAAATATTGAGATACAATGGTTATTCCATTCCATCCTGTGCAGGATGTGAAAACTTTGTGAAATTTTAAAAAATGAAATAAAGACAGATGTGGCAAAATTTTGTTTTTCTATAGTAAAGTAACAATTGTAGAATTTAAAGATTAACAGCATTTAACCAGATTTAGAATCCTGCGACACTATAATAAAATGGAAGGAATTAAAAGGGCGTGAAAACGTACTGAAGCCACTATAATTAGCATCTCTGAGTCATTCTAGATACAAACTATTAAATAATATTCCAGCTGTATTTATAATATAGTCAATTTAGAAAAGGGTTTGCTTGGATTAATATGATTCACAGTTATTGTGTCAGGGGAATAAAATTATCTCCAATCTTATAATTTTTATTGCAATACTTTCAGCAGCATATGGTACTTCAAACAGTGTTTTTGTCGTGACAACAACAATGGCTGACGTGTGTGGTGCATTTACAGCTGTGGACGCAGCCGTTACCCGAGCAACCGTCGCCGTCTTCTTTCAAGGTTTTAGAACGTTTACTTTACAAACACAAAGTCCTCCATTACTGTGCTGCAGGCGATGCTCATGACCCTGGACCTTTGCACTCAGACAAAGTGAGACTCAGAAGACAAGTGCAAAAATACAGGAGGTAGTATCAGCACCGGTAGTCCCTGCATTTTGGATAAATTATTTATGTAGAAGGCATAAATAAGGGTAAATAAGAATTTGTTTCTAGTCTAATTGTAGCAGAGCAGTGGCATAATTTCAGTTCTTAAAAAAAAAATCATAATTGTTGTTAAGCTAGAAATAGAATGTCAAGTATGTAATGAAATGATCGCAAAAGGCTGTTAGAAGAGATTATAATAAATGAAAAAGAAAAGCACTTTTCATGTAGTTTATCAAACAATGCTTGGCCAAGCCTAGCAAAAAGATCACTGAGATGGGTCCCCAGGCACGCTACGTGCTGCCCACTGCTCCTGAGGAGATGCTACAGCAGCACTGAAGGATGGGTCAAATGCAGAGGACAAATGTCCCTACGGGGACAATAAAATACCTTTCTTTCCTTTCTTTCTATATTTCTGTGCGCTTTTTATAACGTATTGGAACCTCAACCAAGCTAGTCATGTTTTAGCACATTCCTGATGGAAAATTATATAAAATTATAAAGATTTCAGTTTAACAATACAACCCACCCCATACAATGGACACTACAAGTAAGAATTTCACTTCCAGGGGATTTTCAAGGGTTTCAATTTGCAAGGTCATTTATAACTAATAAACAAGTGGAGTTAATATGATTAACTTCCTCGCCAACCTCCTCGCCAGCCAACCACAGCTCATCTCAACCACGCCTTCAATTACCTAGAAGCTCTATTTATACAGCCTATCCCGACAACACCGTCCGTGTCAGCTTTCTTGACCCCCTCATTCCCACCCCGTGTCTCTCATCCATCCTTCAGCCTGAAGACATCATCTTTAAGGAGGGGGGGGTTCCGAATCAGTTGGGTGACCATTTTGGATTGGAGATGGAGCCCCCACCCTGAGTCTCCCCCCAGCCATCACATGTGCCCACCGTCAATAAATATCTTTATCATATTTCATTGTTGTGGTGTGGTCTTTGCTAGTGAATTATTATTATAAGTTCCCTTTGCTTCTAAAAGAACCTGAAATCTTTTATTAACTATTATTGAACTGAAGAAGCAGCTTGGATGAGCTGCGAAACGTATTCACAGCTCATCACTGTTACCATGCTGAGCGCGGCCAGGGCCACGTCGGGGACTCTCTCATCGGGAGGGTCCGTGGATTCGCCAGGAGGCTGAGCAGACCGGGGACCACGGCCGAGGTTAGGCAGAGCGTGTTGGAGGCTGTGAGGAGCACCGTGGAGCTGGTGCTACCTGGGCTACAGCCTGGGCTACCACCACAGCTGCCTGGGCTACAGCATGGGCTACTGCCGCGGCTGCCTGGGCTACAGCATGGACTACCGCCACAGCCAACCGGGCTGCAGCATGGGCTACCACCACAACTAACCGGGCTGCAGCGTGGGCTACCACCACAGCTACCCGGGCTTCCTCCATGGCTTCCTGGGCTACTGCTGCAGCTGCCTGGGCTACAGCATGGGCTACCGCCACAGCTACCTGGGCTACAGCATGGGCTACCACCACAACTAACCGGGCTGCAGCATATGCACTTTTGACCCTGTGAGAATGTGATGCCTTATTGAATGTTTAACTGTTGTGTTTGTCTTGTTCTGTCCTAAATGTCAAGGGACTACGAATGTAAATTAGCTGTACGCTAACTTCGGTACATTTACACTTGTATTTTATTTTTTACTGGTGTTTATCAATGTACACTGTCCCTTTTTAAACAAACAAATAAATAAATAAATAAATAAATAAATAAATTCGACCAAATAAACTTTGTCCAGTTCACAAATTGATTTTTTCCTTTTGCCATGGATTCTACCTACACACAACTATTATTAACTTTCACTAAATGATTTCTTTATCAACTTACCTTTTTTTCATTTCTAAATTGCTTTCCAGTGACTTCCAGTTTCAATGGAAGTATCATAATAATGTATGACTGTATTGTCAATGTCACTTGGAAATTCAGAGCCAGTATAATACTTCAGAAATATTGTGTTTTTATGCATTGGCTGCTTCTGTTTAGTAAACTGGATGATTGATAGACCCATTATGCATTTTTAATGCAAAAGTTATAAAAACTACCACTCATTTACTCCTTTATAAGGTTAAATCATGGTTTTAATGAATGTCCTGGAAAACTATGTCATTTCCTCTTTAGAGTTGGACACAAAACAGAGCCTGGGGTGTACACAGCCACAACAAGGAAGCAATCAGAGTGAAGGGGTCGCTGATTGAATCTCCAAATATAATTTTCCATTAGAGCTGCAGTGCACTAAGCCCACAGGCTGCTTCATTAAGGAAATGTAATGATTTCATTGATTAAGAGTGAAGTCTTTTTCCCCATGTCTGTAACTGCTGCCAGCCCACTCAGTCCAGCATAGATCAGGAGTATCCATATTCAACAAGTAACCTCCAATGTCCCAAGAATAAGTACTGGAAAGAATACGGTGGGTTTTAAAGGTATGTAACCTTTTTGGTGGAGGCTACACTTTTTGTTTTATAAGTTTTATCGTGCAATTATTCTAATATGGGTGTTTATTGCTAAAGAAATACAATTCAAAATTCAATCTGACTATGAGCAGAGTCGCCTCTTCAAAGGTCCAACATGTAAGCTTGTTGTCAACTGCTCCTCTCCATAGAGATAGATAAGTTTTAAACCATACTATAGAGCACTGCAAAGCAATGACATCTTCATGGAGACTAGCAGGTGGCAGACTCTCCACCAGAACATAGTGAACCTTTAAATTCTGTCCTCTCTTAAAAGCACCATTTTATAACCGTTTGGCTTTTGCCACTTTTCAGCCAAGAGTTGGATGAGTAGATTGACGCCACCCTCGTGTTTGTGTGGTAAACACTGAGCTGCAGCCAGAAATGGATGTGGAATTTCTCTCAAGGCTTTATGGTGCCAGACACAAGAAACTATTTAAGATGTAACAGCGTAGGTGTCAAGGTAACAGTAAACTGAAGCAATGGTTACATAAAGTATAGGTACTAATGGCAGTTTTACTGTTGGATTTTACACTGAGAAATTATAAAGGTTTCAAAGTCAGTTTAATTTTTTTGTCAGTCCCACCCCTGTAGACAGTCTAGTAATACTTCACATGTTGTTTACTATTATTTCATGTTTTAAGGATGTTATCATAATCAATCAAAACCAAGTGCAAAAATTTATAACGGGATATTTTTGGAGAGTATAATATTCTTGATTCTTGAACTCAACAACTATCACTGATGTTTGACTCCGTAGTAGTAGAATACTCATTAATTAAAGTCAGTGAAGATACACAAAAATAGCAACAAGGGAGGACTGCTGCCTCCATCATCAACTGAGGTTAAACAGCACAGAGAGGTTTATGACTTGGTCTAAGACAGATGGAAGTCCAGTCTCCACTCCACTAAAACTTGTCAAGCTCAAGTTGGCACATTGGCAGCCTATGTTAACCTTTGGAGAGAAGCATTTGCTTATTAGACCTGTGCGTAAAGCTAACAACAAACTTGTTTTTAGCTGCTCATATGTGAGACACAAGGCCTGCAGCCAAAATCTGGAGTTGTGGAAATGTTAAAATGGTAAATGGTCACTTTTATATAGCACTTTGTAATCTACCTTCAAGTCACAACTCGGGTTCAAGTGTCTTGCCCAACACAACGCCCGTAAACATGGGCTCATCATACTGCCAACCAGTGGGGTAGGGGGATCTGACTGCTGTACCAGTGATGCTTCTAAAAGTGTAGGCATCTTCTAAAATACTTTTCTGTTGACATGAAGGGCTTCGTTTACACTTTTCACCAGATGCTAAAAGCTGCTCCGTCTCCTGGGAGCTGACATATGTGAAGTCTTTAAAGAGGAGACAGGCATCAGTAGTGAATAAAGACACAGACTGACAGCTCTACAGTTATACACTACCAGTATTAAGAGAGTGTAGCCTTCACAGCAGTAACTGAGAGAAGACACATGAATAATTTACATTGGAGAAGAAAGGGAGTCCTTATTCACAGTGTTTGGGAAATGTGATTTTGGGCATCCTGTTCTGTTTAATAAAGAGACAACAGCAGCTGGAAAAAACATATTTGCACAGACTTTGAAGGTAGCGGCTATGCTCCATTAGCCAGTTTTAATGAACAAGAGGCAGAAAACAGGTCAACCTCCCACAATCCTCTCCACTGCATCTTGGCCTCGTTTGCAATTCCAATGGAGTGTTGTTGATGATACCGCTAATCACTTATGATTATAAAAGCAGCAGAGCCAGGCAGTGCTGTCAATCTGGGAACACAAACCAAATCCAATGGAAAAGGCACATCCACTTACCAGTATTTAATTTATCATAATCAATACAGCTTTATTCTGTACAAAACTACTATGCAAAATGGACAAGGACTGCCAAAACAATGTTTATCTGGTCCACCACCTGCTTGTCTCCAAGGAAATGTTATTGCTTTGCCTGAAATGTTCCATACTATTACATTAAACTAGCATTTGTTCAACATGTTAGGAGTGTTTGTCTTGCTAAAGAAATACCATGAAAAATGCATTCCTACTGTAAGTGACTTGCCTAACAGTTAATCTGACATAGCCAGGTATCATCATGGAGAGAGATATGTTTAATGCCATACTTTGGACCACTTGAGGCAAAGCAATGACATCTCCATGGGGACAAGTAGGTGGCAGACTCTACACCATAAAATTACATGATGGTTGACCTTTAATTGACAAAAAGATATAATTTTAGAAACATACTCATAAGAGATATTCAATACAAACCACCTAATGAGTTTTGTTATGTAGTGTTGCAGCATAATAATAAATTCATAAATATTGAATATATAGAGACTGGTGTTAAGATGTGTGCATTTGTGGGACTTGTGCCGACCATATGTGATACAGAGCAGACACAGATGCTGTCACGACCCAGGTATTCTGCCACTCAAAGCTGTTAAATTATGCAGATGACTGGCATCGCGGCACAGGTGTAAAAAACATCTTACACAGGTTATAAACTGTTTGGATGAAGATTACTCTGCTGCTGGGGCATCAACAAACCAACTGTCCATCAAAGTATTGGATAGGGGCCACAACAGGACACAGGGACTTTAAAAGCAGTTGATAATGTTTAATATGTATTACAAGATGGTTTTTCAACCAGTGTGCCAGTGAAGACCAGTTTGCCTTCAGGTATTGAAAGGTGTGCCTCACTTACAGTTAATTCATATGTACACTTATTCAAATCATTTATCCCCTAACTCAGACTGTTCATATATAAATGTGTTAATAAAAAGAGTTGAATAATTTATCATTTTGGAGTGTCCTGAGCAATCTAAACCAGTTGAGAAAGCAAAACAATCATTGCCAAGCAGAAAGAACTAGGCACAGGGCAAGGAAAATAATTGCACTTTTATTTCTAAAAGATATACTTTGGAAATATTTTAGTGGTCTATGTGCGTATGGAATCTTTTAAACCAAAAAGTGTGCTGTGACTCAAAAAATGTTGAAAAACACTGCTCAAGATTTTAAATTACAGGGTTTACAGCTCAGAGGAAGAAGACTGACCAAATATGGAGCATTACTGAAATGTGTAATTAAGTAAAATGAAACTCAATGTTTTTGTCAAGGCTATAAAAATTGTAACATGGCCAAAATTTAATTAATAACATGAAATTGTATTGCAGCGCTGTTTCCTTTTGAGTAAATAATGCATTTTAGTTAACAAGGCTTGTCTTGAACATTATAAATTCAAATAAGAAAATTACTACTTTAAAAATAGCAAGTATTAATGTGTAATAAAAAATTAGAATAAAGCAGCTAATCTAGGGCGGTTAATTGAATGAATTAAAGCAGAGTGGACAAGGGAGGAATTTTAATTGGGCAGAATGATTAAATGCAAGCCAACTACCCACTGCCTAATCAACACTTTTTCTGGGTGTCCTCAGTTTCAATTTCGCCGATTTAATTTTGTTGAAATAATGAGAGAGCAGACCACACCTGGAGCAGAAACACTTGGCACTCAATTTGCTCATTACTTCTGAACCTCTCAAAGTGTTCCCTTTCCAATGTGGATTTAATGGTTCAGTAAGAAATGCCATTATTTTATCAACTTTCAAATAGAAAAAAATATCAGATTTTCTTTTTAAAAATTATATTCTTCTACTTAGGAACTTTATTGGGATTATCTGCTTCTTCTTGTTTACACCATGGTTGTGGAAAGTATTGATAGCATCACCAATTAGATACTGGCTGATACTAAAACTAGTAATCAAAACCATAGTAATTTGAGCAAGTATCGATACTAAAAAAGTCACATTCACATGACAAAAAATTACCATTCCTGAATAGTGATTTTAGTATCGTGACAACACTAGTTCACACCCTATTCACACCCTGTTGGTGAGGGTTTAAAATCCACCTGTCATTCACTCGAGGATGGTGCTGTCAAATACCGTGGCCATACTGACTTGTTAAAGCCTGATCCCGTCAGATCTCAGAAGTTCAGCACGGCCGGGCCTGGTTTAAAAAAAAAAAGCAAAAAACTGTTGCTGTGTCCTTAGGCAAGGCACTTCACCCACATTGCTTAGTATGAAAGTGGCGTGTGCGTGAGTGTTGGTAGTGGTTGGAGGGGCCGATGGCGCAGATTGGCAGCCACGCTTCTGTCAGTCTGCCCCAGGGCACCAAGTGTGGAGTGAATGAATAATGATCTGTAATGATCTGACATATGTCTGTGAAAATAAAAATAAAAATAATATATTATAAAATAAAAATATAAATTAAAAACTTACTTATTTACTTACTCAGTAGGTTGCATGGCAACACAACATTCTATAATCCTTATAAAATTGAGTTGGAAGGCAGGTGACAATTCTGTGTTATTTGCAGTTGGATTGCAGTGTTGTGCACATTTTGTATTCACATAACACAGACACTAGCACAAAGTTCAAAGTCTTCTCTGTCCGCATAGATAAACAAAAGAGAAATTATCTTTTCACACAAGCTTCAGAAAGTGGTGATATTATTCCTCAAACCTCAAAGCTGCAATTGTCAGCTGAAAGGTTTTTAAATCATTTAATCAAGATTAATATGGCAAGTTTGAGGTGGCAAAAAACATGATATAATGACAATGTATCTAAGTAGCTAACAAACTGACAGGTAATCGAGGTTGACATGTTTAGCACCACGTCAAATAGATTTTCTCAATAGTCTGCACGTTTGTGCTTTTATGTTATTTATTATGCAAGTCTGTAGTTAAATCTGTGCGCTCAGGAGCTCTCCAGGAGAGCTATGGGTCATGAGTACTGCACTGAGACCTCTGATTTGAAATGGACCAGATGCACACTTCGTTGTAAATCTGGTTTGGTGTTCTCATTTCCACAACTGAAGCGTACTTAGCCGGAAAAACATCAGAGTTCACTTTAATTGGATAAAGTGTAAACATGCCCTTGATTGACATGTCACATGGTCAGATGATCACGATTTTATATCATTATAGTGTCCACCCTTTACCTCAGTTTAAAACAAAAAACAAAAAAGCCCTATTTATACCCCCCTTGCTTTCATTCACAGTTAGCAGCCTACTACTCAGTCATGATCAGGGATGAGACATTAGAAGCACGTCAGCAACCCCCCGTAAGAGGAAGGGTGTTTGAAATAGACACTGGTTTCACATTTGAGGAACTGTGTGGTAAACAGATGGATAAGGCTGCAAATGGCGCTGCATATTGATACTAGCACAAGACTCGCTCACACCACAAAAATCATAACCCCCTGCATCTCGTGGCAGGACGGTGTGCACAAGCAGTTACTAATTATTGGAAAATTATAATTACAAAAATATAACTAGGAGAAGAGCTCAAAGTAGCCATATTCTAGTTAAAGAGTAAGGGGTGAGAGTCAAATCTAATATATTTGTTAGTATTATCATCTGCTTGTCTCCATGGAGATGCTGTTGCTTGGCTTGGAATGCACCTTGAATTTTGTTTCTACTGCTCAAAAATATCTTGAAAAACATGCATTCTAACTATTAGCAGGGTTGCCTCTCCACAGACATGATGTGTAACTTGGCCTGGTGGTGCACCTCGTTGTCTCTGTGGTGATATGTATATGTCTTTAATGTCTCCACCAGAAATGTTATCTTGCACCTCGAATGATTCCTTGAAGATAGGATTTGTTCCACCTTTAAGGCCATTAAGATAATCCAACCAACCAAAGAAACAAAAATGTTAAAAAAAAACAAAAAAAACCCAAAACAAACTAACTGGCTCTTAAAATGAGACTAAAGCTGTACTGAACATGGTTGAAACCAGTGACAAAACATTTTGGGAATTACCTATTTAGTCTGCATCACATTGTTTTGATAGAGAAAATGGCCCAAAAGTCAATAGTCAAAAATCTGTCAAACCATACAGAAAAGATTTGTTGAATACTCTGCAACCCTTCTGGCTATTCACATTTTCCTCAAGGCTCATTACAAAAGGAGAAATATAGAAGCAGCTTTCAGAAACTAGTGTTTTTTAGCTTGTGTGCTCTCTCCTCCCTGAATGTGACGCCGTCTGCCCACTCACTCTAAAGTGAGAGAGGAAGAGAGAGAGGAATAAAAGAGAGGGAGGAGAGGAAGGAGAGGGAGGAGAGAGAGCGGAGGGACAGCGAGCAGTAGCCTGTTTCCCTCTCCCAGTTCACAGTAGCTCCTCTGGCAGCCTGTGCCTCACCCTTCCTCCTCCTCCTCCTCATTCCACACATCCAGAGTGCTGACAGCTCACAGCGGGAGCAGCGCTGTTCTCAAAAAAGCTTCAGTGTTAATTCGATCTCATTGTCGTCAGCCCGCTCAGAGGCTGGACTGAGGCTGGGGACGCGGACCAGAGAATGGAATGGAACCTTCGAAGAATGGAGAGTGAACTAAGGCACATCAACCCGGACTTGCTCCAACCCAGCAAGAGCTTCAAAAAGCCCTCAGCTGGCACCATCACTCTCAATGTAGGTGGTTTTTTGTACACAGCGCATCGGAGCACCCTCGCCAAGCACCTGGGCTCCTTTCTGGAAGAACTGGCCAATGGGAAGAAGCCAGTGCAGCATACCGACTCCATGGGAAACCCCTTCATTGACAGGGACGGTCCGGTCTTTCGGCACGTTCTTAACTATCTTCGAACCGGAGAGCTGCAGCTGCCTGATGACTTCAGGGAGGCGGGCCTTCTGAGGAAAGAGGCAGACTTTTACAGATTGAGCGAACTGGTCGACTTGGTGTGCGAATGGGAGAGTCAGAGGGCTGCTAACAAAGAACCAGCGTTTTTAGAAGTGACAGACAGCCACGACCGATCCCAAGGTCTCAAAGTGTACTGCAGTGACCATACCTTCATCGATAAGGTCAAAGCTCGTCTTGTGCAGATCTCCAAAAGTCGCTTGGATGGGTTTCCTGAAGAGTTTGTGGTGTCGTCCAATGTGATCCAGTTTAAACATTTCATCAAGTCTGAGCCGGGGTCCAGACTAGTGCTAAAGGAGGACAGTACCTTCCTGTGTACTCTTGACTGTCTGAAACTAGAGACAGTGATGCTAGCGCTACGGTCTGGCTATAAGCTCATTACTAGCTTAGACAGCAGTAAAGGCTCTGTGGTGGCAGCAGAGGCCTTGCATTTTGTCAAGTAACAAAGTGGTAAACCTAATTTTAAGAGTGGAAAAAGATATTGATATTGATGTTGGTATTGGCTTGAAGTAATTGTATAAATTGTGCTGAGTTGTGAAAGCAGGAGTACGTGTGGAGTTTGATAAATGTGTCCTGAAAAGTGTTTATAATATAGTTGGCTTTCAAATGCAGGTTTTGTAACTCTGAGTGATGCCACTGTGCAATAATCTGGCAGCAGTCTTGGCAACAGCTTTGTTATGTTGTAACTATACAAATTATTTATGTTTGTCTTAATTGCATTGGGTCTGGACCACACTAAAAGTAGATCACTACTTTCCATGTGGATGTCAAAGGTTTCATTCACAAACAGTGGACCCTGGTCTCTGCACATGCACTGCTTCTGCTGTGAAAGCCTCTAAAATGTGGTGCCAGTCAGCTCCTACTCCGTGTGTGCGCGTGGCTCTGCGTCATGATGCTATGGTGTGATCAGTGGGTTCAATAGCTTGTGGTATATTAGCCTTTTTTGGAGACTAAATAATAATATCATGTATCAAGATTGTATTTTTACAGTTTGGACTTAAAATTGCATCGATTCATTAACAACATTGTGGCACAAAGAGCTTCAGTGCTGAGTGAGAACTGTACTATTGTAAGGGCTTTGAATCTAGCATGATGCATGTGCACTACACTGTGTTTGTAAGTGCTGTGAGACTTGATGCCTATTCATTATACTTGTGAATATTTTACAAATAAAAGTGACACTAACAAGGTGGTGAGAAACTTAACATTTCTGTCTAAATGTTAATACATACCAAAACTGATTACTGACAGTCGTGGCATAATGCCTTTTGAATATGTTTAATCTTAGCACACTTAGAATACAATAGTGTTAGAAGGGGCTATATAATGTGTAATCTTCTCAAACCAAACAAAGCTAATCTCATTGGGTTTACACTATAACATTTTCAAGAACCTTCTCATATTTACACATTGTGCATGTGTTAAAATGCTGTTTTTCATGAGAGACAAAAACAGTCACAAGCATAAAATGTGCCACATGGATTCTCACAACTAATGTGTGTAATGACAAAGGGTGTGATGTTCCTCTCTGGCAAAATTGCCACTTTAAACAGCAATGTTCAAATCTGCCCATCTGAGGTTTTTGATAAAGCAACAGTGAAAGAAAGCTCTCAAGTGTTTGATGCCAAGGTTAAAAAAGGACATATTACACATTTATCAAAATATATGAATAACAGATGTGTTTACTACTGCAGCCTGTAAAAGTAAAGCAGAAAACTGAATGGTAATCTAATGTTTTTTTGTGAGCGTGTGGCAATGTATTCAATCTGACTGATGTAACAAAGCAGATACACTACTCTATAAATACACATTTGTGGTAAAGTATTAACGTCTAACACTAATGTTTAATCAGCTGATGTCACCCGAGAGTGATTAGAGGCTGTTGTCATTCACATAATAATCCATCTAATATTCAGCACTGGTTTAGACTGTTCAAGGCTTCATTTACGCCTTTGTATTTCAAATGAGGGTTGCACAATATATTGCAATCAAATGAAATTCACAATTTGAACTGACACAATCAAATCACAAAAACTGCAAGCATTCATTTAATCAAAAGTGGTCTGCAAAGAACAACATATCCTGTCTTTTTATAGAAGAATCTTGTACCTGTAGTTTAGGCCTTTATAATTGTATTTAGTTTATCATTTCATATTTCAGCCTTCTAACAAATGTTAATGCACCTAGAATTGTGCATATACACCTGATGCATCGCAAAACTGTTTATGTAAACATACAGCCATATAACGGTCTTCTATTCCCATTTTGACTCAGTCTTCTCAAAATGAGCACACAGAGAATGAGGCTGCAAAAGAAATATTGGTACTGAATATCAACAAATCCATAATTATTGTTTTTCCCCAACATTTCTTTTCCAATCGTGCAGCCCTATTTTGGTTATTGATACTGAAAGTTATTGCTACTATAAACATGGATCAATAACAATCAGAGACACAAGAATGAAGGTGTTAAATAAAAATGCCCACATCTATGTAATGACACTGCAAGATTGGCTGGGACACAGTGTTGTCATTTCTTCACCTGTTCAAATCTTTGGGGACGTCTCTGCTCAGTCCAGACCATGTGGTATTTTAAAGTAGGACAGTCTCCCGCTTCCCTAAAGGAAGACCTCATTTCATCTCACCACAGTGCACAGACAATGTCATGAATAAAAATAATCATTAGGTAGAAGCTGTACAACCTCTTTAGAGATGCCAGTTATATGAATGAGTGCTATAGCGGTTTGGTTTCCCATTAAGATTAAGCTGTGTACATACTCATTGGAGTGTAAAGTAGAGATAAGCAGTCCAGCACTATTAGTGAAATTAATACGTATTTACATTGTCTGGTAACAAGAATAAACCAGCCATAGAGGGAGTGGGTCAAGCTGTTACATATCCAAACTAGAAAAGCACTCAGAGAGCGCAGACCTCCGCCAAGCAGCTCAGTTTTCAAAGTGATCCAGAATCCAGGATTTCTTCTGGATCATCACCAAAATTTAATCATCTGTTGGATTTACCATTAGGAACATTTCCTGAAAATTTCATCAAGATCCGTCCATAACTTTTTGAGTTATCTTGCTAACTAACAAACAAACAGACAAACAAACAGGCAGACAGACTCAGGCGAAAACATAACCTCCTTGGCGGAGGTAATAAGATTTCTTGGTTTGAATTTGCACCATATTGTATTTATTATTTATATTAATTATTTATAAATACAAGATAATGGGCACATTGTCAGAAGCGGTACTCTGGTATTTATTTTAAATGGCCCATATTACACCATTTAATGATCTATGTTTCCTCGTCAAAAACATATCTAGTTTTGTTATATTCACACACGTTTAACACACAAACCCTGCATATTTAGGCTGAGTTCTTCTCTCAAACTGAAAACACTATTTCACCTTGTGATGTCATGCAATAATACAAGAAGTGCTCCACTGTGTTTTTAAACTCCATACTTCACTACACTTCAGCCATGGAATTTCCAAACTCTAATGAATGAAAATAAAAGGTAGCTGCTACTTGAAAACTACTGCTTCGTGACCTCACAAGGTGGAACAGAGCATTTTGAGCTTTAGAGATACAGACAGACTAATAACAAAGGGTTACTCATGCTTGACAACAGAACACTACTCCAGGTATGTTGTTGATGAGTTAACAGCATTAAACGTGGCTTAAAGCTTCCAAGAGTTCATTTTGTGTCATATAGGACCTTTAAGCACTAATTTAAGCATGACATAATGTAACTCATACAATGTAATGTACAGTATCTAGGGTGCAAATGTCTAGATAAATCCAGGCATTTCAAAGCTTATATCAGATCTGTCCTTGTACTTTTGTGTTGCCTTTGGTGTGAGCTCATGGGGAGATCAACAATAGTACCTCTGAATGAGCAGCATTTCTTGTTCTCACTGTAGGGCTGCCCCCTCTGAGGACCCTCCAACCATCTGCTCCTGCGGCCACTGTCGTCAAACCAGGGCCCATGACTCACCCACCTACACACAACTGATACCAGGAAAACCTCACAGCAACATGGAACAACAACGAGAGCATGATCATGTAAAGACTGGAAAATATAATGCATTATACAATTAAGTGTCAAACTGCAGAAACCGGATGTAGATTTAATAAGATAATCATAATTTAGTTAACAATGCTCAAGAGCTGTTTTTATTAAGGTTTTGTTTTGATCATTCATGGTTTATCCATTGTCTCACAATACTAAAAGATATGATCTAATCCCAAGGTTATAAACTTAAAGGTGCATTGTATAACTCTTCTGGCGGAGGGCCATTTTCTCAGTGGAGATGTTATTACTTTGTCTGGAAAGGTTCTCAGTATGGCATTAAACCTTTCTATCTTAATGGAAACCAAATCAGACCCAGTTATATGTCAGATCTGTGGAGAGGCAACCCCGCTCACAGTCAGAATGCCTGTTTTTCTAGGTATTTTTTAACTATAAAACCACCTGTTATTTAATTAATGTAAGGTAGATTTGTTTAATGTCATATTGTGGAACATTTCAGGCAAAGGATGAGATATGCATAGAAACAAGCAGGTGTCCAAAATATACATAAAATATTACACAGTGCACATTTAAGTTAACGTTACTTAAAGTAATATAACATTACTGGAAAGGGTGTGAAGTACAAGTAAGCAGACTTTAAAGTTAATACATTAATCAGGTGTTTAAAACTGATTTGTGAACCTAACCATTAGTATTGCAAGCATAATCCACATACACAAGGAGAAAACAAGTCTAATGTTTTTCAATTACAACATTTGTAAATATAATTCTAGCAGAGGGCACAAAACATCCAAGAATTCCATCTGTAACTAGACAAAGATCTAGAAAAATGGCAGCTAGCACAAAAATGTATTAGCTTTGTGGTGATGGCAATTTGACCAGTGAAATGATCAAAACGAGTCTGGTAAAGATGTATGGATTACAAAGCTCAAAAGGTCACTTAATATAGGACCTTTAACCACTCAATACTAGTAACAATTTTGATAAAGATGTTAATACAAGAGTACATATTCACTGAGCCAGTTTAGTTTATAATAAAACGGTAGGCCGCAGTCACCGCTATATCTACATATCGTTTAATAAATGAGAAATGGACTTCGAGGGTCAATATTCAATGACGGACCAAGTATTTGCACAAGCTATTCAATGGTTAAGCTGCCTGGAATCCAGAATACACACTTCTCTAATACGATGAAAATGTGAGTCAGGCCACCGGTGAATCTCCCAGGGTTCAGATGGCCGTGACTGACAGGTGGATTAGCCAATCAGAAGCATGCATGGACCGTCCCTATCAAAACAAATATGATTCAAAAGGGAGATTATCATGCTATAGTGGTCTTGAATAATATTTAACACAATTTCTTCAGCAATTGATTTTACTTTAAAGAGGGGGTATAATGGAAAATAGACTTTTTGGAGCTTTCTGCCATGTTATAACAATGTAATGTTGTAACCTTCAATGCCTGAAGACGTTTTGTATATTATAACGTAATTGGTAATTGAGTGTGGGTCTGGGACAGGGCATACAGCTGTTATTTCTTTTAAATGGCTAAGTTAAAAAAGAGGTTTTATGTCATTCACACATGAGTAATCTTGCGATCTCTCCCAAACCCCCCTCTCGATCCAAACCCCCTAGTGAAGATGTGTAACACTGAGCACTGAGCTGGCCTCATAAGAAAGACACACTGCTGTGACATAGATGCCAAAAGTATGGAGGAGCTGCAAATGTGTTCATTCAAATCTATTGTTTGTCAGTTTGGAGCAGACCTTTCAACGAGTGTGACGCACCAAATAAAAAGGGTGAACAAGGTGTAATTACTGCTGTCACTGAATCACAGCTGTCCTTTTGAGCTCTGCACAAACAACTGAATCAATGCAACTTTTAAAAGGAGGAAACTGAAGGACTAAGGGACAAAAGCAGTTGCAACCTCATCCTAATTCCTTTTTCTATTCAGTATTAACTTTTATATTACCAGTAGTTTACACAAAGTTTCTACCAGCTGTAGACATGCAATATGAGACAGTGGTAAATTTGATCATAAAGTCATGATCAAACATATCACAGAATATTTTTACATTATCAAAAAAGTTGAAGTTGCTTTTCTTCAGATGTTAATAATCAGCTATGTAAAAAAAATGGCTAAATTGCCAAATTAAGAGCACTCAGTCTTTTACTCCATTAGCATTAATCACCATCCATTCAATACCCAAATGTAAATAAACCGATTAATAAGTACAATTACATATATTCTTGGGATCCTGATACAGTCTTATCACCTTACCTTTCATTAATCACTACATACTGCCAAATAAACAAACGTGAAACTACTATCTTAAAATAATCTTTTACCCAATTGCAGCGTATCTCTACATTAAGTGAGCCTATATGAGCATGTTTTGACCTATCGTCCAACCCTCCAGTTCTGCTCTGGTCTGAACCACACCATCGGTTCTTTAATTGCACATGACTTTCATGCATCTTTAATGATGACTGCCATGTGGATTATTAGCCGGTCCAAGTCCTCATCAAAACGATAGCAGACACAGGGGGCACTGCAGCATTAGGGATTCAAATACACCTGGAAATCACATTTATATAAATCACAATACACTGCAACCTTCTCGCACTTTCCCTCCATCAGCACAATATGGTTAGCTACCATGAATATGTCACTATAGCTTTGTGTTGAAAGCTTTGTCCAAAATCTGTGGCCAGACCCCTCCAGTGCCTCCGCTGTTGGCATAATTCAGGGGAAATAGATTTACTATTTAATTAGATTGGGTGCTTTGCTGAGGCCACGAATGTCAGCCTAAAGCAATGGCATCACAATTTAGTGCCCTGGCGAGCTCAATGACCAGTTGCTTGTGTGAAAAAGGCCACATAAATCCCCTTCTAATGCTATTATTTCCACATGCCCTCGCAGAGGAACAGTCAGGTGAGGTGGGCAACAGGTTTCTCATTTTAGAGTTGTTAAAGCACCAATTTTTATTTAGTTTGAAAACAAGAGACATAACCTAATTTTTGTTCTGCTGTCACAGCTGTTTGGGCCCATAAGTGGCACATCCTGGATAACCATCAATCACCAAGATTAGTGTGTTTAAACTTTAGCAACTCCAACCCTACCATTAGGAGCCAAAACTTGTTAGATTTTTTTATCAAATCCCCCACTTGAACAATTAGACCTTAATCAGGCGAGGTGACTATGGGAAAATCATACTATATCATTATTGTTTTTGATATCACCATCTCACCCACCATATCAACCATATGGTTTAAGTTATAGGTCAGATTTCGTCACTTGCCATGGCATCGTTTTAGTTGAGATACAAAGACTATAGATTCATCTGCTTGAACCTCCAGTGTTGGCAGATGAACAGTTGAAGACACATCATTGGAGTCTTTCACCTGTTGCTGGGCAGACTCTGTTTTATGTGGGTTTGCTTGTTTGTGTCTTCTGCTGCTGGGGCTGAGCTCAGACATTTATCTTTTACAAAATGAAGAGATTACAATTCAATAGTGACTGAATCAATAATTTTGTTTGCCTAACTGTCATATTTTTTGCTGTTTGAACTTTATATGGGTTAAAAAAAAAACAACTAAAATTATAATGTACTGAAATGTAAACAATATATTACCAACTGGTCCTTGTGCTGAAGTAACACCCATGAACCACAACCACAGTAATTTTAACCAATTTTCTTGCCTTGTGTAAGGAAATCTATATTAATAGTCTTCAGCTTTCTGTTATATGCAACACTGAGGACATTTTTCCCATCCAAAAGATATGCAAAAGTATATGCACATTTTGTTTTGAATTGTGCATCACTATCACTTTCAACATTCTGACACCTATGGATAGCTACTGTATATTCCATTTCGTGTTGCTGGGTACAGTAAAGTTCCATACGAGCAGCCTCTTCACGGTCCTGCTGAATGTGATGATCAACATGTTTTAACACAACATGAGGCCACAGTCTGCTCTACACCACAGCCCTCGGACGTCCTGGGATCATGTCTCCTGTATCATGTGTAGTGTTGGCACGAGGTGATAGGATGTCATTTTCAACATTTAATTGTCGTCTTTTCTTTTATATTACCATGTGGTCTTATATCTGTCTAATCCTTCAGTCATTCAAGCATGTTCCATTGTGGTTCATGTCCGTATACTAGTCTATATGGTCTTTTGCTTGTTATGATACAGCTTAAGAATTTATTCAAGTAAGGGCCATTTCCTTCCAGTGAATGAGCCTTTTTTTAGTATCGATATGTTCAAATTAGTATCTAGTTTTGATATTTGTTTTAGTATCTGATTTTCAATACATTCAACAACCTTAACCTGCAATCTACAGGCAAGTAGCATCTTAGAAAATGACTAAATTCTGATGATAAATTCTTTGTTGAGCAAGGCAATAGAGGGTGAGCAGCTTTTCACGGAGGAAAGTTTTGTTGGCGGTGACTAAATCCCTCCCACACAAAGCAAAATTATTTTTACACAAACCTTCCCAAAAGCAGTGTAAACATATGGAGTGTTCGACTTGTCGATGACACACATTTTTAGACAATGAATTTTAATTAAAAGCCAATATCTAGTCTCCAGATTGTGCATCGATCTAATCACACCGTGGGAGGTTTAATTTATGGGTCAGTGTGATTAAATGTTTGTGATTCTATTGTCTCAGGTTTGACAAATGCATCAAAGTCAAACACACTATGTGTTAGATGAAAAATGTACTTGGGCATTAGAACTGGAAATTAAAAATACTGAAATTTTAAAAGGGTCTGTACCAGATTTTTACCATGTATTTGAGCAAAATTTGTTTTGCCCCAGTCAATATACTGTATAAATGGGTCTTGAGGTCTAAATGAGTCCACAGCATTTAATCAGAATGCATTTTATTGTCTGATAATCAGGAAGTACACGTTACCATGTTAGTTGTTGTTAGAGTTTTGTTTCAAAGTTGTGAAAAGTGCTTCTAAACTCATCACAGTGAATAACCAGGGTGTTCAGAACGCATAATGTAACTGTTTAAAAAAAACAGGTACAGTGCCTTTAAGCAAACCATCATACTGAAAGATTTCTATCGCCTATCGGCTTAAATCTAGCTGATATGGGCCAGTAGTCCACGTGGGCATGTTATACTTTGTTATAAAGCTTAGACTCTCTATATTACGTCCATTTAATCCTATTTACAAACAGATAAATGTCCTTAGATGTGGTGCTGTATAAATATTTATCAGAGGAGTGACTACTTTTTTTTTTTTTAATCAAAGTGCGAGTGCGGAGACAGAGGACACACGCAGCTGCTGTCAATGTGCTGGATTATATTGTTTTACAAACGATCGTTTTGAATCAGGATTAAAAGGAATCTTATTTGTGAAGACTTGTGATCTGAGAGATGCCTTTTTGAGCGTTGAGTGTTGTAGCTGGTGTAAGATACCACACATAAACAGCCTGTTTTCGCTTACATTGGTTTTCTCTAATGACTATTGTGGCTGTATACACGTTACTGGACCAGCAATGATATGTAAATGAGTTGTGAATAGAGGTGTGATTGGTCAGCATTTACGAATATAATAAATTACCACAGCCCTCACACATTTAGGCTAACCGTTAAAAGCTAAGTGGAGTTGTTTACTTATTTGTTTTCTAGAATGTCCCACAAAAATGCCATTAGGCCTACCCGCTGTCCTTAAATATGACTGTAAAGGTAAAATAACAATAAAGGTAACCTAAATAAACCCAATTTAAAATCCAGTAGAGCCAAACCTAAACCTTATAATCAGTTGAAAATTTACAGTGAATTTTTACATCACTACATATATCGGCTGTTATATCGGCTATCGGCACCGCCAAAGCCCTTTTTATCAGTATCCTATCGGATCCAAAAAAATTCATATCGGTCGGGCCCTAGTTAAAATGAAGTCCCCTTACAAGTTTTTTAGGTCTTAAGAGTTATAGTTTATGAAAAGAGCACATTGCAAATGAATCACTGGCAACAGTTCATAGCAGAAGGAGGAGGCAAAAGTGGCAGAGAAAGGTCAAAACTAAAGCCCACATTTACCATGTTCAAGTCTAATCTAAACAACTTTGTAGATTAACCTTTTCAAACCACCACCTCTGACATAGCCTGGACAAAACAATAGGACGGAGCACCCCATTTAGCCGTACTATCGAGTGGCTTGTCCTGAAAGCAGAGATGGCCGCATGTAAAGCAGAACAAACGGAAGTATATCAGATAGGGCAGGGAATCACAGGCTCCCTCACAATTTGATATGATACACTGCTTATGATACGATATTACAATATGGGGATACATGCGTTAATTAATATATTACACATGCTACGCTGCAATTAATCACCAAATATATTTCAGCAACAATACTTCTAAGTTAATATGAAATTTATTTATTTTAATCATCAAAAACACGGAATATGTCAAGTACACTGCATAAACGAATTTCTTTCCACTAAATAAGCTACAAAAGTGTAGTGCAGTCATAGTGTAGTGCAGAAACATCTTGTCTATTCCTCCAAACTAGGGTTACTAAACTGTGATATTTCTGCGCTTTTTGTGGTTAGCCCAATATATTGTCTAAACATAGTTATAGTTAGAGATAATGCAAAGAAATATATAAAAAAGTGGATATTAATTTATGTCATATTATGCCCTTTATTTTAAGAAGCACTGATGACATTTGTGCAGCTAAACAATTGCTGGCTCGCGCTCACATTCGTATCCACCCAGGGCAAAAACAAACACCACTGCCTGTGCATCTACCACACGTGACTACAAGGCAAACTAAACTCAAGAGTTTTTCTGCCTGCCCCACACACACCCACGCATGGATCTAACTGCAAGCAACGTCTCTCTTCCTTGCGTGACCTTGTTAAAATACAGCAACAGTCCACAGCAAACTGACTAGAGAGAGTGTGTATCTAGGGGGAAATGGTATGTTCTTCATTGCAGCTGTATACAGAACCAACAAGGCCAAAACTCAATATGTTGAGAAATGCAGAACCAATAAAAATCAATTGCAATACCGGAAAATCCCAACCAACAACTACAACTTGATATTGATCCTGTTATTGCGTCTGGTCTTAATATGTATGTACTGTATGGTATGTAAGGCTCATCTGGTAGAGCATTTAGTGCAAATACCAAGCAGCAACAGTGAGGTTCTTCCATTTGTAGCTTTGAGTCCAAGTTTCATTAGTTATAGGGTTGTCAAAAGTATTGAAAATAAGACACTAATCAAAACTAAAACTAGTATTGAAAACTATGTAGCCTATGTAACAAATAACCCTGTGCCATGTCACTCACTGTTTCATCTTTACACCGTTTCTCCTTACCCACCTCTTGTATATAGCCCAGCCATATTGTATGACTATATTTCAATATTTTAGTTTTACTTGTACAATTATATAATTATGCCTTATTTGACACCTCTTGCTATTTTTTTATATATATATTATTAACAGTTGTTATTATATTCTATTGTGATGTGTGAGCTACTGTGTCCAAATCATTTCCCTTGTGGATCAGTAAAGTCTCATTTGAGGAAAGTCAATACTAAAAAAAAGGATATAAATTCCAGAATATTCTGGCCTATTTCAAACCTGCAAACACTTTAAGACAGAAACAGGTTCAAAAGACAAAGAGCAAAAATCAATTTCTCCCATTTTTGCTTCAGCAGGAGTCAAAAATTAAGACCTACAAAATTCTTTGCTCTGCCTCCTCTAGCAGGTGGTGGACCCAGCTCCAGTAAAGTTAAATATTGCACTTTTAAGTGTTAAGTTTTAGATCAGTGAGATCCTGCAATATTCAGTCCCTTAGAAGGTGTTGTTCTTGCTTAAATTCATATCCTATGTTAATCCACAATTTACGCTTCTATGATTTAATGTGTTTCTATATTGTTTGTAAACATAACCAGCAGTAGAATAGCCACGTGATGCATACACTAGAGCAAGATCAAATGTTAAAGAATAGATAATAATGGCATTTAGGTAATTAAAAGCATTCAGGTGCTTTTCACAGAACATTTATAATAAATAATTAAGTCGTTTACTCATTTACTCAAAACTTTTATTTAAAAAATGCAACACCAAGTTTGTACTGGCTTGGGTCTTGCTAGGCTAATGATACAGAAAACACAACTAAAGATCACATTAGCATATCAGACTCCCTTCTGAGGCTTATTTCAGATGAGGCGGCCGACAGCACAGAACCAGAGAAGAGATGGAGAGAGGAGAAGAGAGGAGAAGAGAGGAGAGGGAGAGAGAAGAGGGGGAGAGGAGGAGGAGAGATGACAGTTGAACAGTTCTGACAGTGACAGGGCCCCAGAGGTTTGAGTTTCACCATAGCCAGACTAGACTTGATAAGATTCACACAGCCCGCTCTATGGCATCAGCTTTTAGGAAAGGATCTGTGTGCAATGAGACAAATTTGATAAATTGTAATACTGTGGAGAGGAATTGAAAGCCAATGAATGAAGATGGACAACAATCAACTAATATCTTTACAAAGGCACAATTAAAAAACAAAAGTTAAGGTACAACAGAAAACAGAAAAAAAATAGAAAAAAGAAAAAAGATTGAGAACAAGTTGTTTTGATGGCTGGTGGTGTCTGGTCCTGGTGGGAGAGCTAAAATCGATCACCATCACCACAACTGAATGTTTTATATTTTATATATAAATAATAATGATAAACACATAAATAATGAATTAGTAATCAATTAATACAGAAGTTTGTACAGAAAAAGGCACAGTTTAGGTTCCTCCTACCAAAAAACAGGTACCCAAAAATATTGAAAGTGTCCAGTTTTCTCACAGTGAGAAAAAAAAGATCTAAACTTCAGTTATTTTTAGTGAGTGAAGTTCGATTCTTACCTATATATCAAAATTATCTATCCTACGTTCTCCATAAAAGGAGGGATCTGGATGCACTCTACAGCTAAAATGTTCTTAACTTTTTTTTTTAACACATTTTATATTTTTATGCATCAGTATTATTCACACCTGCCTGTTTCACACAGAAACTAAACAAGAGCCAATTCAGACTGTGGGCGATGTATCCTGTGAATGAAGATCTATAGTCCTCATGCTGTAGAGCTGTCTGAAGCAGTTTGAGAGGGTCCAGTCAGAGATGGTCCTCTTTTTAGGCGGCTCACTTCTAAAATTAACAAAACTCCTTCAATAGTCCATTGTCTGTACAATCTCGCCAGCAAAACGTATAATATGGTTACTGCAATAGGAAGAAACCACTGAATTTATTAACACTCCAGTAAAGGATGGTTCACTTTAGAGGAGGAATCTAATCACAATCCAGCAGAAAAGCAGATAATGTCCTCTGCAAATAAAGAATTATTCTATCCACATCTGAAGTGTATATTCCTAGCATACAACATAGCAAACTTGTGTACTGAAGTCATTAAAATCAATACATGCTGTTACACTATAGCTTTGAAGCATGGCAGGAGAGGGGAGGAGCAGGTCTGCAGAAAGAATCCGCATAAACTTTTTTTTTTTTTCTAGACACCAAAGCTGTTTGGAGCCATTTCTAGATTACAAAGGCTAAGTAGATGAGTACTTCTTAAAGCATGAACCTGTACTCCTGTAGTCAAATGCACAGCATATACAGCATGTGTATGGTACATGGTCACATTTTTATATGTTTTTTTTTTTTTTTTTACCTTCAAGGCACTCAAAGCCACTCACGCATTCATACACACACTCATACATATGTACCCAGATACTCTGGGCAAGGTGGGTTAATGTCTTGCCTGAACCCAGGACACAACAGCAGTATTCATCTGTGGGAGTGGGATTTGATGGATAGGGATGTGATAAAATGGGTAGGCAATAATCGTTTGTGGGATATTTTATATACGACAACAAAGGTAATTGCCATTTTATCACCAGAATGTGCTAGAAAAAAGGCTACTTATCCTTGATGTTATCCTCTAGATCATTGTTGTTTTCACTCATAACAAACTACAATTCTATAAAAGTTGTCTAAATATGGAACTTATTACTTATTACACGATAATTACTTTAATAATTATTGTGATACAATTGTTAATTGCAATTATTTTAACCATAATAATCATGACATCAATTCAATATTGTACAATATTGTACTATGCCTACTACCAGCTGAGCTACGGCCGCACCCTGATGATGTGACAGGCAAGTAAACACAAAATACATGCTAATCCTGTCTGTGTTGAATGTAAATGAGGTATAAGGTATAAAATGTTCAAGACAGAACATTGAAATCAATCATTTTAGCATTATTTATCATTTGAAAATGAAGCAACCTTTCGTCAGATTGATATGTGTAGCCTTCTCAATAGAGAACCAATGATATTGTTCAAAGAAATCGGTTCCATCTGTACATTTTTCAAAAACTAAATAGTCATCATATTTGTTTTGGTTTGTGCTGGCTTCCGCCCAAATCACAGTGCTGCCCTGTGATTGGTCAGTTTCTGCACCCCATCACGTACAAATGATTCAGCTGGAGCTGTACAAGACGGAATCTCAAGAGATTGTGAACTCACAAAAATAGTGAGATTTCATCTTGCTGGCAAGGCTAACTAGGGCTGGGCAATTAATCAAATTTGAGTTTTAAAAGCTATTTTTATTTATTTGTATTTATTTTTAGTAAGACAAATATTATCATATTGCCAAGCACTGTATGGAACCCAACTAATGGTTATGCCTTCATGTGCATTTAAGTGCATTCCCAGTTTACAGGCGTATTACTTTAAAGTTCAAAAGTCAGAACACATATTTCAGAACTGTAAACATGTAAAAAGAATTTTTAGCAGTTTGTGGAATGTGAACTACATCGTGAACCCGAGTTTTACAAATTGGAATTTCGCCGAGAGGCAGATGTCAGCTCTGTACAAGATTGAGTCCATACAGTCCTCACTCAGTCTGAGCAGAGTCGATATTTGCCACACTCGTTACCTGCTGCCTGTCACTGGGGTAGAAATGAACAGAAGAACAGCAGGACCAGGCACTCGCTTAGCTCAGCAGGAAGAGGAGAGTCACCAATCAGTCACAGTGTCCACTGTGTTCCCCAGACGACTGAATACAGTAATGTGATGGGTAATGCTCTGTTCTCATTAGGGCAGGACAATATGGCCCTGGTGTTTTTATCACGATATAAAAGAGAAAATTATTATAAAGAATCATTTGCAAATCTTGTGAACTACGTAACTGGCAATATACCTGCTTAACAGTGGCTAATTTGGACTTTAGGCTATTTAAGTTCTGCATCCACACTGTGCATCTTTATTCTGGGTGGGGTTACTGCCCAACAGATCTGACTTGTAACTGGTGGCGGTAACTGGTATTACTTTCAGAATAAAACATATAGTCATTCGTTACACCTTTACAAACCTTTGACATTGACTTGACACTAACAAATAATTAAACAATTGGAATATTACAGATATTCAAATTTGTCAAAGTTTAATGAAAAAGTCGTCCTACAGTAGCAGTTCAGTGCATCTGGCTCTGTTCTCCTCGACAGCTTCAGCGGCGCCTAAGCTTGTTTCCTAGCAACCTCTTAATCAATACCTGGTTCTCGCCGGAAGAAACCAGAACCACGAACAAGAAAATAATAGAGGAACGTTAAGCTACAAGCACAAAAGCTACGTCAGACCACATACATCTCAATCAGCCCGTAACCGTTAGCAACATCACTCTTAGCTCGTTAAGAGAGACATTAGACACACCGAGGTGATGGCATGAGGACAGGCGAAAGTGTAAAATCACATTTGAAAACTGATTTTTCAACAGGAGCATGCCGATGTAGGGTGTAATCTTTTCAGTGTGCGTCAATGAGGATTATATCTTTTTTCTTTAAAATGTTTAAGAGTTGCCAATGTATGCTATGTTTGTGTAGCAAAAATGAAAATGAAAAGTTTAATATTCTGGGAAATTTTAAGTCAGGTTTTGGCACAAGACTATTGCTATTATGTAAAATATTTTTTGATAATTTTCAAATTCAGTTAAAATTTAAGTAGACAGTCATCAGGGTTTGATCCAGATTTGGGCAGCATATCATGCCTTGTGTGTCTTGGTAGGGCTGGGCAAAAAAAATAAAATAAAATAAAACCACATTTTCACATTTCATTTTATTTCTCATAATGATTTTTGATTTGTTTTTTCTTTTCAAAAATAAAATAAAGCAGCTTTCATTACTGATTTGGTGAACATAAACAATAAATATAAATAAATAATCAGTACTATTTAGCACAAAAGATTTCACATTTCTTCCTTCAAAGTCTGAACTCTGCTCCAAACCACGCGCTGACAGGATTGGCTGTGGACCTCTCAACTAAAAACATCCAAGCATATCAATGGCGATTAGTCATGAATGAATCTTGATCTCAATTAAAATTAAATTAATTTCCAGATCTACTTGGTGGAGTCATTTGATAATAATATAAACACATTTTTCCATTGAAAAATAACCTCATGTTTGCATTTTTTTACATAACTTATTACAACGTCCTCCCTCCTCCGTGCAGTAAAATATGATTAACAACTTCGAAGTGTAGTTTGCCAAAAGGTAAAAATTATCTCTCAAAGTAGCTCAAACAGGCTGGCATGTTTGGTACAGAGGGGTCGGACCTGAGCTGTTTACACAAGAGTGGAGGAGCGAGTGGGAGCCCGGTGTGATCCTGTGCACCTTTCTGTGGGCGAGTGCGGGTGAAGTCAAACCAAGGTAAATACAGACTCTACAGCTCATCTCAAAGGACAATATGCTGCTGTGTTCTTCTACTGTGTGCACACTGTCAGAGCAGCAGCTATAAGTGTGGGTAAGAGACCGCTAAGAGTGCCACTTTTGCCATTTGTGGTTGAAAAACACATAGAAAATGGGACTGCAAGATGGGGCTGAATTATTTGGGAGAAATAACCAATTGTGACTTTTCTAACAAACACTACGATTGATATTTTGTTGCCTGTAGAGAAAAGTATGATACTTGGTATGGTACTAAATAAAACCCACAAAACTAATCCAATAATCTCATGTATTTCAGAAAACATTTGTCGAAATCTAAACTACAGGGTTAGCAGGTTTGATAAAACAGGATATTTTGATGCAAAGGACTTAAATAATTGCAGCCTTTGTAAAATTGTGATTTCAATTAGAATTAAACAAATCATTAAACAATTTCAATAGTCACAATTTGGCAATCACAAAGACTTATACAATATACAAAATATCCTGTCTTATTATGAAACCTGCTAACCCTAGAGTTTAGACCTCCATAAATGTTTTCTGAAATACAGGGGATTATTGCATTAGTTTAGCAGTGCACATTTCAGTCGTGTTTAAAATGTGAACTTTGGACAGAATCCCACTATTAAAACTCAAATCTAATCATAAGTTTGTCAGAGAAAACACAATACAATATTTTGCCAAAATTGTTGAGCCCAATTGGAAAACATGTGCAAGAGGCATAACAAAACAATAAAAAACAACCACTCAAACAATGGGAATATGTTACAAAAATGTCAGCATCTAAAAACATATTGACATAAGCTAAAAAGATTAGGCTGCTATAATACTGTGTTCTTCCACTGTGCACAGACTTACAGGACTGCAGCTATACAAGCGGATAAGAGACAACAGAGTGTGGCTTTTCTTTCTTTCTTTTGGCCTGTGGTGTCATTCAGATAAGGACAGACAAATTACTATTGTTGCAATGTTTGCCAGTTTTCTAAGACTATGGCACAGGAATATCAAATGTGTTTGAAATCAATCTAACACTGCATTGCTCAAGTATGTGACTAGCTTTCTGAAGCAAAAAGTTAAGATTTCAATATTGCTTCTTCATAGTTTCTTCTCAAAATACTTGTCCCAACAATAATTTGTCATTTAAAATCAATCTTATATGTTAAAAGCTCTTATGGACTGGTGTTGAAAATTGCCCTTGACAAAATGATGATGATGTAGTAATCAGATCACTACATGTTGATCTATGCTTGCTGTATGTATCCCTATCAAATAAACAATAAATAAGTTATGTATAGCAACTAGATTAAATACTCAGGACAAAGGTTTTAGGGTGGAGCTCTGATAAGAACTGTCAATCATCTGATTGACAGTCAGATGGGTCAGAATTGAAGAAGCTACTTTGAATGAGTGGTGACACATTTCTGTTATTTTTTTTACTTTAACCTCCTCTTGCTATGGAATTTGGACAACTGAAGAACCAGAGACATCTCACAACAATCATAACTAAAATTTGATATTTAGGAGTAAAATTACACTTATTCCTTCAGTTTATTCTGAGCAGTCCCTTTAAGCTGTATTTTATTATAAATGGAAAAATGTGCTATACAAATCAATAGTTCAGCTAGTTTTTCGACCACAGGTTGCAACGGTCTCTTGCGTAATTACATTTGATGATTATGTAGTGGTTGGATTGATATGGTCACTGACCAGGTTCAACAATGGAAAATACAATGTAATAGATGACGGAAAGTGGCTCTTGTCTTCATCTGAGCAAGTAACATTTTTGATCATCTGCAAACCAATACCCACAAGAACAAAGTCATTTCAATATAAAATAAAAAGAAATCCTGTCCATGTGCTTTTTTGGTTGTTAACAAAACTCTTTTCTTTTCAAAAGCGAATAATCCATTATGGCCTGTGGGAGGTATTAATGCACATTGAAGAGTGGGTGCATGTAAAGTGCACGAGGGCGGCGATAGAATAAACCTTGTGGCTGCTCTTGATGAAGAGAGAGATTTTCTACGGCTGAGGGAGAAATGTGTGGAACGCATTTAAAACAAAACACTCTGATTTAAACACATATGAGTACGCCATTTATGATACAAGTTGTAATAGATGAAAGCATTTATATCAACACTGGACTTCTCTGATTCCTGAATAAGACGTTAAAAAAAAAAATAACACTAAGTACACACGATTACTTGGTATTGGATCAAACAAAAATCTCTAGTCCTGGCCCATCACAAACAGCAACTAAAGTTAATATTAGTGATTCTTTTTTATATTTATTTATTTGACAAAAACTGTGGGAAAACAGCTACTGGACCACTAGTGGTAAATACATTTAGCACACTGCACAGTCAGAATACTTGAATACTATGAAAATGCCAGCTCCAGTAATGAGCATGTTAAAATTATCAGTGGTTTACAATTACACTAGCATGTAGAATGAATGCACTTAGTGGGGCATGATGACACCAGCTCAATCTCTGTAATGAAAAGCACTATGGGTTTCTGTGGAAAATGTAATATCTACAATAATGCAAAGTTAACAAAGTAAGTATTGAGTTATTTGACTGTAGCTGCAGGAAATGGACCTGAAGTGAAGCCGTGTGCAGAACAAGTGGGTACAATGTTTCTCTTGTCACAGAACATCCTCTGCCACAAAGACAATCAAATCCTCATGCTTAATACTATCTGGACATGTCCTCCTGTTCACATGCCTAATGAGCAACTATTCAAGTTATATTCTGTTGCATCTGGTATAGGGTTGTCAAAAGTATCGAAAATCAGACACTAATCTATACTAAAACTAATATCAAAATATACTCATTTGACCAGGTATTGATACTAAAAATAGTCACATTCACAGGACAGAAATTAACCTTTCCTTTAAGCTTCAGAATGATGTTGAGCTGTATAGGACCACACAGACTAGTATATGCTCATGGACCACTAGAATATACTTGGGCGACTGAGGGATTACAGATATAAGGTCACATGGTAATATAAAACAAAATACTATAATTTAATGTTGAAAATCACAGTTTATTGTCAGAGGAAAGAGTGTTTTATTATCACTGTGGTATCTGAATGAGTATTGGACTCAGTACTGAGTATCGAGTCAGTTCCATAGTAAGTAAGTTGGTATGATTTGATTTTAAGATTTGATTTGCAAAATCCTGCTTCATGGACTAACCGCATAGTTTCAGATTTTTTCCATTTCACAAAAAGCTGTTTCATTTGGCTAAGGGTCACCGTTCATTGTAGAGAGAATAATGTGATTGCATCGTTACTTAGAGCAAATCTACTCCACGATAAAAATGTATTATGCTGAAATGGCACCACACCATTCCACACCACTGAAAACATTGGGGACATTTTTGAATATTGTGTTGCTCAAATTTCTATTTCTGTGCCAATGCCTTGTAAGAGCACTCATGGGCAGTAGCTGAGAAAAACAAAGCAGTTGTTTCATTAGGGAGTGCCGGTGTTGGAGTGAATATAAAAGACTATTGGACTGTTGGACTTTTTTCACTAATGAATTCTCAGGCTAAGTAAAAAACAGAATAGTTTAAGACTGTTATACAAATGTGTGTGTATTTTGTGAATCAGTGGCTATGTTTACATGCACACCAAAAATATGAGCATTATCTGATTTCTGGAGTCATTAGATTATTGAAAGGTCGTGTTAATAGTTAGATTTGATGGGAGTAATATGATTTATTTCTCACTGTTCACACATGTGCAGCTTTTGACAAGGGACATCCTTCGTGCATGTAAATATACACCTGTCCAATCAGATTATTCCCAGATTATTGGGTTATCTGATTATTCTAGTAATCAGATTTCTACTCACTCAGTGGTCATTTATCTGTCTAGTGGAAGGATATTTCTACAATATGTTTACACAACATTTTCCACAGAGAATTATGTGTTTGGTTCAGACATTCCCAGTGAAACACCTGCAGGCAGTTACTGGGGCTGTAAAAGTGAAAGACCCAACAATAAATCATACAGAGAAATAAACAGATGCTCTGTCCTTCATAGGAGAATTGGATTTTTAGAGCACAGGTAAATATTTTGTGCATTGTCTAGGCTCAAGCTACAAGGTCCTAGAAAACGTATGATTTTGTGTGCTATATAGTGTTAATCTATATCAGACCAGTATCTAATATTTTGGACATTTGAAATAGGAGTGGGTGGGCGCATTATACGTTGCATTCAGTGCAAGATACAGCTGTAACAGTAGCTCTGGTTAATACTAGCTGCTTGTTAATAAAGCACATTAAGTCAAGTCAAGTTGGCTGGTTCATTGCCTGTGAGTACAGGGCATTACAATATTGTCACAGGGATAGCCCTAATTTGAAATCGTAATATTGATGTAATACAACTCAGTAAAAGAGACAAGTCCAACTTCCCAGTGAAGCACTGAATTCTGCCTGCCCCTTTACCATGTGTCACTGTAAATGTCACAACACTCCCGGACCAAGCTTTTCAAAAACAGAAAACTTTATAATGTATCTTACTTTGATGAGGTTTCACAATTATTGCTGAAAAATATGTTTCAGTATAACCATAACCAGTTCTGAAAGTGAGAGCAACCAAAACATCAAATAGAATCCCTGACAGAAAGCTTTAATAAGATAAAATGAATATCATCTAGAGCCACCTTTGCCCACTACTGGAAAAATAAAACAACATCCAGTCATAATTTAGAAGCAGACTGAACGACAACAAACGTACATGCCAGGAATACATAACCTCTCTGGTCGTATTTTAATAAAGCTAAACGATAGTCATTTTTGTGTTTGAACTTTAACTGGTCTCATTAGCATCACCCAAAAACTGCCTACGCTGCTGTCTTCTCCGAATTATCTGTGTGATGCAATCTACCTATTTCTGGGTTTCAGTCTGCTGTTTATAAGTGCCACTTTGAGTACTTTGGACCATTCAAAAAGTCTAATATTTTTTGGAAACAATGCTATTTTTTAAATAACCATCATGAATTATATTGTAAGACCTCATTTCACAATATCTTTGACTTCCTATTTACAGTAGTTCTTTATTTCAGTGTGACAGAAGCATGTAGCGTATACCACAATTCTCTCTGTTATTTCTTGTCCACGGCACAAGTTATTTTTACTGTACGCCCTGGATCTGATGCAAATCCCCTTGGCTCCGTACGCGCTATGACACATTACGCCTGGCAGCCAGCGGCCTCCATAAATCAGAATCTCATGAACTGCTCAATACTCATGAATTTTACAGCAATCAATTTAATCATAACACATAATTTTTCTTATAGAACTGGATAGAAAAATGGACTGGATTTGTGTTAACTCATTTCTGTGCTGAAAAGCGGTCAGTATGAAGTCTCTTGTGGGGATAGTTGGCTGTGTTCAAAAGACACTTATTTCATTCACTGCCAACTTATCCTGGCAACTCGAAGCAATACATGGGGTGAAATAGCTTCTAGTTTAAATGACAAACTGCAAGCTCATATAGGGATGCACCAAGCAGATTTTGGTGCCAAGTATTAAGTATTGGTGCCAAGGATCAAACATCCATTACAGTCTGCACTATTTGTCTATGCACAAACCTATACGCCTTGGCCTTCCTATAGATGACCCTAGACAACTGACAGCCTACACATGCTATTAAAAGCTGCCCTGTGGTTCAACCGAGCACTACACTGGGCTGTACTGTCAGTGCACTGCAGCCTCCCCAGAGTGCTCCTTTTACATAACTTCACATTTAACAAGTAGCTAGTCATGTACCTTTGTCACTGTGGCTGAAGATGGCCAAGGTCTGTCCACCCACAGTGTGCATGGTGAATGGGTGATCTCTGGGAACATGGAGAGAGGCATCCTTCTCTCCCAGAGCATCCAGGCCGGTTAAGTCTGCGTTCAGTTTGAAGCTAACCTACGAAAGACAGCAAAGATCAATGATGGTGTTTACATTGGGCAAAATGGTGAACACGTATTGATATTTCCGAGCCAGAGCAGAAAAAATTTAATCAACATTATTTTTTATCGATTCATTTTGTGCTGCTTCTTCCTTATGAGGCAATGGGTGAGTGTTGATGTGATAATAACTTGGTAGCATTCATAACAGTGGTTTTAATTTCATTTTAATGTTGAAATCACTACTTTTGAAATATATAATTATCTTCATTTTATGAGGAAAAAATTGGAGTACCTGGAGTGAACCTAAATGCATTATTCAAATGGCGTTATGTGCCCCATCAATTTTTATAATACTTCATAAATTTATAATGTGCGAATAGTGATCTAATACAATCTTACCTCGGATTTGCCTTGTTTCCTAGCAGGTTTGAAAAAAGAAAAAGGAAATTGGATTTTAATCTAACCCAACTCAAAATCTAAATTATCCAAGATTTTTATGTGATTATTAAGATAATTATTACTTTCCAATGGTAATTTTTCCAACCTCTCCCTTTTCTGAAGCTTTTTCCCACTGTTGCGACAAGTACTTTGGCACCTGTAAAAAAGCATTGAAAAGTGTATCAATTAAACAGAAGAAATTATAAAATGTATTTTTTAAAAAACAGTTGCATGTAAAATCAGTTAACAATTAACAAAATGTGATGTCAATAACGTAAAAAACGTCAAAGTCCCCGCTAGCAAATCTATGGTTTATGTTAGCAAAGCGATATGGAGAAACGATAGTGAATTGAGCTACCGGGTGGACAAAGTAGTGAATTAAGTTGTTCATTTGCAAACCTTCACGAGCCACAGGCCTTTGCTTTGTTTGACACCGGTTAAATTAACTTCTCCTTTGTCTGACATTGTTTCGTTTATTTTTTTTTTTTCGTTCATTGTTTCACGAATCTCACTAAAATTGCACAGTTTAGTTTTGATGCCAGTTGTTTGTGGAGCGTCTAATTGAAAACAGGAAATGCTAATTGAACTTCCTGTTTTGTAGTGATGGCAGTTTTGAAACACGCTTTTCGACACTGCTTCGAAGCCTCGAAGCGCATGCGCTTCGAAGCAGTGTTCCAAAACGCGAGTCAAAACACTGGTCACGTGACTTAGACGTCTCATGAAACGCGTGACGTCACTCAAGTGGTTCATGAAACACTGCCGTTTTGAACGCGTTTCACCAGAGGCTCACGTCTCGAATCCAAAGTTTGATTGACAGGGATTTCAGCGAACCACAAAGCAGCGCACCTGTCTCAACCTACTCACCTGTCTCAACCTACGCACCTGTCTCAACCTACGCACCTGTCTCAACCTACTCCCACAAAGTTTAAAGATATTTTGTCGCGCTGCCCAATGTGGGTTTGTGAGAGGCGAGAGATCGTGAGATTTTGACAGAGATACTGATACTTTGATTAATAGTGAGATAGTGAGTTTATGCAGCTAGTTTAGACCACAGATTAGATAGACTGTAAAGTTACACTACTGCAGACGCCACAGTTGAAGTGGGAAATTATTTGCAAGACCCGTTTATTCCCCGCACCGCGGACCCACTTCTCTATTGGAAAGAGAGGGCAGTTATTTTTCCTCATTTATACAAACTGTCAAAAAAGTTTCTGGGCATACCTGCAACCAGTGTTCCATGTGAACGAGTTTTTTCAAAAGCAGGGGAGGTATTAAACAAAAAAAGAAACCGTTTGCACCCCTCCACTGCCGAAAAAATTATATTTTTGAATAAAAACCTTGAAATCTGATTAATGCATAGCTTCCATGGCTTTATTTAATTTTATTTACACAAATTAATTCATAACATACACCTGCATACACTTACACAAACTTTATTAGAACAAGCTTTATTAGAAACCATGTCAGATCAGGATGTGTTTTGTTGAGCCACTGTGGAGAAATACTGAGACATCACCACCAGAGGCCACTGTAGAGTCGTGATTCGAACAGTGATTCGAAGCCTCGAATCATTTGTTTCGAGTGCTTTGCTGGTTCATGAGGCTTCGTTTTGCCCATCCCTACTGTTTTGTTAACTTTCATAATAAAATACTTTGTCATTGTATGCGAGGTAACTATATGGGTAGGACAAGATTATGTTAACTGTATGCTAAATTTTGTAGCCTAAGTCTTATACCACCAAATTATCCAATAATAAATTATGTGCATTGGCACTGCAGCAGGAACACTAAACACCAGACTACAAAGAACTATAGGCCTACATATTGACAGAAGTCTCTATGCAGATGGCTGTGAATAAATATGAATTGCTTGTGATCCCTTTTGGGCATGAAATAACTTCATGCTTTCCCAGTTTTGCAGTCTTTTCTAAACTGGACTATCTTACCAGTCACTATAAACATTTTCTCACAATGGTTTGCTATATACACAGTAGGCTATGATGTAGGCTTGGCACCATTACTGCCTGAAATGTGCTGTAAAATGTGCTGTAAAATTAATCAATCAATCAGTTTGTCAAACAATAGCTCATTGTGACACTTATAATAAGCCATTATGAAGCTGAAATTAGCAGAAGCAGAATAAGTGAATTAATGAAAATCGTATTCAAAGATGTACAAATATCTTTCCAACTAGAATGGCTTTTAAACCTTGAAGCTTGAAACACAGAAGTAAACAGATCACAACAGACATACCAGTTTTAATTCAGATAGTACATTTCCTATTGTCTCAAGGAGAACCCTAATAAATGTCTTTGTTTTGACTGCAAAGAGTAGCAGGTTTAGTTTGTGCATCCATGTCTTAAACAGCTGCTTCTTGGGTGCACTCATTATTACAGTAAATCAATTATGCATGTAAAGCTTGAGAGCAAAGTAAATTGAGATTAGCTTTCCAGACACTAACATAAATCCTACAAAAAGTCTTTGTAGCATGTGGAGTTAATTAAATACTAACACATACAATTATATTTATAAATAGAAAGAAGGAAATAAACATCTTTGTCTTATGTTTCATGTAAAAGTTAATATTTACTGGTTGCTTTGGACTCCATTTAAAGGTCCTATATTACACAAAATAAACTCTGAGCTTTAAGCCATGTTAAAATACTATTACCTCCTCAAAAACATACTTGGAATTGTGTTTAGTTTAATTCACACATGTTTGAGTTATAACTTTTCAAGTTAACAGCTACCTTTTACCTTTTCACTTCAGTAAAGATCGGCAATTTCAGAGCTGAAACCAACTAAATGATTCTAGTGAACTTGTATGGAGTTTAAAAACAAAGTAGAGCACTTCCTGTTTTACCACATTGCATAACAAGAAGTGTTTTCTATTTGAGTGAAGAACTCGGCCTAAATATGTTTATGTGTTAAACATGTGTGAATGAAACACTCCAGGTATGTTTTGGTGACGAAATATCATCATTATAATATAGGTAAGAAAACAGCATCATATGAGCCCTTTATGGAAAATTAATTTATTGCCCTGCAACACAACAAACTTGCTGTATTTAGTCATGTCAATCATTTAATCTGTAGCTTTTCTTACCTCTGCTGCAAGTGTATGTCGCCATCTTGTGGTCATTAATGAACTGAAGGAACGAGAATACCATTGCTATCTTTACCAGGGATCTATATTTTAGACCTCATCGGTTAGTCCTATTTTTCATTTGGCTCATGATGTCACTTTTGTTCCATTTTCCACTGGGTGGAAAAGTGTGTCTTTTATTGCAGTCATAATGTCCCTTTTTCAAATTAGACATTTTCTTCTCTTGGCATAGTCGACATCATGGTCAAACTTCAATGCTTATGGTACATCGATGGAAATGTTTAGCAGCCTGCTGTGCAAATCAATGCTTTCTACAACTTGAATGCATTGGTCTGTATTGGCGTCCAGTGGTTCAAAGCAATGTCTCAGCAGGTGCACAAAACTGAGTGGTTTATGTGCACAAAGTGGCCCCTGTCATGTGATCAGCCCTCATCCCCTGCTCTTTATCTCCATCATTGCCACTTGTTGAAAGCATTTGTACATAATACTGCATAAGCCAGGACTTCCTCTTCGCACCATACAATCTTTGAGTTGTTCACAGCATTTGAAATTCAGTCCAAGTCTGTTATCAGTGCAGCACGGGTTGAAAGGTTTTAAAAATCCTCTTTCATCATGGGTAATATGAACTTGGCTCTGATTGGCTGAAAGCTTTTTGGCATTTCTCACCACAAGGTCATTACTCAACTGGAGGCAAAGAAGAAAAGAATCATGAACACATTTTCAATAATATCACATTTAATCAAGGTCTACTGAGTTTATTTGGTTACGGTTTTGTAATTGTATATTTATTTTGACGCAGTATTATAGCTTGTCCAAGCCCAAGCCTAGTCTGTGTTTTAGATCTGATTTATCCTTTTTCAATGCCTATTTAACTCTGGTTTTACACATAGTTTTAATTTAATGAAGCAGTTTTGACCTACAGACCTACCTGCTATTTTTGCATTGGCTTGAATTCTTTTCCACATAGCAGTGACTCTCACCTACCTTGCCTAGTGTGAATGTGATGTGTGAGTGTCCTATTTTTTATTTTATTTTTTTTATTTAATGGAGCTCTTGTTTGACTGTTTGATAGTTGTGCATACAGTTTGGACCTATAAACCTAGAGACTTGGGTCTCATGTACACTTGATTTGAGATTTGAGACTGTAGACTAAATTTGATCCTATTCCAGACTCTGGGTTAAGTTATTGCTAAGGGGAGTGTGTGCGAGAATCTAAAATCCACGCCAATTAGACAAAGTATTGACATAAAACAACACTGTTAATTGTCTATATTGTCTACTTGTCCTCTTAAACCTGTAATGAATACAGTATATGACACAGTTTGACAGTAATGTCTGCCAAACCATATAATCCCTATTGTTATCATTTCCACAGTGAGAGGCTGCAGTGGGCTGAAGGACCGTTTCCATGGCAGCTCCTGTCTCAGAGCAGTTTAAAGCAGGAAGCCAGACGGAAAAGGACTAAATTGGTCCAAATGATTGTGTTGGTAAAGTGAAAAGAGCTGTAGGCTAAAACACAGACAGGCTGCAGACGCAAGTTTAAGAAATTCTTAAAGGGATAGTGCAGATTTAGCATAATGTGGTCACTGTTTTGTAGGAATAGGCATATCCATGTAGGCTAATGTATTGTATTATATTCTAATTTGAATAGGCCTAATGCTAAATAAGGACTTCAAATATAAAAACATGTCACTATTATTATTATTATTATAACGTGTTACAGCTACAGAGCCTAAAAACTGTAACTGATCATTTGTGAATGTAAACACAGATCTAGGTTACTGCTCTATTTTGGTAGCATCTTCTTTTTATCACATCTTTGACAACAATTAACAATTTTATAATTCTGATTATTTTGTTAACCATAAGCGTTAAGCAGGTTTTTTGTATTCCCACAGTAACCACATGGGAGTGCTATAATCGTGATTTGCAGTGTCGGGCAAGTATCAAATCTATTTTTTGTGAACGCTTGAGCCTGTTCTTATTATAAGATCCAATTAGTTTGAGTTCAGATGTTATTTCCTGTCACTTCCCCTATAGTCTCGAAATCTAAACCTATTTAATCCAGGAAGCTTCCTCTAACCTCTCCTTCATTATTAAATACTGTATTACCACTCAGTTGAGTTCTCATGTTTCACTTTCAGTCACCAGTCAACCATGTGCCTATAAGATTACAGTGTGATTAATTCATTGTGCTGACTGCATGTTTCTGCACAATGGAGAAAGTGAAGGAAACCGGGAAAATAAACAATTCCATATATTTACAACAGAGGACATTTACTCAAAATCTGACCTGTAAGAACTTCAAATGAAGTAGGTATTTGTATACTCAAACAATAAAAAAATAAACATTGTACATTTTCTATTCTTATTTGCACCCTATTGTTTCCTAATAATATAAATGCATCTCTTGTGCATGTATTATTCAGTTACTACAAATCCATTTGTGATGTATAGGATTAGGATTTAAAATGTTTAGTTTTTCCAACATATGCTTTCAAATAACTTTTTTTTTTTCGTTTAATTTCTTTTTTTCATTACTCATAAACACACATGACATTTGTTTTGACAAGTTACATTCTCAAAAGACTGCGTAAGGTCTTGTTATTTGAACTCTTGTGAAACCCTTATTCAGTACAAACCCAAACAAAAACACACGCAAAGGTTACAGGCAAATGTATGAGGTATAGGGGATATTTATGTTCCCATGTTATAGGGGTCTGACTCTGTGCACTTACTACTTACAAGATGTTGTCTTTAAATTATGAATTTAAAGGCAGTACATAGTAAAAATGTATGTTTTTAATGTAAAAAACACATGTAATTGGATCATCAAGGCAAAGCATTAACATCTCCATGGAAACAAGAAAGTGGCAGATCATCCCCATCAGTAAAGTTACATGATGCGCCTTTATAAAAGATCTCAATTCTAAACATCAATTGATTGTTTAGTGGTTGCTACATTAAAATGTGATCCTGAGTTATTGAACTTTGCACCAGATGCACCTTCATCACATAAAGAAATGGGCAATGAAAATCTGACACTTTGAGGCTCACACTGTATGGAAAATGACAGCACTGAATATGCCTGATACACTGTGCTCTGTCAAGGACTCAATGAATACAAAACAGATTTTGAGACTCCAAAGTGTTGCCTTATGAAAATTACAGCAGTTCAACAGCAGTAAAATCTGTGGGAAAAGAACCTCATGAATGAATGCAGTTGGCCAAGATATTTAGTATCACAGTGTGTTGTATCTGTTGAGAGGGGGGCTGGCCAATATAAATAAGAAAGCACAGAAGACACAAACCCTGCAGACTACTGTACTGCATCACTAGGCTGCAGGATTTGGGCTACAAATGTGGATTTGTTGTTTCTGTTCTTTTTTTCTTTTTCTTTTTTTTCACTTCTGCATCAAAATATTATTCTACCAAACAATTTGCACAACCTAAACTTCAGCAGACTTCATCAAAATGTATCACATAATGATCAGAAATCATTACGTGATTCCTTTTATTATAGCTATAAATAAAAGCCCTAGTTGTGTTGTCTTGTCTTAGGCAAGACACTTCACCCACCTTTCCTAGTATGAATGTGGTGTGTGAGTGAGTAATTGATGTTGGTGGAGAGATGGTGGAGCATCCTTGCTTCCATCAATTTGCCCCAAGGCAGTTGTGGCTACTGAAGCAGTTTACCACCACCGTGTATTAAGTGAATGAATAAAGCAATCTGAAGTGCACTGGGTGTCCTAAAAGGCGCTATAACTAAGTATGTTATTATTGTTATTTAGTTGGTCCTTTGTTGGTAATAATATCATGTATAATTATAATATATTATAATGGTCATAAACAGTAGTTGGTTACAAATTCCACTGTATGTTTCTATGAATCAATTTTACTTCAAGTTTTTTTAAATATTATTTTACAATCACAATATAAAGTTTCAAATTCACTTAACCTCAAAACCCATGTGTTTGTCACCTTAGAGTGTGTAATCATTGACACTGTACCTGTCTTGTCGGACATTCCACAGTGCGACCTGTGTAATCTGAGCTAGAGCTGTTCCGTGTGCGTTTGTTTGTGGTTACACTCAACAGAGCTGCATATTGTGGAGTCATTTTCCCTGGACGTCTGGATATTTTCAATGTACTATAGGAGCCAATGGGATTATGTATAATTACATTTACAGTACAGTCTATAATCATATTTCTATACAGTCTGAAAGGGTAGTGGCACAACAGAACATGTGTATTGCCCCGCACAATTATTTTCATTCACTTAGACTACTATTTAATCAATATGGAGTTGCTGAAGACATTGTAGGCCTTCTTGTATGTTATGATACTTTTTTTTTTTAATCCCAGTAATATTATTTTGAAGTCATACTAGAGTATCATTCAGTCTATAAAAACTTTATATTGATAATCATTGGAACATTTGTTTGTTTTCAGAATACCTGAATTTAGGCAATATTTAATGTTTCTGTTTGTACAATACATGTAAATCCTAAGTCAGATGTTACGTACATTTGGTCCCAACAGCTGGCTATGTTACTTATACTCTGAAGTAAGTATTGCTTACAAATAGAACAGGTACTTTTACTTGAATATAGACTATAATTTGTGACTACACTGCTCCTATCAGTGAAGTGTGAGTTACATCTGCTGACAGCCTGAGACGCTTACACTGCAGAGAGCTCATCTGTCTCATCCACACGGTGGACACAGCTCCTCCTCCGGCTGCTGCTATTCTGAGATTCAATAGATTTTGCACTTCTCTCACTTCACAACTGCATGGATTCCCTGATAGTGGTTTCCAGTTAGCCTTGTTATTTTGAGATGGTCTTGGTAGGAATACGCTATGTTAGTTTATATTGGTGAATTAAAATTATGTGAAAGATAATCTTTTTACATGCCTTTATCATAGCCTTGCCACTAATTCATCATAAGGTCCATAATATTAGAGTATACATTTTTTCTGGACCAATAAGGTGTCAGTAAGGGTTATCTTATCTAAACAGCATAACTTTCCTTTGCAGCTACTCCCAAGAAAAACCTTCACGATTAATAAATGAGAAAAAAGTGACCCTTGTGTGTTGTTTCTTAATTAAATGCAATGTGCCACACCATTGTTAGACGATAAGATGGAATAATGGCAACAGAAAACACCAGACAGCTGAAATGAAGATGCCTATTTAGGCATCAGAGTTCAGTGACCTAGTGGCAACACATAACAGCATGGGTGATGTACATGTGCACTGGACTGAGGCCCCAAACAGTGACTGTGTAGAATAATCAGTCACTGGTTTACTCCTGTCTGCAGAGAGATCTAGCAGCCCTCTGTGCTGCTGTGTGCACAAACACACACTGGCAGGTCAGTGTGGTTCATGATCAGGAGGAGACAGGATCACATTTGTAGGTCTATTTGTTTCCACATAAAAATTTTACATATTCGTTGTATAAACCTCGTTGTATTACCTTTCAAAATAATAATCTTAACTTGAATCACTTAATAATTTTAAAGGTTTACCCAAGCTTGACAGTGAATGATGTCCAAAATTCTGAAACGGATCACGCAGCATAGGCACTTTTTTGATCTTACACACGTTAAGCAGAAAGGCTATGGAGTGGTATGGGCCACAGATTTATGCGATAACGTTTGACAATTAAATGGGTCTAAACTGCAAAGCAAAGTACAACCTTATGTCTGAAAGTGTATTTCGGGGGAGCGCCTTCACTCGGCATTTTCCGGCCCTTTCCGCCGTGTGGACTCGCCTCCTCCTCAGACTGCTTTATGTCTGGCGCACGGACCATGCGCGGTCGCCATGTTACGGAGCACCCTCCCCTCCAGCCCCGTCACAGCGGAGCACAGCAGCGGCACAGGCTACACTCGGGAGGACCAGTGATACAGCAAAACCCACACCACCACCGGGACTCACTGGGATGGATTAAAGCTTTTTCACGACGGCGCTAGGAGGCCATTTGATGCTTTATGGGACTGTGCATCGGATATAAGGTTGATCGTTTTGATTTTCTCTCCATTTGAAGACACTGAGCAGTGAAAACAGACAGTCAGTGTTTAGCTGCTAGCCGGTGACTCCTCTATCCGGCTAGCACCTAAATTCAGCGCTGACTTACTCAGCAGCTTCTCCGTAACTGTACGAAGGGATCTTACAAGTTGTCTTTATGAAACCATCAACATGTTAGCTCTTGATTAAATCCCTTGATTGGTTAACACCGGGAAACTTCCCAGGCATCAGCTGACTTTAGCTTTAGCTGTTAAGCCAACCGTCACTAGCCTCTGTCGCTCTGAAGCTAACGGACAACAGCGGGCTGCATGGGAGGCTGAAATCAGCACAACTGACCAGATATTAAGAATAGTCGCACGACATTTGCGCTGATATTTTATTTTTGATTGTGCTGTATAAACGTAGTTGTGTCAAAACGGCGCCCTCAACGAACTCTAAGTTTACTGCATACTGTCAGAGACCGACAACCCCCCGGATCTTCTCCAAATGCATCATCCGGAGCCCGCCGCAGACTCTGGCAGTGGCAGGAAGATGGCGCATCAGGCCGTCTTCCACCGGAGGGGTAGTAACACGGGCAGCGGGAGCGGCACGGTGCTGTCACCACCGGCAAACGCCGTGGTCAATAACAGCCACGTCACAGCGGATGAGTTTCAGCCCGCTCTGTTGATTCAGTGCCAGCCGCCCGCAGGCTCCTCTTCACCGGGTCCTCACCACCCACCACCCCAAAGCCTGAACCTGCTCTCCCAGGCCCAGCCCGCCCAGGCCTCCGGAGCTCTGACCAAGAAGAAGAGTGGTTTTCAGATCACAAGCGTAACCCCAGCTCAGGTCTCTGTGAGTACTAACAACAGTATTGCAGAAGACACAGAAAGTTATGACGACTTGGATGAGTCTCACACAGAGGACCTTTCCTCCTCTGAAATCCTGGATGCGTCTCTTTCCCGGGCCAATGATGTAGTTGGAGCTGAGAGGAGCTCCTCTGAGGAGACACTGAATAACTTCCATGAAGCAGAGACCCCAGGAGCTGTATCTCCGAACCAGCCGGCCCACCCCCACTCACTGCTCCAGACTTCGGCACACAGTGGGGCCATGGTAAATGGGACCGTACATCACCACCACCATCATCACCATCATCAACACCATCCTAACCAAACCCAGGCCTATGGTGGGAACCCCTCATCTGCTGGAGCTTTACCCAACGTCACCCTGAAAATGCCTTCAAATGTGGGGGCTGCTCAGGAGAGTGTTTCCCAGGCTGCCCCTCCAGGTGTGGGGGTTGCGGGCCCAGGAAGTGTGGCTGGAATGCAGAGCTCTGCTGTGGGCACTGCAGTTAGCATAGTTAATCCCCAGAGCAGCAGTGTTAGTAATGTGAATATGTTGAGCTCTGCCAATGTGCCTGTGAGAGGAGGAATTAGCACAAGCGCTAGCAGTAGCACGTCTGGTTTTCCTCTCAATGTGATAAGCAGCAGTGGGGGCAGTGGAGCTAACCTTACAACTAGTACTCATGCCACCATTATTCAACAACAAACCAACCAAAACTCCAACATAACAATGACTCCTTCGAGTTCTGCTGCAACCAGTGCCTCAGGAGGGATGGGGGCCAGAGTTGCTGCTGTGCCCGCTGTCAATGCCCTCCACACTGCTGCTCCCCAACAGTCAGTCCCAGCCCACCCTGCCGCGGGCACCACCAGCTCTCGCTTCAGGGTGGTGAAGCTGGACTCCAGCTCAGAGCCCTTTAGGAAGGGCAGATGGACTTGTACAGAGTTTTACGATAAGGAGACCCCTGCTTCTGCGCCCAGCTCTTCTGCCTCTGACAGCAGCTCAGTTGGTGTGCGTCAGTACGTGAGCGAGAGCTTTGTTGGCCCCTCAGATCGTGAGACCACTAGTGGCAGTTCTGTTAGCAGCAGTGTGAGCACTTTGAGCCATTATGCTGACAGTGTGTGCAGTGGGGAATCCACACAGCACCCCCAGGACTATGCCTCTCTTCCCACGGGCTTTCAGCCCGGCACCCCCGCAGCTGTGAACCACATGTATACCCAGGACCCTCTGTCCCAGGTGAAGACCACTGTGGCCCAGACAAACGTCCACCTCCCTACGTCTATGACCGGACTCCAGTCCCAGCAACTCACCTATGCTCAGGCAGTGGCCAGTCAGCCCACCGGCCCTGGCCCTGTCCCAGTTCAACCGCAGAAAGTGAACTACCCTGTTCCACAGCAGGCCACCCCAGGGCAGGGGAGACCTGAGTACACCCAGCCTATCTCTAATGTGGTGGGTTCAGCCAACAGTCAGATAATGGGGGCTTCTCAGCCCACTCCCCTCCAGGCCCCTTCAGTGCCCACTCATGTCGGGCAGTCTCACCTGGACGGCCCACAGCAGAAGCCACAGTCTCTTCCAACACAGATCCAGACGCCGAGCATGGGCCCACTGTCAGCCGCAAGTGTTCCTTCCCACAACCATAAGAATGACCCCCAAACCGCTGCCCTGACGGTCAGTGTTGGGGGGAGGCTTACCCAGGACCCCAGTATCGCCCAGGCCCACGCTGCTCAGGCCAGTGCCCTATATGCTAGCCTGCCATCCTTTACAACCACCCAGCTCCAGGATGCCCAGAGACTGCTTCTGCAGCACCAGTCCGCTCTGCTGGGACTGCCCAAGGTCCCAGGGACAGAGGCAGGGGGCTCTACTGCAGGACAAGAGGCTGAGGGCAATGCTGCTGCCAGTGCCTTAACATCTGCCACCAAGACCGTAGATGGAGAAGAGGAAGGGTAAGAACTTTACTTTATCAGCACTTTGAAATGCACACAATGACTGAACCTAACTGCACATTTTAACCACACAAGGAAGTGGTTTACAGTATCTAATTGTATCAACAGAGTGTGAACAAATTTATCAAGATGAACTTTTTGCAATTTCCATTTCAAAACAAAGTATTTAGATAACTTGACAGCAGAGAAGAAAAGAGCAGGAAAATCACAGTGCCCAGTTAAAACCTATATAATTCTAGTTTCTAAGTTTCTCATCAGATTGTTGTTTGCTGCTGGTACCAGTTGCTGTCTATGTATGTGATGAGACACTGTGCAGGCCTCAGCTGGAGGTGACTCAGTGTTTCCCACAGATTCTAAGCAAACTATGGTGTAGGGTTGTCAAAAGTATCAAAAATCACACTATAATATGCCTGCCATAATTACTATATTGTCTTATTGTTCAATATATGACAGATGGAACAATAATTTTGGGGGTCAATATACATCTTGGTTACTTTTTCTTTGCACTGATGGGGGTTTGTTTGTTATGTTTCTGTTCTATGTTAAGATTTGAGCTGAAAAAGGCTGACTCATCATAGATACAAAATGACTAAATTACTAAAGCGTTTCATTTTGCGATTGCAGTACTTTTTAGTATAGTTGTTTGGAGAAAGTTGTGATTTAGGGTCATTTCTTCAACAGTATATCTTACTTCAAAATTTGTTATCGTGACAGGCCTGTATATTGATCAATATTGAAACTAGTATTATTGAAACTCCGTACTCCTTCGAACAGGTATTAAAATACTGAAAATAACATATAAACAGGACCAAAGTTGGCATTTCCTGAGTAGTTTGGGAGTTTTGTATAAATAGTTTTAAATGTTATAATATTGCAATGGGTAACAGTGTGATTTTTTTTAAACCCGGTTGTTTTAGACTAGTCTTCCCTATTAATGGGGAAACACCGGGTGACGCCTCATACCTTTATTAAGAGCCTGCTGTGATTTGACATTTTGGCTGTCTCTTTTTTTTAAGACCGACTTTAAGCTTACTTTGCTGCATCACTGACATGCATTTTAATTATTTGTCGTTACAATATTTTATTGCCTGATTTTTCATGTTACGTGTTAAGAAAAACTTGGTCCTGTTAAGTGGAGGAAGCGTTGTTGACATAGAAGGTATTGTACAGTCTTCCTTTCTCTCCTTGTCTAAAAGCTTATTGATTAGGTAAGCGCTCTCTTACTTGTACTCTCTACACACCATCTCCCCAGTTCCTCAAGCCTTTTATCATGATAGCCCCTAGTCACCGAAGCTTTGAACAATGAGGAATTTGAGTCTTAAATAGGGACAGACATATATCTGGCCGATATTTGCACTTTCTAGGGTGTTGGCTTTTGGCCATTAATTTCCAACAGTGACCGATATTTTGTTTGGGTCAACCAACTGCCTAAAAATTGCATAAAATTGTATATTTGGAGGAAAAATGTCAAAATCTGCACTACATACCGACCACATAATATTGTGAGACCTTATCGGCCATCGGTTTCTCTGGATTCTAAGCAATCAGTCTAGGCCAAGAAAAGAAAACCATATCAGTCGATATGTCTTAAAAACGTATTTGCAGTTACCAGGAACTTTTAATGACCTTGCAGGAAATTGGTCATATTTTGCTTGTGTAATCTTAAGCGGTTTTGACTGACTTGTCTACTGTTCAGTAGGGCCATGTTTGTTTTTCAGCATGCTTCAGATACCTCAGTTGGCAACATTTGCACTGAAGCGTTCTTGTAGGAAGTTATAAGTACATTACGCAATTGGTTACTATATTTGTACCAGCATTTTTAATAGTGACAATGAATGAGAAATGTAAAAGTACCCAATTCTTACTGTCTTAAAAATATGAAAAACAGAACCAATTTATTTTAAATACTTTGAAGCAGTCGAAACTTATTCCTGACTTTTCCTAACACATTTCTAGCATCCTAATTATTCACTGCAGTAAGTTTCTTTCAAGCAACAAAACTAGCATGCTAACAGCCCACTTCCTCTTTTGTTGATGACAAAAACGCGTTATAATTAGATGCTGACTGCACACAATGGTCTTATTTTTTAGCTGCTTTTACGGTATATTGTGACATTGTTAGATTTATGTGAAGAACATCTGTTACAGAACTGTTTCAGCCTGTTCTTAACCATGGGGGCTACCACAATTCCTCAATATTTTGTAAAGACTGGATACTTGGCAAGTTAATGCACATAGAGCAAGTAGCATTTTTTTATAAAAGCACTGTCAACAATTATGCTTACAATGACCTCAAAGGTCCATGTCCTTGTCTCAACTTTGTCTCTCAAAATTGGAAGTACATCAAAAACTATTCATTGACGTTATGCAAATTGCCCATTTAAATTAGGTTGAAATTTTCTTGAGCAGCAGAGTTGTATGTATTGTTCAGAGCTCTCCTTGTTCTTGGTTTCATCTGTCAAGTAGTAAAGCAGTTTGTCAGACAGTAGACAAATCTTGTATGGGCTGTTCCTTGAGTCTTGCTGCCATATTGTTACCGTATTAGTGTTAGCTGTTGAACATGTGTGCTTTCTTTTCAGGCGCTTGTCAACAAATCTCCCAGTGAATGTGTGTGATGACCTCTCAGTCCCATTAAATCACAGGCCAAAGCAGTAAAACCACCAGGGCTGTGTGCAGATGAGTGCTCGTGTTTAGGAAGTACACAACACCTTTTTACCTCTATATGTTTTTAATGGAAACATACGCAGGCCACTGTTTGTTGTGGTTTAATGTATCTTTACCTGTCATGACCCCTGGTTAAAATGTCTTTGTTAATGTTGACATACAGAGATCTAAGGACATAAAAAGTATAGGAAAGTTCTTTTTTTTTTTTTTACTTGGATGGAGTAACTGCCACAGAAAAAAAATGATAATTTTTATTTGTGTTTTTTAGCATCGTTGCCAGTGTTTGTCAGTGATCTCCGAATGGTTCTATTAAGCATGACTACTATACTTACTATAGACTAGTTGATTATTATTTATTTAACAAGCATAGTCTCACTGAGATTTGTAATCTGATTTTCAGGAAAGTCCTGGCACCAGAGGGGGAGCTATTTACTTTTAGTGCACCCTTATCTTTCTGACTTTTCATTTTATCTTGTCTTCTTTCTAGTTATCCAGTAGTTTATCTATTTACTTGACAGGGGCAGTAACCTTTTTAATCTATTGATTACAGCAGTTTTTAGTTTCCATTTGTTGTTCCTTGCCAGGAAACATAGAAAGACAGACATTAAAACATTACAAAAATAATACATTTAATTTTAAAACACAATGTATTTTCTGAAATTGTTACTTGAAATTATAACATTTTGCACTGGGAATGTAAACAAGCACTTTTCTGTGCTACTCTGCGAGCCAGGTATACTAACTAATAGGGCTGGGTGATTATTTCTGTAATTTTGTCCAATATTTATTTGGCCAGATCTATACCATTAGTCAGTGTTAATCCAGAGCAATTAACAATTTAAAACAAAATCTTGTATCTTTTGAATGGGGGGAAAAGTCCTCAAAATGTTGCATATAACTAGAATCTGAAGCTCTTGAATAATTTGTCTGTATTGCATGATTTGAAACAAGTAATATGTTTTTTCAGCAGTCAGTTGATGTGATTCACATTGTTGTCCAGACCCCACCCCCATAACTGTGTGCAGTTTGAGCAGCTGTGAGTGGGTCTGAGTGACAGTGATGTCTGTACTGTTTTCAGTGTGATCTTCCCCTTGGCAGCGCACTGAGCCAATCTGCTTTATGTGGAGATCAGCAACATCCCCCAAATCCACAACAGGCAAAGGAAGTGACCCGATCTGACCCGGTCCACACCAGCACAGTGGACCGGACCAGCCCAAACCGGCCCAAACAGCACTCTCAAATCCCACCATTGTGTAGCCCCCTCTGTTGCCTTCACTATGGCCTGGCTGCTATGTTTTGAGTGGTCCCCCGGGAGACATTATTTCATGATCTGGGATAGGCTCGGTGTCCAGATGTTTTGGTTGGTGTCCTCTTAAGTGCTTTAGCTGCAGCCACAAGGGTCTACTTGAACTGTCATGATATAAAATTCATATGTGGATAAAATATACTTGATTATAGATCTGGGATTGAATGTCATAATTGTAGAAAACATATTTCATGGAGGCAAAGAAAATGCAAAGCTGTTGTTCTGTGAAGTGAGTTTATTCTATTACAGGTGGTTTTATTGCAAAAAAAAAAAAAAAATTACCTTAATAGGTAAAAAAGATAAAGGTAAAAAAATTGTATATACATTCCTACTGATGTCATTTTCTCCTTTATTGCCCTATACTGTGGATCATTCCAAGAAAAGCAATAAAACTTACCTGGAGAAGAACTAGTGGCAGACCCTTCACCAAAAAATTTACATAGTGAACATTAATATAATAAAAAGGCAGTTTTTAAAATTGGTGATAGACTGATATATCACACTGATATTCGCCAGTATTTTAGTGCATCTACTATCTGCCATAAATCTCCAATAAATAAATCTGTTTGGACCAAACAGCTCTCAAAATATGCATGAAAATGTATGCATAAAGCTTTGTTTGAACACTTTAGTCCAAAGAGGGCACTGCCAAAAGGCAATTAGCCTTGACTCTACACAGTTTGTTGTAAAAGAAGGTTGTGGATGAGTTCGTACAAAATTTTATTTGATAATTTGGGAAAAAAATCCTAAATCAGGTCTACATATTGACCCAAAAATATTGGCAGAGGTCATCAACGATCGGTTCCTCTGGATTCTGCACAATCGGCATTGGTCACAAAAAAAAACTCATCGGTCGATCTCTACTTGATATACAACACTATAACTCAGTTAATACTGAAAAATGACTTGTAAAATGTAATGTACAATGTTGGTGATTGACAGCTGATCTATCATTGTTTCTTAAAGTAGTTACAAAACTACTTTAAGAAACAACTGACAAAACACCGAGCCACAAACAAAGCAATGTGGTCTACTCCAGTCAGTGTAGGGAAGTCTCCAGTGAGCGCTACATTGGAAAAACAAAACAGCCACTTCAGAAGAGGATGTACCAACACAGACGAAAGAGCAATAGTGGACCTCAGTCTGCCATACATCTCCATCTCAAACCCTCTAACTACTCCTTTGAGGATGGTGAGGTACAGAATTGAGGTAAAGAATTGGTTTGAGAGAGAAGTTAAAGAGGTTATTTTGTTAGGAAAGACAATCCATCTTTGAACAGAAATGGAGGGCTCAGAAATCATTTGTCTCCCATTTACAACTCCATCATCAGACCTAAATAAAAAAAGAAAAAGAAAAAGTTGATAGCCTGGTCAGTCTGAGGTGTGAAAGCACCCATTAGGGGCCTGAATGATTATGCTAATATGACTCAGGCACAGTCCCCACTTAGTGCAGTTCAATAGACCCAGCTAACAGACAGAAACTGTAAACAAGTAGGTGTGTTAGTTTTAGAGTAGTTTAGGTTTTGTCCAGTTGACAGAATTGAATTTCTCCTTTGCCATGGATCCTACCTGGATAACTGCGGTATTTTACAAACTTAAAAAAGTAGTTAAGTAATTAAGCAGCAAGTGAACATCTCTACTTAGCTCTTAAGGCCTATACCAGGAGACTACACCATTCAGTTATTTACTGTGTCTAAACCAAGCATAAAGCTTGAAATTGCTTGACATATTGTATGTTGTGTAATGTGTATACTGCTAACATGTTGAAAGAAGCATTTTCTTGGTGGTGAACTGTATCCCCAAATGCAATATACCATGATTTGTTATGTTTATGGGCTTACATTTTTATTGCATTGTGTTATACAGTAGCTTTACATTGTCCTACCACATGCTGTGCCCATATGTTGTGTATTTTGGCAGGGCTCATGAAACAGTATGGGAGCAGCCACAATGCTTTTGTAAATGGGATGTGTGCTGAGGGGGAGCTTTATTTTGGTATTTTTTAATCAATTTAGTGTCAGATGGAGATCGTGTTGCTTCATCAAATATACTTTTTTATTGCATTCTGGACCTCCACCTGTTATGACTACTGAATTCAAAGCAAGCACCCAGTTTAGGAGAGAGCGATATGCCTTTATAGTGCCTATTCAGTCACCTTATGAGAGATGAGATGTGTTTTAGTAAGGTTGGTTGTAATTACAGATTAATATATACTCATTATTAACAGTGAGTAAAGTAGTATTGAAATGGATGAATTTTAAATGATTTTCCAGCACACCATTGGAGCATTTACCCAAAAGTAAACATCATTTGTTATTTGTTTTGCTGCTGACACCTCCCCTCGTTTCTACCACACAGACAGAGCCAGAGAGCACCAGAACAGGGCAATGCAGCAATGCACTGTGGGTAATATGAGACAGACCATTTACTATGTCTGCACAGGCCAAGCAGAGAAAGCATGAATGGAAAAATAAAACTAGCTGCTAGCTTTGTGTTGCTGAGAAGTCTCTGGCATGGCTAACCTATGTTGTTGTAGTCTCTCTCTTATTAGTATTCAGCCTGATGCTATTGGGCCATTGATTGTACGCCCCCTTTTTCTGCGGGTTTATTTTTCCATCAATAAAACAGGACTGGTTGAGTCAGAGTGCAGTTGGGAAACTAATGGCTTGTAATGGATGATAATGGATAGTGTTTTTAGCTGCATCTCATCATAGCGCTGCCCTCTGCCCCTAAAGAAGTAGCTGACAGAGCGCACGGATACAGGGAGCCCACGGGCACAATGATCTGAGCCTATAGGGAGTCCCAGTCACCATAAGGAAGTATTTACTTGGGTTGCACAATACATTGTTATCAAATCAAAATCACAATTTGAGTCTGCAGTACTAGAACAAAACATTCTAAACTACTACTTCTGCCTGTAGTCCACTAAAAGGTTATACTTGGAAATAATTTTGGAAGACTGAGATGAACCTCTTTGAAGTAAAGATAGATTCTTTTTAACAGACAAGTGCTACAAACATGTTCTGAAATACATGCGATGGTTAGTTTTAAAATAGTTCATCTTGTCTCAAATGTTAATGCTTGTCGAGTTTTCAATCTGTTCTCTCAGTAGAATCCTACTTTAAAAACATGTATCACAAATCTAACTGCAATACAAAAAACACTTTATCGTTTTCTAAAAGCGCATAGCCCTAGTCTAGTCTTTTAATACTGGGGATGTACTGTAATATCAAAAGTTACCAGTGTGGAATTATATCAATATTGGTTTCAGAAGTCCTCTATTTTCTATTGCATGATACCCTAGTAATAAACATGAATATCACACGCAGCCTTAAAACTGCTACAGATTTCTATAATCACAATATCTGCACTGTACATAATAACACTGAACTTTATTGACTTCTTTTGGCTGTGTTTAGTGTGTGTGGTATTCTTTTATTTATGTAACATTTATTGATGATGCCACTGGAATATTTAGGTTTCCAAGTTATATTATGTATCACATTTAAAAGTATTACTGACCTTAAACTTTGCTTTCTATAAGAAAATGTATGAATGCTTAAAGAAATTCACTACTATTCTTTAACAAGTCTGACTTGCTGTACAGTGTAAAATGAAGTCATTTTATATCAAATCAGAAATTGGAGTATTTCTGCACTGCTCATCCTACACCTGCTCTGCTTCAGAACTGGCCCATAATTCAGACGTGCCGCTTAATTAAATCTGAGATCGCAACAGGTCACACAAGCCCAGAGGCATAACAGAAACGTGAGGAATGGAGATCGTAACACTTCCTACTATAACCAAATGAATGAGTCATTTTGGAGACACACCAATGCAATTTAAACTGTAGCTAATGAGATGCACATGTGCTTTTGATAATGGTCCATTTGATTCAAATAGCCTGTGCCTGGTTGGTTAGCTACTTGACATGCAGACAATCGCCAGGCCTGGAAGTGATGTAGATAAAGGTTGCAATTCAGGCATGCTTTGGGTGGCTTGAACGGGCCATGGGTGCTACTGTCACAGCCCTAAACATGTGGACAATGTGCTGAATCAAGGGTGCATTCCTGTGGTCTGTCCAGTCAGCTTCAGGAATCGCACACTCACACGCACCCGCTTCAACCAACAGCTCAGTCAGTGGGATCCTGTTCAAATATACCACCTCAGATTGGCTTGAGTCTGGGTTTAAACTTTGGTCAGATGTGCTTTATTACTTTACTTTATTAAAATTGTCATGTTATGTTATTGTAATGTTACTATTGGATTGGAAGGTCTAGATGGATCTTTTCAGTCAATACTATTTATCTTACTAATATTTATCTTGCTGTTGTGGCTAATAACCAAGAGTTGTCTATACATCTATATTACAATTTTATAAGCAGATTAAACAAAAGTACATCAGTTCAAGTAACGTTGTAGTTAAATTCACAAATAAACTTCAGTTTTCTATAAATAATGAGCCAGTGTATGTATCTGGCATTTTAAACTTCACTGCTCTATTTTCATTTAACTCACTATTAAGTTTACAGAAGACGGATCCGATTCACTGGGGACAAATTGACAATGACATACAGACTGGGTCCATTTAGGAAAAGTATTGGTGTTAAATGTGGGATTTTTCAATACTGTACAATGTACTATATATTGCACATTGCTAATTATTATCCAGTGTCTATACAGAACATTGGAATTGCAAAGAGTCGCTTGCATACACCTTGGATTGTAGCTGTGCAATTTCCCATCTTTTTTCCAGCATTCCCAATCGAAGGTGTAGTGTCTTGCCCAAAGATGCAAAAATTGAATTTTCCAACACCCATATAAAAATACATAATTTTGTATCTTTTTGTATAATCCTTCAGATTATGTTGATATTGCCATTTTTTGAATGAAACAAAACTTTTGCTTTGTATATTCTTTCACATAAATGTACTTAAAAATGAGTCTGTCTCATCCAGTACATAATAATAATAATAATAATAATAATAATAATAATAATAATAATAATAATAATAATAATAATAATAATAATAATAAAAAATCGGTTTTATATAGCGCTTTTCTGGACACTCAAAGACACTTTACAGGGCATTAGTCATTCACTCCACAATTGCCCTGGGGCAGACTGACAGAAGCCAGGCTGCCAATTTGCGCCATCGGCCCCTCCGACGACCACCATCACTCAGTCACACACCACTTTCATATTTATGTAAAATCCCTCAGTCGTCCAGGTGGAATCCATGGCAAAAAAGGAGAAAATTTAATTTGTCAACTGGACATAGTTTATTTGGTTGAATACGTTTCGCAACTCATCCAAGCTGCTTCCTCAGTTCTCAGAACTGAGGAACTGAGGAAGCAGCTTGGATGAGCTGCGAAACGTATTCAACCAAATAAACTATGTCCAGTTGACAAATTAAATTTTCTCCTTTTTTGCCACTTTCATATTAGGCAATGTGGGTGAAGTGCCTTGCCTAAGGACACAACGACAGTTTTTGCGACTGGCGCCCCACTGTGGCACCTGATTTTCCCAACGGTCTCCCATCCAAGTACTAACCAGGCTTGGCCTTGCTTAGCTTCTGAGATCTGACGGGATCAGACTTTGACAAACCGGTATGGCCACTATAAACTATAATCAAACATCAGTTTTATTATTCCGATCACATGTAACATAACTTTAGTTTTTAAATTGTTTGTTGGTTCTCATAAGACCTTATTTCTCCAGTCACACTGGTACAGTCTTCTTGTCCACATGTGACCGCAGCAGCAGAAGATGTCTGACACAATACTGAAGTGTGTGAGGGCCTCCTTCTCAAACACAGCCCTCATATTGTGGACGTGCTTTTCTCATGCTGATGTAGCCTGATACTTCTCAGGCTTCTCTCCTCAGAGCCCTAATGACGCAACTGCCCGACCTCACTGTCTTTCCCATAGGCTTTGATATCAACTCAAGGAATTAATTTGGTTCTGTCTTAAGTGAATGTTTGACATGTCAATCTGGTCAGTTTTAAGAAGTGACACAGGATGTTGTGGATTGAAATATTAGTGTTTTTCTGTGAGATATGAGCAAAGATGTCATATGAGCAAAGATATCAAGATAAAAGGGCTATGCACAAGAAATTAATTTAGGAGATGTAAAAATGAAACAACTTTAACATACACAACTATACACAACTTTTTCAAATAAAAGCTGTTGCATTAATTCAATAAAACTATACTTTTGTAACCCATTATTTTACTGTAGCTCCAGTTTTTATGTTGGAGAATGATTCAGGTTTTCATCGCACGTTTAGTCAGATGTTTCTTGGACCATACATTGTCCCTGTTCTTACCAGTCATTGAACTACTTTGGTGGTATGTTTTGGTTATACAGAGCCTGGACATTGAATGGGCCGCTTTCATTGTTGTACTTTGTCACTTTAGTGCCCCTAAAAGTAGACCAGCACTGCCCCCTACAGGCATGACAGGTAGCTGTGTTTGTTATGTGATATTTGCTGCTACGTTAATGTCAATCCTTTTGTTTGTGAGACTATAGCTGATGTCAGCACATAAAATGTCTATTCACACAATTATAATGAAATTGTATGAATTATAGCCTAATTAAAATGGTTTGTTTTATAGTAGCCTAATTAGGGAAAATGAGGAGGAGGAGGACTAGAAAATTTGTACTTTTAATCTTTTTTTTTTTTTTTTTTTAATCTGAGTGGCCTTGAGTAATCCAGCCTCCTTAAAATATTAATCTCAATTGTTCCTTTGTTGCTGGTGGTTTAAACAGTCTCCAGTCCAGATCATGTGAAAGATATTGAGGTCACCAAAATGAATCTAACTACAGACACCTTTTTGTTTCTTACAAAACCAGGGCTGATTTTGGCTTTGCTAAATATGACAGGATTTTTAATCATCTTATTTAGTAATTAAACTGTTCATTTTTACCTTGACCCTGAGTTTGTTTCTGTGATAAATGAAAACATTGTATATATTTTTCACATGAAGATTGCATTTAAGATTATCTCAAGTTTAGCGCTCTTGGCCAGTTGTTAGCTGTTGGACAATAAATCATATATAAATGTGAAAAACAGCATATAAATAAATGCAATGCATTTTAAACAATTTTCTTACTATCAAACATGCTTTACCAAAAGCTCCACTAGACTACAGTCACTTAGTTTTTTGTTGAAACATGCAATGGCATATTGTTGCCACTAGATGGTAGCCTGTGTCAGGTCAGTTTTGCGCTTCAATGCTAAACATTGCAAGCCTATTTCTCTAAACCCGTTATAGTGTAACTTTAATGTCTTGAACATTAACACATAGAATATAGAAATTTTGTAATCTCAAAAGGCTTCTGCCATCATGTATAATGTCATGTGAATTGTTCATTAATTGTTTCCTTTTGCGTTTCCCCCCATGTTTTCCTATGGTCTGCTCTATGTCGTGGTACAGGTAAGAATTTTAACTTAATTATTTTATAACTCCTTTTAAGTCTTTCCCAAAATCAGCCCACACATATCCTTATAGTTGCTTATTGTCACCTACAAAAGGCATGATACAATATGATTTTTATCCAGTAGGTGGCAGTATGTTGCATATTATTGGGAGCATCCTCTTGTGTTTTGTGGTCAGCTTTATACCTGAATTGTGAAAACTTCTCCCATTACACCATTGAAGTTTATTTAACTCTTCACTTACCATCCTGTATTTCGGTATAACATTTAGAGGGCTTATGGTTAAAAGTTAGTTAGTCAGTCTGCTCTGGTCTTATGTCAAATCTGCAGAATAATGCTTTGCTTGTCCGGTGATAGCCCTGCTGCCGTCAGAGTGCTGCCCTGTTAATCCACTTCTTCCTTTATACTCTTGTATGTCCCACATATAAATAGGACAGTGCGAAATGGGTCAGGAGTCTGTTACTTTGTTGGTTTGTTGTTGATGTAAAATAGCAGAGGAGCTGTTTTGAAGATGACACTGAGCACACGTGAGATGTGAAACTGTGAAATCAAATATTGAGCTTGTAAAACCTGGATCCACCACAGCATTCCCCTCCAGCGGCACATCAACAGGAACAATATCAGGAAATGTGCATCAGTTTGGGGACAACATAACCACCAGTATAAAAGTGGTTCTCAGTACATGTTTTGTTTCACCATGAAAATAAAATCATTAGTTGTCTTCCATGAAATCTAAATTTTTAGTTTCCATAGCCTTATGCCACACCCTCTCATACTTTTCATAGCTCATTTGTAGATTAATCACTTTCTCAAACATTGACTCATTTCCATGTGCTGTTTACTTAGTGGTATCATTTGTATTCACTTTTATTTGCTTTACTGTTATTTTTTACACTGCAAAACCTATTGAATTGTTTAATCATCCACTCTAGTCTGAAAAGGTCTTTCAAAGGCAATAATACACCTTTTTTGATTTTGTTGTTGGCTGGTTAATTAACCTTAAACAAAAACCTCTTTTGTGCAAAATATCTTATACTTTTTCATGTCTGATTTTCTGTATTGTACTGTATTTTCTACCATAAATGCTGGTATTGATCACAGGCTCCTGAAAATGTGTTGTTTAAATCCATTTAGTATTTTGGTTTCAGATTATCTTAACACTTTTTTGTCAGTGTTTGCTAACATGTGCATTGTGTCACCGTGGTAACCGTTGAATATTCCATCATGGAGATACATGTAGAACACCCCCAGCATGATGTCACTGCAAGTATCAGTTGCCGTATTGTGTTAATTGTGATTTAATTTGATGGATATTGAAGTCTAAACTAAAGTTAAAACAGTTAAAACACAACTTTAAGACTGACTTATTTGTAGAGGCCATTTTAGTTTAAAAAATTGTTAATGCTTTTCCATTTGTGACTATTCAGATGGCAATTTTGGTTATATTGTGAATGTAATCTTGGCGTTCTGGTGAAAAGTTTGCAAACTCTGACTCTCTTTCAGAAATAGAGCAAGTTCATTTTGTACCCTGTTATTTCCTTGTATCCTGAACTATAATAAATGTCCAAGTAAAGACTAGGAAACCTCTTTAGAGAGCAGAGGAAGTACAGGTCAATGTTGATGTGGGTGTACTAGATTCTTGTGTGTTGTGGTTAAACCTGCCCCCTGTGCGTCGGCTGATTGTGATGGAGGAGGAAGGGAGGTGTTTGTTGAGACCACGATGAAAGTGATAAAGATGACTCAAGTGTTGTGGATCAGGGAAAGTGATTTTGGACTATGCAACAGTGTTTTCCTATTTTGTAATGGATTAAGTAACAGACTTGATTTGATTATGATGGAAAACTTTTGGAAATGTTTTTACATTTTTATTTACATTTGATTTGTTATATTGTACCGGACATTTCTGAAGTTAAGATGAAACCATGAATGGACCTGCAAACACACACAAATGTCACTTTATGTACTTTTTTTATGTATTATGGTTTTCTTAAAGGTCCTGTATTACGCAAAATGGACTCCTCTGAGCTTTAAGCCATGTTAAAATCATGTTACCTCATCAAAAACATACCTGGAGTTGTTTTGTTTCATTCACACATGTTTGAGTAACTCTTTATTATTAGTCTGTCTACATCTACAAATCTCAAAATTCTCTCTTCCACCTTTTGATGTCATGGAGCGGTAGTATTCAAGTTAACAGCTATATCTTGCCTTTAGTTCAGTAGAGATTGGCAGTTCCAGGGCTGAAATGATCCAGATAATTCCAGTGAAGGTGTACGGTGATTTAAAAACACAGTGGAGCACTTCCTGTAGTACCACATTACATCACAAGGTGAAACAGAGTGTTTTCTCTTTGAGAGAAGAACTCGCCTAAATATGCAGGTTTTGTGTGTTAAACATTTATGAATGAAACAAAACACAATTCCAGGCATGTTTTTGATGAGGAAACAACATAACAGATGAGAAAATGGCATAATAATAATATAGGACTGAAAAGGCTAGAATGGCGCATCTCTAGAGTCAATTCTTTTACCTTTTTATAGATGCTAGGGTGAGTGACTTGTTTGTGCCAGTTTTTCTCATTCCCACTAATATGTAATATAGTAAGTAGTATAGAGATGTATTTTATTATAAAATGTATCTCTGCTTGTCCACTTCGCTGTGCCCTCTCACCTATACACCCGGGCTCACCGTTATGCGTCGTCTGCACTCTGGGTGATCTTTGTGTACTTTGGGGGCTAATCCTTCTAATGCCAGGTTTCAGTGCACATTATTCAAACCTGCTGCTCTCGCCCACCACATGTTACATAACTTTGGGTCTTCTCTGTGGTCTTTACAGAAGTGCAGAGGCTGCTGTTTGTCAGAGCCATTCATGTAAAAGCACTGGACTGACCCACTTGGAAACAGAATAGACCTTTGATCATCTGTATTGATTTTGACCTTTTGGTGATCAATATCACACACGAGAGGGCATGACAGGAGTTAATGGAGCTGACATTGTAGCTTAAGTATTTAACAAAAGTACAGATACAGGGACAAAATTTAAAAAAGGAGTAAAGTAATTCAGGACTTATCATAATTTAATAAACTATTTAGCTAGTAAATTCAATGTTTAAGTATATTTTAAGTAAACTAAATATTGATTGATTCATAGTGACTTATAATACGGTATACTTTGTAAATGGTGAAGCTATTTGACATGACAGTGTAGTGGTCTTGTCATTTGCATTTTTACAGTACCCAAATTTCAAATTCAATATTTATTTTCCATCTTTTCCGTCTTTTTAGCACATTGATTGATTAAGGTGTAAATTACAGTTACTACTGACAGAAATTCTAGTCTGGGATTCGTGGAAATGGGAGGTGTAATAATCGGATTTTATTTTGATCTGTTAATATTTTGGGCTTTATTTGGGCCTCGTCTGTTGAATAAGGCATTTGCTCGTCCAAGTCTAAAGCTCCCTGTTATACATGGATATTTCTTTTTTTTTTTTTTATGTAATCCCAGGCCTTTTAATAAATGTTCTCTTAATTATGGAGGATAATTAATCATATAGATGATTAAAATTTGATCATTTGTGTAATTTTACTTTTTGCCATATTGCTCAGCCATGATTCTTTGTGTTCACTGAGTGCTTAGCAGAGGACTATGGTCTTGCTGTTGTCAGCAAATGACCCCCTTTTCTTCTCTCTTTCTCTCCCGCCCTCTGTCTCTCTCCCTCTCGCTCTCTTACTGGGGTTAAAATGGCCACTCATCATTCCTCCTCTTTGTAGCCCTGAGTCATTCTCCATAGATGCACAGTCACTATGGAAAACCACTGCTAGGACTTACTGGTAACATCTGTGTGGGCTTCACAATATCAAACCTGAGCTCGGCCCAGAGCTTGTGCAATTCATCACTTTAACACAGGGCTCTCTCAGTGCGCTGGGACATGCCAGGCCTCTTTTATCATTACCTATGACAGATTGCATTTGCCCCATTACAGCACTGATTCAATTCTCTACCTGTGAGGATAGTTCAAAAGAAATGATTCAACCGGAAGCACTCAAGCCAGGCCAGCACTTCTCTGTACAACTCAAAATATTACGTCAGGACGGTCCAAGGTGAGTGACAGACTATTGCTAAAAATAGGGAGCTGGTTTCCATGGCAATTATCAACTTAATATTAACAATTATTTTAATAGTTATAGTTGACTATCTACCCATTTTAACCAAATAAAGATTACTGAAGAAACTGCTGTCTTTGCCATGTTTTGAGTCTGCATAGTTTAACATTTACCATTATCATAATACAATAGTGGACTAGTCACTATTATACTGATTAATTGTTGCAGACCTATTTAAGATTATGCCAGTGTAATTAACCATAACTTGGATTGAATTGGATTAGTGAATGAATCAGAGTTGTGAATTGTGTGGTTAATATTAGGAGAACCTTTATACAACTAGTTTAGTTGGTTGTACTGGTATGTAAGGAAGAGGGTGTGTTTTTGCCTGTGGTTTGTTAGTTAGTCTGTTAAAACTATTAATCAGTAGCTGTCTAGACAAAAGATTTCAATACAAGGAGTGAATTCTTTCTCGCTCAAATTGTTGGGGAAAGAAATTGTCTAATTGTCTCCTTGTTGCACACCCAAATTTTGTTTCTGATGCAATGGTGACTTAATATTTGAGCAATATGAATGGGAGTGTATTGTACACTGGTCTAGCGGTGATACCACAGCTCACCTCCCTGATTCGTCCCAGAACATCTGTTGGGACAAGTGAAATCCCGCTCTTTGTCCCCTCTCGGTACCCAACCCAAACCTGTTGTTTCTTGGCTGCTTGCCCATAATCCACTGGAGTCTGTGTAGACTCATGTTAGTTTTCTGTCTGTGAGACATTCTGACATCTTTAGGACTGTTCCCCAATGAGACATGACAAGATAAGACCCCAACAGTGAGGGGGCACTGGTCTATTGAGGTTTTTAAAGACTAACTTGTTGGAATTGATTGAATGGAACTCAAACTCAAGTATTTCAAGCACGTGCATTGTACTTGAGTTATTGTACAGAGAAATTCCAAGGTTGGGCTGTCCACAGTAAAGTTAAAAAAAAAAAAAAACATAATAAATGACATTTAAAACACCATTTCATCTTCACAGTAATATCCAAGGATGCTGTATTCATTTGTTTCAGCTTCCTCTAATGTAACATTTTGAGGACTTTCGCATTCAAGAGATATATTTTTTGTATTAATCACTATGGCAACAACCACATTTTTAATGATTCTGAAACCCATACATGGTCTTGGTGTTGCTATAGAGCTCAGAGCAGAGATCACTGGGCCACATACTAATGACTGTTGATGGTTTATGTAACTGTGTCACATGACCTCGCGTCACTCCCACCCTGCTCCTGTCTCCTCTATTCACCCAACCAGCCATTCAAATAGATTATAAAGATGAGCAGCCATATACAACTCATCATTAGCTTTATGTGTCGCCTTAGCCAACCAGAACTTCTATAGCTGCTACTAAAAGTGTGCTTAAATGCATTTTTAGACAGCAACCTAGATTTTGACTCTTAAATTAAGAAGGAGACAAACAAAAAATTGAGCTTAAACTCCTCTGTGTTGAGTCTTGACAAAGGGGACAGATGAGAGTACGGGGGGTACGGGTGCAGGGCCATGACGAGATGACCATGAAGCTTCTGTTTCGGGAGCTGGAACAACATCTCAAAAGGTAAACTGGAATGGAACATCCCGTAGAAGAGGGTGATTCAGTTGGCCTTGTGTATGTATTGTGTTGATGTTAGCTACTTGGGATAGTGTACCATATTTTAAGGTGATAGTGCGTAGTGATGTGTGTTAGAAACTTTCTTTAATCTAATATAACACATTGTTAATATGTCTAATATAATTGTGGTAGTGCTCTTACTAAGGACAAAGGCAGTCTTTTGCTTTATTTAAAATTCCCTAGTTTATAAAGGGGTACTAGGGGACAGTGAAAGAGACTCTGCCCTACTACTACAAAATAGTCAAAGTAGATTTAAGTAAAATTAATAATTTAAAAATAAATGAGCAAAAAATTTTCATTTTAATAATTATAGTAGATACTAACATTTAATTATTTTTTATATAAACTATATACTTCTCTTACTTTTTTCCACATTTTGCAGTAACCTTTATTTTATTTTTTTTATTTTTTTCATTCATCTGAAATTTCCAAGTTACTAAAAGTTTCAAATATGATACCTTTCTCATTCTTTTAAGTCACTCAAATGACATGTGATTTATTAAAGTGGTTTATTTATTTATTTTTTTTGCCTACTCTTTGTTCCTTGAGTTATATTAAGGAGCCCAATTGTCCATGACCTGGCACTTGACTAGATCCATTTCTCAGAAGTTGGTCTACTTTTATATTGACTCTTGTTTGAAGTAAGACCACAACCCCTGCCAATCCTGTGTGTGCTTTGTGTTTCTAAATGTGTCCCACAGTAAAGGACAGTTTTATTCCTGAAGTCCCGCTGTTGTTGATGCTGGTTATTTGGGTCTAGGTAATTGCTTAAATCCTCTTGCAGCAGTCAAAGAAGAGACCGGAAGGCTTAGATTGTCTTAGAGCGGGTTAAAACAGCCTACACACTTGTCACAATAATGGGATCTGAAGGGAAACTAACAATGCAGCACCAAGACCTGATACTGAAGACATGCAATGGACTTTTACTTAAGCTCAATAATGTACTGACATTTTTTGTTTTTTCAATTTTAAACTGCTAGAAGTAGTATAAATGTGCACTGTTACATTTAAACAATTTAAACTGTGTTTTATTCCTAAAACTAGAAAAGCACTCAGACAGCGCAGACCTCCGCCAAGCAGCTCAGTTTTCAAAGTGATCCAGAATCCAGGATTTCTTCTGGATCATCACCAAAATCTAATCATCTGTTGGATTTACCATTAGGAACATTTCCTGAAAATTTCATCAAGATCCATCCATAACTTTTTGAGTTATCTTGCTAACTAACAAACTAACAAACAAACAGACAAACTCAGGCAAAAACATAACCTCCTAGGCGGAGGTAAAAATACACTTTACATTCTTGCTCTTCTACACATCTGACCTGCAACTTTGTCTGATGCTGTTTGATTGCCTATGTGGGGATACAAGGTTAATGCCATACTGTGTAGCATTCCAGGCAAACCCTCCACAAGAAAGGTTGCATACTGCACCCTCACAGCATTTTAATCAAATCAGTGACTCAGTGAATAGTTGTCCGCTGTAACATTGTATAAAGTTGCCAAAATGAATCTACTAGTACTGACACGACTTAAGCTGCACAAATGATAAATCTTAAGCAGAGCTGAATAATGCTTGCTAAAGAGTTACAAAATAACTCTTACCTAATCACACATTCTTTTCCTATACTATTCATGGGTTTTAGAGTTCTTTTGTATGGTAATATGGCAGGGTAATTAATTGCTACAGCAATGAGCCTGTCTTGAAGCTTATTGGATATTTAACCATAAGTGCAACTTTCAAAACCCACTGAACAGAATTGGCTGCCTGTAATAAGCTTTCCAGTTTTCCACCAATGTCTGGAACACGCATGTGAGAGCCGCCAAAGCCAATAAAAACATTCTTGCATCTGTCGGTCTTTTTGGCAAAGCCCTGAAGTTTATATTATACATTACATCAGCTCCTCTTTTCCGCTTGTGGTTAAGGGCTGAGTTCAAATTTAAAAAGAAGAATGGGTAGTTTGTAATATTTAACACACAACCTGATTTTAGATAGAAAGACATTAGATAGTAAGTGTCAAATATTCTTCTGCCTATGTTAGCATGAGAAGTTCATTTGTCAACACTGGTGCACTGTGTAACTTTTCCGGTGTAGAGTCCGCCACCTGCATGTCTTTATTGACTTGCTTTTGCTTTGTGTAGGATGATTCACAGTATATTTTTAACCTTGCTTCTATTTCACAATTTAAAATGATAAGAAGAAGGCATAACAGTCTAAGTATGGGTACCATAGTGGTTCAGTCTGTTAGCATCAATAGACAGACTCTCCTTCTAGTTAATTGTTTATAATTGTGATGCTATGTTCTTAGAAACTCTTGGCTTACAGGATGATTGTGTGTGGCTAAACACCAATTACCAAATAGTCCATAGGTATACTAAACATCATTACGACATAACCTGTTCAATGAAGAATACCATTGATTCTTCAAACTCTGAAGTCTTAATTTTTCCTTTTTTTGTGTGTAATTTTGCTGCTTCGGCCATTATCCCACCGTTTCCCTCTCCCAGGCCATTTCCATTGACAATTGGAAATGGCTTATTCTTGATTTCCATTAAAGTTGATCAATTGCACAGACCCACACACAACAGAAATGGCAATATTGTGAAATTTTCCAAAAATTATGTGATAAAAGTACTTTGAAAATGTGAATCTAAGTCACCAAATCATAATCATCCCTAAATATTTCACTTTATAAAGTAAACCAAATAAAAAGTTAGTTTTGTTTATTATTACAGTATTGACGGATGTCCTCTTTAGTTGCAGACTGACAGGAGTTGAGTGGGTGTGGGTTGCAGGATGGCTCTTGCAGGAGTTCTTAGTCATAATCTGAGGCTGTGGTTGTATCAGTACAGTGAGAGAGTGGTCTGTGTTTGCGTGTATTTGTGTGTGCGTGTGTGTTTTGGGGGAGGAGGTGCTAGTGGGACGTGTGTAGGAGTTTCCAGGTGTGCCTGATACTCCCCTCTGTCGTAGTGTTGAGAAAGCAGTTTTGGTTGTTTTGGACACACTTTGACCTTTTCTTAAGGCCGTACTACTATTGTTTTTCCATTGATTTGGTTGGTTAATATGCCTTTTTGGGTGGGAAAAATCTAACACAATATTGAAGTTGTATATATGTAAAACTATATTATTATTGATGCTGATGACTAATAATATTACCACCATTACTACTACTAATACTACAGTAAAGTCATTATTACTACAACTGCACTATTACTACTGCCACTACTGCTGTTACTTCTACTGCTGCGACTACTGCTACTACAATGCCTGCTATTACAACTACCAGTGCTACCACTACTCTTACAAATACACCTTCCTGTATTGCTACTACAACTTTATATTACTGCTGCTTCTGCTACAAGTTCCACCACAACTGTTAATACTTCCAGTACTGTACAGTACAGTTACTTCTTGTACAAATAACACAAATATTACTACCACTAAAAAAGCCTCCGGCCTTTTACATTTTTATCTAGAAAGATTTCCTCTTTTAACTGAGCCACTTCAATAACAAAAGATCAGTGTGTATTGGCCATTAAAGGACTGAAACTGGATACACACCAATAACTTGTGTATTGGATTTAAATGCAAAGTAGTGTACATGTCTGCTACTGTTCTGTACATTTTTGAGCAAGCAAGTAATTTTTATTTCTGCTTTTTAATCTCTTTCCCAGTTTTGGATGAAGTATAATATGTAATGTAGTCGCGTACGCATTTACACTTTTACACACAACATTAAAATTGGGACTAAACTGGGACTAACCTAGATCATGACTATAACAGGACCATACCAGGTCTATATCACTACTAAACTAGGACTCAAACCAGGACAAAGATGTAACATAGGTCCATATATCCTCACTAAACCCTGTCCATTATGTTTATTTATTTACTACTAATTATAGTTAGTAGGTTATTTTAAGGTCCTCTTTGTGGCATTGTTTGCCTTCACATCTAATTACATAAAGGTTTTAAGCGCTAAGGTTATAAGGAGGAAGTCATGTTAGGACATGTCCCTCCATGCCCCCTCTGTCTGTCCACTGTCTGTCAGTGGGTAAAAATGGTAAATATGCGAAAGTCACCTTACAAGATGGGTCATGTCCACCTCAAGTACAGCTATGAATTAACTTTATAGTTTAGAAAAATTAAACTACTGAACAATTGACAAATTATTCCAATATACATGTATAGTCAACATTTAGGTCTACGTGTCCTAGTTTTCCTAAAATTTAGGCTTAGTTTATTGTGAGTGGTCATCTTTACTGTAATAAGATAGTAATTGATGCTTTTAAGAGTAATATAAATCCTAAATATTATTTCCACTTGCTTCCTCTTTTACAGTCTTCAAGTAATATTTATTTCAAACAGTTTAGTAACTTCTATTTAAGATGATGAAGAAACGTATACATGTTACCCCACTGTTCAACTTGTTGCCCCCAGTGTATACCTAGTCTTGGTAAACAAAACACTGCATTTCTTTCTTTCTTTCTTTGTCTTTGTTTTAGATTGTTATGCACATGTAGTCCACACGGAGGCGCCCTAAACTTACTGCATCACTGTACTGTACTGTAGCACGTGTATTGGACATAGCATCTTGATTTATCGGCTTTACAGATCGCTCTTTCTTATGTCGTTGTGTATAATTGAAAACGTTTTTTGTACTGCAAGTCTATTTTTAGTTTTTTAATTTAACCCTGGAGACTTGTTTTCTACTGTCAAGAGAATAGGAATCCCCTTTTGTCCCGCGGGAGTTCACCATTGCCGGCAGATGTAATAGAAATCAATCTTTGGTCTTAACACGTTTTAATTTAGTAGATGAGATAAATTCCGATAACGAGGAGCGTCAGCCTGGGCAACGCGAGCACAACACAACAATTCCAGGGTTAATTTATAGACTAATGTGCCCAGCCCGACCGATCCTCTGCTTGTTTTCGAGTACTACGGCTCTTTCTTCTTCCTTTCTATCCGGTTTTCCCCGGTTTAATCCAACCTCCGCTCTGTCCCCTCGAATATTTTATGCAAAACTGCGTCAGCCGAGGTCCAGGTGGGGGCGTTCCCGCATAGATTACGCAAATGAGCCCGGTCTGCGCCAATCGGGAGCCCCGGTTGCGGTTGTGTTCGCTGGCTATATTATGCGCTCCTCCGTCGAGCCGCAGATCCTCCAGAGTAGAGCCGATATGAGCTGACCTTGGGTTGTTTGTGCCGCTGGTCTCGGTGCACTGGCTTGTAGTTGTGGATATTTTTAGAAGGAAAGCGAGTCGTTTGGATGCGGCTTTCGGCTCGGGGAGAGGAGCTGATCTCGCCGCGGAGAAGGTCGACTCTGAACGGGGCTTTTTGTCGCTGCGGGCTCGGGCAGAAAGATGAGCAGTATGAACGCGCCGTGCTATTCAGTGGCGATGGATCTAGGCGTTTGCCAGCTGAGAAATTTCAACTCCATTTCGTTTTTGTCGGCGTTGTTAAGCGCAGAGGGTTCGCATCTCACGCTTGAAAACAGGTAAAACGACAAATAAAATGCGCTATAAGGAATCATTTGCTTCGGTGTTGCGTACGGGCATAGCTCCTCTTCACCTGCAGCATAATGTTACCGCAGACATGGATGCAGCTCGGTTTTTAGATCAGGTTTCTGTAATGGCTTGTGCGATGCTCCCGACCTCCATCGCTTTCCACAAAACCTTAAAAATGAATCCCGCTTTCTAGAAATGTCCAGAAATAGCTTTGATCCAGCCCCTTTAGTGCCTAGGCGGGTTTTCCTTCATAAAGGCTTTTTCCTTTTCCTTTCCTTTATGTGATCCCGCAGGCCGTAGATTTGTAGCACTGGCTCGAGACGTTTTTTTAATGTCATCTTTCTGTTTTACAGTTCATCTGGAGCCAGCGTTGTGGCCATAGACAACAAGATTGAACAAGCAATGGTGAGTGTCTTTACCCTTTTACTTTTATTTTAATTTATTCATTTAAAATCTGAAGTTCTTCATTAATTTACAACTGTTGGCCCACGGTTAACATCAGTGTGCATTTTACAATTTACACAATAAAAATGACATCAGGGGTTTATCAAAACTAAGTAAAAATAAACATTTCTCGTATTTTAACTAATTAATCTCCAAGTAGAATTTGAGTAGAATTGAATTTTCTGCTCTGGTTTTGTTTGGGATTTTGTCAGCCCTGTTGCTAGGCAAACACAAGGCTCACACAGCTGTTAAAAATATCCCGCACTCTGATTGGCTGATTTTTGTTTGTGGGTGGGACCATGACGTTTTCTCCGTCTGTTGCGCTTTCGCTGTGTTTAATCATCAACAGCCTCTGCAAAAAACTGTAAATGTAGTTCAGATTGTAAGCAAACATGATTCTTACATAACAATACACAAACTTTAAAAACATGCAGTGCTTTTTTACATCTAATATTGTGCTTGAATTTGCTGTCTTCTATGAAAATGGTAATAAAGGAACATTTATATAACAAAGGATCATTTTCAGACCATTATTGCCACTTGCAAGATGTATAGTAATGAAACAGAAATTGTAATTTGAAAAGTTGCAATTGCAAGGACCTCCATTAATCAGCTAACATAACTTACTTTGCAAACAACAAATTATTCTATCTTAATAAGTTAAATGTCCCTCTACAAACATGTTCTGAAAAGCATGTGATTCTTGTATTAGTGTAGCATTTCAGTAATCTCCTGAATGTTAATGCTCCTGGACACGTTTAAAATGTGAACAGAAATCGCAAATTGAATCATAGTCTGTTTGCTCGTCAGAAAAATTGTGCTTCAGTATTTTTCCCAGAATCATTCAGCCCAACAACAAAGTCCCTTCATTCATCTAACCCACAAAAAAATGGATGGATAGATCTAACGTGTTATTTTTATGTAATTTCTCCAGGACCTGGTGAAGAGCCATCTGATGTACGCTGTCCGTGAGGAGGTGGAGGTGCTGAAGGAGCAGATTAAAGAGCTGATCGAACGAAACTCACAACTGGAGCAGGAGAACACGTTGCTCAAGACCCTGGCCAGTCCAGAGCAGATGGCCCAGTTTCAGGCCCAAGTCCAGACCGGCTCCCCTCCACCCGCAGCCACCGCCACTGTCCCGGGACCACCCATCCTCACGCAGCCTGCCTCGCACTCCTCTGGCCCCTCTGCGTAGCATGGGCATAGACTCACAGACTTTTTTGTTTTGTTTTGCGCTCAAATACAGAGTCGCCCCTTGCCTATAACAGCATGAGTTTTTGTTTTGCTGTTATGACAAGATTTTTGCACATATTTATCTCAGAGGGGAGGTAACCGGCAGCAGTAGAGGTGACAATCTTGAATGCTGTATCACGATTGGGGTGGTTGGATTCCTGAGGAGAATAAACCTGAACATTTTGCCAAAAAATACAAAAAAAAAATAAACTACATGGACATATCAACTCGAATGTCTTACCAACATTAGCGACAACTTTAGGAATTCACTGTGCCTGCGTCTGGATTTTAAGAGATGTCGATTTTACTGAGAAAGTAGAGGAGATATAGGATTGTAATGGTTAACAGCTTGCTCCATGATGTAAATACAACACTCTATGGGCTATTGTTACAGAAAAGGAGAAAATCAGCCTTGTTAGAGTGACACATATTGATGAATGTGATAAAGACACAAGCTCCCATCTGGAATGGGGTAGAAAAGCAATGTTTTTCGGGGGGGCCACTTGGAACAACACTAAACTAGCAACATTGATGATGTTACTTAAAACTATATTGGGTTGGTGGGAGGAACAAAAATGTTTCGTATGGAGATAACGATCTATATTTTCAGTATTTGACTTTCTCATTTGCCCTGCGACAGAAAGCTCAGTGTTGCTGTTATCTCAACCCTGAATTAAGTGGCATGTCATTTGAAACTCTATTGGTCAGGGTTGGGAGAGATAATGGGCTTTACGCTGCATATTTTTTGTTTCATTTTTACCGAAAAGAGTGATGGAAAGGAGGATAATGTATATTTCTGTACAGTGTAAGTACATTGTAATATAGTGAGGAGGGGGAGGGACAACAAATGATATTTAGGTCACGCAGATATGAGCAGGAACGTGGTCTAGCTCAGTCTGTGTCTATTTTTAATGCTGAATCTTCAGGACTGTCGATCTAAATGGACTAGGATATTTAAACTGCAGACATCTCACTACCGCAACATTTCCACTTTTACCGATGTAATGCACATTTTGTTTTTCTTTGACAGTGAATTCTGGGTGAACCATAACTGAAAAGATACAAATGTTTTTTTGGTTGTTTTTTTTTGGTGTTATCAGTTGTATGCTCATGTTCTGTGCATGTCTCTGCTAAACCCGGATGAAGAAACTGTAACGTTCAAGCCACAAACGCACTTGACAGCTGCACTTCAAAACTTTCAATAAACGTGCTTCATGAAGAATGATCACTCTTGCCTCTGTCTCTGTATTCATAGGTCGTCATTAGCTGTGCTTTAGGGTGTGTTCACACTTCACATTTAAATTGGAACTAACCTGGACTAGATCAGAACTAACCCAACACTAGAACAGGACTGAATCAGGTCTACAACAGAACTAAACTGGGCTCAAACCCTGACCAGGAAACGTGTGAATGCACCCTTAGTTTAGAAACAACATATTAACTACTAACTTTGCCTGGGATCACAAATACACACTTCTCTATTTAAAAAAAAGAGGCAAAAGTCTGAATAATACTTAAAGACATGAGTACTTAATTACGTCTGAGGGAATTTACAATGTTTTTTTGTCTGAAGACTACGTTTTCAGCTTTGTAAGAAATAGATACTTTTGTACATTATAATATTCATCATTAATGAATGTGTAATATTAGCTCTACTTTTAACTAACATACCACTTGTTTAGGGAGTAATATGTGGACTCTTAAATTAAAGTCTCCCTGAAAGTTTGATAATAACTCATTTTATATTGCAATTAATCCATGGAAGCGGCATCTCCATAAATGCTCTATATTTATTTGAAAAAGATAGCTTTGACACAACACAATAATTTCCACTGATATGGCACATTGTCAGCAGGAATCACATGTCTTCCAACACTCTCACCTCTTCATTCACACAAACACACCATTAAATAATGCACAAAGCCAGTGAACAATGCGTATGATTTTCGGTGGCGTGGTTTTCGACTGTCCGTAGAAAAGCTGTCAGTACCACACATAGAGAGGTCCAGAGTGTATTCAGTGATGTTAAAATCTCAGATGGAGGGCAAGGGCCAATGATTCTATGGGCGAGGCACCATTTTTAAACAAAAAATCCACAAATGTTGAACTTAATATATATTTTGGTTAAAATAAGCCTCTCAAACTCATTTAGAGTGTGGCTTAGTGAAATGCTTTGTCTATAATCTACAATTAATAAAATCACAACTTTTTGAAACTCTAAAAAAAAAAGTGTTGACTATTCATGGGTTTCAACTTCAGACTTGAAGATAATATCTGGTAGTTGAGTTAATAAAGATTAATGACTGTTGGCTAATTGCCATGACAACAGTCACCTATTTATCAGAGTGAAACCCACGGATAGTGCTACATTTGTGTGCTATAGCTTAAACTTTGGGGCAGCTTTGAAGCCAAATAATTACAAAGATATTAACCATAAACCGGGTCAAGAAAATTTTAATTTTTAGCAGCATTTTCTACCATAGCATTCTGACCTGCCCTCCATCTTTGTTTCAAACCGTAGGCCCTTTTGAACGCTGTGACATCATGGCGAACACATCCGATTGGGCGGGACAGGAGAATGGGCGGGTCTTGTGGGCTCGAGGTTGGTCCTGGAGGTTTGGGTTCAGTCTCTGGGCCTCTGGACCAGGAGGGGGGTCAGGGGTAAGCGAGGGTAGGTCGGGCACAGAGAGGGTCATCAGGGGGGTGGGATCACATACCCATACGAATGCTCTGGATGATCTGAAATATGGCTGCAAAGACACAGGTGAGAAAGGATGTTAGAAAATGGGTTCATGAAGTAAGTTGGTTATTAGAGGCCCTATACCCGATTTTTTGAGTACCAAGTACCAACAAAGAAAAACTGTGCCTTTCCAAGCACCACCAGATGTAAATCAACTATATAACTGGGCCATTGCAGCTCTAATCTAAGGCTCCACCAGGTCTATAAATGGACTATATAATTTCCCTTGTAGTTCTAAACAAGACATTACCCAAAAGAGGACAAAAAAAGTGGATTAAATTACCTCTAAATTAGGCAAATCCACAAACTGAAGAGCTGTCAAATTACCACCACCAGCTTGAGAAACACTGATCTAGTTAATGTTTAATTTACATGAGCAAAAATATCATGTTGATGAAAACTATGATGAAATGGAAACACACACATTTTCTACGGGCACAGTGAAGTGTCTATTTTCTGTATAAGCAATTTCCTTACCAAACTGGTCAGAAAAATAAAGTGGGTTGTTTCCCAATTAAACCAGGTAAAAGCAGCAGTCTGCTCGCCAACATCAAATTTATGGCACAATTAAAGTAAAGGAAAAGTCTGCTTCCCTCTGGCTACGTCTGCTTCTTGGGCGTGACAATAACACTGGTCAGATAAACAAAGCAGGTACATTTGTATTTTGGCTATAGTTACACAACAGTCTCTTTTAACACAATACATGATGTCATGTTGGTATACTGCACAGTGATTAATATTTTACAGCTAATGTCATCGTTTCCTCGGGGGGTGTGAAGCTAACTGTAGACACTACTCTTTCAACAGTCTGACCAGAAATTACTTAGTTAGAACTACATAGGCGAGCTGATTTATGCTGTTAAACAACTCCCTCTCAAATAACATTACAGTCACAAGCTAGCTAGCATTAGCCAACAGTTTTTCAGTTAGTCACTCTCACCTTTTTTGTTGAAAATCAAACTCCTAAACAGGAACATGAATGCTTGTATTAGTCACAGTCTCCTGAAAATGTGTTGTTTAAATCTATTTTGTATTTTTGGTGGGGGTTTTTCAGGCTATATTTACTAATGTGTGCATTATGTCACCATGATAACTGATGAACATTTTCCCCTACACATACATGTTGAACACCCCCAGTGTGATGTCACTATATAAATATAAACAGAGTAATTAAAATAGACAGAGGGTAAAGATGCAAATAAAACGTAGGTGCAACACAAAAAGCACAAATGCTTTATAAATAATGAGAATGAAACTCTAATTACCTTGCAGCATTTGAAAAGAAGTCCTTTAACTCAAGCCCTGTTTTGTTCAAAGCATGTTAATGTAATTTTCAGTTCAAAGGGCTGCTTACCTGAGCCGCACACAACAAACACAAAGAGGGCGAGGAGCCAAGGCCCGACTGGATATTTCTCCTCCTGCGGCCTCTGGGCAAAACAAATCATATATGATACATTTAAATTAGGCCAGGTCTTAGTCATGGCTACAATGTTTAGTCTGTGGTGTCCTTAGTCTGTTGTGTAGGCTACAAAACAGACATGTCAGTCTTAAAATAATGTGTACATTTAAACTCAGACAACGACTAGACAAAAGCTTTGAGTGAAATTTTCGTTAAATTTTCTTTTTCTAATTATGGCAGTAGGGCAGTAATTAAATTTTAAGTTAATTAATTCCAACTACACCATAATTGAAATAATTGTAAAGTAATTTAGTAACTGAATAAGACAAAGCAGATATCCATTCATCCATTTTCTTCCGCTTCTCCGGGGCCGGGTCGCGGGGGCAACAGTCTAAGCAGGGACTCCCAAACTTCCTTCACCCCGGACACTTCCTCCAGCTCCTCCGGGGGTACCCAGGCCAGCCGAGAGACATAGTCCCTCCAGCGTGTCCTGGGTCTTCCTCCCAGTGGGACATGCCCGGAACATCTCCCGAGGGAGGCGTCCAGGAGGCATCCGGAACAGATGCCCGAGCCACCTCAGCTGGCTCCTCTCGACGTGGAGGAGCAGCGGCTCTACTCCGAGCTCCTCCCGTGTGACTGAGCTCCTCACCCTATCTCTAAGGGAGTGCCCAGCCACTCTGCGGGGGGGGCGCTTGTATCCGCGATCTTGTCCTTTCGGTCATTACCCAAACCTCACGACCATAGGTGAGGATAAGAACATAAATTGACCAGTAAATTGAGAGCTTTGCCTTTTGGCTCAGCTCCCTCTTCACCACAATGGTCCGATACAGCGACCACATCACTGCCGATGCTGCACCGATCCGCCTGTCAATCTCACACTCCATCCTCCCCTCACTCGTGAACAAGACCCGAGATACTTGAACTCCTCCAGTTGAGACAAGGACTCTCCACCCACCCGGAGAGTGCAAGCCACCTTTTTCCAGTCAAGAACCATGGCCTCGGATTTGGAGGGTCCCCTCCTGCCCCTGACTGGGCCTAGACATTTTGTCCATAAATGCAATCAACAGAACCGAGTATAGAGCTGGTCCAGTGGCCGGGACCAAAACCACACTGCTCCTCCTGAATCCGAGGTTCGACCATCGGTCAGATTCTCCTCTTCAGTACCCTGAATAGACCTTACCGGGGAGGCTGAGTGTGATACCCCTGTAGTTGAAACACAACCTACGGTCCCCCTTCTTAAACAGAGGGACCACCACCCTGGTCTGCCAGTCCAGAGGTACTGCCCCCAAAGCAGATATATTACATTAAAATGTTATGGAAAATGTGTAGATTTTGCGTTAATAATTGTGTTAATCATCAGCATGGCCTCAAGCAGTATCACTTAAGCTCAAATTTAGAAAGAAAAAAAAAAACAAAACATGCACACGTTCCAAAAAAAAAAACCCAAAAAAAAACAGTTGCAGACTGTCCTACTTCAATTAAAGCTATTGGGCCATTTTTTTAATTAATCTTGACTAATTCTTCATAATACATGAAAAAATAGCAAGGTATTCTAAAAGTCATTTCAAATGCTGATACCCAACAGACATATCAGGTACATGTATTTTATCGACTAAAAGCAGCTATGGAACATATTGCAACATGCCTGTGCTGCTGATAACATCCACAAAAACAACTTTAGGACAGTTCAATAACAAACCAGAACTAGCACAGACTTTCCACACAGAAATTTGGGATGAGTGAGAGAAGATATGGGCCCGGACAGATTTGGGAGCACCCTTGATTCCCGTGGGATGAGCTCATGACTTACAGTCTGTGGGATGGTGAGTGACAAAATAATATGACACAAAAGATGTCCTCAAGTTGTTTTGTTTTGTCAGGAATAAAAACGTGATACTCTGTGTGACTGGCTGCATGGTTAACCTCATTCTGAGATATAGGAAGACTTGGACGTCACTAAAATGCACAACAGCAAAACCATTTTCAATGGGAGATAAGAGAAATGACGTTTGTGAACCTGCTGCTTTTGTGAATGTGGGTAAAGGTCGACTAAAGAAATTTTTGTTCAACTCAAGACAAGCTCTGTGTTGACTGATCAACTAAAAGACATGGCACTGGCAAATGCTCTCAAAATTATTAGGAACTCAGATGAAAACAACTACAGAAAAGTACTAGTAAACAGCATCTTCAAAAGGGAGAAGGCAGGTTATACTGTCCAGTCACTCAAGCTAAATGTATCTACATCGTAATCTATGTATCTACATCGTCTTCCTAGTCCATATAAATCCTTATAATCCAAATAAAAAAGATTAAATAAGGGTACATTCTCAATTGCACATAGGTCACATAAAAACTGGGATTAAACTGGGAATAAACCCAGAACAAAACCTAGAGACCAGGATTATACCAAGACTAGAACAGGACTAAAATCAGGACTAAACTGGGCTCAAACCAGGACCAAATAATGATGGCAAAAGGACACTAAGAAATTGCTATTTTTTTCTCATACTCCTACTATCAAATATGGCTGTAAGGATGTCACATAACATCCCATTTACAGTGCCCACACACATGGTTGTTCACAGACAGTACAGTGAGATGATGTCACTCTTAGATGGGGAGTAGTAGGTGATATTTTTTAGATTATCCCCATGGTGATATTCAAAAAGTCTTATGGTTTCCATTCAAAATGTGCTCACATGTGCCGGTACAGATTGTGGTTAAGGTTCAAGCATTGCACAAAAAGTGAATGGACAGTAAGAATTAAACCCAGAAATGCAGAAACATCCCTTTCTACCCTTATTTGTAAGTCAGTTTTAATTTTAATTTGCACAATACAACACAAAGAGTAGCTATAGATGCAATTTCCGACCATTCTCCTGCATGATCAAACCAGGAGGGCCACCCACATGTAAGTACTCTTTACTTTTATGTGCTCAAAGCAGTTTTTAAATAGTTTTTTTTAGTGAATGGAGATTGTCTATGCTGTCATACAAATAGTAACACTGCCTGATAATAATGTATTTATCTGTTCCACAAATGGGAAATTTCATTGTAATACCCTGATAATTACGGACCCGCTACATCAAATCAGCTTAAACATAAATATAAAAAAAACATGTTGAGTAAATGTGTAATTATTATGATCCATGAACGACTTCCAGTGAGTTTCTAATCCCCATTACATTAAGTCTAATGTGCAATAGTGGAATGTTTTTACAGTATATTTTATATTAGTTCAGTAGCTTTAATTTTCAATGTGAACACCCAAAATGATCAACTATGTTCTCCCTTTCACTGTTAGCTGCACAGCTGTAATATCATCTTTAAACTTGTACCCTGTACCCTCCGGAGGGCGGGGATCCTGTTCTTCTGTCACACATTAGCATCTTGCCTGATTTTGAACATATGCGCCCTCATGTATAATAAACAACCATGAGTCATACTATACATGAGATATTTTAGGGAACAGCGATACATTTAGTTCAGGTCCTATGGTGTGAACGTCACCTATGTGGGCTAATTTCATGCTGGCATCTTCAATGTGCTCACCACTCACCAGCGTCTTGGCTACGTTTCCTCTTTGCGTGATGTTCTTGCTGTGTTTTTCGTTGGCCATGCGGATCCTTTGTTTTGCCACCATCTTCCGAAATAAAGCCGGATGCCCTGGGTAAACAAATTAGTGTGTTTTTTGCCTGTTATTTGCTCAAGCCGGAGCGACAAGACAAGGTGTCAAGTAAACAAAACGTAACAACGACCAAACCGGAAGTTATATTTAATGCGATCAAATTATTGATTTCAAACTCACGTATGCTGCCTAGATTTTAATTATTTCGTTTTCCGAGTAAACGATTGACAAAATATACAACTTATATCCAATTAATTTCATTTAATTCTAAATTATTGAATTTGTGTGTTTTACGATGAAAAGTAAAACCGGAAGTACTATGGTACACATTTGGGAGTTTTGACAACACCTCTGTAACATCACACTGTAATAACGGGATTTATTAGGTCATTAAGAGGCATAAATAAAGATTGTATTCATGCATCATATCTAGACAAACTAAGAGGCTTTAGAATTTAAAGGAAAATATTATATTTGAGAAGAAACTCACAATTAGGCTATTCAAAATCAAAATATAAGTGTATACTATATTGTATAATACATTAAAAAACATCATTGGTAGAGCGATCAGATCCGCTGACTGGCTGTGTGATTCCAGTTCCCACAGATGAATACTGTCATTGTGTCCTGGGGCAAGACACTTAACATCTCCTGTGTCTGCGTACACTGGTGTGTGAATAGGTGAGTGGTTCTTCAACTAATCCTAAAAGCATGTGGTTTGGAGTAGAGTTCAGGCTTTGTGTTAATGAGCAATGATTCAAATTCTCTATGGTTTATGTTTACAAAATGTAATTCCACACAATATGCAAACTTATAAGCACAATATGATTTTGGTTTGACTAAAACTAAATTTAAAAAATGGACACAGCAAAGAGTGTGTTTCCACCATCTGATCAGAATATGTGGTTATTACAAAACTGTTTTCTAAAGCTGAAATGTCGAGATGTTTCTATTGTTGATGTCAGGCTTTGTGTCAGAGCTTTTGAATCCATTGCAGCAAACTTGCATCACTCCTTCAATCAGACAGATGACTGAAGTGACAGAGAGAAGAGGAGGAGGAGTGGGAGTTGTCATGGCAACTGCATCAAAGGCTTTGTTCCAACACAAAACAAAAACCCAGAGACTCAAATCAAGTGTATGGCCCTCATGTTACAGCAGGGGACATATGTAATCACACGGTGTCTCAAGTACAAGCCATAACACTAACACACAATTATTTCATTAAGAGTAAGTGAACCAGAGAACACGTTTACTGACATGTTATTCAAATTACATTTGGCAATTAAAGGAAAAATATTAAGCAAAATGGCTATGGATGCTAAAGGATCTGCTGCTAAATTAAAGAAGAACAGACATATCAAAACAATATGAACAGACCTAAATCTAAATCAACATGCCCCAAATGTATGAAAACTTGTAGTGTTTTGTTGTGGCGATCCTTGGCGCACATATCGTCCACTATTGTACAGAAGTCGCCCACTCACACCTACAGACTTCCTGCTCCCAGTCTGCTGCTCTCTGTGTTTCTCAGTGTTTGTTTACATAAAGGTACCGGCACCTCTACCTCCCACTGGCTCCTCTGTCTCTACACTGCAGAAAAAGGAGTATTTGTCCCTCTACCTGATTGTTAATCTCTTAAAACATGAAAAAACTAGTTCATTTGAAAGAGTTTGCAGTAGTTCATAGAGAGACCAGAGCAGAGTTTTGCTTTCATGTTAAAGCTAAAAACAACCAGCATGCTAACAATGCACTTTAGATGCAGACAGTACACACTGGTCCCAATTTGACAGAGATGCTTTACAATGTATCTGGACTGGAGGAATACAAATTGTACTTTATTACAATTATGAAAACATCTGGTAGAGCCACTTTAAATTTAATTTAGAATATGTATTTTTTCGATGAGTTGGTATTGATTTGTAGGTTTAAAGTAGAGTATACAATTTGCTTCAAGATGTTTTCACTGATTTTAACACATTTTTCTTTATTACTTTATATGTTATATGTTATATGTTTCCTTGCTCCAGGGGGAAACTGGAGCACCTGGAGGAAACATGCTAACTGCACTTGAGGTTTAAACTTTGGACTTTACTGCTGTGAGGCGCAAAGATGAACCACCCTGCCATTCTGCTACCATATTATAAAGTATTAGAACATAAAGGTGGTATATGGAAAGTTAGTTAGTTAGTTAGTTAGAAAGCTTTTTACACAGTTCATTTTTGCAGTGTGGCAGAGTGAAGAAGAGTGGGACAAAGCTGGACACAGATCAGATGTCTTGTGTTCAAAGTCAAACTTGACCTAGATTTTCCTCTGGTCCCCAGGATCACCTTTGTCTGTGGACGACAGAGAGACAGTCTATAACGGAGATAAGGTAAGTAAAGTGTTCTCATTTTGTGCTAACACCGGACAAGATAACAAGGTGACTGGTCAGTATAATGTATTTGGGAAACTAAAAATGTTTTAGCATAGTTGCCAGTCTAATATCAGTATGCTATATTGTTTAAAGTTGTGCACCCTCCTCTTCTGGTGGAGGGTGCACAAACTGCTTGATGTTTCATAGTATGGCATTAATCTTATCTATCTTGCACAACTTTATATATATGGACAAAGCTAACCCACTAGCCGCCACATTCCAAGCAGAAAGTGAACATGGGGGCACTTCCGGCTCCATCGACTCTGGCTTCAGTTCACTTTACATTGAACAAATGTCACCCTCTCTCTGTAACTGCTGCAGCAAGCTACGTCATTTTGGTCTTAAAATGCCCTAATTAACCTGCTCTACATGATCCGGGTCACCATTCCACAGATCTGACCTGTAACTTGGCCAACTAGTGTCTTCATGGAGATAGACATATTTAATGCCATGCTGTGGAACATTCCAAGCTGGTAGTGGCCCATCCAACCAAGAAAGTTCCATGGTGCACCTTTAACCTCCAGGAAAAGTCAGTACTGGATCAAATTCTTCATTTTTGGCATGGATAAATCAGTGTCTCGATGAACTAGAGTCTGTTTCACTGAGATCTGGCCAACTGCTTCTAGTTTTTATTTGCAGTACAATGCTCCTACTCAGCACTGTACAAAGAAAGTGAAACCCGACACGCGAGTGAGTAGAGTACATGAATGGCAGCATCTCTGGAGGTCATTTTAGTGCAAATACAAAGGGCCATGTAATGTCTGCGAATATAAAGAGCTATTTATCTCTATTTGGTCCTCTCCTCATTCATTTTATAGACGAGTATTATATGACTAAGTGAGAGTTCTGTTATTCTATTATTTATTTTTTTCCCTCATTCCAACCAGTGCATATTGCTGTTGTGTCTTTGGGCAAAACATTTCATCCATGTTGTCTGAATGTAATACTTGAGTGATGGATGCTGGTCAGATTGCTTTGATTATGCACAGAAAGGCAGCCATGCTTTTGTCAGTCTACCCCAGGGCAGCTGTGGCTATAGAGAAAAGGCTGAATTAACTTTTTCAACATTTTCAACCAAAATTATTGAAATGAACAATATTATTAGCGACAGACCAATATGGCAGATGTTTGCACTTTTTAGCATATTGACTATCGGCCTTATTAATTCTCTATTTTGTTTGGGTTTTGAGTTTCTTATTGGGTTTGTAGTAAAACTGGCCTGTGACTCAGTTTGTAGTGAATTAAAATGATATAGTTAAGTGAAAATAATCTTAATCAGCTCAAAATATCAGACCTAAATATCATTTCTACCTAAAAGGGCCTATTGTCCATTGCAGAAATCCACATATGGCAGGAGTATGTGTTTTCCTCCCAGATGTGAATGACCACTATATGTTCACGTGCAGATTTTCCAGCCAATCTCACGTGTTTAAACCTCCAGTTGCAAAATTAGACCTCTTCCCTACATGGAACAGTTTTCTCTCCCCCTGTGCCGCTGGAAATGAGCCCTGTCAGCCGTGTGATGTTTATGTGGTGTGGGATATCCCATTTTTCATGAGTGATGTGTTCGCTGACACATGCATCCATTAGGGGATATTGCAGGTAAATAGGTGGAAAATACGCCACGGTAAAGAAAAGTGAAGTAGTTATACAGGCGGAGAGTGACAAGGTGTATTATGTGTGAGGTAATTATAGGTAATGATTTAGGGCAGTGGTTCCAAAATGTGGGTTGGGACTGAAAAGGTAGGTCAGAAAAAATATAATTGGATGCCAGAAAAAAACATATGTAAGCATTATGTCATTCTTTAAAATGCTTGTTGTTCATGGTCAATAAACTATAGTGCTAAACAGAAGTGTAGCTCATTTATGATATGAATAATTATGATGAGAATAAAACTGAATTATTGCCTTGGGAGGGTCTTCATGCAATGTAAACTAATTATAATGTGCTAATAGACCAACAAATGAGCCAGACTGGCTCATATATGTCATGTGGTAATACAGGAAGTGCTCTGCTGTGTTTTTAAACTCCATACACCTTCACTAGAATCATTTGGATAATTTCAGCCCTGGTCTTGTCAATCTCTACTAAACTAAAAGTAAAAGTGTTAACTTCCACTACATGACATCACAAGGTGGGGCAGAGCATTTTGAGGTTTGGAGATGTAGACAGACTAATAATAAAGGATTATACAAATGTGTGAATGAAACAAAACACAACTCCTGATATGTTTTTGATGAGGTAACAACATTATGACATGGCTAAGAGCTCACAAAAGTCAATTTTGCGTAATACAGGTCCTTTAAAACATAGTTTAAAGGTGCACTATGTAACTTTTCTGGTGGAGGGTCTGCTACCTGCCGATGTTATTGCTTTGCTTGAAATGTACCACAGAACAGCATGAAGCTTACTATCTCCATGGAGATAGTAAGATCAGTGAAAGTGTGGACAGTAAAATTGCATGATTTTATTAGCCTAGCAATAAAACTTCTGTAGTTGAAAAGATGCAAGATTAATAACTTTGAATTACTGAACATTCTAGACAAAGCAAAAACATTTTCATGACAACCAGGTCCACTGAAAAGTGCACTTTTAAAATCTCTGCAATGCCATTAATCTTCACATGAACGTTGACCCACTTTTCCCCTGACCCAGTATTTTTTAAGCCCAATACAGAAGACTAGCTTTAGTGGCTATCTCAGTGTTTAGCCACCTGCACTTGTGGTTTACATGAGCAGATAACAGGCTGTGCTCTGGAGGCTCCTGTGTTTTTGACCAAACTAAACAGACATGTGCAGAGCAGAGCAGGCTGAGTGCTCATTACACTAACACGCGGAGGATGGTAGCCTGCTAGGGTCACTGTCAACACCGACGCTCGTGGGACAGGAGCAGATGTGATTCAGCTTTACAAGGGAAATACCTGAGATAGCAACAAAAACACATTGTTAGCCAAAAAGAAATGTGTAAAAAAAAAACAGTAAAAATGGTCTTAAATTGTCTTAAAAAACAATTTAAAAACATTTATTTTGTCCATACACATACTATAGATCACAAGTATATTTACTCTACGTGCACAGTGTTGTATTTTATTATCTTTATGCCTTTTTATAAGTAAACATTATCCAATAACAACACTGTTTTGCATGTCTGAAACAACCAGAGACAAAAATACAAAAAAAAGTTAAAAATAAAAACAGTATAAACAAATAAAAACAAAAACAAAAACAGAACTAAACACCTGCACAAATAAAAATAAAATATAGGAGGACTATCTCAATATTTATCTACTATTAAAATAGTCACTAAAACATTGCCAGACTGAAGTACATTTTCACTGTTTGTTTATCAGTGAAAATGTACTTTTCTGTAAGTATTACATTATTACATGATATTTCTCAGAAGATTTTGGTAAGCTAGGTTTTTCCAGTAAAAATAGGCGTCTGGCTAATTGTGAATGGTGTAACATAACTCAACATTCTTTTGCTTACTGTTTTTGTATCTTAAAATATCTGTCATCTTTAAATATTTCTTGTTAGATTGGTTAGCTTTAAGTCTATTATTTGTTTTTCTTGAGTTTTGATTGCATATTTCTGTTCTCCTGCTGTTTTTGAACTTTGCATTTCAGCACTAGACTTTTCCATTGTGGACAAGTAAAGGCTATTTTATCTTATCTGATCTTCAAAAGGATTTCGAAAGGGCCTGGGGCAAATCAATGAATGTAAATAAGAAATATGACATCATGATTATGGAGATGCACATATGGAGTTAAAGAAACTTAAGGTTGAGTAGGGTTAATTCATTCATTTTGAGCAAGAAAAAAAACATTCAAATATCAATTATTTGCCATTTTTGGGCATTACTATTTCTTTAACTCTACCCAAAATCCTTAGCTGTCAATAATAAATATATTTTAAGGAAAGTGAAAGAAAGTGAAAACCTTTTGGACATAACAAACAAATTGTAGCATAAATCACACATTTTAACTAGTTATAATTTATGAATTTTCTTATTTTTCTAAATCAGATTTGTAATGTTACCTAGGCACATTTAATCAAATTTTCTATTCTACTTTATAGCTTGCGAAAACATACATTTCTAAGCAATACCAGGAAAACATGCAGACACTGTTGAAATTGTTGCAAATGCGACGGACCCATTTAACAGGGGAAGTATTTAAGATAGCATCACAGCAGCAAAAAGAGATGTTTTGAGATTTGAGTTACTGTTCAGTGTCACTACAAAGGCAACACCAAAACACACCCGCACATTTTCATCTCTTTTTAAAAATATTGACCTATATCTTGACTTGTTTACCCCAAACCTGCCTACCTAATTATAGCCCTGTACACGTATATGTATGTTAGAAAAAACACGTCTGTAACCGCGACTAGAGAGCAAAGTAAATAGTAGTTAGCGTTAAGCAAAATAAAGGGGAAACGTGAGAGATGAATTCAGGTAAAGAGAGACTTGGGCGGAGGAGAGTTGGGGTGTTTTGACGTGGAGGGAGTGGCCCTGACAGAAGGAAAACATAGCACTGGGGTTTGAGTCGATGAGTTGCAGATCATTAAGCCTAAACAAGTCCCTTATAGTGTCTGGTGGAGCCTATATTCCCATGTGAGGTAGATCACAGTGTAAGAAGTGCACACAGCCCTTATCTAAAGCTGGCACTGGCGTACACAAACAAGATGTTTATAGACTGGATTTGTGTCAATATTTAAGTGCAAATGTTATGGCACTGTAGGATATATTGTTTCATGTTAAATTTGAGTAAATAACCATCTAGAAGTTGCTATTATAGTACAGTATTGTCTAATGGTATTTTCATGAGCTATATGCAAAATGAAACTATAAATATTGAACCTTTTTATCTATTTAATTTATTTAAAGCAACTACCTGTAATTAATACACTCTGACCCGGCTCTGTTGTATTCTCACATATCCGCACTAGATGCTATCTGCATTATTGCTGTCAAATAGTGTGCCGGCTTTGGCCTGACAGAAGACAGACTGGCGAAAGACAGATTTCCCTATTGATTACACTGTACTTTCTGTGGAGATATCTAAAAGGTCAGATTTTACCAATCGTTACGCAGCCTGATTACATCTCCATAAACATAAAACAGAAGAGTTAAATTGCAAAAACATAAAGCTCTTCAATTATTATCTTATTAATATGTCATCAGTAAGAATAAAGTCTATCAGATTTGATCAAATAGGGATGGAATAATATTTTGATTGCAATAAATTGAAAACATTACTATACAAAGAGTAAACTGCAAGTCTGGCACTCTCCAAATGTTTAAATAGTTTAGCAGGTGGGAGAACTTTAATGAATTACAGGCTAGCAAAAACTCCACTCACCTGATTTCAAATGTGGGTTCTGAGAGAAAGTGAAAAGAAATCACAGGTTCAATGGCAAAACAAATACTTAATATGTTCATATAATGGGAACAGAACTCTTAAGTCTTTGAAGATAATAGTACATGATGGACAGAAGTACTTGAAGCTGCAGTCGGTATTGTTTTCCTGATTGCACTGAATTGATTTGAGCTAAAATGGTGTAGACCTCCTGACCTCTTCTCCCCAGATATTGTTCATGACCACAGCACCAATACAATCTGCCACTCACTTTAATGTAGGGAGAAGGCAGCATCATACCAGTACAAACAAGTAATGTATTTATTTATGTTTTTTTTTTTTTTTTTACATAGTTAGTAAAGGTGTACTGTGTAACTTTGACAGGTTTCTGCTTGTCTCCATAGAAATGTTATGTATGGCATTGTCTATCTTGCATTTAATCAGTTATAGGGGCTGGACAATACCATTAAAAATGCATTCTGATTGTGTATGGGGTCACCTTTCCAAAAATCTGTAACTTGACCCTTTGTTGCCACTTGCATGTCTCCTTATGTGTCTCCATGGAGATACATAAGTCTAATGCCATACTGTGCAACATTCCAGGCAAAGTAATAACAACTCCAAAGAGGCAGATGGCGGTCCAGACTCTGTACCAGAAAAGTTATGTAGTGCACCTTTAAATGGTAATAAACTGAAGGGCTGATCTATTAATCTCTAATGTCTTTTTATTACTTTTTGTTTTTAAAATTCAGAATAAATTTACATGAATTTCACAAAAGGCTCACATCCGATCTGTGTGAATGAACTGTAACATACAACTGCAATTTCAACACCTGGTAACCCTGAATGATGCTTTCAATAACACCCAAATTACCACAACAATGACAGAAAGACATAAATAAGTCACCTATTTTTAAATAAATAAGCTTCTTTTTTATATATATAAGCAATACTCTTTTTTTTAATTCAATTTCAGAATAACCTACTTACCAAATAGAGTGGTTTCTTGACCTACTATTTAATTGTGGAAAAAAATCTTTTATAGTTACATTTATTATAAAAAACAGGTCATAGTAAAAAAAAAAAAAAAAGTTCACAAATGATGGCATGATAAACATAAATATAAGGTTTACAAATATATCTAAATTGTAAATTGTAAGTTGTAATTTTTTCTGTTACAGTTTGGTAAGACTATAGTACATTAGTCTGAACTAGGTCAGGGCCGTGTGAGGGGAGTGGGGTACTCACCTCTCCGGTCTCTGGGGACAAAGGTTTCTCTGATCAGCTGATTCAAAACCTGAGGAGAGAGCTGCTCTGTGCAGTGGGTCCAAATAGGTTTGAATTCCACGTGGAAATTAGAAATCTGGTGCAATGGTTTCTGGTCGCAAAGTTAGCTGTTTTCCTTGATGGTGTTTAGGTGAATTGTTTTGGGTGAAAGTGAAACTCTAAGATGGAGTTTATCTATGTTTTTAAATAAGCTGCAAGTATGAGAAAAAGTTACTGTCAAAGTTCATTTGGAGCTTTGGAGATGTAGACAGACTAATAATAAAGGGTTACTCAAACATGTTACTGAAACATTATGTTTCTGATGAGATAACAACATTATAACATGGCTTAAAGCTCACAAGAGTCAATTTTGCGTAATATAAGATCTTTAATAACAAATTAGTATGTATGCAAGATTAAATGGACTCTCCTACACAGAAAGACAATGAATCACATTACACTGCACAACAAGCCTTCCTTATTTATTTAGCTCCTTACCCAGATCACCACCCGATGCTGGTTTCAACAGGTTTGAATCCTCTTTTCCTTAAATCCTCCTGAGATTCTTCGAAGTTCCTCCCTCAGTGACCGCCATGTGAAACCGGACATAGGTCACAGTAAACATGAAACCAACAACAAGTTCAGACTAACACTGCCACTCCTCCCCGTGTAAAGTCACACAAACTTGACAACCTAACTCATCTGCCAGAGAGCCTTACCCTTAATGGAACTTCTATGCAAATCTAGGCATTTCACCCATTCAGGTTTAGTTATACTTACAAAATACAGTGAAATATAGTAACAAAAAGAATACTTGCATTCCTGAGCTCTTAAAATATATTTGTTTCATTGTCAAACTGGTTAAGATTAGAATTGCAAATCAGTTTATGGATAAAGCAAAGGGCAGATAACAGTGGAGGTATCTTCTTGTATCCTGGGGGAAGTTATTGCTTTGTTATGTTCCACAGTATGGCTTAAACCTACTGTATCTATCTCCATGGAGACGAAGTAAGAGAGACCACCAGGGCAGATTTGTGGAGAGACAAGCCTGCTCCCAGTAAGAATACATGTTTTATAAATGCAATACGAAAAGTTTAAGGCCATATTATGGAACCTTCTAGGCAAAGCAATAATATCTCCATGCAAGGAGACAAGCAGGTGGCGGTCTCTCCACTGGAAACATTACAATGCACCTTTAACCAAAATCTGACAAATATTAGGATATCAACCTAGTCTTCAGCCAAAACCCTTCAGGTGTGTCTTCAAATCGGCCAATCACAGGTGAGCTTAAAAGCCACACCCAGCTGTCCTTCAGCACTTGATCATCATGTTAAAAGTGGGTGTTGTTTGTTGTTGACAGATGAGTTTTACCCTCTCAAACAAAGAAAGTGACTAAAACTAAGAATGTAGGTCAAATGAGGAGTATATCTAATACTTTAATACTTTTCTTTATATTATTATTACTGCAATATGTGTGTACAATATGTGTGTTAAAGTCTATTTTCATTTATTTATCTTGAACAGTGTGTCTCATACATATTATATATTATATACAATACACAAGCCTTGCCTTGGGTTTAAATGTACCTTAAAAGAGTGGCTCTTAAACTTTTCAATCTTGGGGTCAAACATTTTTCTATATAAAGTAACCTGGGGCCGATTCACATTTATTACATTACATAATTTCCAAGGCCCTCAAGGAGTTGCTTGATCTATATTAGTTCAACTGTTTTTTTCAAAATAAAGGTCTTTGTGCAAACAGACTAAAACATCCATGTCACCTGTAAGTTGTACCAAGAAGTCAACATGTGACAATAACTACCTATTTTTGAACTGTAAAAATATGTTTTCCATTCCTGAGTAAATGTGTCATGTTGTTAACATGTATTTTCCACAAACTGTACAAATGCATTCGGGGAAGAGCGAAAAGGGCAACTGACCCAAACTATTTAATTAGAATGTGGTCACAATAATTTAGCGTCAAAAAACTACCTCCAGATGTATTCATGGAAATGTTTGCTCCTCTGTTTAAAGGTGAACTGACACAAACAAGTCATTGCACATTTTACGGCCAGGAAACTGTCAAGAGCCACCTCCACCGGATCTGCACGAGATCCAGTTATTCCCAAAACTCAGGAAGTCACAGGTGAACAGGACAGAAGAGAAAAACACTGAAAGAATGGTTACTAAATACAGAGTTTCGACTTGAGTAAAATGGTTTCATTTAATCAATAATAATACTGTGAGGATATTTGCTGAAGCCAGAAGATCACAACATTCTTAATCCCAATATTTAAAGGTACACAATGTAACTTTTCGTGTGGTTGGTCTGCTACCTGCTTGTCTCCATGGAAATGTTAATGCATAACCTGTAAAGTTAGTATGGCATGAAATATTTGGCATTTATTCAATCACTAGTTTTTGTTGTTGAAAAACATGATGACTGTGAGCAGGGTTACTTTTCCACAGATCTGACCTCTAAATTTGCCTGGTGGTCACTTGCTTGTCTCCATGGAGATACAGTAAGTTCAACGCCTGTGGGACATTCTAAGCAAAGCAATAACGTCTCCATCAATGGACCATCCATCAGAAAGGTTGCAAAGTGCACCTTAAATGGAGACTAGGGGCAGGTAAAATTGCTTTTGTTGTTGCAACTGATGTCATCAACATTCCCGGAGCGTTCTTAAAGAACTGACTTGGCTACAAAGGATGAGCCGATTTGTATTTGAAAGTCCCTTTCTAATAAAATTACAGTCACAAGCTAGCTAGAATTACCAACCATTTTTTTCAATTAGTCACTCCCATCTTGAAAACCAACCACCTAAATGGGATCATAAATGTTTATATGGATCACAGGCTCCTGAACAAGTGTTGTGTAAATCCATTTTGTAATTTGTATTGAGTTTTCAGTTTCTTAAAGCCTGGGCCAATATCAACCGGTGCCAGTGCAGGGACTAAAAACAGACTTCCTTTCCTAAAAACAAAACGTATTTTATGACAAAATGTGTTATATATCTCTGTGTATATGTGTTATATAACTACAGTAACTACAACTATTTATTAAAAGCTCAAACTTTATGAGACTTTCTGGACAAACTATGAACAATAAATAGTCTCAGGATATCGTCAGAACCAATATTTTACATCCGATACCTGATCCAGAAAATGTTCATGGATCCGCGCTGATATTCGATACCAGTATTGTATCGGTGCATTCCTAGTACTAATGAACAGCCCTTCCTAGGGATACATGTAGAACACCCCCTACGTGTGGTCAGTGCAAAGTATCAGTAGTTTCACTGATGACTATTTCAGAATTAGAACACAACTGTGAAGATGTAAAAACAAAATGAACGCGTAAAGTGTTGAGTTCCACAATATTTCAGTTCAGTGCTGTGGGCAGTGTGGTCATATGTCCTGCTGCAGAGGCCAGAGCACAACCTGTTTTCTGTGTCCCTCTCATGTACCTTTGTCCACATGATTAGCGCCCAGTGTAAGTCTTTGTTCAGGTCTTGTCGCGCTGCACTTTCACCGAGCGTCTATGAGACCAACAAAGAGTCCATGACAAAAGGGGGACAAAGCACGGACGTGTGAAAACCCCAGAGACTTACAGTAGAGGACCATGTGAAGTCTGAGGACACATGGGGACACACGTGGGACAGCCCAAACCTGGACATACAAAAACACAGTCAGCAGAACAGACATACACATGAGCTATTTGGTCTAAAGTGTGATTACAGAAAGAGTACTGTTACTTATTATGTGAAGGGTCCATCACCTGCTTTTCTCCAGGTAGATGTTATTGTTTACCCTTAACAGTATGACATAGTCTGGACACACCTTTTCATTTATTTTTCTTTAGTTCCATGATTATTTACATTGTAGATTCTCACTGAAGGTATCAAAACTATTAATGGACAAGTGGAATGTCTTAGATTTAAACCCATTTAAAATAGCATTGCTTTGCTTTGAACCCTGGTTTGCACTTTCGGCATTTCTTGACCTTGACAAAGCACAGCTGTGAAGTAAAAAACATTTTATGAGGCTTCATCAAAAAGCTCATTGAGAGAAGGCCAAGAGTTTGCAGCAATGTCAACAAAGTATAGGGTGGATATTTTGAGCATTTTGATATATTTAATATATTTAAGTTATTCCACTTTTTTCTTTGCTACATAATTCCACATATCTTGCATCATATATTTGATGTCTTTTTTATGTGCTAGTATATAAAATGTGGAAAGTATACATATACAGAAAGACAAAAATACATTGAATGAGTGAGTGTGTCCAAACTTTTGACTGGTAGTTCCACGTAGACAAGCAGTTCAAAACCAGGCTAAATTTAATTAGATTAGATTAGATTAATGCAACTGTGAAACACTACAGGCAAAACAATAACATCTCCATGGAAACAGGCGGCGTACTCTCCATCAGAAAAGTTACCTAGTGCACATTCGAAATAATAGTACTCAAGAGGGGCCATTTGTATTTCAACATAGAGTAGAAAGAATACAATGTGTCTGAAAAGCTAGTCAACCAAGTAACTGTTTTATATCTTATTCCTATTTTGGAAATCAGCAATAAAAATGGAAATTTGACAAACATAAGAAATATTGTGATCGCTACAAAACCAGGTCAGAGCGTCTCAAAGCTCTATTTCTTGTGGAAAGGTCTGTGGAATTGTCCATAGAAGGAACAGTGGGAAGAGAGGGCATATACGCGAGTTAGTGTTGGTTCTGATAGTAAGGTCAGTATAGATTTATATGTGGTCTACCAGTTTTTATATTTCGACTAAGTTACTCAAGTAAAAGTAACCAAATAAATGTAAAAGTATCCGAGTTTATGTGTTAGAAGAAAATTGTTTAAAGATGCACTGCGTAACTTTTCTGGTCAGGGCCTGGTTGCCTGGATGCTTCTTGAAAACGTGATTATTGTGGTTTGGAATGTACCACAGTATGCTATAAACTTATTTTTCATGGGTTCAATACTATTTTCTAGAATATTACAGGCAAAACAGCATCTTCACTGAGAACAGAAGGTTTCACACCCTCCACCTAAAAACAAAGTGCCCCTTTAATACCTGCAAAATAGTGAACACAAGCCATAGATTACTGCTGTGGCCTGATGTGTTTTGTTTCATTCACACATGTTTGAGTAATCCTTTATTATTAGTCTGTCTACATCTCCAAAGCTCAAAATGCTCTGTTCCACCCTGTGATCTCATCAGGCAGTAGTTTTCAAGTTAACACCTTTAACCTTTAGTTCAATGGAGATTGGCAATTCCAGGGCTGAAATTATCCAAATGATTCTAATGAAGGAGTATGGAGTTTAAAAAGACTTTTTTCTGTTTAAACTTAGCCTAAATATGCAGGGTTTGTGTGAATTAAACAAAACACAAGTTCAGGTATGTTTTTGATGAGGAAACAACATTATAACATAGGTCAGAAAATAGTGTAATATGAGCCCTATTCCTGATCTTGTTCAGATGATATAACAGATACTTTTCCACCTCCATCCGTGTGAGCAAAACATGATAAAACTCAAAGCCAAAAACGGCGTCTGGACAGAAACTAGTCATGTGACCTCTGTCTGCTGCGGGCCATATGACTCAGCTAAGATTGTGTGGGGTTAAACAGGACAATAACAAGTACTTCATGTGTACTGTTGTGCTCTAGCGATTTGTGTAGTATTTGAAAACATTATTACATGATAATGAGTCAAAATTAATAGTCAAGTTATAGTAACGGGTACTTGGTCTTAAGCCCCTGAATTACAACTAATTACAGCAATAACTACTGTCCCAACAGCCAACTGCAGTGGACAGGTGTATAAAATTGCCATTTTTCTATTACACATTAACAACTGGTTAATTCAGTGTCCATTCAACCACAAATTGAAATGCTTGCATAAATAAATAAATAACTATTTCCACAACTGAAATGATGTGATAAACTTAACCCAAAGATCAGCAACAAATCATTTATGAAAATCTATAGTTACTTTCTACCTCAGATTGTGCAGGTGGACAGAATAGGGAGTAAAATGCTTAACATTTCAGATATTTGTGTCTAAAATCAGACTGTATAAATCTTTGTAGCTGAAATCCTCCTTCATTCCTCTTCTCCACCCTCTGTCTCACTCGACCGGACAGACGGGGCAAGGCCAGTCCTGGTTTTACTGCCTTGGAGCACTTTGTTTGGGTCCCAAGGTGTAATTACTGAGACTCTGCTGGAGTCACAGAGAGGCTTGTTTTGAAGTTTTATGACAGCTCTGATATGTGACTAAAGAATATATGGACCATTTGGTTGAAAAAGGTTTAAAGGTCAAAATGTTATCTTGCATTGTCAACATATTGTGGATTAATTATCATAAAAGATGTAACAATAAAAGAAGGCTGAATTCTGTAATTTGGCAGTTTATTCTATGCCAAAAAGGATTTCATTTTGTGTTTTTCCAGGTTTGATATAAAAGGTAAAATCACACTGACTCATGGAAAATATGAACTAAAACAACCAAATAACTGGAATGGTTTACAAACTATGATAATAATGTGAGGTAGGGACATTTAATATTTACATTTTTAGGCTCAAATTGAATCTCAAGGCTCAGGGTCGGTAAGTAAAGGGGGTTGTAAAGCAAGAAAGACAAACAATGTAAAGAAGGAAAAAAAAAAATGCACTATGACTTTTCTATTGGACGTTTGTCACCAGCACGTCTCCATGGAGATGTTATTATATTGCCTGGAATGTTCCACTGTATAGCATTAGGCATACAGTATATCAATAAAGACAAGCAGGTGATACCAAATTACAGGTCAGATCTGTGGAGAGTGCATTATTTTTGTTGCATTTTTTGTGCAATAAAAGCAATAGCAACTTTATGGCAAGAAGCGGGTAGTACAATATGATACATTTCACAAATCCTTTATCTACTATAATGATTTGCTGTAATCTTGGTTGAAATATTATGACACCCGCCTCAAGGTCAACTCAAATCAACCATGACGGATTCAGTTTTCTTTCCAAGTCTCGTGTAGAGGAAAAACAGGAGGGGTAAAAGTATTTTCCTGTCAAAGCAAACGTGCTGTTAAATAGTCTTGGAGGTGTTTGGTGGAGTCCCTCTTTGAACAGTCCAGGGTCAACACTAAACTGAGCGGTCTGCAGCTCTTTGACATAAAAGCCTGAGGAGCTCTTTAAATGTTTGTGTGGGTGTGAATGAGACTCTGTGCTCTGCAGGTGAGGCCAGTGCACTCCAGTCTCTAGTACATGTATATGGGTCAGTGTTTAAAGCTGCACTATGTAACTTTTCTGGTGGAGGATCTGCTTGACTTATGCTTTGCTCAGAAAGTTCCACAGTATGGCATTAAACACATCTATCTAACATTTAATTCAACTGTTGTTTTTTATAATAAAAAATGCATTGGAAAACATGCATTTTTACTGTGAGTGGGGTCGCCTCTCCACAGATCTGACCTGAAACTAGGCCTGGTAGCGTCACCTGCTTGACCCCATGAAGATAAATAGATTAATGCCATACTGTGGAACATTCCTGGCAAAAAAAAATACCATCTCCATGGAGACAAGCAGGTAAAGGACCCACCATCAGAAAATGGTATAGTTATAATTCATAAGTCTTATACAGTGTGTTTAGAAAATTGTTTCACTCCTTATATCAGCGGTGGTGAGTTACTTCGAGCTACGGTTACCCCAGGCCTGCCTAACAGAACCATGGCAGCCAACCAGCAGTCATCCTTAAGCACGGTGGGTTAAGTAGTGTCCTGCCCAAGGACACAACAATCAATTATAGGTGTTTTTATTCCTCAAAAATGCCTTGAAAAACATGCATTCTCATTAGGAGTAGGTGTATTTTGGTCTGATTTGTCGGCCATGTTGGGGCAGTTTGAGTCTCACAGAGCACCTTTCACGTGAGCTAGACACAGAGCTGAAAGACGTGAACCAGAACCAAAGCAATAACATAACTCACATAAACTTCAAATGAGACCTGGTTTACACTGGGCCAGTGGGAGTTTGAGGGGGAAATATGGAGGAGAATTGGACAAAATATCTGCTAAAATTAGAGTGCTCATGTGGTCTGAACTAACTACTGAAAGAATTAGAGCTTGACACAGAGAGAGGACTATTTGTTATTTAAAAAGCTGATTTTTACTGTCTTAAAAAGTTAATTTTAAACAGTTTGCAGAGGTCCAGACTTACTAATCACTTTTCTTAACGCATTACCAGCATCCTAATTATTCACCACAGCAAGTTTATAAGATGAGTTCACATTAAAGATGCACTATGTAACTTTTCTGGTGGAGGGTTTGCCACCTGCTTGTCTCCATAAAGATGTTATTACTTTGCCCAAAATGTTCTACACAGTGTGGCATTAAATGTATCTCTTTCCATGGATAAAAGCATTACAAACATGAGTAATTGAATAAATGCTAAATCAATCAGTTGAATACCATACATTTTCAAGGAAATAAGTAGGGGATCCTCCACCAGAAAAAACACACATAATGTTTTTAACTCCAGTGTCCTCTCACCTTGATGTACTTCCAAATCAATAAAAGTGCATCAGGCAAAGTCACATCTTTTTAACTAGGCCAATCACCTGGATGTGTGTTGCAATCTGCCCTCTATAAACTCCTGATTAGGCTTGGTGATAAATATGATTTTGGCAGTACATTGTAAGAAATACTGTGAGACAGGCTTGTTTCTCAGAATTAAAGTCTCTAATCCTGCAGCAGGAATGTGGCTCTTGAAATTTCATTCAAAGTCAGTGCACGAGGGCCTCTTCCAAGAACTATTAAACAAACACAATACAGGGTCTTCTGCTTTTTGGTGGAGGTTCTTATTTGTCTCCGTGGAGATGTTATAGCTTTGCATGAATTTCCCCAGCAGAGCTTATGTGCATTTATTCAATTTTAGGCATTTTTGGCATGCCTTGAAAACCATGCATTCTGTGAGCAGGGTGTCCTCTCCACCATAACTTGCCTTAGTAGTGACGGTCCATGGAAATAGATCAGTTTAAAATACCATACTTATCTTTCTGAGCAAATATATAATATCAATGATGATGAACTCTTCTCAGAAAGGTTAAAGATGCAAAATGTGATTTCAATGCGAGAGGCACAGTCGATGGCCCTTGTTGTATTGTTAAGACAGATGTCATATAGGTCATGGGTCTTGTGTCTCAGTGAAATCAATCACACACCTGTGACAATGAGTTTGCCCAGTCCTACCAATTAAAGGAAAAACGACTGAAGAAGGACGTTCCACTTTATTAAGCAGAGCAACATTTTCAAACAATATGGGAAAGAAAAAGGATCTCTCAAGTGCCGAAAAGCGTGAAATAGTTGAATACCTTGGACAAGGTATGAAAACCTTAGATATTTCACAAACTTAAGCGTGATCATCGTACTATTAAGAGATTTGTAGCTGATTCAGAGCACACATGGATTCGTGCAGATAAAGGCACAATCAGGAAGGTTTCTGCCAGACAAATACATTGGATCAAGAGAACAGCTGCTAAAATGCCATTAGAAAGCAGCAGACAGAAACACATGAAGACTCATTTTCAAACAGTCTTGTTCACTGATAAGTGCTGTGGAACCCTGGATGGTCCAGATGGATGGAGTGGTGGATGGTTGGTGGACAGCCACCATATCCCAACCAGGCTGCGACGTCAGCAAGGAGGTGGCAGAGTCATGTCATGGGGAGAGAGCTGGTCGGCCCCTTTAGGGTCCCTGAAGGTGTGAAAATGACCTCTGTAAAGTATGTGGAGGTTCTGACTGACCACTTTCTTCCATGGTACCAAAAAAAGAACCGTGCTTTCCCTAGCAAAACCATCTTCATGCATGACAATGCTCCATCTCATGCTGCAAGGAACACCTCTGCATCACTAGCTGCTGTGGGCATAAAAGACGAGAAACTCATGGTGTGGCCCATCCTCCCCTGACCTCAACCCTATTGAGAACCTTTGGAGCTCCTCAAGTGAAAGATCTATGAGGGCGGGAGGCAGTTCACATCCAAACAGCAGCTCTGGGAGGCTATTCTCACATCCTGCAAAGAAATTCAAGCAGCAGTTCAATGGATGCAAGAATTGTGCAGCTCCTTTTTTGTACTTCCGGCGCTGGCGCTGCGCTAGCTGCCCGTCACAGCGCTCCCGCACTTTTCGTAACTTTTCTAACTTTTTGCCCTTAAATCTCCCCACTTTTGTAAATATTTTTCGCAACATTGATTGTTAAGCTTGGGCTGCACTCGACGCTGCACTTTTTCCGCACTTTTGGGGGATTATTTACCTGTCTCGGCTTAAGATGTGTACGGGACCCCGACGCCTCGTCTACACAATGGATCAGCTGATGGCGCTGCGCAGCGCTGTTGTGTTCCCCCGGGACAGGCATGTCATCCCCGAGGAGATTCTACGGACGACACGCCGTGGACGCCGTGCGGGACGTAAACTCCGGGAAAAGAAGAGACGCTGCAGACCGGTTCTCCCCTCCGTTGTCACGGGGAACGTGCGCTCCCTCGTTAACAAGACGGACGAGGTCGCGGCGCTCGCTAGATTCCAGCGGGAGTACAGGGACGCTAGCATCATTGTTTTTACGGAGACGTGGCTAACACCGCTAATCCCGGACTCTACCGTCACCGTGGACAACTTTCACCTGCTGCGTGCGGACAGGACGGAGGAGAGCGGGAAGAAGAAGGGAGGAGGACTAGCGCTGTTTGTGAACGAGAAATGGTGCAAATCTAGTCACTGTACAGTGAAGGAGCAGATGTGTAATAAAGACATTGAACTGTTTGCTGTTAGCATGAGGCCATTCTACCTGCCCCGGGAGTTTTCACACGTCATCACACTGGCTGTGTATATTCCTCCCAGTGCTAACGCGGAGAATGCTTGTGACACTCTGCTCTCCTGCATCAGCTCTCTTCAGACTCAGCATCCACAGGCCCTCTTCCTCACCACCGGGGACTTCAACCATGCATCTCCCTCATCTGTCCTGCCAACATACACCCAGTATGTGACCTGCCCTACAAGAGACAATAAAACTTTGGACTTATTCTTTGCCAACGTCAAGGAGGCCTACATCTCATCACCCCTCCCCCCCCTGGGAAGAGCAGACCACAACATCATCCACTTGAGGCCTGTGTACGAACGGCTTGTGCGCAGGCAGCCTGTGGAGCCCCGAGTGGTGAAGAGGTGGACAGCAGAGAGCGAGGAGGCTCTGAGGGACTGCTTTAGCACCACTGTGTGGACAGAGCTCTGCCAGCCTCATGGGGAGGACATCAACGCTATCACGGACTGTATTACGGACTACATTAACTTCTGTTTTGAAAACACTGTACCCTCTCGGACGGTGCGGTGTTTTCCAAACAACAAGCCGTGGATTAACTCGGACATCAAAGCTCTGCTGAAGGAGAAGAAGAGAGCTTTCAGGTCCGGGAACAAAGAGGAGCTGAGGACTGTACAGGGGAAGCTGAGGAAGAAGATCAGACAGGCTAAGGCCAACTTCAGGAGGAAGATGGAACAGCAGCTGCAGCAGCGGAATGTCAGGGAGGTGTGGAGAAGTATGAAGAGTGTCTCTGGTTTCAGCCCTCCGCCCGTCCAGACAAAGGGAGACCAACAGTGGGTGAACGATCTGAATTCTCACTTCCTGAGGTTTGATCAATCACCCACTCCTCCCCCCGCACCGCTGCATGGGCTCACCTTGTCTCCTGCACAAAGGCCCAGACTGCCACCACTTCACACCTCTGCCTCAGCCTCAGCCCCCCAGCCCCCGAATCCACATCAAGAACTCAGCCAGACCTCCAGCACACACCCCTGCTCTTTGTCTGTCACAACAGCTCAGGTTAGGAGAGAACTGAGCCGGATAAGGAGTAGGAAAGCTGCTGGACCAGACGGGATCAGCCCCAGGCTCCTTAAGTCCTGTGCAGATGAGCTGTGTGGAGTTATGGAGCATGTCTTCAACCTGAGCCTGAAGCTGAAGGTGGTGCCACAGCTCTGGAAGACCTCCTGTGTGGTACCTGTGCCCAAGACACCGCACGCCAAAGACCTCAACAGCTTCAGGCCAGTGGCTCTCACGTCTCATCTGATGAAGACTCTGGAGAGGCTTGTCCTGGGTCACCTCCGCTCTACGGTGAGCTCAGCGATGGACCCGCTGCAGTTCGCGTATCGGCCCGGCATCGGAGTGGAGGACGCCATCATCTCTCTGATGCACCGCTCACTGTCCCACCTGGAGAGGCCCGGCAGCACTGTGAGAATCTTGTTCTTTGACTTCTCCAGTGCTTTCAACACCATCCAGCCGCTGCTCCTGAGGGACAAGCTGGAGTGGGCAGGAGTGGACTGTGACCTGGCTGAGTGGATCCTGGACTACCTCACAAACCGGCCCCAGTTTGTGAGAGCCCAGGACTGTGTGTCTGACCTACTGACCTGCAGTGTGGGGGCGCCCCAGGGCACGGTCCTCGCGCCCTTCCTCTTCACCCTCTATACTGCAGACTTCAGACACAACACGGACAGCTGCGTCCTGCAGAAGTTCTCCGATGACTCCGCCATCATCGGTCTCATCACAGACGATGACGACGCGGAGTACAGAGGACTAACGCAGGACTTTGTGGACTGGTGTCACCGGAACCATCTTCTCATCAATGCGGGGAAGACCAAGGAGATGGTGGTGGACTTCCGCAGACGCCACTCTACTGCCCCCTCACCAGTGAACATCCAGGGAAGAGACATTGAGAGAGTGGACTCTTACAAGTACCTGGGTGTGCATCTGAACAATAAACTGGACTGGACTCATAATACAGATGCACTGTACAGGAAGGGCCAGAGTCGGCTCTATCTCCTGAGGAGACTGCGGTCCTTTGGAGTGAGGGGGCCACTCCTGAGGTCCTTCTATGACTCTGTGGTGGCATCAGCCATCCTGTACGGTGTGGTCTGCTGGAGCAGCAGCGTCACAGAGAGGGAGAAGAAGAAACTGGACAAGATCATCAAGAAGTCCAGCTCAGTCCTGGGCTGTCCTCTGGACTCGGTGCAGCAGGTGGGGGACAAGAGGGTCCTGGCTAAACTCATGTCTATGCTGGACCATGAGGGTCACCCCCTGCAGGACGCCCTGTCTGCTCTGGAGAGCAGCATCAGTGACAGACTGATTCACCCTCGCTGTGTTAAGAAGAGATTTCGCAGGTCTTTCCTTCCTGCTGCTGTCAGACTGTATAATGAACAATGCTAGTCATGTGTCATTCCCATAGCAACCATGTGTCATCTCCATAGTAATAATAACAATGTGCAATATTATTTAAAGTCACTGTACCTGCTATTATTTATTTACCCACCACTGTCCATCACTGCAATGTACACAATCATCTCAGAATCAAAAACACTTATTGTGCAATGTTCCTGTGCCTTTTAGCTTAGCTTACACTGTTGTGTTTTTTAGTTGATTGTAAATACTTATTATTATTTATCTTGATTTTGATGCATGCTCTTATTTTCCTACTGTTTCTGTAACTTGCGTTGTGACACTGCAATTTCCCCATTGTGGGACAAATAAAGGATTATCTTATCTTATCTTATCTTATCTTATCTTATCTTATCTTATCTTATCTTATCTTAAATAAGGGGTCCTGTGGTAAAATGTAACTTGACCTGTTAAGATGTTTTGATTGAAATAGATTTTGATTTCAGTAATATGCTAATGCTTATTACTGAGGAGATGAGTTTGTTGATGTTGGAGGTGTGAAGCTCAGTCTAATAAAGCCTGGTGTTTGTGCTGTGACTTCATGTGGAGTGACTTCAGACCAGACCATCTCCTGCTGTTAGACACAAACAGACAAGGACAAACAGACAGGGCCTCACTGTGACTGTGAGATCGGTGGGACAACAGAGCCAAAAGTATTCACTCACCCATCCAAATAATGGAAATCAGGTGTTCCAATCACTTCCATGGCCATAAGTCTATAAAATCAAGCACCTCAGCCTGCAGACTGTTTCTACAAACATTTGTGAAAGAATCACCTTGCAAGGTGTGTCACCTCGCTGGGGGGGAAGGAGCCCGAGCTTGTGCAGGAGGTTAAGCGTTATCGACTAGATATAGTCCTCCTCATCTCCACGCACAGCTTGGGCTCTGGAACCCAACTCCTTGAGGGGGCTGGACTCTCCATTTCTCTGGCGTTGCCACTGGGAAGCGGCGGTGGTGAACGAGAGGGTCGTGTCCCTGCAAGTTCAAGTATCTCGGGGTCTTGTTCACGAGTGAGGGGAGGATGGAGTGTGAGATTGACAGGCGGATCGGTGCAGCGTCGGCAGTGATGTGGTCGCTGTATTGGACTGTTGTGGTGAAGAGGGAGCTGAGCCGAAAGGCAAAGCTCTTGATTTACCGGTCAACCTACGCTCCTACCCTCACCTATGGTCATGAGCTTTGGGTAATGACCGAAAGGACATCGCGGATACAAGCGGACGAAATGAGTTTCCTCCACAGAGTGGCTGGGCGCTCCCTTAGAGATAGGGTGAGGAGCTCAGTCACACGGGAGGAGCTTGAAGTAGAGCCACTGCTCCTCCATGTCGAGAGGAGCCAGCTGCGGCTCGGGCATCTGTTCCGGATGCCTCCTGGACGCCTTCCCCGGGAAGTGTTCCGGGCATGTCCCACCGGGAGGAGGGACACGGAGGGAGGAGCTGGAGGAAGTGTCCAGGGTGAAGGAAGTCTAGAAGTTTCTGTTTAGACTGCTGCCCCCGCAACCCGGCCCCGGATAAGCGGAAAAAATTGGATGGATAGATTAAGAATGGGATGTCACTTAAGTTCATATGCAAGTCAAGGCAGATGAGCGAATACTTTTGGCACTATAGTGTATGTAGTGGTACGCACATTATCAATGCAAGTAAATTTATCAAGTAAAATGGATTTAACTCTTTTGGTTGCCAGCTTCAATCCTGAAATTCAGTTGGTTTAAACCAAACAGGACTCGCTCTGATCTGAATCATCACTACCTAAACCCCAGCCCCAAGCATCATTAATCAGTGCTAGTGCAGCCTCTGCACCTCAATGCGGGAATTCTGGAAAAGGTGAGACACATGAGACATGGCCTGAAATTGAGAAAAAGTTGGATGTGTCCTCAATAATAAGGTTAAAGCACTAGTAAGTAACCCAGGCTCAGCTGTGATTGCACTTCCTTTTTTAAAAACAGTAAGAACACAGGCTGAACCTTTACACAACAATATAGACATTTTTTGTGAGAAACAAGACAATAATAAAGATAAAACACACGAGAATCGCTTATTTCAAACAAAATGTTACTTAAAATAACTGTCCAATATGCATCAAGACTATGACCCATATTGAGGTCATCAGGTGGTACATTCAGGGTCTGATTTAAATGTACGTAAATGACAGAGAGGGGTGACCCATCAGCACTTGGGTGACAGTGACACCTCTGAGGTCATATCCCGTCACTGTCCCGTGTGTGTTTGGAATACAGACTGAGTCCAGCATTCCACAGCGGAACGCCAAAGAGCCCCACAGTAAACCCATGATGCAACTGGGTGACAAGTGACCAATGCACACCACTATTCATTTACTACCAAGGGCTAAATAGATGCTGGCAAATTGGTATTTTCTACACATTTACAAACTATGTATTTATCTTCTTGTTATGGTGGGTAGTATTAGAAATAATGGTATGGGGATATTGAGATGAATCAAAAATAATGCAGGTCAAAAAATTATCTTTAAAAGTAATAATTAGGAAAATAAGTGATTCAATCAATGTTATACTTTATTTTCACATATACAACATACATAGATATATAAATAACTAAATAAAGCTGGTCACAGACTAGAGGAGTGATCTGTTTGTAATCTATCAAACAATGTAGTAGAATTAGCCATAAAGTGAACAGTAGAGTAGTGATAGCAAATAGTAGTACGTTATTATTGTTGAAAAACTGGCGCAGTTGAAAAAAGATGACATAATACTGGGAGCTATAATTACAATAGTGGGTGTGATAATTACAGTTTTACTTGTACAAGTATATTAGCAAATACCTTTCATATATAGGTACCTATCAGTAGTTAACATTTAAATACATGACTTTTTTCTCAGAACTGAATACAAATACTTCTGTTCAAGAAATGTAAAACAGGAATACTTTAACACAAAAACAGATCTATAAAGTACTTCTTGTGTCTTCTTTGTTACTCTTGAGGGTGTGTGTGCATGTATTTTCCAACAAATGACGTAGTGAAAAAGTGTATAATAATGGGATGATTACAGGGATACTTGTCGCAGCAGAGTACAGAGTAGGAGTAGGATTACTTGACTACTTCTGCTGTGCTCTCGTCTGTAAAGATGAATGTATTTTTAATGAGCACTGACGTAGTATCAGCAATTTCCAAGAAAGTGAGAGGCAAGAAGCTCTTTTTGTGGAATGGAAGGAGTTAGAAGTCATGATGTCCCTTTGTTTTGAATGACCAATGCAAGGCTGAGACAATTTTATGCATATATGAAAATTGCATCCTAACAGCATTAAAATGGATTCGATAGTTTACGGTTATTTTATTACCCTTTTATTGCCCTTGTGTCATGACTTGGCAAAAAAAAACAAAAAAAAAACCTGCGTATGTCCGGTACTCTTTTCCTCTCTTTGTATAACTCCTCCTCTTCATTTGGCGTCATTTGAGTGAGTCAATATAAATCATGAGGTAGAGATATGTTTTTAACAGACAGTCAAAATACTGGTGTTACCCAACTACAGTGATCTATTGTGTTTGTTGATAAACTTAAGACGGGGAATTGTGCAATTTCTTGTGAATAACATAAGCCATTGTATAACCCAGACTAAGGCTATAGGTATAATTATGTAATAACTCATAAATAATTCTTAAAGGGCCCATGTTACGCTATTTTCTAATCTAGGTTATAATGTTGTTTCCTCATGAAAAACATGGAGTTGTGTTTTGATTCATTCACGCATGTTTAACACACAAATCTTGCATATTTAGGCAGAGTAATACTAGGAAATACTAGTATTTCCTAGTATTACACCTTGTGAAGTTATGTGGACATGAGGAATTGCTCTGCTGTTTTTAAACTCCACACCTTCACTAGAATCAATTGAATAATTTCAGCCCTGGAATTACCAGTCTCTACTGGACTAATGGTTAAAGGAAGCTGTTAACTTGAACTTGCTTTGGAGATGTAGACAGACTAATAATAAAGGGTTACTCAAACGTGTGAATGAAACAAAACACAAACACAACATAGGTATGTTTTTGATGAGATAACATCATTCTCACATGGCTCAAAGCTCACAAGTGATCTTTAGATGTCACCATGATATAATTCAGATGGGTATGTATGTTTTCATATTTAGCACAGATTGATGGACAAGTCCCCAAAAATGATCAAACTATTATGATGTATTTGTGGGGACATGACATTGTACATTACAGGGTAAACTGTGGACAAGACTTAACTTGGCTTGTATTAAAGTAGATTACACATCTGGTGTTGTAAAAAGTCTGTATGAATTCATATTTGATCAATGATTGCAGATTGTTGTAACTTGTACAAAGTGGGTCCTAACAAAACAATAGAGGTGAATTTGAGGATGTGGCCTTAAGCAAAGCAGCATTTGTTATAAGGAACATGTGACTTTTTCTGCTTGTCTCTATGAAGATCTTGTTGATTTGCACATATACTATTGTGTATATGTGTAGACATATACACAATAGTATATGTCTACTATTGTGTCCAAATGCCATCAATGCATTATGTATAGGCCTAGTATGTGCTACAGTATTTAAGAAGGTCAACTTAAGAATTCAGCTATGACCCTTCTTTGTGAGCGATGACAGCTGAACAGTGACAAGAAAAGCCAATGTTTGAGCAAAGCAAACAAGAACTCTATACATCAAATCTATGCTGCTCTGTCCAGTAGTGAAATCTATGTGATATTTCAGCACTTGCAATAATTCTGTTTTTAAGATACATATTTAAAGTAAAAGTTTTCATACATAAGCTTCTCCTCGCTTGCTCAGCCACCCTTTTAAACTTGATCAATAATTTATTTGTGTAAGATTAGACATTTAAAGACTACAGTGGCATGCCAGATGTCTGACGGTGTGTTCGGGTGAGCTGGGGATTTAGAGACTCACAGATGCAGTTTACTGTGACAACATGCAGTGTTGACAGTAAACTGCTACATTAGCATTAGCTTTGGGCAGTTTTAATTGTATGTAGCTCAAACGTTTGCTGCCTGGAACACCCCAAGTTGACCAATAGGAAAAAAAAAAAAAGTAGATTAACCTTAACCTTTATAAATTTACTCAATGATTTTTAAATAACTTTATCTCTCAATTTAAGTGTTGATGTAGTAACGTTTATTTACTGTGTATATGTTTGTTTGTCTTGAGTGTGTGTACAGAAAATACCGCTTAAAGATAAAGATGCACAATGACCTAACTATCTTGCATTTATTCAATTACAGTTGTTTTATTGTTAAAAATTACCTTAAAAACAGGTATTCTTACTATGAGCAGATTTCGCCTCTCTCCACAGATCTGAAATTTAACTTGCCCTGGTGGCTTGTTTTTAAAGGAGTAGTAGTAGTAGTAATAGTAGTAGTAATAGTAGTTGAACCAGTTGAAGTCATAGTAACAGTAGTAGTGACGGTGAGAACTGTGGGTGTTTATAATTACAGTCAAACGTCAACTTGTCTATCACCAGAGACAGCAGTAATTGTTAGTCCTGTTACACATTACTAGTTGCCACAGAATGTACTACTGTGTATTTTCTTCAGATTACAAGATATCATACTAGGGTAGATCCAAAATCAGGTGCAGCAAAAGCTCTCAAATGTGTGACCCAAACTGCGCTAGAGAAAAACTACAGAAAAAGTACTAGGAAACAATGTATTTATATAAAAACAGATTAGACTTGTGAATCATGAGTTTAATTTTACAATGGTAAAATTTTTACATGTATCAATACCAAATCTTCAACTCACTCACTTGCTCCCTAAGTTTTCCTTTCTCCTGCTGCTCCATATAAATACTTATAATCTAAATAAAATGATTAGTCGATAATACAAATCTTGGTGGACTAAGACGCCTACAGCACCTTATCATAGTGTCGTGCCTTTATGTCAATCTTGCGTGTGATGTGGAGTTTCTCTCCTGCAGACTGAGACAAAAGCTCATTGTGTTGTGTTATTGGTGTGTGTGTCGTGTGTCTGGAGCGAGTGGTTTGAGGAGGAGATACCTGACACCAAAATGAGCTGATGCCGTGGGAACACCCCATTAAAACTCACGTAACAGATGACAGCAGAGACACGCCTTTTTGTCCAACCGGGCACCTGTACATAACAATACGACAATGAGAATTTGGACGGATTTGACATGAAAAGTAAAGTCATATTGGATGATACTGACAAAAAAAAAGATATAAAGATAATATTGTTGTAATCAGGTTTGACATAAACTGCAAGGTCAAATACAGGTATAGAACCATGCAATGAGATGGTGGTTGCAGCAGGCAGAAGGTTTATTCTATATATACCATATTTTGGCCAGAGGGGGATCATGGTGGTTCGCCTCTCTACAGATCTGACCTGTAACTTGGCCTGGTGGTGTCACCTGTTTCTCTCCAAAGAGATATAAATGTTTAATCATGCCATATTGTGAAACATTACAGGCAGTGCAACGACATCTTCACCTTTATGTTTTTTGTTGTTGTTTTAACATTACAGTCAATAACTTAATATTCTAATTTTAACAACAATTGCTCCATTATCTGTTTTTTTAATATATATCTCACCTGGATAACAATTGAATTTGGAATTAACTTTTTAAAACGTACTTATAAATACTTACAATACTGTTAATGGGCCCTTACAACTTCAAATTGATGAATAATCATCTTCAGAATAATCCCACATGAGTACAATTTCTGTCCACCAACTGTATACACACAATTCCAATTTGTAATTTTGTTTATTGTTTGGGAATTCCAGAATGAACACAATGTTTTCAATGTTCATCTCTGCAGCACCTGAGATGAACTGACACTTTCATTTTATTTGAGTGCTGAGAAATCTTGTTAAGCATTACACAATTAACCACTGGTAATGACTTTGAAATCCCAAGTATGTGAATTTCTCAAAATCATTAACACTAATTCTGTGTAATGACATAGCTGGCATAGCTGTAATAACTAAACCTACAAACCAATATGAATTCAAGGACTGTTGTACAAAAGATCAATACAGAAACCGATGGCCATTTCTTGCACCAAATATGACTATAACCCAGAACAGTGGAGTCTAGGGTGTAGCTAACATCAGATGCAAAAATCAGACTAGACAGAAGAGGAGTGATGATGCTCCTAGTCAAACTAAAAGCAAATTACAGCAACGGAGCATGATTTTGTTAGACATACGCCACCTACAGAACAAATATGTAACTGGACTACAAAAGTATTTTGCCACAGCTGTCACTTAAAAACAGAGCCCCATTGTTTTAATCCTGATACACAACAGGAAAATGTGGAAAGAATGTTGACACTGAATATTAAATTTTTTGGTAGTAGTAGCTAGGAGAAATTGTAGTTATAGTAGCCATTTGGAGCCACTTAAGGGTAAAATTAAACTAGTATTTGGTTGTCATTTAGATTTGAATCCCATAGCTTGCATACTGTTTTGTGTCCTTGAGCAAGCACCACCCGCCTCGTCTGTTTTACTTTTATACTTGGTAATGGTTCAACAAACTCACTTGAGAGGTGAATGCATACAACCAATTGGGGAGTTAAGAAAAAAACAACAACATTATTATTAAAAACATTACTAAGAAGAGTGCATTTTTAGACTGAAAGTGTGTGTGATATTTTGGTCATAATACTAAAGCTTTATAGATTTAAATGAAGCAAACCCACTGTGACTTCCTGTTATGCTCCTATATGTTTACCCCATAGGCAAAATGCTGACTATTTACTTTTGAATTGGGCAGGGAGAGGCAGGTAAACTGACATTAAATCCATACGCAGCCAGATCAAACATGACTATCCAAACATACACATAGGGGTACAGATTCCTCCATAGCCCCCAACCAAATTCCACTAGACCACTTTTAAATATCCACACGCAGACTACAGGAAGTGCAGTGCAGATTAATGTTGAGTTGAACACAAGGGGTTGACTGTGAGAGCAAACCCAGTAGACAGATCCCAGTGTCCCAGCGGAGATCCAGGTGTGACAAACTTCTTAAGGCCACGTGAAAGTAAACAAGATTTAGACAGAGACAAAATGATTGACAGTTTTCCCCATGCTGGAAAATGTAAATACACAGCTGAATATATCAAAACACAGACAAAAAAATAAATATTGTGTGAATGATCCAGTGCCAAAATGGATGAAAACAACAGCTCTAAACTTGTGCTGTAAAGGTGTGTGCTCGTGTATTCTAGTACACAAGCACATCTGCACATAAAGTTCCAGCACAAGAGGTGATAATATTTTATTACGTTCTCAAACTAAACAAACAACTTTGAATGGGTTGGGTCACGGTGTATAAAAATATACTGGCAGGCCTGTCATGATAACAAATCCTGAAGTATAACAGGCCTGTATAAGGAAAAAGATGATAAACTATAATATTGAAACTAATGTATGTAATGTATAATGTATGTAATCCAGCCCTTTACAACTGAAATATAATTGTACTACAGAAAAACAATCAAAAGTTCACTTCTAGAACAAAGAATCGTTCTATCTCTCATGTATTGAACGATAAGTCAGTATAGTAATTACAGACAAATGAGTAAAAATGTGTTCACTGTGCCGAGTTCAACCCAGTATCCAGTTGAATTACATTTTTGGTAAGAAAAGTAATATAAATTTTAGTATTTTTCAAGTCACAAAATACAAAAAAGCCAGTCAATGTTATATGTCAACAGAAGCTGGAAGAATTCAGAGTGCCGAATCAATGTTCCATCAAGCTGCATTTTTTAGAGCCCACACAAACAAAAAACAAAACAACGTAGACTTCTTAAAACTTGAATAAAGTTTTATAGTGTAACAAATACTAGTTGTATTACCTTTAATTAGAAAATAAGTCCAAAACCAAATCCATGGATTTCAAGATGATGAAAATATAGCAATTCATTATTTAAAACTAAATATTATATCTTTTGAATAGTAAAAAAATGTCACTGAAACTCACAAATAGCTGACATTTTGATGACTTTTGACCATTCAAAATATTTAGTTTGGCATTGTTAATTGCTATGGCAACTGTCCTAATTTGCCACCACGCTGAAACAGTATGGATACAGTCAGGAATACATTAGCCTGTTTACTCACACTAATGAAGTACAAGGAGCCTGCAAAGATAGACTATTTAAAAGGGACCAAGTGTTGCAATGCTTGTCCTAAAAAACCTTGTGTTCCTGATTTTTAAAGTTCCTCTAAAACATGACAGTGTTTTGCTGACTCAATGTGATCCTGCGGCTGCTCTGATCGTAAATATTTTGGCTCTCGTCTTTCACAACAACTCAGTTCATTCACCCAATCCCTCTTTTATAGTTGAGAGTTTAATGTTCCTGGAACATCATGTGTCTCTGCTGCGTACTGCTGTGGAGGGGGTAGCGTGCCATGGTTCACAGTTGGGACAGGTACAAAGTAGGTCAAAGTCTGCACGGGACAGTGTCAGTCAGGGGCAGGAAATAGGACAAGCTGTTTAGTCTTGGTTTAGGGTTATTTTATTCCTGTGTTGGATTAGAGGTAGTGCATATATATATATATATATATATGTCTACAATTACCTGAAAAAGGTGTGTAGTGTATTTTTGTAGTGTATTACGTAATATTAGTGCACGTTTATGATTAATATGAGATTATATACTATATTGTTATCCTAGATATTAAGTTTTGTCAATATCACCCACCCCTAGTTCAGACCTTAAGTTTAGATCTACTTTCCACCTGGTTTAGATTGGCTTTAAGGATATAACATTCAAACTTCAAGATACTTTATGGCATTCACATTATATGCAATGTTATTTACTCCAACAATAAGATTTATTTTAATTTGTCTCATTAAAATACAATAAAAAAGGCCACAATACTAATTTCCTGCAAATAAACTAGACAAACTTTAAAGGACCCATATTATGCTCTTTTCTGATGTATGTTATAATGTTTTTTCCTCATCAAAAACAGACCTGGAGTTGTGTTTTTTTTCATTCAGACATTTAACACACAAACCCTGCAGATTTAAGCCAAGTTCTTCTCTCAAACAGACAACACTCTGTTCCACCTTGTGATGTCATGTGGTAAGACAGGAAGTGCTCCACTGTGTTTTTAAATTCCATACACCTTCACTAGAATCATTTGGATAATTTCAGCTCTTTATTGCTAATATCCACTGAACTACAAATAAGAGGAGCTGTTAACTCAAAAACTACTGCCTCATGACATCACAAGGTGGAACAGAGCATTTTGAGTTTTGGAGATGTAAACAGACTAATAATAAAGGATTACTCAAACATGTGTGAAAGAAACTCAACTTTTTTTCGATGAGGAAACAACATTCTAATTCTATCATTAACAGGTTAAACGGCGACAGTGGCCGAGTGGTTAGCACTCATGCTTCACAGCAAGAAGGTTCCAGGTTTGATTCCCAGGTCGTCTGGTCTTTTCTGTGTGGAGTTTGCATGTTCTCCCCATGTCTGGATGGGTTTTAGCCCATCAAACCTAAAAAACCTGCACCAGGGCCTACAGGTGGAAATTAGCTTTGGTGCTACAACCTGCACAAAGCATCTTTCCTTAAGGCTCATGTAGATTGTGCACTGTCCCTGTCTCTTAAATAAACTAAATAAATAAAATAAATAAAGCTCACAAAAGTAAATTTATCGTAATATAGGACCTTTAACAAACAACTGTTCACATTTCTGTCTGAATTCTGCTCCAATCCACATGCCGTTACTGACAGAGGGTTGACTGTAGACCTCTCCGTGTCATTGACCATTTCAAATGATGGCATCAATCTTGATTAAAATGTGACTCATTGCACAGCTCAAAGAAGAGGCAAAGCAGTGCAGCAGAACTCAAATGCTCTCACGTGTTTTGACCCTCTTTTCTTAGGATGCGAACACTGGTACCAGGAAACAGAAGAGACGGACCAGGGTGATTTCAGTTAGGACTAAGTCCTTTAGTCTGTTTAATTTTGTACATCTGATTTAGTCAACATGTGTCCAAAGACAGAGAGGGGCTGGAAGAGAAAGAGAAGAGAGTAAAAGAGAGTGGGATAAGGAAGAAAAAAGAGAGAAAGAAACTGACAGAGAAGAGCAAGAGTTTGTGAGAGAGAAAGAAAGACTGACAGAGAGGGGGAGAGAGGGAAAGTGACAAAGAAAGAGAGAGAGAAATTGACAGAGACATAGAGAGAAAGAGAGAGAGAGAGGAAGAAAGTAAGAGGTAGTAGAGAGAGAGACAGAGAGAGAGAGAGAGAGATAGGCACACACAGAGAGAGAGAGAGAGAGAGAGAGAGAGAGAGAGAGATACACAGACAGGGAGAGATACACAGACAGGGAGAGATACACAGACAGGGAGAGAGAGAGAGAGATACACACAGACAGGGAGGGAGAGAGAGAGATACACACAGACAGGGAGGGAGAGAGAGAGATACACACAGACAGGGAGGGAGAGAGAGAGATACACACAGACAGGGAGGGAGAGAGAGAGAGAGGCACACAAAGATAGAGAGAGAGAGAGAGAGGCACACAAAGATAGAGAGAGAGAGAGAGAGAGGCACACAAAGATAGAGAGAGAGAGAGAGAGAGAGGCACACAAAGATAGAGAGAGAGAGAGAGAGAGAGAAAGAGAGAAAGAGAGAGAGAGAAAGAGAGAAAGAGAGAGAGAGAGGCACACACAGACAGAGAGAGAGAGAGAGAGACAGACAGGCAAACAGAGGGACAGAGAGAGAGAGAGAGAGAGAGAGGCACACACAGACAGAGAGAGAGAGAGAGAGAGAGAGAGAGAGGCACACACAGACAGAGAGAGAGAGAGAGAGAGAGAGAGAGAGACAGACAGGCAAACAGAGGGACAGAGAGAGAGAGAGAGAGAGGCACACACAGACAGAGAGAGAGAGAGAGAGGGAGAAAGAGAGAGAGAGAAACAGAGAGAGAGAGAGAGAGAGAGGCACACACAGACAGAGAGAGAGGGAGAGAGAGACAGACAGACAGAGGGACAGAGAGCGAGAGGAGGGGGAGTGTGTAAAGTCCTGCCAACCTGAACTCGGTGGCCTTGGATCTGCTGCAGTGCTGAGCTGTGAGGATGCTGTCTAAAATAAATAAACAAGGGCTTTATTTGCATGATAGCACCGTTTGGAATCATTTAAAAAAGATTATAACATTCAAATTGGAAAAGATTAAGAGATTTGTTATGTTTTTATGGTCCGCTAGGCGCTCAAGGCGTTGTCAGTTATAACTAGGGCTGAATGTTATGGGGAAAAAAAAACCTTATTGGAATGTTTCAGTCAAGATTGCGATTTGATTTGTGATTTTTGTTTTAATTAGGATTCTGAATTTTCACTTTTTTTCACGTTTCATTTTAAACGCATCCAGACCAATTGACAAAAAGACTGAAATATTACAGACAAACCATTTTAAGAATTTCAGAACATAAACTACAGGGTTAGCAGTTTTTATGCTGTTGTTGTGGACAAATTTGAGAATTACAGCCTCTACATTTTGCTAATTGTGCTCATTCAAATCGCGATTTCAATTTGAATACGATTAATCTTGTAACCCTAGTAACTATGGGCTCACAAATGTCCCATACGAAGGCATTAGGGTTAACTCAGATCATTTTGGCATCTTTTTAATGACAAGTTTTATTGTGGATATTTGATTGGGCACAACTTATGTTCATAATTAATACTGATACTGGTATAAATGCTAAGATAATACAAAATAATAACAGCTTAGACTATATATACTGTTGATATTCTATACTTCTGAAGCCACAGCCACCCTGGGTCAAACTAACAGGAGTCGCTCTCAGTCGACAGCCTTTATAACCAACCCATTCACGCAAAGTAGGTGAAGAGTTTTACCCAAAGAAACACACAATGACATTATCAATTAAGGCTGCACAATATATCGCAAAAATATTGATACTGCATAAGAAAATAAATATATTTCAACAACACAGCCCAATTATGAATTACACAACCACTCTACCATCTACTGCTATCGAGTAAAAAGGAGGTCAAAACTACTGTATATGGTAAAAAAGATTGTTAATGCTTGTGTTTTGTGATTCAAATTCCACTTAACAACGGCTCAAAGATTTGGGAAAAAGATCTAATTGCGATTTTATAATGTGTGATGTGTGAGTAGATTTGCAATTTATTTTTACTAATATATTTTTTTCTCAAAGTTTAAACATGTCCAGGAGAATTGTCAAAAATAAGCTGACAAACCAAACTAAAAATCATGTATTTGAGATCATGTTTTTTTCCAGATTTAATGACAGGATTAGCAGGTTTGATGTAGAGCAAAATATGTAGTTGTTTATAGAGGAAATAATGTTACTTCAAAAAATGTACCCTCTATTCAAATTATGATTTATTTTATTTTATTTTATGGCTGCAATAGTACAGAAACAAATCATATTTAAATCTCCGGTATAAGTCAAAGTATCTACCATCACCTCTCACTTCAAACCTCTACACAACTCACCATTTTAATTTGTTTTGAACATGAAATGTGGCCTTTAAATCACTTTCTATAAATACAGATGTGTCATATGTGGAACAAACCCATACATTATAAGGTGTCAGACAGTCAAAAGTACCATATATCCTGCAGAGAGCGGCAAATTGCTTCACGTGGCTGTATTTCTATGTGCTTACTGGCAACACTGGAGCTCTAAACAAGCTGTCAGGTCCAGTGAGACATTAACAACTCCACAGCCGGGAAAACAAAATCTAATTCAATTATGTTTGGCTGAAGTGAAGGACGTGCTCGTAAACAGGCTTCATAATGACCGGACCAAAGACACTATAGAGGTGAGTCGGTCTATAAATTATACATGATTATACACAATTACTATGGAGGACTTTGTATTTCGTGCCATATATGAGAGCATGGTTCATAGTTTATAGCCAAAAAAATGCTACTTATATGGCATAGGATGAATACAAAAGGATACTATAATGTGGTTTTGTAATGTAGGCTGGAGGCTGAAAGACTTTTGAATAATAGTTTTTAGGTTGAGAGTAAACAATTCAAAGATCCAGAAGTGTTTGTTGTTTTATGCAAAAAAGGAAAAATTAGTTAACGGTAAATGGTCATATTCAAGCACTTTACATCAAGGAATCACAAGAAATATCATAATATTGTCCCTCTATCCATTTAAATGTGCTGAACCTTTATTTTCTACTTGGCCTCACCAGCATCAGTCTCTCACGCAGCTGTTCACTGAGCATAACTCAGGTCTAAAGCAATGATTTCCGATTTCTTTCCAAAACACTCACCAGCAGCTCCGTGTTTCTACAAATAACCACTGGCTCTGCACACGGGTTATTGGATTTAACTAGAGAAAAAAAGAGGACAAGTATTAAGGTCTTATATTATGCATTATTTAGGTGTTTTAATTTACTTTTCGCATACTGCTGCACTGGCATTTCTAGAGAAAACTGGTGATAGTATAAATCAATCACAATTTCTGAGCTGTACACCTTAACTTCCTGCTGACACAGAAGAGAGAGGCGGCAATTTCATTTTAATTTCCTTTTGTTTAATCCTTTTAAAATAGATATAAAATAATGATGCGACATACATCAATGTGAATGAAAAGGAGCAGAGAGAAACTTTTTTTTTTTTTTTTTTTCATACAAACAGTTCCAACATGTAAAACTAAGGCGAAAACTATAGCTGCAGATACTTGTAAGCAAAAAGTGGGACAATCTGTAGACAACGAATTAAATTTAGTGATACAGGCCCAAGTAAAAATACTTTTGATGTTATGAATAAAATGGATAATGTGAAGTAATAGCCTTTTCTTAAAGTAGTATTTAGTACAATATTAAGTTGTGTCATCAGTAGGCTAGCAGCAGCAGCAGCAGCAGTAGTAGTAGTAGTAGTAGTAGTAGTAGTAGTAGTAGTAGTAGTAGTAGTAGTAGTAGTAGTAGTAGTAATAGCCTCGTAGAAGTAGTACACCTGGTAGAAGCAGAAGAAGCAGTAGTGGTAGTAGTAGGTTAGTAGAAGTAGCTGTAGTAGTAGTAGCCTAGTAATAATAGTAGTCTAGTAGTTGAGGCAGTACTTCTGATGTTATTAATAAAATGGATAATGTGAAGTAATAGCCTTTTCTAAAAGTACTATTTAGTACAATATTAAGTTGTGTCATCAGTAGGCTAGCAGCAGCAGTAGTAGTAGTAGTAGTAATAGCCTCGTAGAAGTAGTACACCTGGTAGAAGCAGAAGAAGCAGTAGTAGTAGTAGTAGTAGTAGTAGTAGTAGTAGTAGTAGTAGTAGTAGTAGTAGTAGTAGTAGTAGTAATAGCCTCGTAGAAGTAGTACACCTGGTAGAAGCAGAAGAAGCAGTAGTAGTAGTAGGTTAGTAGAAGTAGCTGTAGTAGTAGTAGCCTAGTAATAATAGTAGTCTAGTAGATGAGGCAGTAGCCTAGTAGTAGTAGGCCTAGCAGTAGTATTAGTAGTAATAGGCTATCAGGGGGTGAGTAATTTGAAGTAGATGTATTGACCTGATCAGGAGTCTATCAGTGTCATTGATTAGTGTTACAGATCAGCTCACAGTATTGGCGCAGTATAGTCCACTGTCCTTGTTTGTCTGTGTAAAACTGCTTTTGCTGACACTGTTTGAGTCTCCCATCTTTATTTAAAGCACTTGACATTTTAAACAATGGTCACTTACTCCATCATTAGGCTAATTATTTTCTCTGACATCCACACCTCCCTTGTTCTAGTGCGATATTCCAAATAGAGCTAAATTTAGACGCACACCGTGTCCTGATCACCTGCTGCACGTTTCACATAAACAATTCACGCAGTGGCCGCTCGTGTTGCAGCCCCGGATGGTTCAAGTTTGTTAGGTGTGGCTGGTGATGGCGCTATCAACAATCCTACTTCTAATTGGACCACAAAACAGGCTCGAACTCAATTAATTAACAAAGACCAAGGGCGCCATCTTGTGTTCAACTGTGAAAATAAATATCATTGCATAGTTTATTACACATGCCACATTCTGGGCCACAAAACCCAAGCTACAGAAATATTACCATATCAGTAATATAGGGAAATATAATTTATTATTATTTATTTATTTATTTTTTTTTGAGATCAGATCCTTAAGACGCTCCCAAATGGCAACTTATTCCATAAAATCCATGTGTGAATGTGAAAGTGGGAATTTTTATGGGACACCTGGCAGAAACACTGGTTAAAAAAATCAAGGCCATAGGGTATTCCACTGTTTTTCCACTATATTTTGGTAGTACTAGAGATAATAGCCATACGGTATAATTCCTGACATAGACCTATTAAAGATCCACATTATGATCTAAAACCAAGCAGGTGTGTGTTTATTTGAAAGACTCTCAGAAACCACATGGTAAATCTCCATTACAATTTATTGCCATTTTAATAGGTAACAAAATATGTTCCAATTGTTTTTTACAGCACACAGATGCTACAAAAATAAGAGTCATAATTCAGTCATATGGTTAAGTGCCTATGAAAACTACAAATAGATTTCATTTAGGTACAAACATACATCAAATATTTTAGATAGTATTTTACTTAATAATTTAATTTAATTTGTTCAGTGAAATTGATTTATGGTGCACTCCTGTTCACCACTCCCCAAATATACAAACTATTAAAACAAAAGTTAATTGAATCAGTTTTGAATCAAACTGAACATACATAGTTCATCTATAGAGCATACACACATCAAAATTGCATAATAAAAGTTTAATCCCTTTTAAACAGAAAACTGAAATCATGTCTGAGGTATTGCATAGTTTAGTAATGAAAAAGATCTAGTAAATTTCAAACATGACATTATTGCTTTAGTTTAGTACATTCTTCAAAAACACGCTATGCTCTATATGCACTTCAGTATTAAAATATTCGAGGTGAGAGAAATTCATAATAACATTTTGTAACACTCTTCACTCAATATTGAGCCATATCCCAAACAAGTTGCAAAACAACTAATTCATTAAAGTCTATGGAACTTTCAAATCCAGTGCACAAACACACAAAGAGCAATAGTTTACCAATTAGTGCAAAACGTAAGCTAGCAAAGCTCCCTTCCTATACTTATAAAATGCTGTTAGATACAAAATAAATAGTAGATTTCTAGAGTTATTTTTGGCACTACGTACAGGTCATGCAATATTTTAGTGGAAATGTGTGTAGAATCACTCAGTCGTCCAGGTGGAATCCATAGCAAAAGGAGAAATTTAATTTGTCAACTGGACAGAGTTTATTTGGTCGAATACGTTTCGCAGCTCATCCAAGCTGCTTCTTCAGTTGAAGCAGCTTGGATGAGCTGCGAAACGTATTCGACCAAATAAACTCTGTTCAGTTGACAAATTAAATTTCTCCTTTTGCTATTTTAGTGCTATTTTCTCCTTTTGCTATTTTAGTGTATATGTTATTGATAATTTCATTGAGGTGGAGCTGAACAGTGCAATTGTGTGAGTAACCAGCAGAGGGCAGTGCATCCATGATATAGCTTCTCATGAGCTACTGTGTTTTTGGTGAGTTTTGTTCCTGCTGCTCCTTTTGTAAACTTGTATTTTGCTTGTTTTCTTTGCCTTCTTGTTTTCAAATGCTACATCATCGACTCCTGTTGAATTTGGATGTAACAGGCCTGCACACAAACACACATTCAGTACGTTATACTGACATCAGCAACTGTATCGAAATTATGGAAAAAAAACATTTTCTGCGTTTAGATTTGCAAATTATGTTTTAAAATCAGAATTCATTTTACTCTACACATTTTACTGCCATACTGTGGAACATTCCAGACAAAGCAACATAGTGCACCTTTTGTATCTTAGTATAGCTACGTGTATTTGCTATATTTGGTATGCATGTCATTAAAAAAGATTATAAATGTGTTGGAAATCAGATACTAATCAATACTATAACTAAATTAGATACTCATTTACGCAAGTATTAATACTGCAAAAAAAAAAAAAAGAAAAATCACACTAACAGGAGATAATTTGAGCATTCCTCCTGAACAGTTTTAGTGTCATTTTGATCTTTAACAGAAATAGTAAAATCTCATGGTTACATAAAGAAAGTACTATTATTTTGTGTATGAAAATTATACTACTAAAAAAGCATGTTTCATCCTCATTGTGGTATTGTAATCAGTATCGAATATTGAGTGAATTCCTTAGTGTGGAAATCAAGTGAAAATATTGTGAAGCACTAATACAGATTAAGGAAAGTGATACCGGTAATCTCTCATTGGAGATAAACTGTAGATGGACCCTCAACTGAAAAAGTTACATAGTGCAACTAGACTAGACTCATTGACATAACTAAGCATTAGACATACCACACACCAGATACCTCACCTTCAGGGTAGTAAACATGAGCCCCATCTCTCCATGCTCAAGATTAGGATCCATCAGATCTTCAATCAGACTGACTTCGGCTCCTAAGTTCCTGATCCTGAAGAGAAGGAAACCATTAAATCTGCAATGTCTGTGTGCACTGAGATAAAATCTGAGAGGGTTTAAAATGGGACTGACCTGGCTCTGATCACCACATACAAAAACAGAGGAAACAGGTCGTCCATGCACCACAGGAAGCTCTCCTCCACCAGGGGTTTCACTTCCTGGGTCAGCTCCTCGAAAGTCTTCTGTATCACCGTCAGTTTGTCTGATGGAGTGAATGTAGTGCTGCCCGGATCAAGATTTTTGGCATGAATTAAAGAATGATGCATACAAAAATATTAGAATAATGCTTAAGATGGTCACAGTTCTGTACCTGATCTGTTGAAGTGTCTCTACAGCTGAGACATAGCAGGCGTCTTTACTGCTTGACACAATCTGCTAGACATAAAACAGCATGAAAAAAAAAAATAGTAGCAAAAAAAATATCACAGTAAAATGTTTGTACAGTGTTACAACAAACCTGTTTCTTCTCTCCAAGTATAGACATCCAGACAGGCCAAAATTTCCTACATGAAAAGAAAAGTACAAGTTAATAAAAACTTAAACCAAAACTTTTAGCCCAAGTACCATCTTAAAAAAATATTTGGCCTTAATAGTACCACCAGGTCAAAAACAGGATTATTACAGATCAGGGGTGTCCACATTTTTTCATCAAGGGCCACATATCAAAGCACAGACAAAGCACAGGGCCAATGGAGGGCCATAGTCTGGTACTCAGTATATTTCAGTGAATAACTGAAATATGTGCATTTTTAACATGTTAGAATGAGCCACCATAGCTTTAATCAAGCTTCGATCCTCAAAAGGACACACTAAATAATTAATATTGCCTTTATCAAGGAAGATTTTCAAAAACTTGCACTAAAAAGTACTGCTTAAGATAATTTGGGCCAATTCACTCGGAAGCCTGAGGGCTGCATTTGGCCCCTGGGCCATAGTCAGAACATGCCAGTTTTAGATATAAACTAGGACTAAGCTAGGGCCCAAACAGTACTACACAAGTGATATAATAGTTTTAAACAAGGACTAAAGGGACAAATATGTGTATTAAATTGACTAAATTATATTATACTCTCTCTGCAGAGGAATCCACATACCACCTGATGGAGTTTGCATATCACCAGTGACACACATACCACAGTTTGAGAACCACTGGTTTAAACAATCCCGGAAATGTACTGTATTTTGTATAGTATTTATTTTTAGACCTTGTATGGAAATGTAATCTCTGCAATGTATTCCAATTTGTTAAAATGCTTTGTAGAAAATTGCATTGAGCTGAGGTGGTGAACAGTTGTGAGATGTACCAGCAGAGGGCAGTGCAGCCACAACAGACCTTCATAAAGAGCTATGACCAGAAAGTACCAAAAAATAAGTTAAAGCTTGTTTTTAACAATATGTGCCCAAACTCACTCGTTCACCCCTAAGAAACTGAGCAGTGCTTGGTCTGGAGACTTGTTGAGTCGGAGGATGCGTTCCCAGTATTTGGCCTCGTCCTGTTCCTCCTGGAGACAGTACAGAGTGAAGAGAGGAGGGTAGAGCCGCGGGAGGAGCAGAGGCAGCAGCAGAGATGAGCAGCTCACCACCACAACACTGACAAAGGAACAAGGGAAACATAATTACAAAGTGTTTTATTAGTTGGAAAATTATTTTATTAAAGAGGGGGTATTATTCTAAATTAAGATTACTACCATGTTATAACATTTCCTCATCAAAAACATGCCTAAAGTGGTTTTCTGAATCATGTGTGCACGTTTAAGTGATCTTGTGATCTCTCACAGGGGGTATTTGAACCCTCCTTTTGGTTAAATGTATAATATGACAGCCTATAAGCCATACCAATAGTTTGACTCACCATTGCTCCACTGTGTTAGAGATGAAGGAGTGTCTGCATCTGGTGGGAGAGGTTGGAGGATCAGGGATTACACTACCATCATCTGGTAATCCAGGGAATAGGAACCTACAGTCAGAAATTGAAGTAAATTGGGAATTGAATGAGAAGAGGAAAAAATATATTTGTGTAGATGTTGAATGAATTTTATTATTTGTGCACACAATATTACCTTTCAAATCAAACAAAAAATATCCAGTGTTTTGGTTATAATTTAACATAAATTTAAATCAGTCTATTGCAATCTCTTCTGACGTTTAAGGATTACGAGTGTATCAGAGGTGCACACTGACCTAACAATGCAGTCGAAGTGGGTGAGGTAGGCTTGGACCTCCTGAACAGCCTGTCGGAGCAGTCTGCGGTTTGATCCCACATAAGTCATTCTGTACACAGTCACTAAGGTCTCCACGAGCCAGCCCAGGGGGTGCAGAGGGGTCTCACATGCCTGGAACAAGGAGAAAGATTTAAAGATGCACTGTGTAACTTTGCTTTGCTTGGAATGTTCCACTCTATGACCCTGTATTTATCCATGTTGTTTTTATCCAGTTACAGGTGTTTTTATTACTAGTCAATGCAATAACATCACCATCGAGACAAGCAGGTGACAAACTCTCTACCAGAAAAAGTTACACAATACATCTTTAAAGTAAGTACAATGACGATATGGATTAAGTCTTACTTTAGTGAGGTATCTGCGGATGTGGTCGTAGTTTGCAGTGGTGACGATTTCTTCATGTTGAGGAATTAACTCCAAACTCTCCAGGATTTTACTTTGGGATTTACTGAGGTCTGGACTGGATGCACACAAAAGAAGAACATAAAAAACAGACAAGCTCAAACTAGCTTCAATAAGACTTTGTAAATTGGTTTATTTCATTTTAACTATTTGTAAAGCAAATCAAAGGCTTGTCAATATAATAATAGTTAATGTTTGTAAAGGACAACCAAAACTAAACCTTCTATGATTTTAAGCCTCATTTATGTTATTCTACATTCTTGACCACATCACTCACGTTTGTCTCCGGGTGGTTGTTATGGTAACAGCGATGTTGTCCCAGGCTACAGTCCTCTGTCCTGTTCCAGGCGCCTCACAGCCGAGTCGACTCCAGCACTCATCAAAAACACACACCCATCTCTGAGCTGCAGGCACCACGTACTGTCCCAGCGCACTATAATATATACAATACAATTACAAATATTACATGTAAATGTTTTTTTAAATATATTATATAAAATATTGAAAATATTTTATTAAGTCCAGTCTTACAGTGCGTTGTTCCTCTCTTTGTTCACAGGTTCATCTACCGCAGGTTTAGAAAATGTCCCGGTAACTTTGAGTGATGCCCATTCTCCACTGAATTCACCATCAAAGAAGTCACCATTAGCCAAGTACAGGAGACCCTAAGAGAAGAGAACTGAGGAGCTGCAGACTTGGGAATGGTTGGTACAGTAGAGAAACACAATGGATGTTACCTTTCCATTTATAATCCAGTTATCAGAAAACTCTCCATGGAAAATTGTGTCATCATCTGACACCAGCAAACCCGAACCCTGAAAAAACAGAACATGAAATCACTGAAAGAAAAATATTTGTTTTAAAGATATGGCCTTTGCCTACTATAAAACGTATCCAAAACTACCCAATAACTAGACAAGAGAATATATGAGCTTTATAACGTTTCAATGTTTTAATGATCTTACGCTCATCTTGTTCTCCTTGAATGTCCCTTCAAAGTACAGGCCATGTTGAGTGACCACAACTGCATTTCCATGGCGCTGATCATCGACCCACAGTCCCATGTATTTCTGACCACTGTAAATACACACAGTCTAATATATAGTCTATAGTTTGGTCAAAAATATTAACACTCACACAACGGATGTTATAGCAGTACCTGGTGATGTCATCGTAGACCCCATATCCCATCTTCTTGTCATGAACCCACTGTCCAATGAAAACGCTGGAGGAGGAGCGGGCCAGTCTCCCAGAACTGAGCATCCCATAACCATGGCGCTGGCCTTCAAAAAAACAGCCCTCGTACACCTCTCCTGCAGCATATCTACAAGAAACACAAAGTTTAGTTAAGTCACAGCTTTCAGATCAGACAGTTTGACAGCAGTAAGTAAAAAGTAATGTAATGTAAATGTCTGTTAGAAAGTCAATCTAGAGCACTCACTTGTATTTGCCAAAACCATGGATCTGTCCATCTTTCCACTGTCCATGGTAACAATCTGCTTTATTCAATGCCTTGTTGGGCATCAAGCACTCACCATAACTAAAATGAACAATGCATTAATTAAAAAACAATTTGTTATACTTTATCTAGTGTTTTTGCAAAAACAGATATAAAAACAAATATTTTGAAAAAAAACTATATGATCTAACTAGTATTTTCTATACTAAATTGTGCAGGTGATATCAGAGGATACTGAGGTGGTTCAATATGTTTACAAAAGAATAATATGATACTGACCCATCCTCTAGTCCATTTTTAAAGTGCCCTGTATACGTCTTTCCATCGGGCCACTTCATGGTTCCTCTGTCAATAAATATAGTTAAACAGAAAATAATTTAACATCACATTCTACATTCTGTTACTTTAGTCTTTAGAATTAACATACGTTTATCAGTAACATAAATATTACTATATTCACCTTCCATGAACTCTCCCGGCCTGCCAGTGTCCTGTGTATTGTGCGTCTTTGAATCGTCCCTCTCCAGTGAAGGTGTAACTGGCCGTGCGGGTCATTGCCGTTACGCCCGGTGATGACCCATGACCTCCTCCTCCAAGCACCTGATCCACAGCCTGGTTCACAGCCCGCAGCCACTTGTTCTGCACACATGATGATAAATAGAGCCACTGTCAAAAATGCAACTCTTTGTAAACAAATTGCTTATGAAATTTAAAGTACAATCAGAATCAGAATCAGAATCAGAAAAGCTTTTATTGCCATTGTCAGTGAACACAATTCACAGACTAGGAACTTGCTTTGGTGATAAGGTGCAACATAGAACACTGAATAATAATAATAATAATAATAATAATAATAATAATACAAGTAGAGATATCACTGTCATATAAGCCCCTGTACTTGATTTCTCCAGTTTTCTAACCATGACAAAGGGAGCTAGTTAAGTTCAAACAGTAAGCTGTGATCCAAACTATTTCAGGATTTTCCTAAATTATTCCTAAAATTAAGATTTTCACAACTGTCAGGCAGCAAAGTGCACATATACACTGTTTTAATGTAGTGTTTGGTGGCAAAACTATTTAATCAGGTACCTTTAAATTCCAATTATCTCAATTTGTAAATCAAAAATTTACCTTTTCTTGTGGTGTAGAAGCCACCAGTGTGAAATTCTCTTCTGGACATATTATTTTAATGGCATCGCTGCAAAACGATTGGAGCAAATGTTATTAAAATAGTAGGAATAGTGGTTGTTATATAAAGTATTGTAAACTCACAGGCCATTGTTGTCTTCAGTAATTGGTTTGACCCAGAGACAGGTCAGAGGGTAGATGTGATGAGTGGAAAACTGTGGACAGAGATGGACAAATAAAACATATCATTTACTCCCTCATGTGATTGTGACCTTTGCCCTATTTATTTATACATGCATTATACTGTCCAATATTACAAAACTGTCAGTATGATTAAATAGATTAAATACTGTGGTTTTATGGTAAATTGCTGCTTTCAGATTTGAAATGAACAAGAATAAAAACACATGACCCAGACCACAGTCCCCACACTGGAAGTTTCATGTTAGTAATGCCATGCTGAGCAAATGTTGATTGCTTGGTCAAAAAAATAACATCAAAAACTCCACTTAATTCACAGCACTGTTACAAAAATGTTTCAAAAAGTCAGGGAGAACAGTATTTCCACATGTGTTTTTGGAATATGCATCTTTTCAGTTTAAGTAATGTTAAAATGTTACCTCATCAAAAACATACCTGGAGTTGAGTTTTGTTTCATTCACACATATTTGAGTAATGCTTTATTATTAGTCTATCTACATCTCCAAAGCTCAAAATGGTCTGTTCCACCTTGTGATGTATTTTAGTGGTAGTTTCAAATGAATAGCTTTACTCTTCAATACACTAGAATAACCTTGTTGCTTTTATTTTTGAATATTTTTGTTTTACTTTTTGTTCAGTTCAGACTGTCAGCAGAAATATCTGCTGGTGCAACGAGAAGTGAGGATGTGTCGATGAGACTAAAACAATAGCTGTAACTTCAAAGTTAGGAAAATCCAAAGGCTCAAACGATTAAAATTGAGTTTAAAAACCCATTGGAGACATTCCTGTATTACCACATGACATCACTAGATGTTTTTAGTTTGAGAGAAGAACTCAAAATAAATGCGAAATTATGCAGGGTTTGTGTGTTAAACATGTGTGAATGAAACAAAACACAACCCCAAGTATGTTTTTGACGAGGAAACATTATAACATAGATCAGAAAATAGCTTAATATGGGCCCTTTTATCAGAATCAACATGGAGGAACTATCTACTCCACCACCAAAGGAGAATCAGACACCTCTAAAGCTAGCCAGAGTTAAAGGCACACTGTGTACTTTTCTAGTGAAAGGGCTGTCACTTCCTTGACCATGGAGAAAATGTTTGCCAGGATGTACTATGTATATGGAGATAAGCAGGTAACAACAGCAGGCCACGTTAGAGGTCAGATCTGTGGAGAGATCCTGCTCTCAGTAAGAAAAATGTTTTTCAAGGTTTCATGCCATACTGTGGAACATTCCAGGCAAAGCAATAACAAATTCATGAAGAAAATCAGGTGATGTGCCTTCCACAAGAAAAGTTACATAGTGCTTCTTTAAGATATGAGAGATCAACTTTACTTTCACACCATATGCTATGAGATTTGGTATAAACTGTCAAACAAACTCAGACTGGAGTAAAAAGTATTCATCCAGAGTAAGGTAAGGTAAAGCTGAAGAGACTGAGCCCAAACACACAGTACTTACAAAACTCTTAGAGGGAATAGTGCCCTGAGTGAAAGATAGTTTATTTACATTTTATTAACACATATTAATTATCATAGTATAGATATAAAGTTAGTGTTTAAGAGGTACTTACTTGTGTATGTACTAGAGCATCATTGAACAGAATGAACCAGTGATTTGAAAAGCGGCCAGCGTTCTGTAAAGTCAGATTTCTGTGGCTGCTCTCACAAACCACACGGCGATGAGGGAGACGCAACACCTCCTGAAGAAAAAACACATTTTATAAACTATAATCATAACACATTTTTAACTATCACTTAATGGTAAAGGCAATTTTTTATTCATTAAAACAAGCGCCTTATGTTACTGTTACTTTAATCTACTAACCATCTGGGACAATCTCACTTAAATTAGCTGTGAGAAAGCGGTGGTCATAAAGTTATAACATCAAAGCTGCTGTAGTAGTAGTACTCACAGTAGTTTTTCCTGAGTGGGTTTTCCAAAAGTTGCACGTCGTTTCTGCCTCTTTTTTCTTTTTCAGCAGCAATGACGACAAAGACTCGAACTGACCACAGCCGTGATGAAGGCACTGGTACTCTGCAGTGAGCTAAGGGAGCAAGAAACACAGATGTAGTTATAGTTTAGATAATATTTTGTATTTTTATAGGTTTGATTCTATGGCCACTAGCAGATTGATAATGGCAGTGTAATCAGCTAAAGAAATTCTTGGTCAACTAAAGATCGAGGAATTTACATTGTTGTAGCAATTCATTGTACAGTAATGCAACAGACAGCACTCATATTGCATAATTTTACATGCTGAGGAAACAAAAAAGTAAAAAAAAAATAACAAGAGAAAGCAATGAGAAAAATGATATATTAATGATGTAAATATGATCTCACCACATCGTAGCAGGCAGCCAGTTTGAGCAGCAGTCTGCTATAGTGGTGAAGCTGCTGTAGAGGCCAGTACAACAGTGAAACCAGGTCCACCTCATCTTTGCCCGAGTCTGAGACACAGAGCTGATGGAGATCGCTGTGTTTGGAACCCAAACAGTCACTGCACAGAAAGGGACAAGAGGTTAACTTTAGACTAGGTTACATGTAATGCTAATGATGAAGGACCAGTCTACTAATGTTTTACTACTGCAATGACTTCATTAACAAAGTACTACTGTTACTACCTCAAACAAACACGTACAAGGCCTCTTACTGAACACATTTGCTACCTTATTTCAGTTCAGTTCACTCACAACTGATGTTTAGGGAATGTTCACACACAAATACTGCATCAAAAAAGTGACTAAACTGAGACTAAACCAATATTAAACGAGAACTACACCAGGACTTCACCAGGACTAGAACAAAAGAACCAAACCAAATCTACATCAAGGCTGAACTGAGCTCAACCAGAACCAAATCAGAAATAAACTAAAACAAGTGTCAACACACCCTTAAATCATTTTTTTATTATTATTCATATAAAATGTATTAATAAACATAAAAAGTAAACTTACTTTGAGAGTTTCTGAAGGGACTGAAATCCACCCATGACCTGAAAATTACCTACAGAAGAGCAATACCTGGAGAGACACGAAGCGTTATCTCATTTACATTTTGAACATTGAAAACTGAAAGTTAAACGTGGACTTCACAGTATAGTGTCAAATTATATCCTACTCTTTAAAAGTGTCCCGGAAGTGGTCCGTGCGGATGATCAGAGGAAGGGAAGTGACATCACAGCTCTGCAGGTCGTACAGGAAGTAGCTGAGGGCCGCTGAGTGTCGTCCAATCAGGAGATTTAAAGGAGTGAACTTATCACAAATAGTGAAGAACAGACGAGTGCATGGGTCTCCTAAACAGGGATTCACACCCTCTGTAGGACACATGTTAAAGTAACTTTAACATAACTTTAACTTTTGTTTCTGCACAATTTATATATAATACACATCTTAACATGGGGCTGCACAATATATTGCAATCGAATCGAAATCACAATTTGTACCAAAAAGAGTTTGGTTGTATGGGATTCCTGTATTAGTATTATCAATACAGTCTTCTCTTAAATGTTAATGCTCCTGGAGTTGTTTAAAATGTGCACTCTGAACTGAATACTACTTTTTATACATATGGCAAATCCAATCGTAATACTTGTCAGAAAAATCACAATTAGATTTATTTTTTCCAAAACTGTGCAGCCCTATTTTAAGGTTTGACCCAGTGACCTCTTGTACGCAGGGGAGTGAGGAGGTCCTTCTTGACACTGCTTAACCAGCAATAGAACTGTCTTTCTCTTGAGGCGAGCTCATGAATCGCTGAGACGAAGCCCATGATGTTTTGGTCTGAAAGAAGCGCACAGGTCTGGCCTCCGCTGTGGATGCTGCTGATGTAACCTATCTACAAAGACACACAGACAAACAGCAGAATATTAGATGGAGTCAGCCCAATTCACATTCTTACAAAAAAGTAGATAAGAAAGTCCACTACTGTACATGTTTTAGCAGTACAAACCTCCATGCAGAAAGGCATCAGAGTGGGCCTGATGGTGTAGCTCTCAGATCTGTTGGGTGACCTCTGACATGACCTTTGACCCTGCTGGGGTGTATCACATTTCTCTGTTTTTGGCTCCTGCTGCTGCCCACAGTACCAGAGCACGGGCTGCACACAGTCTCCATCCGCCAACAGTAAAGAGTGGCTCTGTCCCGCTGAGGCATCCCAAACTCGGATACCTTCAGAGAGCTGCAACAATAAAGTATAAATCTATTTAGTTTAGCCACTTTCAGGGTATATACTAGATATTGGATTTAAAACATGAAATTGAACACATAAAGCTACACTATGTAACTTTTCTGGTGTAGGGTGTCCATGGAGATGTTCTTTGTTTGCCCGGATTGTTCTACTAAACTTATCTTCATGGAGTCAAGCTGGTGCCGCAACCAGGACAAGTTACCCCCCAAGTTTTTTTTTTCCCAGCAATAAAACATCTCTAATTGCATAAATGTTGGAAGACGTTTAATGTCATGCTGTGGAAAAATAAACATGCAAAGCAATAACAAACAGGTGGCAAACTCCTCAAAGAAATGCCAAAATATCACCTTACCTTGGCCTGTTTCGGGACTGTGACTGGACTGTTAACATGACCCAGCTGACCACACATGTTACTGCCCCATGAGTACACCTAAACAAATACAGATGTTATTACTGAACATATATTAAGTTGCTAAATACAGAAGATATTGTTAAAAAAAATAAGTGGCACATTTCAAGGGTGACGCACAAAAAAACTGAACATTAAGTCTGAATTCAACCTTCCATTGTAACAGTTGGTTTAGAGGAATCATGAATGTACAGTATATGTGTATTTGTAGTCAGTCTCATGTCACTCTCAATTTAATGTATGTATGTGTGTGTTCATAGTGCATTGTGTGTTGATTTGGGGATGGTGGGAACAGGGTACTTGATAAGGTGGGCTACAGGGATTGTTTGAACTTAACTTTGCATAAAAAGTGCTTCATAAATAATGTTTGCTAAATACATTATTACCTGACAATGTGCAGTGATGGCCAGTGAATGGTGTGATCCTGCTGCCACTTTAATCACCTCTTCACCGATCAGAGTTTTGATGCACAGAGGCTGAAGTCTGAACAGAAAGTTAAACAATAATTAGATAATATGAAGCACTTCTTTGTTTAAAGTCCACATATTACGCTAATTTCTGAGATCTATGCTATAATGTTGTTTCTTCATCAAAAACATACCTGGAGTTTTTCTACACATTTAACACACAAACCCTGTTCTTCTCTCAAAAAGAAAACACTCTTACTCTTGTGATATCATGTGGTACTACAGGAAGTGCTCCAATGTGTATTTAAACTCCATACACCTTCACTAGAATCATTTGGATAATGGAATTTCCTATCTCTACCGAACAATAGGTAAAAGGTAACTGTTAACTTGAAAACTACTGCTTCATGACATCACGAGAGATGCTGAGATGTTGACAGACTAATAATAAAGGACTACACAAACATGTGTGAATGAAACAAAACACAACCCAAGTTTTGTTTTTGATGAGGTAACAACATTTTAACATGGCTTAAAGCTCACACGAGTAAATTTTTGCATAATATATGACCTTTAATAGTAGACCATATTGTCCCTGTTCATGTCCCAACCTGGCCAACTGATCTCCATGTCCCAGCTGCCCCTCGGATCCCCGGCCCCAGCTCCACACCTCAGTATCCAGGCAGGGCAGTCCGTCTCCGGCCTCCTCTGACACCCCTGACCTTTGACCTGTACAGGACGTCCTACAGGCACAGTACTGGCGTTGCCGTGGAGACCCTAAGAACAATTACATGACCTGATCCAAGTCCTGATAACAGAGTATTCCCTAAACCACCACATACCAACACAGCAGCCTTTGTTTGGACAAAGAGCAGAGAATGCAAGGGTAACTGTAAAATCAATATCATTGTTAAACATTATGAAAATGATTTGTAAGAAAAGGATTTGCAGCCATTTAATATATGTGAAGGATAGTTTTTTTCATATCATAAGAAAGCATGAGTTCCTTTAGTGTTAATTTAGTGTCAGCCATATACAACAGATATATAATGTGCATTTGAAGATGAAATAAATTATATGTTTTAATCGCTATGCTTACCCATTACAGTTCACAGCTGCAAGAATACTGAACTGATTATGGTACAATTTGTTGTAAAACAAAATAATAATAATAATAATAATAATCTTCAACCTTCTATAACTACATACACACTGAATATCATCTTTTATTGTAGCAGAAGGAAGATGACAAACCTAAAATACGGTAAAAAGTAAAAGTTATTTTTTAATGTTTACTACTGGTGCACTGAACACCAGCTTTGGATGTACCTCTACCATAATCAGTACTTACCATGAGAAGGGATCCCGGGCAGTGATCGCCTCCTGTACTGTGTAGATTTCTCTCTTATGTCTGAGAGACAGGAGCCGTTCTCCATATAAAGAGACTGACTCTGCTCCCGAAGGCAAAGATGCACCTCATCTACACCAACGAGGGAGGATGAGTAAGGCCCAAAGCTGCTAAATAGGGAAACATAATTGTGAATTTAATTTAGGGCTCTGCAGTTAATCAAATGAGATCACGATTCTGTCATTTCTAACTGTCAGTTAAATAATTAGGCTTTTAAATTGAGGTCTACAGCCAATCCTTTGTCAGTAATAAACATTGGAGTGCAGATTCTGGAGGAAGAAATTTGACCTTTTTTTGTGTTAAAGCTACCATCTGTAAATTTATTTGATTTTCTTTTACCAGTAGATGGCAGATGTGGAACCTGTTCCCCTTCCCCTCACCTGGCCTTTGTTCAGGTTCAACTATGTTCTCTGGTCTTCCTACAAGACAAAGCTAGCACACAGCAGACAGCAGTACTGTAGATAGCATCTAGTGGTGATATGTGAGAATACAACAGGGGTGGGTACATTATAATCATAGATGGTAGCTTTAAATTGCAAATTAAAAGACTGCATAATGTTTATGTTCATCATAATTGTTTTTAGAAATACCATAAACTACACTTAGTAAAATTGTGAACCAAGTTTCTCCTTACTGGTTTGTTTGACTTTTAGGTGGAGATTCGTCTTTGTAGCTTGAAGAGTACAAATCTGAAGATGGTGTAGAGGAGGCGCAGCTGTCAACTGAAGAGTAAAGCAAAGGAAATCAACTTTAAAGCAAAGAAAACAAATGAAATATTTAAGGTGCTAAGAACAAAGTCAAAAGTAAACAATGATGCAATGAGCAGGACAGCTGGGGTGGTATGAAAGATAAACCACCTCTTTCCTTGCAGTATTGAAGAAAATAAAATAGCTTTGAGTGTCTACGATAGCCCAGACAGTGCTGGAATCAACCATTAAATGAATTGTACATGGTGAAATTGTGAGTTCTCCAAACATACAATCACGTAATTATTTCCCGATTTACTTATGTTTTATGTGATTGAAAATTTCTGATTGATGATTCTGATAAGAAATGAAATACTAATCAATGAAACAGTTGCTTACCTGATGCACTCATTGATTCAGTGTCAGTGGAGTTGGGGGTGTGAGGTATTTCTATTGGATGAACAGAGAGTTTGTGCAGCAGAGTCTGGAGGTCCTGCTCCTTTGAGAACTTCTTTTTGTTTTTCCAGTGAGACGAAGGTTTAAGACTAAAGTCTGTTTGGTCCAACGATTCATCAAAGTTCAGTTTAGTGCAAATAGAGTTCCTGGAATTGTTAGGAATCACAAAAATATACAAGTTAAATTCTGTAATCTGATTATGTCAGAATTTCAGATTAAAGGCATGGGTCTATGAATCTCTATAGAAAATGTACTGTTTATAAAGGATCCATGTTGAGCTTTATCATTATTTGTTAAAGATTGGCAAGACAAACATGCCATATAAATCTTTTCAACTGATAACGTCTTTGGGATTACATAGTGGCACTACTTTCTGAAGCTATTGTGAAAATATCAGTTATAGTTTATATGCTGACTGAGAATATTTTAAACTTTGTGCCAATTTTTGTTTCATATGGATAATCCAAGTAATTACAAAGATATTAACCATGATATCTTTGTACCAGCTCAGTTTTAAGATATAGTGGAGGAAATAAGTATTTGATCCCTTGCTGATTTTGTAGGTTTGCCCACTGAAATGAACAGTATATAATTTTAATGGTCGGTTTATTTTAAGAGTGAGATATAAAATATCAAAAAGAAAATCCAGAAAATAACTTTAAAGAAAATATATAAACTGATTTGCATTTCATTGAGTGAAATAAGTATTTGAAGCCTCTAGCCAAAAAAGACTTAGTGCTTGGTGACAAAATCCTTGTTTGCAGCACAGAGGTCAGATGTTTCTTGTAGCTGATGACCAGGTTTGTCTCCTTCGTTGCCTTGGCTGTATGTTTTGGGTCACTGTCGTGTTGGAAGACCCATACACGACCCATTTTCAGTTTCCTGGCGGAGGGAAGGACGTTGTCACTCAGGATTTTAACAGTACATGGCTCCGTCTATCCTCCCGTTGACGTGGTGAAGTTGTCCTGTGCCCTTGTCAGAAAAACACCCCCAAAGCATAATGTTTCCACCTCCATGCCTGACTGTGGGGATGGTGTTCTTGGGGTCATGGGCAGCATTTCTCTTCCTCCAAACACGGTGAGTTGAGTTAATGCCAAAGAGCTTGATTCTGGTCTCATCTGACCACAGCACCTTCTCCCTTCTCTCCTCTCTAAATAATTCAGGTGTTCATTGGCAAACTTCAGCCTGCACATGTGCCTTCTTAAGCAGGGGGACCTTGCGAGCACTGCAGGATTTTAATCCACTGTGGCGTAAAGTGTTACCAATGGTTTTCTTAGTGACTGTGGTCCCAGCTGCCTTGAGATCATTGACTAGCTCCTCCTGTGTAGTTCTAGGCTGATTTCTCACTGTTCTCATGATCATTGAAACCCCACGAGGTGAGATCTTGTCTGGAGCCCCAGACCGAGGTCGATTGATGGTCATTTTGTTTTTCTTAAATTTTCAAATAACAGCTGTCTCTTTAACACCAGCTTCTCGCTTATGTTTTTGTTGCCCATTCCAGCCTTGTGCAGGTCTACAATCTTGTCCCTGACATCCTTTGACAGCTCTTTGGTCTTTCCCATATTCAAGAGTTTGGAGATGGATTGATTGACTGATTGTGTGGACAGGTGTCTTTTATACAGGTGACTAGTTAAAACGTGTCTAATTCAGGAGAAGAGTTGATTCGGAGTGTCTAACTGGTCTGTGGGAGCCAGAACTCTTAATGGTTGGTAGGGGATCAAATACTTATTTCACACAATGAAATGCAAATCAATTAATATATTTTCTATAATGTGATTTTCTGGATTTTCTTATTGATATTCTATCTCTCAATATTAAAATAAATCTACCATTAAAATTTATAGACGGTTCATTTCTTTGTCAGTCGGTAAACCTACAAAATCAGCAAGGGATCAAATACTTATTTCCTCCACTCTATAGGAATTCTAATGTTGAGAACATATTTAGGAGCAAATAAAATACAACTCAACTGTTCAGAGTGTGATTTGCCCAGCGAGGCGAGTGGATGCAGTACAGACCCAGTGCTACTGCTGAGTGGACTTCTGCCTGCTATTTGGCTCCTTCTGGAAACGCTCCTTCTGGGACACTAGCAAAACAAACCAATGAATAAAACCTCTTCATCTCACTCATATTTACACGCAAAAGCTTAAGGCAGGTGTTAACAGCCGCCTGTAGTATGATTGCTGGACGAGTGTTTGCTTATCAGTTTACAAAATGTCATCAATGAACAGAAGAAATATCAAATTTTCACAGTGCGACCATTCTTGATGCATGCGACCACTCGCATGCATCACAAGTTTGTAAGCAAGAGCAGTTTTTGTGCTACTGCCAAGCCAAAATAAATGGTGAGAATTGTATCTGGCACACCATTCTGTGTAAAAACTATGAGTTATTAATATAATAAGTCTTCTATGATGTGCTCCATGTGGTATAAAAGTTAGTAGCTAACACATTTATCTAATCTATATGCTGATGTTTCATGTTCCATACAAGTGCATTTCTCCACAATGAGATCAATTTTAGATTTTCATTCAATTTGTAATTTGTACAGACATAATTCATAACAGCAATCGCCTCACATGGCTTCACAAATATGTTCTTTCAGGACACCCAGATGCACACACTGACACACAAACCACATCAAGGACTAAACCAGGCCTAGTACAGCCCCAAGTCTTCATCAAGACTAAACTAGACTCAAATGAGGATCAAGGCAGAACACACCTTTAACCAAAAGAGGTAGTTAGTAAATAAAGCAGTCATAATCAGTCAATAGAAGACAAGAAGACAGACCAACAATCATAGGGAAAATGCCAATTAACTCACATTATTGCATTTTAGCTATGTACTGTATTTCTGAATTATTTCACTTTTAGCGAACATGGGCCAAAGATACACTTATTCTGAACTGTATATGACTTGTACCTCCCCTGTAGAGACATCCGACAGCTCGACTCCAAGTGGACAGTAATGAGATTCTTCTTCAACCACTGACGCCTCCATTTTTTCTGATACAAAACTGTGACCCGATGACCAGCGCCGCTCCCTCTTCACTTTTTCTACAGTTTTTGGAGTACTGCTGAGAAGCTGAGAAAGACTTCTAACCAGGGCCAGACTGTGGTAGGCCCCACAAGCCACCTGCAAGAGCCATAATCAGCAAAAACTCTGCATACTTCATATTTTGGACATTTTACTTGGCTGTGACGATATTGTGGAATCTACCTGAATCACATGCCTGCCTGCCAAGTGCTCCACCTGGACAGACAAAGCAAATATTAATCCAACCAGCAAATTTCAAACCTACTCAGTGATTCTCTAACTGTGGTATGCAGGTATGCACTGTGCTGGTGCTCTCAATTGAGTATATTGACTTTTTGTTGTATTTTTGTAAAATTTAGTCTTGAATTAGTTTATTTGTAATGCCAAATGTAGATAAATAAAGCTGCACTTTTTTGTGGAGGAGGGTACATGTCTCCATGGAGCTATTACTTTCCCAGGAATACTCCACAGCATGGTATTGAACTTATTCGTGTACATGAATACAAGTAGGTGACCCCACCAGGCCAAATTACAGGTCAGATCTGTGGAGAGGCGAGCACGAGTAAGAATAATTTTTGAGCAATAAAAAACAGCTGTAACTGAATTAAAGGTTTAATACTATACTGTGGAACATTCCAGGTAAAGCAACATCATCTCCATGGAGACAAGAAGGTGATGGACCCCCACCAGAAGTTACTTAATGCACCTTTATATAATTGGCACTTGAAAAGCCATTTTTAACCATTCAAAACATATTCTTAAATACAGTGCCAAACGAACCTTCTGAGGTTTATAAACAGGAAATGTTTTGGTGACGAGTCCCAGCTGACAGCCGCTGCCCCAGGCCCACAGCTCATTCTGGGACGATAGGGCCAGACTGTGCTCCCGTCCACAAGCCACATCCACGACCCGCACTGCAGCCGGGGGGACAACCTCACTGTCCACCACACTCACTGCACTGGGCTCTGACACTGCAGGACACAACAGCAACAGAGAGGGGATTATACATATGTGGCTACAATCATTAAAAGTGTATGTAAGTATTGGTGGTTTGATTATATAATATGCAAATGATTTAATACTGCTTTTGCAACCAAAATGTCATAGGTAATCTGAATATAATCAAGTGTTATTTCCTAAATTACAAACACAATAGGTTGCGTTCACAGGACATTGTAAAGAGCTGACAGAATAACACTGAGCTGCAGGACAGAATTCTATGGTAGAATTTGTCTTGTAACTGTCAAAATACAGATGTGTTGTCCTAGATTATGGTTAAAACAATGTCCTCTCTAGAGTAGTACAGTGGGTTGGAAAATATTCTAACATCAAATGAATGATCTACCTGACTATCCTATCTTAAAACACAGTAGATGATACTTTAACTTTATAGAAGTGTCTCTTACCTACAGTACATTGCATGCACCTGAATCTCTGATTTATTGAATGTAAGTTATGTAAATCATGATTAAACTAAAATGATGGTAACACCATAATCCTCCAATACCTCTGAACCTGAAAATAAGGCCCATGAGTCCAATCCCACCTGTGATGTTCGAGCCCTGACCACACTGTCCAGCTGTGTTCTCGCCCCACATGTAGACACTGCCCTGAGCGGTCACTGCTCCACAGTGGAAGCCCCCCGCTGTGACCCGCACCACGGCCCTCCCCTGCAGAGAGACCTCCAGGACCGGGGCAGCCAGTGGGACACTCAGCCCCCTCCAAAACAGCTCCCCAAATGAATACACCAGACCTCCTGGAAGAAACCAACCACAGGATGTAGAGTCAAAGTGCTAGAAATCAGTGAATATTATGAAAACAGATTGTGGTCTAATGCAGTATTTGGACCCAGGGCGAATCCAGTTCATTATATTAAAATTATGTTTAAATTACTATGCACATTGTACACTTCTTTTGACCAAAATTAATAAAATCAGCAATTATTTAGAAAACTGAAACCTCTCCTAACTTAAAGCATAACTACTGCCTAAAAATGTCAACAACACAGTATCTTATCACCAAACTTGCTTATCACCAAAGCAAGTTCCTAGTCTGTGAATTGTGTTCACTGACAATGGCAATAAAAGCTTTTCTGATTCTGATTCTGATTCTGATCTTAAATGACTGTAAAAAGATACTCTGTTGTCATCTGTTGCTGTGTTTTGTAAAGATTCGCCTAATCTGTTTTGATGACAGATCACAGCCGTGTGTAACTTAATCCCATTTGTATGCCACATTTACCTTGTGAAAGCAGGAGTCCATGGTTCTCTCCCAGGGCAGTCTGCAACACAGGCCTGGACAGGAGCACCCTCTCTGGGCTCAGCTGCTCACCGTGACCCCCTGACTGCCACACATGCAGTAATCCACGCTCCGGAGGTGAGGGGGGGTGGTCTACCTCAGAGCTAAAACCATATACACATTCATATTTACAGTAACAACACTATAGCACTAGTCAAACAGGAAAGTAATCTCCTGATAAACACATTTTTGGTCAGTTTCACCAAGAAGGGAAAGTCCAAAGGAAATGATTTTTAGGCAGTCTGACAATTTTTTAATTTTACTTTAGTTGTGAGATTTGTTGTGCGTGCCAGTTGATCCATTGAAGAATCATTTTCCTCTTTCATGCCCCGACATGTAGTGTATTTAAGGGAGTGGCACATTGTGTTACTGCCTAAGCTTATTATAAAGTAGTAACTGGACAAGGAGGTGAACATGCAAGATGGGGCAAATAATCTGAAATAGGGCTGCAAATAACTATTACTTGTTGTTCATTAGTCAGTAATTACAGTATGTTGACTTCTTTCAATTTAATTACATTTTTTAATAAAAAAAAATAAAAATAATAATAATGTTTTTTTCATTCTTTTTTGACCATGTGATATAAAGATACCAATGTCTTTGTTATAAAAGGTCTTTTGGTATCAGTAAAAATATGATTATGATAATTCTAATGAGGTTAAGTCATGATTATCAAGAAATCTTTCTTCCACATGGCTCTGACTGTCCTACTAGCACCCAGTATCACAATTTGATTTGTTTTTATTTATCCTCTACTGTTACCTATGTTCTGTTATGGTATTGATTTTGTGTTTTCTAGATTTATTCTGGAGTTGTTGGCAAAAGCTGCATTTCTTTACCTTGAAACATTGTAAAAAAACAGGATTAAAAAGATTATTATTTTTGTTACGGTAAATAATGCTCCACCAGTTCACAGAATGCCAGACCTATAAGTGAACTGCTTGCGTTCAGTGTTGCATATTGTCTTGTCGGGAAAGAAAGCAACATGAAAAGTTCAGGCTTGTTTATGTCCATTGTAGATACATTTTGTGCACATTACTTACCTCTCCTCTGTCCTCTCCATCATGGTGGACAGATAGAGCCACAGCACAGGGTACACATCTTCTGATTCTTGTGTTGACTTTATTCCCAAGGATAAATCACTTTCTTGGCAAATATCAAACGTGTCATTGTTGCTCTTCTGGATTGATTGGTTTCATCTTCAGATACCTGTCAAAAGTTCAAAACAAATAACTTCGCTAATGGTTTTTCACATACTATTCAAATCATATGTAGGGTATGTGGTATGCAACAGTTTGGTAAGAGTAATTGGCAGCACAATGTATTGCCATGTCACTCAAAAGACAGGGAAATTCCTTGTTGTACAGAAACAAAAATACCACAAAAACGTGCTTGGCGAGTTAATGGCACAGCACACTTGTAAATAATAAGTAAAGCGCATTAGAACAGAAGATTAAGCCACGTTTCTTAACATTTTACTTTCTGAGATCAACACAAAGTAATACACGTAGCTACGAAGTATACAACATTAGAAATGACATTTCGAATACAATTGCATCTAGTGTGCTTTGACTTTGGGCGTGGAGATCGTGATTAGCAAGTGTGGGAAGAGACCTCTAAGAAGTTTGCTAGCTTCGGCTAAAACGAGCTAAACTTACCATTTGTTCATCGATGTTGGTGGAATATAAGGCGACAGTTTCGGTAATAGTTATTAAAAAGTGTTTCCATTATTGAGCAATGCTGTGGTAAAACGAAAATGACCCGAAACGTGCGAAAATCTGTGCAGCGCAGAAAAAGCAGAAGTTGACAGTTCTGTTCTGTTGTTGTCGGAGGCTGCTCTGACGGGAACCACAGAGGGACAAAAAGTAGGGCGCCTCACCTGTTGCTTTTGCGTTTCTAAAACTGTAGCAAATATTTATCCAGACGATGTGTATTTAAGGACACTAAAGGGACGTTGTCGGGGTGTGAGTCAGACTAAAGGTATGTGCAATGATTAAACAAATAAAATGATACAAATAAGTTATATGTTTTTATTTGTTTTTTTCTTCTTCTATTGGCAAACTTCAACTATCTATAACAATGGGCCACGTTACAGACGAATGAGCCCGGAGTAAAAGGGAACAACAAGAAAAAAATATTGCACATAGGCGAGAGCTCATGAATAATATTCAAACTCTATATTAAAATTAATCTGTATAGTAAACTAATGTGATAGTGGGTTATCATAATTGAGACCTGCCTATGAAAAAAGGTACCAATTATCAACCAGGTAGTATAATAATAAAATTACTAACCCTAAAAGATTATAGGCCTGGCCAAGTAATCTGAAAGTGAAATCCCAATGAGAATTTTATAGGCTCATCAAAAAATCTGCTTCCTCTTCTATGGTGCCATTTTGAGGATGGTTGACCATTCAAAAGCTATAATATTTTGTTTTACATATATTTTGACATCTTCCTGATACTAACTCAATCCATTCAATTTAGCTTGGGACCAGCTCAAATTTGAGATAACAAGCCTTGTATGGGATAGTAATGTGTGCATCACAGCAGGGAGGAGCCACACTTAAAAGTTAAATCCAAAACAGTTTTATTTCTCACCTCATTGTAGACATATATAGTGCACATTATAAAAGCACCCCACACCAGCTCTTCAAAGTGAGCTGTCTGGTTCTCACAGACTAATGAGGAAATAGAAATACCACACAGAATCTAACATTTATTGGAGAAAATAACACCCATTGCGCCCTTGACAGACTTGACCTTCCTTTGCCATGTTTCACCAATGTTCGTGATCAGATCTAGTTTTTGGTTTTAGGGTTTTCAGTGTAAAAGTGTCCAGCAGGTTTTGGCTTCTCGTTTTATAGCCTGTAGTAAAAACAGAAGAGGAAGAAAAAAACTAACAAGGACTGGGAATGCACACAGAGTCTAATATACAGGGTTTCATGAAGCAGAGCATGACGCATAAAAGGCCACATCTGCTACAGTAGTTTGTCTGCTCTCACCTCTGGGTCCTGTCTGCGTCCCAAAACTTTAGCCCAGTTTAAGTCATTGACATCAGAGGCACATTTTTATGTATCTTATATATCCAAATCAGGTTTACAACAACATCAGACACGGTGATTTGACAGGTTTTAAGAGCATATAGGCAGAGGTGTACAGTTACATTTGAGTTTTCAAACTCAATTGTACTTCTCGGATTAGTTTTCAGACAGCATATTTACTGCTACTCGAGTAATGTTTACTTAAGTAAATGTTATGATTTCACTTCCCACTGTGAGCAAGTTTACAAGTGACAAAAGCTTTATGTTGACATCATTAAATCATTCAAATTTCAAATTATAAATCAGATGTTATGACTAAACAGTTACTTTTATAATTACTCTTGACTAGTTTCCCCAAATACTTTTTTACTCTCTCCATATGTCTGAGGTGTCTTGCTCAAAGGTGTTACAACAGTATGTGGTTGGGAGAGGATTCACTCAGATGCCCTCCCTGATTGCTGACACATTGCTTTCTATTTCTCAAGGCTTGGGACAGGGACAAAAGCCACACTGCATGTGACCCCCACATGCTTGAATGAGGATTAGTATAACACAGTTTAGGTTGAGCAAACATCAGGCTATGCTATTTGCAGAAGAACAGTAGCCTAGAACAGCAAAATATAGCAGCTGAGCAAAAGTGTTGGCGTTTTGACGTATAAAAACATTATATGGAAATGTAAAGGGGAGAGTTGGGATCAAATGGAGGCAGATGATTTGCTGTGATTTGCACTGAAAGAAAACACCCAAAGGACTGTGGCACATCTTACACATTTTAGTGTTTGATTTGTATATCTAATATTGTAACACACAGGTAACACAGGTGATTTAACTTAACACAAAAAGGTCATGCTCCACTGGTTAGACACAATACAAAATGCTATAGTTAAAAAAAAGAAAGAAGTTAAAAAATACATAAGAAAAAAAAAAAAAGTGTTTTTAGCATGTTTTTGTATATTAATTACAATCTGGTTCAATATTAAGGCAAATGCACATTTAGATATTCTAATGTGTCTAATCAATAATCCTAAAAAATCCTAAAAGTGTCTTGTTGTATTTTCAAACCAAATTGGATGTAGTCCGTTGTTTTTCACATTCTTTATTTTATTTATTTTATTTTTTTTTACAGGGTCCCGGTGGTCACAAAGGCCCATATTGTGTGTGTGAACCTTATACTCTCCTCTTGTGTAAGTCAACCTCATGTCGTGACCTGAGCTCCCATTTCTCTGCAGAACAAGTCCCATAAAAGAGCAGTGCCTCCAGTGCCCCCCTTTGTGTGCTGCTGCAGCCAGGCCACAGACACACAGCCAGGGCAGGACTGTGGCTGCACTGACCACAATGTCGTGAGGAGAGCAACCACCAAACCTTCATTCAAAAACGCCTCCCAAGACTCAAGGCAAAATGCACATACCAGACTGTGAGTAGTAAATATTTTCACAATGGATCAGTTGGAAATAATGCACTTGAATTATTGTGGTTTTATGTTGGACACATCTTAAAGGGGCTTAAAATCATTTGTTTCCATTCATTTTCTCTGCTTATTTCCAGGGTGGTCATAATAAATCATTCACACACATTAATTTTTATTACCATGGAAGGTTCCCTATGATGGCCTTAAACATAGACAGCAGGTGATGACAACAGACAGATCAGATCTGTGGAGAGGTGAGCCTGTTCATATTAAGAATGCATGTTTTTCAAGGCATTTTTGAGCAATATAAACACCCATGAATAAATGCCAGATATGAGTAATGCCATTCTGTGAAACATTCCAGGCAAAGCTCATTGTCATGGAGACAAGCAGGTGGCAGGCGCCCTCTGGAACAGTCACACAACTGACTTGCTTTGACAGATGTGGCTAACTATTAAAAACAATAGTAAAGAATTTTCAAAATGGTATAATTGTATAAACTAAAACCTAGGAATATTAAAAACTTACATCACATACGTAAGGCGATAGTGAATTTTTAGCAAAAGATATCTCTCATAATAGTTCAATTAAACATTTTTAGATGTAACTTTTTTATTATTATATGAAATATGATTGTCATTCGTTCCTACATGTGAAAAGTGGAAAACGCAACAGACAAAACAGTAAAAACTCACACCTGTGGCACAGTGGTCAGGTGACCACTAGGGATCAAAAACACCTCCCAAGACTCAAGACAGAATGCAATTACCAGACTGTGTGAGTGGTAAATATTTTCACAATGGATCAGTTGGAAATAATGCACTTTAATTACTCTGGTTTTATGCTGGCTGTATTTAAAAGGGGCATAAAATCATTCTTTCCATTAATTTTCTCTGTTTATTTCTAGAGTATCTTTTACTATCTCCATGGAGACAAGCCAGTGTTGGACCCCCACTGGAAATGTTACATAGTCCACCTTTGACATAACATTACTTACCTTGACAGATGGGGCTATCTTTTCAAAACAAAATATTGTATCTTTAAAATGATTAAAAGTACCTAAAATGGTGCTTATGATCACAAAGCTGGAACCCACAAATATTTCAGATTTATACCACAGTACAGTAACCTATTGTGAATTTTTGCAACAGATCTCTCTAGAAGTTGGATTTTAAAATGTCATATGTGTGTTATAAATTAATATATGGATTAACTGTGCTTGTCATTGTTTCCTACATGTGATAAGTGGAAACAACGTCACAAACATAACCTTAAAATGAGCTTACTATGGTTCAGCAGTCAAGTAAAGCCACTGGGGGTCAGTAGAGAGTGTGCCTATTGAGACAGTAGTAGAAGCTACATTAGCATACAAAGAAAGGCTATCATGGCCAGGATAATGCCCACCTTTTAGATCAGTGCTTTTCCTCTAACACTGCCTCCAGGTTAAAAGAGTTCAGTCAGCTGGGACCTCCTGTGGTGCTTGCATTACAAAACTATCATGGGACCAACAGGCAATGCTGATGTGTTACCAGGGTGGGGGTGTGTGGGGGGCTTCAAAGGCACCTAAAAGAACAGTCACACATCATTTAATTGTATTATGCAGACAATACCTGAGTAAAGTAACTGTAGCTTTTCAAGATGGATAACTGCTCAAGATGATAAATTACACTGCTACGTGATAATATAATAACAAAGACCAATAATATAAATATAAATGTTAATAATAAATTCTAAATAAGTAGCAAAAATAGCAAGAGACAGGTGTCAAATAAGTATCTTAATATATCCTAATTGTGAGCATTATGTGACATCCTGTTTAAACCCTATTCTTGATAGGTACAGATAGAATAACATTGCATTTTGAGTAGTGTGACCTTTGGATACAACAGTGTAAAATGTTAGAATGGCTATTTCTTTGTTAGCATTATGGAATAAACATGTTTCTAACCCCATAATAAGCAAACCTAACTACACATTAAAGATACCAGCAACCATGGGACTAGGATGAGTGATGACTGAGCAGCCAGCAAAATGGGAAACAGCTTCTTAACTCATGCCATATAACATTCAAAACAATATCCAAATATAAAAGTTGTTAGTGAGATACCATGTCAAACAGAGTCACCATGCTTTTTCATCTCAGAAAACCATTAAACTGGATTTAGATTTACAATGACTTTCAGTCTTCATGTTTTGAGGCTATATGCAAAGTGTTGAATTAATGCATAATTGAAGCTGTGTTTCAATATACGCATCTGAAGGAGACATAACCTCACCACCCTTGTCCTTAAGACTGGGGTGGAGCTTGACTTTACTATCAGACTCTAGCACTCGCAGTAATCTGTGTGCACTGTATTTAAAGTATATTGGAAACACATGTCGGCAGCCTAATAAAAACATTTTAGGCTCTGGCTTATTTGACAATATCTTTGCATAGACACGCACATGCTGCTGCTGGGTGGAGGAAGTCAGAACCATGGGAAAGCCTCTCTGAGACGTGTTACCAGTACTGGGGAGTAACTAAATACATATACTGAAAATACGTTCAGAGGATTAGGGCTGTAAAGTTAATCACAATCTAATTGAATTCGCAATTTGAATGGATGCAATTGATAAACTGCAAAGGCTGCAATTGAAGTACCATAATTGCCTCCACCAAATAATATATTCTGTCTTATTCTGCTTAAAACTGCTACCTTGTAGTTTAGATTTGTGCAAACATGTTCTAAAATGTGATTCTTGTATTGGTTTGTCAGTTCAAAAATGTTAACTTTGAACAGAATCTTATTATTAAAACAAACTGCAAATCTAATTACTGTATCAATGTCAGAAAATCACAAGTCGATATTGTTCAACTCTATTAAAATACTAATTTTGAGTAACTGTATTTCAGTATAGTTATTCTCTCATTAGTGGTATTCAGATATAGAAATAGTTATTTTACTAAACTTCAAGGAATTCATTGCATGCAATTTAGTATGAGAAAAATACATGTGTAATTTTCCCTCCTAAATTATTGATAAATAAATACAGAAAAAAACAGTGCAACAAACAAAACTGTTTTAATCTAATGTTGCGTGCTGATAATAATAATAATATAATGCAAATCAACGTGATAGTCTAAGTCTAAGTCTAGTATTCCAAGTATTCAGAATTCAGTAAACTGATTAGACCCTGTGATAAAATATATTACAAAATATATTTTATTGCAGATATTCAGTATTCTGTCAATACATTTTCAAAGTATTTCAAAGTTCCCAACACTGGGTATGACCCCACTGAAATTACAAGTTAGGTTTAAAGACAAAGGGGAATATTGGTCTAAAATTGAGTTGACTTTGTTAGTCTCGTTCACACTACAATGTAAGACTTGCTCTGGTCAAGCTGGAGCGTATTGTAAAAGCGCAGCGTGCTAGTGTGAAAAACACTTGTGCGTGGGTTTGGCCTGACAGAAAAGTCCTAAAAGCAAAAGAGGGGAGCAGCGGTGACCATCTGGCCTAGGTCAGTCTCCTGCTGGGACGGATGATCACAGGGCAGTGCTCGTGTGTGTCAGAGTGTGTGTGTATGTGTGTGTGTGTCAAAGCTAAAGGTGATGGACACAGCTGTGAGTCTGACCCCAAAGCCACACGTGCCCCCTGTCCCCTCCCTTTTCAGACTTCTTTCCTCGTCCTTCTCAATGTTTTCATGTCTACCCACTTTTCTGGTCATGTGATCGTCCTTGTAGGTTGTTGTTTATCATATTCAAGGAAGCAGTGCTTATTACAGAGAGAGAACAGTAGTTTCATTTACTGTGAAGGATATATTTAGCACCACAGTATGCAACTTTTTAGCCAAAAAACAGATTAAAACAAAAGCATGTTTTTTGTTGTTGTTGTTGTTGTTGTTGTTGTTGTTGCTGTTGTGTTAATTGTACTGAAAAACTATCTCTATCTCTATGGAGAATATGGTTTACTCTTTAAATATTCTCTCTGTCTCCAAGTCTTCCACACTTTTCTGGTCATGTGGTCTTCCATGTGAGTTGCTGATATACAATTTTTACATATTCAAGGCAGCAGTGGAATGTATAGATAAGATACAGACAGTAGTTTTATTTTATTATTTTTACCCTTTACATGATATATGTTACAGACTTTAGACTGTATAAAAAAAATGTGTTCCTCACCTTCCACGGTGGTTGGTCTCTCTCACCCTCATCAGCTCGGGCTCTCTACCAGAGGCCTGGGAGCTTGAGAGTTCTGCGCAGTATCTTTGCTGTTTCTAGTACTGCACTTTTCTGGACTGAGATGTCTGATGTTTTTCCTGGTATCTGCTGGAGCCACTCCTCCAGTTTGGGGGTTACATCCCCGAGTGGTGCGATCACCACAGGCACCACTGATGCCTTCACCTTCCAGGCCTTCTCCAGCTCTTCCTTGAGCCCCTGGTATTTCTCTAGTTTCTCGTGTTCCTTTTTCCTGATATTACCATCTCTTGGTATTGCAATGTCCACCACCACGGCTTTGTTCTGTTGCTTATCCACCACCACTATGTCTGGTTGGTTCGCCATCACCATTCTGTCAGTCTGTATCTGGAAGTCCCACAGGATCTTGGCTCACTCATTCTCCACAACCTTTGGAGGTGTTTCCCACCTTGACCTTGGGGTCTCCTGCCCGTACTCTGCACAGATGTTTCTGTACACTATGCCCGCCACTTGGTTATGTCGCTCCATGTATGCTTTCCCTGCCAGCATCTTACACCCTGCAGTTATGTGCTGGACTGTCTCAGGAGCCTCTTTGCACAGGCTACACCTTGGGTCTTGTCTGGTGTGGTAGATCTGGGCCTCTATTGCTCGGGTGCTCAAGGCCTGCTCCTGTGCAGCCAGGATGAGGGCCTCTGTGCTGTCCTTCAGACCAGCCCTCTCCAGCCATTGGTAGGATTTCTTGATATGAGCCACTTCAGTTATGTTTCGGTGGTATGCCCCATGTAGGGGCTTGTCCTGCCATGATGGTCTCTAAAACTGAAAACACTGAAAATTGTTTTTAAACTCCATACACCTTCACTAGAGTAATATGGAATTGCCAAATAATTGTTCACTTTAAACTATTGCTTCATGAGATCGCAAAGTGGAACAGAGCATTTTGAGCTTTGGAGATGTAACAATGAAACAAAACATAACTCTGGGTACATTTTTGAGGAGGCAACAACATTATAACATGGCTAAAACCTTTAAATCTTTTTTCAAGCTTTGTTAAGGCCAATTAAAGTGTAGTTATTTTAACAAAACTCGACTTGAATGAATGGCTCTCACTCCAAGAGCCCTGAAAATGTATGAGAAAAGTTTAACATCAGAACTGTGGAAGAACCAGGCCTAGGAGCGCTGACACACACAAAAGCCCACGTTTGAAGCTCTTGATGGGGGCTGCCATTGTGACTTCACCCCCTCCATTACTTTGCATCAATTAGCACATCACTTCCAACTCTGGAACGCGAGTGCGTGTGGTGGGGGAGGGTCCATAAAAGTGGGAAAGCCCTATTGTCTTCTTGGAAAACAACTCAACTATTTGCTTGGAAGAGATTGATTGCTTCTGTTAGTGTTCTGTCATCAATAGCATTATTATAACAAGTTGGTATTAGCTAAGTGCGAGCAACACCTGTCATTGACAAATTATGCAGAAACTGGGCCAATGAAAATGTACTTTTAAGAAGAACAACTTGTACAATGTTAAGTCTTGAGAGGCCTTCAAAATATTACCAAGAGGTCATCCGCCTGATTTCATATTGAGGTACCTGTGCGTTAGAGCCAAGTTCATGGGTGGAATTAATGAACCGACTCAAAAGCAGTTGCATGTCGAAATAAATGCTAGTAAAATATTTATTTAACACACCCTTGAACGAAAATCATTTAATGTTGACATAAATGTGCTTTTATTGGGCCATTTCACCTATGACTGGTCTTTTTGCTGTGATAATAGTAGATGACAGGTATTTTATTTTCTACTGCTTTTTCCTACAAACTTGTATATGAAGTTTACAAGATACATTTAGGTTATAGCTCTGTTTATGTTCATTTAGTTGAAGTGTATTTAGGTTTATAGGGTTGCAACAATTAGTTGGTGATTATTTATATTGTACATTACAAGTTTTCAAATACATTTTTAAACAAATAAAGGTTCAATTATGGTGATTTAAAGGTTCTATAAGGTTCTAAAATTTACTCTTGTGAGCTTTAAGCCATGTTATAATGTTGTTTCCTCCTCAAAATAATACTGAAGTTGTGTTTTGTTTCATTCACATATCTTTGAGTAACCCTTTATTATTAGTCTGTCTGTCATCTCTTAAGATCGAAATGCCTTGTTCCACCTTATGATGTCATCAAGTGGTAGTTTTTTAAGTTAACAGCGAGCTTTTACCTTTTGTACAGTACTGATTGGCAATTCCAGGGCTGAAATCATCCAAATGATTGTAGTGAAGGTGTATGAAGTTTAAAAACACAGTGGAGCACTTCCTGTATTACCACACGACATCACAATGTGGAACAGAGTGTTCTAAGTTTGAGAGAAGAACACAACCTAAATATGACAGATTAGTGTGCTAAATGTGTGCAAATGAAACAAAACAGAAAAATATTTCTGATGAGGAAACAACATTATAACATAGATCAGAAAATAGTATAATATAGGCCCTTTAAGTATTCTAAATGAAATTGTAAATGGCTTATTCTCTGTTGACACTTTGATTCAATAATGCTGCTGTTTTTGCTATAAAGGCATGAGTTTTTAAGAGTGTATAGCTCAGTTAATGATTATGACTATGTGAATAGTTGGCTGGTCACAGTTATGATCATTAGTTGCAGCCCTAGCCCTTTGCAACAGGTATCATAGTACTATTAGCATTAGCCACACATTGCCATTTGTTATCACTTGACTCAGACACAGAGCCACAATAAAGTGCCCTGGAAGTCTTCACAAACCACTTCAGACTTGTCTTTCTCCCATCCTTTTTGTCTGAACCCACGCAGCTCCATTGTACTGACTTTCAAAAGAAATCAGTCAGTGATGACCCATAATAACCACAAAGGTCCAACAAAAACTCCCTCTAATCAGTACTTGAGTAAAAGTACTGTTACTTTGCCACTTTAGTCAAGTAGAAGTTAAAGTAGTCCCTATTGTGAGAGTTAGAAGTTAACTTGGTGACCAGTTTCACAACCACTACTCCAATTACTACTATAAGTATAATTGTATAGCCTTATGTTTATCTAGAACACGTCAGCTGGAGTTCATTGGAGATACTTAAGAATAGTTGTGTGAACCTGTATGCTGTGTTGGATTTAATTTAAGTTACTCCTATTTCTGTTTAGTTGTATGAATAGTTTATCTTGTAATTACGTTATTTTATATGCACAACCGGTCATCTGCTTTAAATCAATTTTATCTGGTAAAAGATATTTTTGTTGTAAGTCTGCCTCCTACTTTGACTGCACTGGACGGCTTCTCCACACTTTGAACAATGGTTGTATGACTAACATTGGCTGCTAAATTGTTCTAAAAGGTAATGCCAAGTTTGGATTAATTTAATTTGTAATATATTTATTTTATTCTCATGTGGGGTTGTTTTTGTGCACTGTGTAACCCTGGCTTGATAGGTGCTAGAAAGATTATGCACTTTATATCACTGATACCACATCACATTAAAGGACCCATATTACTCTATTTTCTGATCTATGTTATAAAGTTGTTTTGCCAACGAAACACAACTCCAGGTATAATCTGGTGGAGGTAATGGTATTACACCTTAAAGCTCACAAGAGTCAGTTTAATATAGGACCTTTAATTAATCTATAATTTATTCTATTAGTATATGGTCCGCAAGTAGATAAAAGTATGTTCAGTAATGTAATCTATAATGTGCTCTGAGTAAAAGTATTTAGTTACATTCTACCTCTGTGTGTTTTGTTCCGAGGTTTTTCCCATGCACCCTACAGGGCTGGGTCCCACATACCACAGGAGGCGATAAGGAAAAGTGATGACCCAAAGTTTGGAGTTACTTATCTTTCAGGGAAATGGCTCATTGGAAAAGTTTGATTTCACCCACACTGTCATAAATATTATGTACTGTGAAAAACATAAACAAATTTTTGACCAGTGTACACGAATCCCCGCCTTGCCTTTGGGAAAACAGATCACATCACCTTTGAGTTTCTTGTCCGCAAGTCCCCAAACTCAAACTAGATAGACCAGATTCCTCGAGTGGGCCTAGAGCACTTCTGCTATTCACTGTAGTACAATGAAGATGCTGCTCTACATTTATGTGTTGATGTATGAAGAAAGTACCACAATGAGAAACAAGTCCCTCTGCACTGTGGAGAAACAAATATGGGACAAAAGGGTTCTCAAGTTCACTGATTCTTCATGAGATTTGGGTTGCGCAATCAAGCAGAAAAGGGCCATTAAGTCGGACTAAAGATGTTATAATGACATACCATAACCATAAACTTACTGGAAACTTTGAGATTTTGTGAGACTTGGATGACACCTGTAGTTGTCAAGATCTATGACTAAAAGAACTTAATTTTTGCTTAAAATCAATATACTGTATGCTTTGGAAACTTTAGTTATATAGAGTTAATACAGAATATTGAGAGATTAACTGACTAATAGTGATCAAGAGAATGAGGAAGTATGTAAAAATAAATACTTTTTTTAAGTTGTGTAAGCAATAATAATATAATAATAATAATAATAATAATAATATAAGCAATAAAAAACTGTTCAGTTTCTACACTGTAAGAAATTGTTCTGTAAAATCAATCAGTAGAAACTTAGAAGTAGCTTTTACATTGCTCCTGATACTCCATAAGCAATAACTGAAATGGCATATCACATTTATGTCTAACACCAACCTGCACTGAAAGTAATTTTGGAAGTTATAAACATCTTTTAAGTTCATGTTCACGTATAAAGGTATCTCTGGGTCATTGTTCTTGTCTACTGTTCCAAACTTTTCCTGTGTTATGACTTAAGATAGTAAACCCCAAGCTCTTTATAAACTGTGTGACTTTCCATTAACAAAATACCAATGTGCTAACACCTTATAATACCTACACCTTAATTAAATACATAATGCATAATGAACAAATAGTTTAGTTTAAGTTTAAGGATTCTGGCTTAGTAACTACTTAAATAACCCTCTAAGTTCAACTCCTGAGTCATTCTTAAAGGTCCTAAGTTATGCAAAATTGTCTCTTGTGAGCTCTAAGCCATGTTATAATGTTGTTACCTCCTCAAAAACATTAATGAAGTTGTGTTTTGTTTCATTCACACATGTTGAGTAATCCTTTATTATTAGTCTGTCTACATCTCCAAAGCTCAAAATGCTCTGTCCCACTTTGTGATGTCAGTGGTAGTTTTCAAGTTAACAGCTCCTTTTACCTTTAGTTCATTAGAAATGGGCAAATTAAAGGCTGAAATCATCTAAATGATTCTAGTGAAGGTGTATGGAGTTTAAAAACTCAAGGTAGCACTTCGATTACCACATGACATCAAGGTAGACCAGTGTTTTCCATTTGAGACACAAACACAGCCTAAATATGCAGGATTTGTGTATTAAACATGTGTGAATGAAACAAAACTGAACTCCAGGTATGTTTTTGATGAGTAAACAACATTATAACATAGATTAGGTAGATGAGAGTATGGAGACTATATGTCGTGCCTTCATACCTTTTCTTTTTTTTTAATGTTCAAATAAATTAACTCTAAATCTATAACATAAGTCTTTCTTCCTTCTTTATTAAGGCCTTTAATAAAGATGTAGTTATTAAAAAGTGTTACTAAAGATGCTTCACTATCCACGATCTTTCTTTGTCTTAAAAGGCCAAAAAGATCTTGTCCCGGGCCCCCGCCATCTGTCACTGGAACCGTAACCATTGTTTACTTTAGCTACATTTACGCTTACATTACTCACCCCATACCACTTGATGTATATTGCACTAATCTAAATATTACTGTTCTCCAAGCTATAGGCCACTGTGTATACATGTCTGAAAACTACTACATCATTTGATTAACCATTCAATTAGCTGTCTGTTATTTACTGCAATGTTCTGGTATAGTGACACTTTCTCCCTAAATTGTTGACATATTAGTTTTTGCGTTTCCTGTTGCTAGCCACTGCACCTAGCCTAAATAAATGTCTTTTTCTCTTCTCCAAGTCGGTGTGTGCGTGCTTTTTGAGGCCAGTACTGTAGCGGCTCTGTGTTGGACTGACAGACACAAGCCAGCTGCCTGCATTCCTCTGCCTCTCCTCTGACTTCTTAAGGTCCACCGCGCCCCTCCCCCTTCCCCAAAAAACAGGCCAGTGTCCACGCATACTTTTTAATGCTATACATAACACAGAAGCATATGTCGGGCCAGTCAAAACCAGAGCGGCATTGTCTAAATAGAAGATAATGTTACAGCGTGGGACAAGTTAATGGATTGTCATGTATAGCTTGTAAAGGGACATGTTTTGGGAAATGGCCAAATAGATGTGTTTGAAAAACTATGGCCAACAGTGCTCCACATGACACAGTATCACTGCATTAGGTCATGGGGATGAAGCATAAAGGAGTTAAACTAGAGGCCTGCCAGAAACAAGAGTCAGAATACAACTGGGAAATGTATTGGGAAAGAATATGTTGAAATAAGCAGTCTACTGATGATATAGAGTAGAACAGGTACAGTCCATCATTTGTAATAGGCCAATTTAATATGCCACGGTGAGTTAGGGATTTGGCTATATGTTTATTAGACTCTACAGTTCACTCGCATGTTCACAAACATACTGTACATATCAAAAGTATATGAAAACATACAACTACATTAAAAATACTTTAATAGGCCCCTACTAAGATAACAGGACCCTGACTGAGCGACTTCTTGTGAAATGTCCTATACATTTCATTATGCTCTAATAAGATAATGATGAGTCTGGCATGTATTACAGCATAAATGTAGTGTCTTCTGAAAACCTAATATATTTTCAATAATCTCTTTTTCTCACCGCAAAGATAAATGGGAAGTGGGCCATGGGATACCAAGTACTAAGTTCCCTCGTCAGTGTAATAGTCTGGTCTAGAACAGGCAACATTCAACAGTTGAGACTGACAAAGAAGAGAGATGACTGGCATTACATGATCATTTATGTCACTTGATATGGCACTGGAAGAAGATGAATCTGTTTTGGTGAATCCACAAATCATTATTTGAACATCTGCTTAACACAGTTACAAATGTCAATGGTATCAATATCACATAACTGTAATGAATATACTTCCAACTTTTCAGCAGAGAAAACTCTAGTGGACTCTAAAGAGAATTGATTCTTGGTACTTCTTTATGATCAAACCTTAGTTAGTCTTAATAAAGGATGAATAAAAACTTAAGATTTATAATGAACCAATAATTTATTAAGAACGATTCAGGTTTATCAGCTATGTAATTAAAGGGTTAGGAGTTAGGCTTATGGTATTAATTACTAGTTACTAATTTTGTTTGTTTCTAAACTTTTTGTTTATTATGAATTAAGTCTTTGATCATGCCTCATCAAGGTATGAATAAGTGTAGAATTTGTTACTGAATCTTGTATTAATTCAATACAGTCTGTCAACATGTAATTTTGGCACTTATTAAACTAGTCTCCACACTTGAAGTACAAGTTGTTGCAAAAGTGTTTTCTTTCTGCATGTCCAACACTAAATAGTTGTTCAGTTTTGGGTTTCACACAAGGCTCAAATACTTTGCATGTTGGTCACGCTTTTGTTGAGCGTTAAACTGAGTGCGCCCAGTGTAAACCCATGGAAATAGTGTCTGATTTGCTTATTTCATCTCAGTCTACTGTAAATCTGCTTGTTGTTTGCCTAGGGCTTTTCCTACAGCTGATGTGTAGTTGGGAGCCGACCACAGTTTAAACAGTGACTGCCTGTCTGAGGGACCTGCCGCTGGCCTGCCTCCCGCCCGGGTCTGACCAGTGCAGCCTCTGTCCACATAAATACAGAGCAGCACAAACAAACAGCTTCAGTGTAACTTGCTTTGAGCCGAGCGTGGGGAGACTGCTGCGGTCACTAAACGCAGCATCACACCACACAGGGACACAGAGCAGACGAGAGACAGAGGGCTGCTACTGTCTCAGTACACTGTGCATTTAGCAAAGTGCAGGGGGAAATATAAGGCCACAGGGGAGATATGGACAAAAAAAGAATATTTCAGTGTGTTTTTGGATTATCACTATGGTAACATTCAGACAATATTGTGGCATCCCATCAGAAATGTGGTAAAACGTGCCTGGTGCAATTTGAGCTTTTTGCACATGTTTTTCCAATCTGTCTTTAACTACAAATGGCAAATAAGATAACCTAACCTGTGATGTCTTATAACTGTATCATGAAAACAGCAAGACTTATCGATGGTGTTAACTGCATTAAATAACAAAATCATATAGAATAGAATGTCTTTTATTGTCACTATACATATGTATAATCACAACGAGATTAAAATGAAATCACCCTCCAGTGCAGACATGCCCTTGGGACACTTACAACACAGTACAAAAGAAAAACAGAATAAATAAGTATGTAGTGCAAATATGAAAACCATATTCAGTTTATTTGGCAATATTTCCCATTATGTTCTATGTGGTTTTCTAAACAGAAAATGTTTAGCAAGGATCTTTTGTCTGAGAGGTGTGCATTATTTGGACTTCAGATCCTTAAGAATTGAGTGCCTTATTTTGATGCTATTTTAATTCTTAATTGTCATGATCGGTGCCATCCGTTTTTTAATCTGTCTTATTTAGTTTTAAAATATGATTTATATTTCAAACTGCCCCTTACTGGCTCCCTTTTGTCTGAAGGACAAGTAAGGAAGTATAAAGCTTAAAGAAATGACTAACATCTTCCCATCAAAGGTTACGTCAACAGCCGTGCACCCATGAAGTAAATTTTGGACTTAAAAATAGACAAACGCCAGTCAAGGTCTGAACCAGGTCTAAACAAAGAGTGTATTTGTACATGACAGTCTGGCACCACAACTACAGAGAATTATTATAGGCCTATTAGCCTAACCTTTTGTTTATGATATGGATATAGCCAATGCCTGGATGTAGCCAACAATGGAAAACATGATACTGTGACTCTGGCTACCACTTCACATGTGGTATTGCGTACACTTCCAACTTTTCAACTGTACGCCTCACGAGTTTATCCAAAACATATATCAATATTTGATGAACGAGTGCATTTGACCTTCACGGGCTGCGTCTGGCGTCTGGATGGTTCTGCTTTCACACTTGGACCAACTGTTACATCAGCCGGCAACGGCAAAGGAAACTGTTTGATTTGATTTGTTTCATTTTCAACCTTTAGCCCAGCACCTCCATGTGCACCCCGTTAAACTGACAAAGAGCACCTGGAACAATGCACAACAGAAAGAGCACTTTTAATGCTTTTGTTTCATGTTGAGCCCAAGATTGAGAATCACACACATTTGTTCATATTAAGTTTTGCTATGAACAAAGAAAGGTAAATCAAATGGAAAAGGAGGAAGTCATTGATAGGGAGCACCCCAGAGACTTCTGCTAAGGCACTAGTGAGGTTCTGTAAATACATTTCCCATTCATTTTTCATTTTTCACAGTTTATTCATAGCGTATAAGATGTCAGAAATATATCGTAAATATATGTGTCATTGGTCACTGTATAGTGATATATTTTTGAATAGTCTAGTGGAAAAATTAATGGAATTTTACTTTCAGAACCAGTGAGCAGGGTGCAGGTAGCTCAATTGTATGATACATTTTCTTGCACTAAACTTAAATTGATTGAGTTGAAGTTGAAGTGAAGTGACACCTCATCTCTCATAGAAATGATCTTTCTATGAATCTAAAAACCCTTTTGTATCATGAAAATAAAACTATTTTTGCACTTATCAGTTGTGATTAACCCTGTCTTTCCCTTATCCTTGTCATGAGGTGTGGCTGATCAAATGCTTGGTGACTGATAATCTCTGGGGAAATCATAGGATACTAACAAGACACTCTAATCAATAGTGTTAATAGATTGGGTCCTTAAATATTGAAAGACACTTGACCACTTCTAATCTACTTAAGAACTACTAATCAGGATTTTAGATATTCCTAATGATAGTATCCTGTCTATAATTTTGTGAACCTTATGTTAAAAGCACTGTGACTATTGTCTGCTATTCAAATCTGTGTGAAGCTTTACTGATAATGATTAATGGGTAGATAGTCCTATAGATAACGTGCGCCAAAAGGTTGTTTTAACTGTGTGAATTTTAGGCTGCTTGTGTTAAGATAATATGTAGTTTAACAGATTTAGATTAGATAATGCTGATTTTAACAGCAAATTATTGAACTAACATGTATAAAATTGTATACAGTATATTGCCTCCACTTTGAACTCTACTCAATGGTTTCGATGGTAGCCTATGGGGACATAATGATCAATTGCTGGCAGTTAGTTTCACTTCAAACAAGTATTGAAGTTACATGGGATACTAAAGAACAATGACCCAGTTTTTGCGTTTTGGCAGGCACGTTAACAGTGGGTTTTGGGGTTCACATTTGACAGAACAAACTAGCAAGGAACTTTTTTCACTTTTGCCTCTTCCTAGCTTTCCTTCCTGTTCTTTCTCCTTATGTTTCTGCCTCTGCCCTCTTCGACCTTCTTACTCCTTCCTCTCCCTTCCCCCACTAAAACTACCCCCACCCGCTTTTCCCCCCATTCAAGCCTGAAACACACCAAATGCAGCAAAGAAGACCACCAACAACAGCCAACACCTTTCACAGTTGGCCCAAGCAGAATTCACTGCTTTTTATCTAATTGTCTGATCCTTTTGTTGATATAAAATTTGGCTATTTGAATTCAAAACATACTTTACAAGGAGTGTACTATGATCTATTGGCAAGAGATCACCAAACCAGCCAACGCCAAATTTGGTCCTCCTTAAAATCTCTTATTTTCTAATCCTCTCATGCAAATTACTTTCCACTTTGAATAATTGACAGAAGAATGTATACTTTTAGACTCAAAAGGATGTCTGGGCATTCCTCCCTGAAACTAAGATAAACTAGGCCAAGACCAGAAAAGCATCTAAGATAATATTTTCCACTATGACCTGACAGAAAGAAGTAATATGATTCTTTATAGCTAAGGCTGAAATACTCTGGCAACGTTTGAGTCATTTTGATGAGAAATGCACTGGACACAAATGTGTTTAGGAACTAGACCAAAACCACCAAGATCTGAGTTGGCCTGGATACCATCACTGCAGCCTCCATCACAAATTTGACTGGTGGTAACCAAGAATTAGGATTAATTTCAAATAAAATCTGGACCCAAAGTAGTGTCTCTCACAATTGGCCTGATTATAGAATGTGTCACTTCTAATCTCAAATTCACATACTGATGACGTGAATTCATGAAAAATGTCTTTTATAGGCTATATATTTCTTAAAGATTAAATACTTTTTTAAATCCTAAGCTTTATCAGCCCACTATAAATCTGAAATACAGTAGGCCTAAATAAATATGAGCAGATAAACATACCACACATTGACATCAAAATACTGTCTGGTGTCTCTGCCATGCCATGAGTGTCTAGTAGGAAATAGCTTTATAGGCAGAGTATGTTTGGAATGAGATCTTTTAAGTAGTAGGCAGCAGCAGGCACTTGCCGTGGATGAGTGATCAAGGAGCAAAGATCCAGTGGGGGCTTCATGAGGTTATTTTCATGATGTGCCCAAATACTGCTGTTCATCCACACTGAGACCCTGTGTGCGGGGATTCTCAGAGGAGATAGAAATAACTTTACAGCTGCTGACCGAGATGGAGAGTGTGAAGAAAGATTTGAACAAGCCCACTGTGTACAGAAGCAAACTCAACTAAGTGGGGTTTTGATGTCGCAAGAGGGCTGTTTCAAATTGTGTAGTTTTGGATCTGTAAAATTCTAAATAAACATAGTTAATATTTAAAATACCCTAATGTTTAATATCCTGTTTTACTCCTATATTGTGCAATCTTGTTGGGTTGCTGTCTGACCTTGTATAAATAGTTGTTAAACTAATGTAGGAATATTGCTCTCAGGGGATACAATAAATTATTTTAGTTTACAAGTTAAGAGTGCTCAGTTGGAAATATCATTAGGCTACTGCTTGTAAAATGTAATTCATGCAAAAAATAACTATTGCTAACTAAATCATTTGTTTATAAATGCCAGCTAATGGTTTGCAGGTTTCGGCTATAGTCGTTTGATATAGGGAACACTGCAGTTTTATATATTAAAAAAAACATGATTTAACAGAGTAGAATATAGCCTATATTATTAGGTAATGTTGAAATGCACATTTGAGGACATTTATTTAAACGGAAATAAATAAAATATAATATAAAATAGTAATGAAATAAATTAGCTGAAGCACTTTTTCCAATTACGTGAAATAATGGCCAATCAAAATGGAGTCCCGTAGGAAAACAAAGGCTGCGATTGGCTGAGACGCGGCCCCTGTTTTTAGGCGCCCCCCGTCCTGTCGGAGGGCTGGTGAATGGAAGGGGCGCCTGGAAACTGCGGCCCATTGCACAGATTGAGAAGAACGAGGCTGAGGACTCCCGACCGCTTTAGTGCAATGAAACGACGCTCCGTAAAGTCAAGCTGAAAACATGGTAATATTAGCCTACAACTTTTAAAAACTATAGCGATTTTTGTCTTGGAAGGACTTTTGTTAGACGCTTGAAGTTTTTTGCCCGGAGAGGGGATCTCTGAGTCGTGGATCACCGCTGCATTGGGATTTGGAGCGAGAGTGGACTGCTTGGAGTCACTTACAAAGACCATCAAGAAGTCATGACACGACGAAGATTTCGCTTGGATTAATTTCTTTAAAACACAAGCAAAAGTTGACTGCAATTGTGTGAGTACTGCTTGTTGCAAACTGTGACCCCAATTTCGGGGAGAAGCGAGCTAATTTTTAAGATTTTGCATCGTTTTCAGTTGTCCTACTTGGATCAAAGTTTTTTCTTCCCTCCCCCCTCCTCTTCGTCCTCAACTATGGCGGCCACTGCCTCTCTGTGTGTGCGGATCATGTGGTTAATGTGCGGACTGAGCCCTGTGATTTTAGCCCAGCATTACAACAGTGAATCGGGCATTTCAATTCCGGAACACGGCTTTTGTCAGCCTATCTCCATCCCCTTGTGTACCGACATTGCCTACAACCAGACCATCATGCCGAACCTTTTGGGGCACACTAACCAAGAAGACGCAGGACTAGAGGTGCACCAATTCTACCCACTAGTAAAAGTCCAATGCTCTGCAGATTTGAAGTTTTTCCTCTGCTCCATGTATGCCCCTGTTTGCACCGTTTTGGAGCAAGCCATCCCTCCGTGTCGGTCTCTGTGTGAACGTGCACGCCAGGGATGCGAAGCCCTCATGAATAAATTCGGTTTCCAGTGGCCCGAAAGACTGCGCTGCGAGGCTTTCCCTGTCCACGGCGCGGGGGAGATCTGCGTGGGTCAGAACACGTCGGAACCGAGTGGACCTTCATCCTCTTCCTCCTCTCCCTACGTGCCCGAGCCGGTCACCCTACCCCCCAACATCGGGCGACCAAACCAGCGCCCCCCACAGCACAACCAGTATCAACCGTTTGTTTGCCCTATCCAGCTGGAGGTGCCACCCTATCTGGGCTACCGTTTCATGGGGGTCAAGGACTGTGGAGCACCGTGCGAGCCCAACAAGCCAGCCGGGATTATGTACTTCCGTGACGACGAGGTGAAATTTGGCCGCCTCTGGGTGGGCATCTGGTCCATATTGTGCTGTGTGAGTACTCTATTCACTGTACTGACATATTTGGTGGACATGCGGCGGTTCCGTTACCCAGAGCGGCCCATAATCTTCCTCTCTGGCTGTTACTTCATGGTGGCTCTAGCTTATGCTGCTGGATTCTTTCTGGAGGACCAAGTTGTTTGCGTGGATAAGTTCAAGGATGAAGGCTATAGAACAGTAGCCCAGGGCACCAAAAAGGAGGGCTGCACTATTCTCTTCATGGTCCTGTACTTTTTCGGGATGGCCAGCTCCATTTGGTGGGTGATACTGTCCCTCACTTGGTTCCTATCTGCTGGTATGAAGTGGGGGCATGAGGCCATTGAAGCAAACTCCCAGTACTTCCACTTAGCCGCATGGGCAGTACCAGCTATTAAGACCATCACCATCCTTGCCATGGGGCAAGTGGACGGGGACGTTTTAACTGGCGTGTGCTTCGTAGGGATCTTCAACGTTGATGCCCTTCGTGGATTCGTCCTCGCCCCTCTGTTCGTCTATCTGTTCATCGGTACCTCCTTCCTGCTGGCTGGATTTGTGTCACTTTTCCGCATCAGAACCATCATGAAGCACGATGGAACCAAGACGGAGAAACTGGAGAAGCTAATGGTCCGAATTGGGGTCTTCAGCGTGCTTTACACTGTCCCAGCCACCATTGTGATTGCATGTTACTTCTATGAGCAGGCCTTCAGGGAGCATTGGGAGCGCACCTGGCATATGCAGAACTGTAAGCGCTTTGCAATACAGTGTCCGGCGCACTTTGCCCCCATGACCCCCGACTTCACAGTGTTCATGATCAAGTACTTGATGACCATGATAGTCGGCATCACCTCCGGGTTTTGGGTTTGGTCTGGGAAAACCCTCCAATCCTGGCGGAGATTCTACAAGCGCCTTAGCAATAGTAACCACGGCGAAACAACAGTGTGAACTACATAGACACTTTTTGAGATTTGAGAATGAGGTCAAATAGCTTTCATTTAAATCTGAACTCTTATTATTTTGTTGTGTTTTTTAATGTGACAGCAATTAGGGTGTTCGGACAAACCCAAACTTAAATCAATGTTACAAGCAGGAGAAGGCCAATCATAATGCTGGTCCGTGGACTGTTTAATAAAGTCGGACATAAAAAGTTACTATGAAGCCAATTAGGTATTACTTATTTTTCTATGTCACAATATAGTTGAATGTTCTTTTATATATTCCAAACAAGAGATTTTCTGGCACAAACAGCAAAAGGTCAAATGGCGTGACCTCAAGTTGGAGCAATAAGATCATGAAGACACCAGCCACACCCCTAAGAACTGTGAATGCACACTTTAAACACATACGGTGGCTGCTTCAAATCTAAAAAAAACCTTTATCGTCTGTTACAATTCTTTGAACGCAGCCCAAAGTAACAAATATTGACTTTTGCCATGTTGTGCCAAGCGTCGGACAAACCATTTCTTATTTTCATGTATTTTTGTAGTCCTCTGTATTTGAATGTTCACTCCGAAGGTGAATGAAGTTTTGTATTGGTTTGCACAGCTATACTAACAGTTTTAAAGTGTTACAAATGACTGACCTGGATCTAACATGCCGGGACCACACACTCGCCTGCCCCTCTCCTCTCTCTTTTACTTTGCCTTTTATTCTTTGTAACTGAGACATAGCAGCTCATTGTTTATCCATGCGTGCTTGTGTGTGGTCCTTGGATCTCCATCTAAAAGCAGCAACCTTTTAAGGATTTTGCTAATCTATAGGTAGCCAGGATTTAATGTTTTTCATTCTGGCTAAAGATGATTGTACTTTACCTAAACTTGTAATCACCAAAGTTTTTTGTTAGTTCAATTGTTACAGCTGGTTCAGAAAGGTTTTTATAAAAATTTAAATCGGCATTTTTTAAACAAAGCCATTAAAACGTCTCAATCTATGTCTGTGATCTGTACTTTTGGAGCTACTTATGCTTGATATTTAAATTACAAAAACACTAGACAAGAAAGGTCAGAAGTCACTACCTTGAGGAATGTCGCTATTTGGAGCTAGGCAGACAGTTTTTATCTTTGGCTCGACCCTTGGAGACAGTAACGCAATTTATCAACAGCACGCAATCTGTCTAAAAGTTAGGTCCAATAGGCATTGCATTTCAAACTGGAATCCATTCATTTCTTTTTCACTTGACGCCACACCGACTTTACTGTAGCCTGGACTATTTGAGTTTAAAAGCTTATTCTTTCAGCACATTTTTACCAGTGTCAGTGATGGATGAGGTGGTGACAGAATTGTATATGTTAGCCCAATGCTACATGCTAAGAGTACAATATAGCATAGAGCAGTCCTTACTCAGAGCAGCTTGTTGATAATCCATGTCACACTGTTGCATGTGATGTATGACATACCTCAATCTATTGTTTAGTCTCCATTTTCAGGAGTCAACCATGGCTGTTCTTGTGTTTACCCAATAACAACTCGAGATGTGAGCAATATCCAATTATAAAGAAGGAAATGTCTGTTTAGTGGCGAGATACGCAAACCACCTTGAGCAGACTTGTTTTTTAAATGAATAATGTATTTATGGGGATTTTGTTTTTGACTTTTTAAACTTTTTTAATGATGTACTTGTACAGTTTGAATAAAAAGTCCTAAAGTTTTTAAACGTGTTGTCTATGTCTATGTGTTGTGAGTGTCAATTGTGCATGTTGCCCTTAGGTGAGCAAATGGCCCATATTATAGGCTCTATTTTATGACTAAACAAAGATTGTAAAAAGTGTCTATGGGATCTGGTAACTTAAACCTCAAGGAGAAATACTGACACTTTTACGCGAGGTGAAGTAAGTAGGAAAAGTAAAGTATACATTGTTTAATTCCAAAATTGGATCAGAGTAGGGCAGCACTATTTTGAGAAAATAGTCTGACAAATATTGCAAGTGTGATTAAATGTTTAGAAAGTAGGATTCTGTTGACACACTGTAAACAGCTCCTCGAGTATTAACATTTGAGAGAAGACTGAAATATGAACTGATAAACTAACAAAAATCTCATGTATTTCAGAACATCTTTGTGGAGGTCTAAACTCTAGGTACAACAAGGTATTTGTATAAGACAGCGATTTGTTCTTTAAAAACAATAGCAGCCTTACATAAATGCAGAAACTCAATTTTCACATTGTGCAGCCCTAGTTCAGAGTAAAATTGAAGTAGTTTATTTTGGGCTTTATGAAAATGCGAATATCAATCAGGTGTTGTGTCTGTATCTAATGACTGCACTAACAAAAGTATAAAGCAATTACTGTACGAATTTACATTTTTACAGTGGCTCCTGTAAGAAGCTACTGTTCCTGTCTCCATCCTTGAGGGCAAAATGCAAAACTGCTAATAATGAACTCTTTGTAATGCAGCAAAATAAAACTTTCCATTCCATTTACGGTAATGGGACTCACTATTAAAAGGCTTCTATAGGTTAATGACTGGGGCAAGGATAAGCAACAGGTCAGAAATATTTCTGTTAAATAATATACTAGTATTTTACACCTCACACATTTTACATGGATAACAGACCATCATTATGGTAATAATATATTGTCACAGTATATGCAATTTTGCTTTGTCTGTGTGTCTGGATATGTGTAGAATCCCTCAGTCGTCTGGATAATACTCAAAAAGCCACAGCTCTGCTTTCCATAGCTTTACCAATAGAGCTGTACTGACCTCTTGTGGTTAGATATAGACTTACAGGCCACCATGCCAAAATGTTAAAAATTTGTTAAAAATTAAGGTAATTTGTAATTTGTCTTATCACCAATAAACACAATTATAGTAAAATATTTTAGTACATACAAGGATGTATCTACGATGACAATATCAGTTTATTAGGGGAATAGCCTAGTATTTTGGTCTCAAGGTAATTTGATACAGCCTATCAAACAATAAATTACTTGAAAACAAAACAAAAATGTAAGTTGCCTGGTAATGGTTTGCAGCAGATGAGCAAGGGGTCAGTGTAACAATACAGAAGCAACAATGACATCTAGTGGCCAGAAGAAGGCACTTACAAGACTGTGAACTCTGCTTTGTGTATTTGCATAAGCAACAGACAGTAGTGTATGAGAAACCACTGCCAGTAGCCTATAATATTAGGGCATTCCTATTGTTATTAATTATTTTAGTTACATTTTTATATTTTGTTCCGACTGATTTTTTTTTTTAACAAAATAAAACAAGAAATTAAATAAATACAAACATTTTGTTACCTCCGCCAAGGAGATTATGTTTTCGCCTGAGTCTGTCTGTTTGTTTGTTTGTTTGTTTGTTTGTTAGCAAGATAACTCAAAAAGTTATGGACGGATCTTGATGAAATTTTCAGGAAATGTTCCTAATCGTAAATCCAACAGATGATTAGATTTTGGTGATGATCCAGAAGAAATCCTGGATTCTGGATCACTTTGAAAACTGAGCTGCTTGGCGGAGGTCTGCGCTCTCTGAGTGCTTTTCTAGTTTATTATGTTTTATGTTGATTAACGTAACTTGAGAATTTGTCTTTCTAATTAACATGAATCTTTCACATAATATAGGGAGTTATGAAGCCCTTTAGTTTTTTATGAAATCTGCAAAGTGAAATTCTCAGCTTTCTGTTTGTTATCTCTGAAGGTAAACTGATATGTATAGTCTTGCCTGGGATCCAGAATACATACTTATTCAATACTTTACTTTATGAAGGTGTGAGTCTAGTCACCAGTGAAACTCCCCATTTTCAAATGGGCATGATTGACAGCTTAGCCAATCGGGGACATGCATGATCCGTATATATCAGAAAAAAAAAAAAAAAAAAGAATAGGCTATATCTGATATTTTGTTGATTGCACAAGCTGAGCCTGCTAATGACCATGTGGTGATTGCCGACTTGATTTGCACACTGACACAGCGATGATTAGGCTCAGAGATCACTGAACCAAGGGCACCTCCATAGATTTTTCACAGGACATGCAACATCGACTAAAAATGTGTGTGAGCACACCCATTGAAGACTTTACCACCCCCTTTAGCTTCTTCAACCAAAAATTCCTGGCACTGCCCCTGGGCTCAGGTGTGGTAGTGAGGTGCATGGTGTTGAATGATCTCTCCTGGTAGATTCCACACGGCTCCTGGGCTAACCATGTTAGTCCCAAATAGCTGGATAATTGGATGTTAGTAAGTCATGCACACGTGATAATTAACTCACTCCCTCATGATAATGATCTCATTCCCTCAAAATACTATCTTATGGCCATGTGGTAATATTGTTTTTCTAATGTCCTCTGCAGGGCAAAGAAAAAACGCAAAAGAGGAAGAAAACTGATAAAATAGATTTTAAATTAGGAGACCGAAGCCAGAAAGAGCTCACACACTATAAGAAACACTTAACTATTCTTATATTACACAAAATTAACTCTTGCGAGCTTTAAGCCATGTTAGAATGTTGTTACCTCCCCTAAAACATACTGTTGTGTTTTGTTTCATTCACACATGTTTGAATAATCCTTTATTATTAGTCTGTCTACAAGTCCAAAGCTCAAAATGCTCTGTTCCACCTTGTGATGTCATCAAGTGGTAGTTTTCAAGTTGATAGCTACCTTGTGCTTTTTGTTCAGCAGATATTTGCAATTCCAGGGCTGAAATCATCCAAATGATTCTAGCGAAGGTGTATGGAGTTTAAAAACACAGTGAAGCAATTTTTGTATTGCCACATGACATCACAAGGTGGAACAGTATTTTTTTTCTGTTTGCGAGATGAACACAGCCTAAATATGCAGAGTTTGTGTGTTAAACATGTGAATGAAACAAAACACAACTCCAGGTATGTTTTTGATGAGGAAACAACATTATAAGATAGATCAGAAAATAGCCTAATATGGGCCCTTTAAAAGAAAAAAAGTGTGTCTGAAATTCTGTTTTCCTTCCCTTCCTTATTGTGCGACCATATCCAATATCATAGGATGTTTGAATATGGTTACATCCTTAGCTTCAACATTTGAATTGTCCATATCTCTTATTTGAGTAGAAATACGGATTACTTTGTTTCTGAAACATGCAGAGGGAAGCAATTTGTGCATTTGTGGACGGGTATGACACAAATGCTTTTCTCTCAACTGGATTTAACTAAATTTTTAGATTTTTTTTTCTTGTTCTGCTGTTGTCATACTTCGACCAATCAATTTGTTTGAGTGCTCCGGTCATTGGTTCCAAGCGCTTTCAGCGTGAGCTTGACTGATGTCGATTCAGAGGGGAAGAGAACGATAACATCAGCACAGTGATGTTGTGAGTCTTTCCTCCCTTTTCTCCCTGTGTTAAGTCACTCCCTCTTAAATCATAATGAAGGTTTTGAGTGTTCAGAAAATCTATTTTCACCTATCATCTGTCCCCACCCACAGCTTTGTACTTACTTACGATTATCCCCAAAATTTAGACTCACGCCACAATGAAGTCCTCAGTTCTGCAGTTTAAACAGACAGTTAATTCGCCAATTTCTATTAAGATATTCTATATTAACATATAGTAAAATAAGGTTCATGCTATTGATTATTACTAAAAACTAACATTGCATCACTTGTCACTTTGTCTAAAACAAAAAAATATATAAATCTTTAGACAGATTTAAGATAAAATAAATTTATATGTTATTGATTTCCTGTCTTCTGACCATAAAAATGAAGATATATAGCAAAAGTAAAGTTTAAAAGAGTATTACTGTCTATAATAAAGGTGATGTAATTCCCGCCTCAGAAACTGCCCCTCTGTGTCCTGCCTCACAGTAAACAGGTTCATTAGGAGGAGGTCATTAGTCCACTGGCTCTAAGCACTCCCACAACACTCCGGACAGCTCCCCAGACAGCAATTTACTCTGGCAGCAAAGGGACTGTTATTGTACCACTTTAAACAACAAGACAAAGTATATTTTCAAGGCCTAAGATTCAGAAATAATAACAACAGCGGTACTTTTAATATATATAATAAATAAAGTCCCATCATAAACTGGTATTGTTGTTATTGTTCTTTTATGTTAGGCCTTTTCTATTCTGCATATTCTTTTCTACTAGGAATATATAACAATAACTCAAATAGTGACACAGTCAAAAGTCTCACAATAATTTTGTGGGCTAGGTCATAACATAACAAATTACACTGATTGTTGCAGCAGCAGATACAAAAGCAGAGGGAAATACATATTCCATGATCCTTTGCTCAGTTTCAGTGCAGACAACATGAAGAAAAAAACTATTATTAAACATTTTTATATCTAGTTTGTTAGAATATGAAAGTAAAGCTTGTCCAGGTGGCTTTTTAAACGTCCTACATTACACAAAATCGACTCTTGTGAGCTTTAAGCCATGTTATAATGATGTTACCTCCTCAAAAACATACCCATATATGTTACCTCCTCAAAAACATACCCACATATGTGTTTTGTTTCATTTGTTTGAGTAATAAGCCGTCACGGTGGCTGAGTGGCTAGCTCGCCTCACAGCAAGAAGGTTCTCGGTTCGATCCCCAGGCTGCCCAGGCCTTTCTGTGTGGAGTTTGCATGTTCTTCCTGTGTCTGGGTGGGTTTCCTTCAGACACTCCGGTTTCCCCCATCAACTCAAAAACATGCTCCATAGGTAAAAATCCTGACCAAGCCTTTCAATAAGATCATGGAGATGGGTCCCCGGGCGCTTCATGTGCTGCCCACTGCCCCTGAAAGAATGAGTGAAATGCAGAGGATAATTTCCCTACAGGGATAATAAATAAATGATCCTTTATTATTAGTCTGTTTACATCTCCAAAGCTCAAAATGCTCTGTTCCACCTTGTGATGTCATCAAGTGGTAGTTTTCAAGTTGATAGCTACCTTGTGCTTTTTGTTCAGCAGATATTTGCAATTCCAGGGATGAAATCATCCAAATGATTCTAGCGAAGGTGTATGGAGTTTAAAAACACAGTGAAGCAATTTTTGTATTACCACATGACATCACAAGGTGGAACAGTATTTTTTTTCTGTTTGCGAGATGAACACAGTAATAAATATGCAGGGTTTGTGTGTTCATTGTGTGAATGAAACAATACACAACTCCAGGTATGTTTTTGATGAGGAAACAACATTATAAGATAGATCAGAAAATAGCCTAATATGGGCCCTTTAAAAGAAAAAAGTGTATCTATAATTTTGTTATCCTTCCCAAAACTAATTATTTTACACACTTACAACCCTAAGCACACAGGAAGCTCATCTAACTGAGAAACCTTGACTATTGGCTTTAGCTAACAAAATCAAATTCCTATTTTTCTCTTAAACAGTCAAAAAAAGTCAAAAAGATTGGTCTTATATTGTTATATTACTATGTACTTCAGGCATAAAATTGTATAGAGATCCTAGAATTAAAATTTTTTTCACAAGCAAAATGCCCATGAGAATAAACCTATGATGATATGTTGATAGCATTACAGCATAAAAGAGTACAGTCCTCCCATTGCCTATAACTGAGAGCCAACCTTGCCAACAACAACATTCAGTTTAGCAAAGGCAGCTTCTATATGATGGCTATTTGAGTTACTATTTAATAACTATACATATTTCTTACAAGTTACAAGTTGAAAATATGAGATAATAATTTGATTTTTGTGATTTGTTTAATTGTAAATGTGTTATGGAAAATAACACTGTTGCCTTATACTTTAATCTGACCATGTTCATTAATATTGGACACTACCGCTACCCTGCTTTTGTTTTCTGCCTGTTGATTTACTGTTTTATCATGTTTGCCAATGTGGTCTTGATAACTGTTATTTCACGTGAGAAATCCTTACACGAGCCTATGTACTTATTCATTGCTTGCTTGTCTTTTAATGCTTTGTATGGCTCTGCTGGATTCTTCCCCAAGTTTTTAATGGACCTTCTTTCTGACACTCACCTCATCTCACGACCAGCTTGTTTCATTCAAGTTTATGTGATTTATACATTTGCTTCCTATGAATTAACATTACTTGGAGTTATGGCATATGACAGATATTGTGCTGTATGCCAACCTTTGCATTATCACAAGAAAATGACCATCAAAACTGTAACTATTTTAGCTGCAATAGCATTCATATATCCTGCTTTCTCGGTTTCAGCGTGTGTATTTCTTTCAATGCAGCTTCCTCTATGCGGCAATAAGATTCACAAAGTTTTCTGCGCCAACTGGAATATTGTGAAATTGTCTTGCGTTTCAACAGTGGGGAATAACATTTTAGGGTTGTTTGTTACCATAACTACAGTTTTTTGTCCACTTTTATTCGTCCTCTACACTTATTTAAGAATCGTTTTGGTTTGTTGGAAAAGTTCATCTGAATTTAAAGGGAGGGTTTTACAAAATTGCTTGCCACACATTGTGTCTTTTGCGACTTTTTCGATTACAGTGTTTTGTGATGTGTCCCTGAGCCGCTACGATCTTGAAAAGGTGAATCCGATTTTGGCCTCCATTTTGTCACTGGAGTTTGTAGTCATAACGCCTATTCTGAATCCTTTAGTTTATGGACTGAAGTTACCAGCAATAAGGAAGCAAATATCAAGGATTTTGTTGCTGGATAAAGCATAAAATGAAGTTAATACTTGAAGATAAAATAGAGTCTTTAAAATCCTATGTCATCAGAATTCTGGTTTTATGACATTAGAAACAACTATTTAGAATTTCCAAGGTGCACATATTAGTTCATTTGTTTCTCTGTTAAGAAGGATGGAAAAATGCAATTCTATTCTGGAATTTAAAATGTTTTTGTTTACAAATTAGATGGTCTATAGAAATACAGAGTAGGCAAGAATTGCTTAGAACAACATGTTTTTTATTGTTTTCTATTAAATTCATAAAAGAAGTATCATTCAAGTATCGTCAGTGTTATATTATTTTAACATTGCCTCAGTGTATGTTCTGGGTTATATAACAATTTCCAAGCATTACTGCCTAGCTTTAGTAATATACATTTAGTTAGTAGAATGTTGTATGTGTAATTCTTCTGCAGCTGATCTATTTAACCCTTTATGTGACCTAAATGTATTATTTTAACAATTATAATAAACAGAAATATGTTTGCATTTGTTTTCAAGTGTCTTCAGAATTATATTATGTGTAAATGTTCATTGGGATTTGGTCAGTTTTCATAGATATAGCTGATAACTGCATCTCTTTTTAGAACCTGTAAGCATAACGACCTAAGTTACCTATGAGCAGGGTCCTACAGTAATTGAGGTTGGTTGATTTCCATTGTTTTGTTGACCTCCACCTTTACAAAAACATGTTAATAGGAGAATGTCAAATCCACTCTTGGGCAAATTGCTTTAGGGCCTACAGGTTTTTAATGGATCTATACTTCTGCAACAACTCCAGGTATATTTTTGAGGAGGTAACAACATTGTAATTTGGTTTAAAGCTCACAAGAGTAAATTTTGCATAATACAGGACTTTTAATGCCATACTTTGTAACATTTCAGGCAAAGCAATAGCATCACCATGGAGAAAAGTTGAGATAGACTTTCTGGGTATTTCAAGTTTCATTATACGTTATCACCCAGGGGAACCTAATGTAGACTGTGACATTGCATACAAGATACCAACCTCTAATGTGGACCACAGTCCAGACGGTTGTAGAGGCAAAAACTCGGGATTGGGAGGAGTTCAGAGAGGCCATGGAGGAGGACTATCAGATGGCTGCAAAGAAATTCTGGCAAACCGTCATCTCAGGAGGGGGAAGCAGTGCTTTACCAACACTGTTTACGGTGTGGGTGGAAATGTGTTGACCTCGACTGGGGATGTTGTTGGACGGTGGAAGGAATACTTTGAGGATCTCCTCAATCCCACCGTCACGTCTTCTGAGGAGGAAGCAGAGGCTGGAGATTCAGAGGCAAACTCATCCATCACCCTGGCTGAAGTCACTGAGGTGGTTGGCAAGCTCCTCAGTGGCAAGGCTCCGGGGGTGAATGAGATCCATCCTGAGTATCTTAAGTCTCTGGATGTTGTGGGGCTGTCTTGGCTGACATGTCTCTGCAACGTCACATGGCGGTCAGGGACAGTGCCTCTGGACTAGCAGAGTGGGGTGGTGGTACCTCTGTTTCAGAAGGGGGACCGGACGGTGTGTTCTAACTACTGGCGAATCAGACTTCTCAGACCTCCGATAAGGTCTATTCCAGGGTACTGAAGAGGAGAATCCGACCGATGGTTGACCCTCGGATTCAGGAGGAGCAGTGTGGTTTTTGTCCCGGCTGCGGAACACTGGACTAACTCTACTCTTCATCGGGTACTCAAGGGTTCATGGGAGTTTGCCCAACCAGTCCACATGTGCTTTGTGGATCTGGAGAAGACATCGGGGCTCTTTGCTAAGGCCTGTCCGGTCCCTGTATGACCGGAGCAGGTGCTCTGTTCGCATTGCCGGTAGTAAGTTGGACCTGTTTCCGGTGCATGTTGGACTCCACCAGGGCTGCCCTTTGTCACCAGTTCTGTTCATTGTATTTATGGACAGAATTTCTAGGCGCAGTCAGAGGCAGGAGGGGATCCGGTTTGGGGACCGCAGGATCTCATCTCTGCTGTTTGCAGATGATGTTGTCCTGATGGCTTCATCAGACCGGGATCTCCAACGTGCACTGGGGCAGTTTGCAGCCGAGCGTGAAGCAGCTGGGATGAGGATCAGCTTCTCCAAATCCGAGGCCATGGTTTTTGACCGGAAAAAGGTGGCTTGCCCTCTCCAGGTGAGTGGAGGGTCCTTGCCTCATGTGGAAGAGTTCAAGTATCTCGGGGTCTTATTCACAAGTGAGGGGAGGATGGAGCGTGAGATTGACAGGCGGATCGGTGCAGCAACAGCAGTGATGTGGTCGCTGTACCGTACCGTTGTGAGGAGGGAGCTGAGCCGAAAGGCAAAGCTCTCAATACTGGTCAATCTACGTTAATACCCTCACCTATGGTCATGGGCATTGGGTAATGACCGAAAGGACAAGATTGTGGATACAAGCGGCCAAAATGAGTTTCCCCCGCAGAGTGGCTGGGCGCTCCCTTAAAGATAGGGTGAGCAGCTCAGTCACACGGAAGGAGCTCAGAGTAGAGCCGCTGCTCCTCCACATCCAGAGGAGCCAGCTGAGGTGGCTCAGGCATCTGTTCCAGATGCCTCCTGGGTGCGTCCCTCGGGATGTGTTCCGGGCATGTCCCACTGGGAGAAGGCCCAGGGGAAGACCCAGGACACGCTGGAGGAAGTGTCCGGGGTGAAGGAAGTCTGGGAATCCCTGCTTAGACTGTTGCCCCACGACCTGGCCCCGGATAAGCAGAAGAAAATGGATGGATGGGACACATTAAGGTGGTGGTTCAAGGAGTGGTGGCTTTAGCTAACAAAATCAATTTCCTTTTGTCTCTTTAACAGTAAACATAACATATTGTTATATTACTATGTACTTCAGACATAAAATTGTATAGAGATCCTAGAATTACATTTTTTTTCACAAGCAAAATGCCCATGAGAATAAACCTATGATGATATGTTGATAGCATTACAGCATAAAAGAGTACAGTCCTCCCATTGCCTATAACTGAGAGCCAACCTTACCAACAACAACATTCAGTTTAGCAAAGGCAACTTCTGTATGATGGCTATTTGAGTTGCTATTTAATAACTATACTTATATAATAACTAATTGATTTTTGTGATTTGTTTAATTGTAAATGTGTTATGGAAAATAGCACCTTATACTTTAACCTGACCATGTTCATTAATATTGGACACTACCGCTACCCTGTTTTTGTTTTCTGCCTGTTGATTTACTGTTTTATCATGTTTACCAATGTGGTCTTGATAACTGTTATTTCACGTGAGAAATCCTTACACGAGCCTATGTACTTATTCATTGCTTGCTTGTCTTTTAATGCTTTGTATGGCTCTGCTGGATTCTTCCCCAGGTTTTTAATAGACCTTCTTTCTGACACTCACCTCATCTCACGACCAGCTTGTTTCATTCAAGTTTATGTCATTTATACATTTGCTGCCTGTGAATTAACATTACTTGGAGTTATGGCGTATGACAGATATTGTGCTGTATGCCAACCTTTGCATTATCACAAGAAAATGACCATCAAAACTGTAACTATTTTAGCTGCAATAGCATTCATATATCCTGCTTTCTTGATTTCAGCGTGTGTATTTCTTTCAATGCAGCTTCCTCTATGCGGCAATAAGATTCACAAAGTTTTCTGCGCCAACTGGAATATTGTGAAATTGTCTTGCGTTTCAACAGTGGGGAATAACATTTTAGGGTTGTTTGTTACCATAACTACAGTTTTTTGTCCCCTTTTTTTCGTCCTCTACACTTATTTAAGAATCGTTTTAGTTTGTTGGAAAAGTTCATCTGAATTTAAAGGGAGGGTTTTACAAAATTGCTTGCCACACATTGTGTCTTTTGCGACTTATTCGATTACAGTGTTTTGTGATGTGTCCCTGAGCCGCTACGATCTTGAAAAGGTGAATCCGATTTTGGCCTCCATTTTGTCACTGGAGTTTGTAGTCATAACGCCTATTCTGAATCCTTTAGTTTATGGACTGAAGTTACCAGCAATAAGGAAGCAAATATCAAGGATTTTGTTCCTTGATAAAGCATAAAATGAAGTTAATACTTGAAGATAAAATAAAGTCTTTAAAATCCTATGCCATCAGAATTCTGGTTTTATGACATTAGAAACAACTATTTAGAATTTCCAAGGTGCACATATTAGTTCATTTGTTTCTCTGTTAAGAAGGATGGAAAAATGCAATTCTATTCTGGAATTTAAAATGTTTTTGTTTACAAATTAGATGGTCTATAGAAATACAGAGTAGGCAAGAATTGCTTAGAACAACATGTTTTTATTGTTTTTTATTAAATTCATAAAAGAAGTATCATTTAAGTAATGTCAGTGTTCTTTATATTATTTTAACATTGCCTCAGTGTATGTTCTGAGTTATATAACAATTTCCAAGCATTACTGCCTAGCTTTAGTAATATACATTTAGTTAGTAGAATGTTGTATGTGTAATTCTTCTGCAGCTGATCTATTTAACCCTTTATGTGACCTAAATGTATTATTTTAACAATTATAATAAACAGAAATGTGTTTGCATTTGTTTTCAAGTGTCTTCAGAATTATATTATGTGTAAATGTTCATTGGGATTTGATCAGTTTTCATAGATATAGCTGATAACTGCATCTCTTTTTAGAACCTGTAAGCATAACGACCTAAGTTACCTATGAGCAGGGTCCTACAGTAATTGAGGTTGGTTGATTTCCATTGTTTTGTTGACCTTCACCTTTACAAAAACATGTTAATAGGAGAATGTCAAATCCACTCTTGGGCAAATTGCTTTAGGGCCTACAGGTTTTTAATGGATCTATACTTCTGCAACAACTCCAGGTATATTTTTGAGGAGGTAACAACATTGTAATTTGGTTTAAAGCTCACAAGAGTAAATTTTGCATAATACAGGACTTTTAATGCCATACTTTGTAACATTTCAGGCAAAGCAATAGCATCACCATGGAGAAAAGTTGAGATAGACTTTCTGGGTATTTCAAGTTTCATTATACGTTATCACCCAGGGGAACCTAATGTAGACTGTGACATTGCATACAAGATACCAACCTCTAATGTGGACCACAGTCCAGACGGTTGTAGAGGCAAAAACTCGGGATTGGGAGGAGTTCAGAGAGGCCATGGAGGAGGACTATCAGATGGCTGCAAAGAAATTCTGGCAAACCGTCATCTCAGGAGGGGGAAGCAGTGCTTTACCAACACTGTTTACGGTGTGGGTGGAAATGTGTTGACCTCGACTGGGGATGTTGTTGGACGGTAGAAGGAATACTTTGAGGATCTCCTTAATCCCACCGTCACGTCTTCTGAGGAGGAAGCAGAGGCTGGAGATTCAGAGGCAAACTCATCCATCACCCTGGCTGAAGTCACTGAGGTGGTTGGCAAGCTCCTCAGTGGCAAGGCTCCGGGGGTGAATGAGATCCATCCTGAGTATCTTAAGTCTCTGGATGTTGTGGGGCTGTCTTGGCTGACATGTCTCTGCAACGTCACATGGCGGTCAGGGACAGTGCCTCTGGACTGGCAGAGTGGGGTGGTGGTACCTCTGTTTCAGAAGGGGGACCGGACGGTGTGTTCTAACTACTGGCGAATCAGACTTCTCAGACCTCCGATAAGGTCTATTCCAGGGTACTGAAGAGGAGAATCCGACCGATGGTCGAACCTCAGATTCAGGAGGAGCAGTGTGGTTTTTGTCCCGGCTGCGGAACATTGGACTAACTCTACTCTTCATCGGGTACTCGAGGGTTCATGGGAGTTTGCCCAACCAGTCCACATGTGCTTTGTGGATCTGGAGAAGACATTGGGGCTCTTTGCTAAGGCCTGTCCGGTCCCTGTATGACCGGAGCAGGTGCTCTGTTCGCATTGCCGGTAGTAAGTTGGACCTGTTTCCGGTGCATGTTGGACTCCGCCAGGGCTGCCCTTTGTCACCAGTTCTGTTCATTGTATTTATGGACAGAATTTCTAGGTGCAGTCAGAGGCAGGAGGGGATCCGGTTTGGGGACCGCAGGATCTCATCTCTGCTGTTTGCAGATGATGTTGTCCTGATGGCTTCATCAGACCGGGATCTCCAACGTGCACTGGGGCAGTTTGCAGCCGAGCGTGAAGCAGCTGGGATGAGGATCAGCTTCTCCAAATCCGAGGCCATGGTTTTTGACCGGAAAAAGGTGGCTTGCCCTCTCCAGGTGAGTGGAGGGTCCTTGCCTCATGTGGAAGAGTTCAAGTATCTCGGGGTCTTATTCACAAGTGAGGGGAGGATGGAGCGTGAGATTGACAGGCGGATCGGTGCAGCAACAGCAGTGATGTGGTCGCTGTACCGTACCGTTGTGAGGAGGGAGCTGAGCCGAAAGGCAAAGCTCTCAATACTGGTCAATCTACGTTAATACCCTCACCTATGGTCATGGGCATTGGGTAATGACCGAAAGGACAAGATTGTGGATACAAGCGGCCAAAATGAGTTTCCCCCGCAGAGTGGCTGGGCGCTCCCTTAAAGATAGGGTGAGCAGCTCAGTCACACGGAAGGAGCTCGGAGTAGAGCCGCTGCTCCTCCACATCCAGAGGAGCTAGCTGAGGTGGCTCAGGCATCTGTTCCAGATGCCTCCTGGGTGCGTCCCTCGGGATGTGTTCCGGGCATGTCCCACTGGGAGAAGGCCCAGGGGAAGACCCAGGACACGCTGGAGGAAGTGTCCGGGGTGAAGGAAGTCTGGGAATCCCTGCTTAGACTGTTGCCCCACGACCTGGCCCCGGATAAGCGGAAGAAAATGGATGGATGGGACACATTAAGGTGGTGGTTCAAGGAGTGGTGGCTTTAGCTAACAAAATCAATTTCCTTTTGTCTCTTTAACAGTAAACATAACATATTGTTATATTACTATGTACTTCAGACATAAAATTGTATAGAGATCCTAGAATTACATTTTTTTTCACAAGCAAAATGCCCATGAGAATAAACCTATGATGATATGTTGATAGCATTACAGCATAAAAGAGTACAGTCCCCTCATTGCCTGTAACTGAGAGCCAACCTTACCAACAACAACATTCAGTTTAGCAAAGGCAACTTCTGTATGATGGCTATTTGAGTTACTATTTAATAACTATACTTAAATAATAACTAATTGATTTTTGTGATTTGTTTAATTGTAAATGTGTTATGGAAAATAGCACCTTCTACTTTAACCTGACCATGTTCATTAATATTGGACACTACCGCTACCCTGCTTTTGTTTTCTGCCTGTTGATTTACTGTTTTATCATGTTTACCAATGTGGTCCTGATAACTGTTATTTTACGTGAGAAGTCTCTACACGAGCCTATGTACTTATTCATTGCTTGCTTGTCTTTTAATGCTTTGTATGGCTCTGCTGGATTCTTCCCCAGGTTTTTAATGGACCTTCTTTCTGACACTCACCTCATCTCACGACCAGCTTGTTTCATTCAAGTTTATGTGATTTATACATTTGCTTCCTATGAATTAACATTACTTGGAGTTATGGCGTATGACAGATATTGTGCTGTATGCCAACCTTTGCATTATCACAAGAAAATGACCATCAAAACTGTAACTATTTTAGCTGCAATAGCATTCATATATCCTGCTTTCTCGGTTTCAGCGTGTGTATTTCTTTCAGAGCAGCTTCCTTTACGCGGCAATAAGATTCACAAAGTTTTCTGCGCTGTCTGGAATATTGTGAAGTTGTCTTATGTTTCAACAGTGGGGAATAACATTATAGGGTTGTTTGTTACCATAACTACAGTTTTTTGTCCCCTTTTTTTCGTCCTCTACACTTATTTAAGAATCGTTTTAGTTTGTTGGAAAAGTTCGTCTGAATTTAAAGGGAGGGTTTTACAAAATTGCTTGCCACACATTGTGTCTTTTGCGACTTATTCGATTACAGTGTTTTGTGATGTGTCCCTGAGCCGCTACGATCTTGAAAAGGTGAATCCGATTTTGGCCTCCATTTTGTCACTGGAGTTTGTAGTCATAACGCCTATTCTGAATCCTTTAGTTTATGGACTGAAGTTACCAGCAATAAGGAAGCAAATATCAAGGATTTTGTTGCTGGATAAAGCATAAAATGAAGTTAATACTTGAAGATAAAATAGAGTCTTTAAAATCCTGTGTCATCCGAATTCTGGTTTTATGACATTAGAAACAACTATTTAGAATTTCCAAGGTGCACATATTAGTTCATTTGTTTCTCTGTTAAGAAGGATGGAAAAATGCAATTCTATTCTGGAATTTAAAATGTTTTTGTTTACAAATTAGATGGTCTATAGAAATACAGAGTAGGCAAGAATTGCTTAGAACAACATGTTTTTATTGTTTTTTATTAAATTCATAAAAGAAGTATCATTCAAGTAATGTCAGTGTTCTTTATATTATTTTAACATTGCCTCAGTGTATGTTCTGAGTTATATAACAATTTCCAAGCATTACTGCCTAGCTTTAGTAATATACATTTAGTTAGTAGAATGTTGTATGTGTAATTCTTCTGCAGCTGATCTATTTAACCCTTTATGTGACCTAAATGTATTATTTTAACAATTATAATAAACAGAAATGTGTCTGCATTTGTTTTCAAGTGTCTTCAGAATTATATTATGTGTAAATGTTCATTGGGATTTGGTCAGTTTTCATAGATATAGCTGATAACTGCATCTCTTTTTAGAACCTGTAAGCATAAGGACCTAAGTTACCTATGAGCAGGGTCCTACAGTAATTGAGGTTGGTTGATTTCCATTGTTTTGTTGACCTCCACCTTTACAAAAACATGTTAATAGGAGAATGTCAAATCCACTCTTGGGCAAATTGCTTTAGGGCCTACAGGTTTTTAATGGATCTATACTTCTGCAACAACTCCAGGTATATTTTTGAGGAGGTAACAACATTGTAATTTGGTTTAAAGCTCACAAGAGTACATTTTGCATAATACAGGACTTTTAATGCCATACTTTGTAACATTTCAGGCAAAGCAATAGCATTACCGTGGAGAAAAGTTGAGGTAGACTTTCTGGGTATTTCAAGTTTCATTATACGTTATCACCCAGGGGAACTTAATGCAGACTGTGACATTGCTTACAAGATACCAACCTCTAATGTGGACCACCAAAATATTGCCAGTGCATGGACCTCACCAGCTGCTCTGAGCATTTTAGGACAAACTTCAAAACATTTTTAATTGTTTTGTATCTAGAAAATATATGTGAATAATAATAATAATAGAAATTCTGATTCTGAAATTGTGCAAAACTTTTAACCACTGTCATTTTGATTACTGACCGCATGTTATGGACAATAGCACAACATCCTTATACTTTAACCTTACCATGTTCAGGATTATAGATGCTCCAGTTTTGGTTTTCATCCTCTTGCTCTATGTTTTCAACACGTGTGCTAACCTTATTTTAATAGCTGTAATATCGCAGGAGAAGTCTCTACACAAGCCTATGTACAGTGGCATGAAAAAGTATCTGAACCTTTTGGAATTTCTCACATTTCTGCATAAAATCACCATCAAATGTGATCTGATCTTTGTCAAAATGACACAGATGAAAAAACAGTGTCTGCTTTAACTAAAACCACCCAAACATTTATAGGTTTTCATATTTTAATGAGGATAACATGCAAACAATGACAGAAGGGGGAGGAATAAGTAACTGAGGAGGCCTAGGGAGACTTTAAGAGCAATTAATACCAATTTTTACCAAACAATTTAAGTCAGGGGTGTGTCCAATCACTGAGGAGTGACTTAAAGCTGCCCTGCCGACTATAAAACATGCACCTCTTTCCCAAGGAGTGGCCGTCCACCAAAAATGACACCAAGAGTTCAGCACAGAATACTCGGAGAGGTAAAAAAGAACCCTAGAGTGTCTGCTAAAGACTTACAGAAATCACTGGCACAGTCCAATATCTCTGTGCATATATCGACTATATGTAAAACACTGGCCAAGAATGGTGTTCATGGGAGGACTCCACAGAGGAAGCCACTGCAGTCAAAAAAAAACACTGCTGCACGTTTAATGTTCGCAAAAAAGGCACTTGGACACTCCACAGAACTTCTGGCAAAATATTTTGTGGACTGATGAAACTAAAGTTGAATTGTTTGGGAGGAACACACAACATCACGTGTGGAGGAAAAATGGAACAGCTCACCAACATCAACACCTCATCCCCACCGTGAAGCATGGTGGAGGGAGCATCATGGTTTGGGGCTGTTTTGCTGCCTCAGGGCCTGGACAACTTGCAGTCATTAATGGAAAAATGAATTCAAAAGTTTATCAGGATGTTTTGCAGGAAAAGCTGAGGACGTCTGTCAGACAGTTGAAGTTAAAAAGAGGATGGATGCTGCAACAGGACAATGATCCAAAACACAGAAGTAAATCAACTTCAGAATGGTTTCAGAAGAACAAAATACACGTTCTGGAGTGGCCAAGTCAAAGTCCTGACTTAAACCCCATTGAGATGTTGTGGCATGACCTCAAGACAGCGATTCATGCCAGACATCCCAGGAATCTGACTGAACTGCACCAGTTTTGTAAAGAGGAATGGTCCAAGATTGATCCTGATGAGTTATTGCTGCCGGGGGGGGGGGGGCGTTTCAACATAATCATAGCATTGACTCTGTTTGCGTGGCTTTATCCTCCCTGTTTAATTTTTCCTGTTATTTATTTAGCAACCACGTTTCCTCTATGTGGAAATAAGCTCCACAGAGTCTACTGTGCCAGTTGGAACATAGTGAAGTTATCTTGCGTTTCTACAGCTAAGAATCATATTTTGGGGATATTTGTGATGATTACTACAGTTTTTTGTCCTCTGTTCTTTGTGTTGTTCACATACTTTTGGATTATAATGATGTGCTGGAAAAAGTCCTCTGAATTTAAAGGCAAAGTGTTGCAAAAATGTCTGTCGCATATAATTTCTTTCACGACATATTCAATTGCAGCATTTTGTGATATTGCTTTAAGTCGATATGAGCCGGATCAGATCAGTCCATATTTGGTAATATTTTTGTCTTTAGAGTTTGTTGTTATTCCTCCCATTCTGAACCCACTGGTGTACGGCCTTAAGTTACCTGAGATAAGGAGACATGTAGTGAAGATGTTGTCCAAACAAACATTGTAATGAACTGTACGGGCCTGTCATCCTTGTTGACTTTATCAGTTCAGTAAATGGTAGATGGAACAATATTTCTCATTTCATAGGTTTGGAATTATCCTTTTTACGGGTTAGTGCGTCAGTGACATAAAAGTTTCAACATCATAATTTTTTAAATGTTTATAATGCTTTTGAAAATGTGTTCAAATGCATTTTTGTGATGAGCCTACCTGTGCATGTTGGTAAAACATATATGATTGTCAAGTTTAGACGAATAGTTGTGCACTGCTATGTCACACAGTTTTAATTATGGTTATTTAGCATACATCTTGGCCCTAACCACAACAAAAAATGATTCTTGATTCCAAATCTCATCTCAGATCTGTTGAAACCTTCAAGACAAGCCATAACTAACATTTCAAACTTAAAAGAGAGAGCCTTGGTTTTCTGTGCTTTGTACTGTTTCTACTACTAGTACAGTCATTTGAAGACCGTTGATCAATGACATAGAAAAGATGTATTATTTTGTCATTCTTTTTTAATAATGCCCAGAATGATAATAAAGGAGCTGTTAGGAGCCATAGGAGCAACAACTATTTCCTAAATCTCACATACGCATTTATGTAGTGCTGTTTCAGTGGACAGGCTCGTAATGTCCAAGGGGAATTTTAGAGCCGGCAGTTAGAAATAAAAGTCTGCTGTCCACAACCAGTCTGAGGCGTCAGTGATCTGTGATCTATTTATACAGAATAGAAGGATTACATTTACTAGTAAATTAGCAAGTTTGAGAAGTTTGTGTATACAGTAGATAAAGTACATAGAAGTAAAGACCTGTATCCCTATTGTTTTTCATTATAAGTTTTATGGGGAAAAACGCTACTTATTTCTTGTTCTTTAACTTAACCATGTTCTTAAAAATTGAAGTTTACCGCTACCCTGCTTTTGTTTTCTGTCTGTTGATCTATTGTTTTATTATGTTTGCCAATTTGGTCATTCTAACTATCATTTCACGTGAGAAGTCTCTACACGAGCCTATGTACTTATTCATTGCTTGCTTGTCTTTTAATGCTTTGTATGGCTCTGCTGGATTCTTCCCCAGGTTTTTAATGGACCTTCTTTCTGACACTCACCTCATCTCACGACCAGCTTGTTTCATTCAGGTGTATACTATTTACAGTTTTGTTGGCTGTGACTTAATGATTCTTGGGGTCATGGCATATGATAGATATGCTGCTGTATGCTATCCTTTACACTATCATAGGAAAATGAACTTAAATACTGTTGTCATATTAGCCGTAGTGACCTATATTTACCCTTTTGTTATTGTAACAACGTGCATTTTATTGTCCGCTAAGCTTCCATTGTGTGACAACAAAATACACAAAGTTTACTGTGCAAACTGGAATATAGTCAAACTCTCATGTGTCCCCACAGCTCTTAATAACATGGTGGGGATGATTTTATCAACAACTGTTGTCTTCATCCCCCTCTTATTTGTATTGTATACATATTTACGAATTGTCATTATTTGTTGGAAAGCGTCTTCAGAATATAAAGGTAAAATTTTTCAAAATTGTTTACCACATATCATATCTTTCACAATGTTTTGTGTGGCATCGTTTTGTGACGTGATGTTGAGTCGCATTGACCTGGAGACGCTGAATCCAGTCCTGGCTGTTATTTTATCAATGGAGGTAGTTATAATTACTCCCATTGTGAATCCACTTGTTTATGGCCTGAAGTTACCTGAAATAAAAAAACACATTTTTAAGATGTTCTAAACACCTAAACACTGTAAATAAAATGAATGTATTTAAAGGTATGTGCTATGCTATGTTTTATCAAGATGTGGTTGATTATATCAAAAATAAATCTACAATGTAAGTCTCTTTCTCTAATTTTAAGAACTACGAAAGAAATGTCAGTTTTCCAAATCCAAACTGTGGGAAGAAGTTCTTTTTTTTTTTTTTTTTTTTTAGATTTAATCTAATATCGTAATATCTCCAGATTGTGAATGAATAATGCATTTTATTTTATTATTCCATTAAGTAACTGTCAGCAATTATACATTTGTACTTACTTTAAATACAGTTAACGTAGCAGGCCTACAATTTAACATAAAAGTCTGTCCACTGTTACACAGGCTTACAGCTGTTTCTTGTGCAGGACAATATATGTCTTAATCTTAACTCTAGTATAAATAAGGTTGTGTGTTAAACATATATCCTAAAATCCTGACCTTAACCTAATGTGAAAGTGCAGGATACTGTATTTGACTGTTCAATCTACATACAAAAATACAATTAAAATATTATTTTATATAGAAAAAGTCTATATAGCATTACTACTGTTTCAATTTATGTCAAACCTGATTCAAAAGTCATTCATTAATCTTATGACTAATAATAATAATTATTCTAATGCCAATAAAGCGTACTCCCCAGACTCACTGCGTCACAGGTTATCACATGCTGACGCCTTCACATCTTGAAAACATTTAACAAGCCGACCTCTTCAAAACACAACTAACATGGTCCAGTGGTCTATAGTTTCCCTGTGTTTTACTATGCCTTCTATTAGTGCTAATGGTAACACAATAATATTGACTATGTTTAACTGTATGATATGATGGATAATATCTCTGCCATGACTGTGTTCACGCTGTCTGGCTTAAACGGCACTGAAAAGTACAGGGGACCTCTATTTTTTGTAACCCTCTTGCTTTATTTTTTGATCTGGTTGGTGAATCTGACAATCATTTTGACTATTCTTGTGGGCAAAAACCTCCGTGAGCCTATGTATGTATTTCTATGTAATCTGTGCATTAATGCACTATATGGAACATCAGGTTTTTACCCCAAATTTCTCAGTGACCTCCTTTCCTCTGCTCATGTTATTTCATACGCTGGTTGTCTTTTGCAGGGGTTTGTGCTCCATGTTGCTGCATCTGCTGATTTTACAATGTTAATGATTATGGCTCTTGATAGATATGCTGCAATATGTCATCCTTTAATCTACCACACTATAATGACAAAACAAAGAATTTCACTGTTAATATTTTACACTTGGATTATTCCACATTTGTTATTGCTACTAAGCACAGTACCAACGTCAACTCTAACCTTATGTGGATCACATATTCCCAAGATCTACTGCATAAATTACCTGATTGGTAGACTTGCTTGCACGCCTTCTCTGTCAAATCTGATAATCCCAGCTATCAATTACAGTTTTTATGGAGGACATTTCATTGTTGTAATTTGGTCTTATTTTTATTTGATCAAAACTTGTATAACATCTAAAGAGGGTAGAAAGAAATTTATGAAAACATGTCTGCCACATCTTTTCTGTCTAATTACAGTCACTGGGTCCTTACTTTTTGATTTGATCTTTGTTAGGTTTGGGTCAAAAGATGTTTCACAGAATCTGGAGAATTTTATGGCGATCGAATTTCTCATTGTCCCTCCTATTGTCAACCCACTTATATATGGTCTTAAACTCACTAAAATAAGGAATACAATATCACAGTTTCTTTGTAGAAGAGACCTGAAAAGTATCAAATCATGAACTATTAATTACTACACTTCAAGCCTTAAATTACACAAAACTGACTCTTGTGAGTTTTAAGCAATGTTGCCTCATCAAAAACATACCTGGAGTTGTGTTTTGTTTCATTTGCAGATGTTTGAATAATCCTTTATTATTACCTTTATTATTAGTCTGTCTATATCTCCAAAGCTCAAAATGCTCTGTTTCACCTTGTGATGTCATAAAACAGTAGTTTTCAAGTTACAGATACCTTTTACCTTTAGTTCAGAGATTAACAATTCCAGAATTGAAATGATCCAAATGATTCTAGTGGAAGTAAAAACACAGTGGAGCACTTTCTTTATTACCATATGACATCACAAGGTGGAACAGAGCCTAAATATTCAGGGTTTGTGTTAAACATGTGAATAAACTAAATAAAATTTCAGGTATGTTTTTTGGTGAGGAAACATTATAACATAGATCAGTTAATAATGCAATATGGGCCCTTAAATTAATCAGTGCAATACACATTCTCATTTTGATAGCAGATTCTAAAAACAAACCAAATTAATTAATTGCTTTATAAATGTTTGAATGATTTGAAAAAAGCCATGGTGTTGGAAATTCAGTGATTTTGTATGGTCTATGTCAAATACCTTTGGTTGTAGGCCTGCACATTTTCTATGACAATTTTAAGACTCAATGAAAGCTCCATGAAATACTATGTGCAATAGTAAAATAAAATGTTAAGTTTGTCAAACTATTTTGATGCAGTAAACACTACAAAGTATGATTATTGTTAAGATGCTCTGAGGTGCCTTATTTGAATATTCACAGATCAGAATTTCAGGAATGTTCTTATACATTGTGTATTGAGGACAGATAATGCTACAATAATTTTAATTTTCCTCCCTCAGCCTCTCATCACAGATCTGACTCATTTTGGATGTTCTTATTGCACTGGTAAAGAAAACAGAAAACCTGCGTCTCTACTGTGAGGCCTGCTTGTAACCATGGAAACGTTGCCCATTGGATTTAATATTCCACAGTATGGCATAATGGCACCAAATGAAGTCATATGCAGTTTTTATATTTATTGTTCTTCACCATTACTTTTTTTTTTTAAATCAAAGAGGATGGTACAAACAAAAGTGAGCATAGATGTGAGATGGGGCACACAGGTTTGCATGAACTTCACTCTGTCACATGCGTTTTGGGCCGGAAAATCTTCCACAACATTTGAAAAACTTTATTGCCATTGAGTTTATTCTTGTTCCTCCATTTGTAAATCCTTTCATCTATGGGTTTAAACTGACTAAAATCAGAAACCGAATAGAGGGTCTTTTCTATTTTAAAAATAAATTACACTTACCAACACAAACTGATGATTGTTAATAAAATGTAAAATACTATTTGTTGTACTACAATAGTAATAAAGTTATTTGTACACAATTTCAAAATTTTCACATGACATGTTTCCTTGCATGGTCATCTATACCAACTCAGGGGGTATTAGTATTGGTTTTGTTTTTTAAAGTGAAATGTATTAAATATTTTAATATTCATATTTATATTAAATGTGCTTTGTAGAAAAATATACATTCTTGGGAATGTTTTTACTGGTTGATTTTGGTCAAAAATAATTAAAACTAGAAGATTTTTTAGAAAAGTTAAAAGGTTACTTAAGGCCAAAAACTGCTACCACTAATCTTCAAGTTTAGTGGTTTATAATTATAGTTATTTTACCCCCGTCCTTGAACCACCTCCTTCACGTGGTGGAGGGGTTTGAGTGCCCGAATGATTCCAGGAGCTATGTTGCTGGGGGCTTTATGCCACTGGCAGGGTCACCCAAGGCAAACAGGTCCTGGGGGACAGGTCAGACTAAGAGCAGTTCAGAAGCCCTTTATGATGAGTACTACACCGAGGCCAGTTATGTCACCTGGCGAGTGTCCGGTGGCCAGACCTCCCCTCACGGTGTCCGGCCAGGCACAGCCCGAATAAGTGACATGGGGCTGTTCTCCCATGGATCCACAACCCGTAGGAGAATCTGTAAGGGGCTAGTTCAAAGAGATCTGGAATCCAACTCGTTGAGAGGGGCTGGACTCTCCATTTCTCTGGCGCTGTCCGCAGGGAGCAGTGGCAGGCTGATGTGGGCCTGCTCATTGCCCCACAACTCACTCATGTGTTGGAGTTCACCCTGATGAACAAGCGTCCCTGTGCCTTCAGGTCGGGGACAGGTCTTTCACTGTGGTGTCTGCCTTGGGGCCGAACAGCAGTGCAGAGTACCCGGCCTTCTTGGAGTCCCTGGAAAGGGTACTAGACAGTACACCGACTGGGGGACTTCAACGCCCACGTGAGCAATGACAGTGACACCTGGAGTGGGGTAATCGGGAAGAACGGCCTCCCTGATCTGAACCCGAGCGGTGTTCTGTTATTAGACTTATATGCTAGTCACAGTTTGTCCATAACGGACACCATGTTCAAGCACAAGGGTGTCCATCAGTGCACGTGGCACCAGGACACCTTGGGCCGGAGGTTGATGATCAACTTTGTTGTCGTGTCATCTGACCTCCAGCCGCGTGCCATGAACACTCGGGTGAAGAGAGGGGCAGAGCTGTCAACCAATCACCACCTGGTGGTGAGTTGGGTCAGCTGGCGGAGGAGGAATCCAGAAAGACCTGGCAGACCGGTAGTTGGTGTGTTTCAACTACCGGCGAATCACACTCCTCAGCCTCCCCGGTAAGGTCTATTCCAGGGTACTGAAGAGGAGAATCTGACCGATGGTTGAACCTAGGATTCAGGAGGAGCAGTGTGGTTTTTGTCCCGGCCGTGGAACACTGGACCAGCTCTATACTCTTCATCGGGTGCTCAAGGGTTCATGGGAGTTTGCCCAACCAGTCCACATGTGCTTTGTGGATCTGGAGAAGGCATTCGACCGTGTCCCTCGTGGGGTCCTGTGGGGAGTGCTCCGGGAGTATGTGGTCTGGGGCTCTTTGCTAAGGGCTGTCCAGTCCCCTAATCCTAACCCTCTGTCACCGATTCTGTTCATTGTATTTATGGACAGAATTTCTAGGCGTAGTCAGGGGCCGGAGGGGGTCTGGTTTGTGAACCACAGGAACTCATCTCTGCTGTTTGCAGATGATGTTGTCCTAATGGCTCCACTGAACCAGGACTTGCAGCATGCACTGGGATGGTTTGCAACTGAGTGTGAAGTGGCTGGGATGAAGATCAGCTCCTCCGAATCCGAGACCATGGTTCTCGACCGGAAAAAGGTGGCTTGGGCTTGCCATCTCCAGGTGGGTGGAGAGTCCCTGCCTCAAGTGGAGGAGTTCAAGTATCTCAGAGTCTTGCTCATGAGTGAGGTGTTCCGGGCATGTCCCACCAGAAGAAGGCCCTGGGGAAGACCCAGGACACGCTGTCTCTCAGCTCGGCTGGCCTAGGAACATCTCAGGGTCCCCCTGGAGGAGCTGGAGAAAATGTCTGGGGTGAAGGAAGTCTGGGAGTCCTTGCTTAGACTGCTGCCCCTGTGACCTGGCCCCAGGAAGAAATGGATGGATGGATAGTTATTATACCTGGCCCAAGTGAAGTGCCTTTCAAAACACCCAAGAGTTAGCTGATTTGTTGATGTTTTTGTTAATGCTTTGCATGAAATATTCCAGAGTATTTCTCCATGCAGAAAATATGTTGATCAAAGTGCATTTTGAGAAAGAAAAGCATCTGTATATGAAATAAATTGATAAAATGCATAACGTGGAACATCTTCATCAGCACTTTCGGTTTGAGTCCATGTCACATATCCACATTTATTTCATATTTCCATAACCTTCCTTATAAATATACAGAGATACAATATATCAGTCTTATGTAATATATGGTAGGTAGGTTAAAAAGTATATTAGAGAATAAATACTTTGAAACATTTTACATTTCAATCAATCAAACTTTATTTATAAAGCGCTTTTCATACAAAAAATTTAACACAAAGTGCTTTACAGTGATTAAAAAACAACCCCACATTTCCTTCCACCCACCCAACCAGCCCCCACAGCTGCTTGACCCCACACAACCAAACAACCCAAAGACTAACACACACACACACACGCACACACACGCACACGCACACACACGCACACACACACACACACACACACACACACACGCACACGCACACACACTCACACACACACTAAGATGCTAAAATACATAAAACTACACATAGTAAAATGTGAGGCTGAATACAGGCGAACCAGTTGAGAAAGCACCATCAGAGGAGTCGTCTACACCAGGAGCAGAAAGCTGTCCACTGCCACCAGGAACCGCCACTGGGCCCAGGGGAGAGAAGAGACCCAAGCACCATCCCTCCACCAGGAGCCCACGGGACAGACCCCGGCAGCCGCAGCCAACCACTGCTCCTGGTGCAGAGGACTCCTGGAGAGGAAACACCGGAAATCCTAAAAATGATAAAGGAATATGAGTTCAAGCTAATAATACGCCTAAAATAAATAAATAAAATATGAATAATAAAACAAGTAAAAGTATAAACTTTCAATCAAAGGCCAAGCTAAACAGGTGGTTCTTGAGCCTACTCTTAAAAACATGAACGTTCTCTTTGGCCCTGTGGGGATGCTGGCCAAAGTGGTCTCAAGTAGGAGGCAGACTCTGAAAACACTCCGTGTTTGTCCCAAAGATTTATTTGTCACCGTGGTATCGTGGTAAACACAAAAATATTACATATTTACAAAAAAAAAACTAATAAGACAAAAAAATCCCACGTGTACCCGGCTACACTGATGTCTCCCCAAGAGGCTGAGCTGACCTGCTTTTATAGTGGTCCCCACAGGAAGCTCCTCCCTCCAGGTAATTCCAAGATCCCTCATCAGGTTGGCTGTAGGCAACATCATTTTCATCTAGAGTTACCTCTCGCTCTACAGCATGGGCCTAAGTCCCCTTTAACTTTATGTGTTTAACATAATCTATAAACACTAAAACATCCAAATCAAATATACAAAACCTAACTAACAAAAGGAACTAAAACCAATTCTTCCCTCCACATGGTCTGTCCCAAAACCTCCCCCCAGAGGCTATAAACATGGCCGTCTCAGGGCACACACTTTTGTCTCCAGACCATGTGGAGCAACAGGTTAAGTAGGTAAGTGACATGTTTAACTAAACTGAATAGATCTAACCAAATAAAATATATTTAAATTAACTTGAGTGTGTTGTGTTACATTAACTGAACTAAACAAACTAAATAAAACAAACCCGGGATAGTTTTATCTAGCAATTCGTTGATTATGGAGAAATGAACAAATATGAAATTAAATTAATGTGAATATACAGGGACAAAGGCCTACTTTGTCACAGGCCCTGAGGTCCTCTGGCAGGCTGTTCCATAGACAAGGGCTGTAGTATTGCAAAGACGCCTCTCCGTGAGTGTGTGTCCTGACTTTGGGAATGACCAGGAGCCTGCTGCCAGAGGAGCGCAAGGTCCACGAGGGAATGTAAGGTAAAAGCAGTTCTGAAAGATAAGAAGGCCCAAGACCATTAAGACATTTAAAAACCAGTAAAAGAACTTTAAAATCGATCCTAAAACTCACAGGGAGCCAATGCAGTGATTTTAAAACCGGTGAATTGTGGTCCCACCCTCTGGTCCTAGTCAGGATATATGCTGCTGAAGATTGTAATAAATGAAATACTCTTTTTGGGAAGACCAGAGAGCAGGGCATTACAGTAGTCTATTCGACTGGTGATAAAAGCATGCATCAGTGTCTCCGTGTTGGCCCGAGAGAGAATGGGGCGGACTCTGATTATGTTTTTTAGGTGATAGAAACCTATTTTTGTGATGTTCTTAATGTGTGGGATAAAAGTCAGCTCAGAGTCAAAAATGACGCCCAGGTTTTTCACTTGAGAAGATGGGTTAAAAGACTGTGCTTGTAGTTTGGGTAAAAGTTTCTCCCTCTGGGCCTCAGGACCGATGACTAAAACCTCAGTTTTGTCCTGGTTAAGCTGGAGAAAGTAAAAAGCACAAGGCCTAAAATGAAGCCCTGGGGCACACCACATGTGATTTTATGGACCTTGGAGGAGCATGTGTCTACACTCACCATAAATGTTCTCTCTGTGAGGTAGGATATGAACCATTTGTGAACAGGACCGGAGAGGCCGAGATATTTTAGGCTAGTTAAAAGAATAGTGTGGTCTACTGTGTCAAAGGCAGCGCTCAGATCCAGTAGAACCAACACAGTCACTTTTTGTGAATCACAATTTATTCTAAAATCATTTAAAATCTTTGCCAAGGCAGTCTCGGTGCTGTGGTTCACCCTGTGGTTCACCCTAAGACCAGACTGAAATTTTTAAAAATCATTTAGTTGGATAAAAACAAGTTTTTCTAAAATTTTATTTAAAAATGGTAAGTTAGACACTGGTCAGTAGTTGTAAATCATTAAAATCGAAATTGCTCTTCTTCTGCAGGGGCCTCACCACTGCCGCTTTGAAGGCAGTGGGAAAGACCCCTGTTTGAAGAGAACAATTCATCATGATTAAAAGCTCATCCCTAAAAGATCCATAAAATGACTTAAAAAATGTGGTGGGAATTGGATCTAAAAGACACGTGGTGGGCCTCACTGAGGAGAAAACTTTGTCAAGCATCTCAGCATTAACCAGGACAAAACTCTCCAGTGTTTCCTCTGGTCCAGACAAACACTCAGATGTGTTAAAAACAGAGCTTAAAATAAAATAAAATAAAATGAAATTAAATATCACATCTGATAGTGTTTATCTTTCCCATTAAGTGGTCTGCAAACTGCTCACAGAGAGTCAGTGGGTGTTAAGTAAAACCTGCTAAAATCAGGGTTTAAAATGTTGTCAGTGGTTGAGAAGAGAACTTTTGGATTATTTTTGTGGTTGGTGATTATTGTGGAGAAGTAATAGTTTCTTGCATTTCTTATTACATTGTTGTATGTTCGTTGTTGATTGATGAATAATTGGTGGTTTATTGTCGTTTGGTTTTTTCTCCATCTGCGTTCTGCCCTCCTGCACTCTCTCTTGTATTTTCTCAGCTCTTCATTTCTCCATGGAGGTTTTAATTTGGTTTTGACATTTTTGTTTTTTTTGAGTGGAGCAGCCAGATCTAGAGCTGACCGTAGTCTACTGTTAAAATGTTCAGTAATAAAATCACAAGGGGCAGGTAAAACCATTGAGGGATTTTTATCTAAAACATCAATAAAATTTGCAGCTACTTCAGGGGTCAGACGGCGCTTCCTCACAGTTCTCACAGAGGTCTCCCACTGGATAAAACCAGTGATATTAAAAAACACACAGTAGTGGTCAGACACAGCCAAGTCAACAACAGAGGACACACTAGAGGTCAGGCCATAGATGATGACCAGATCCAGATTGTGCATACATTTACAGTAGTAGGGTACAGTCTGTATTTTTTAGGCATCATATTTTTTTTTCTCCCAGTTGCACTAGTCCCAGAAGTTTTGTGTTGATTCTGCACCGTATAAGTATGAGAAATTTAGAGGAGGTCTAGCAAAGATGGATGTAAGCATCAGAGGCTGTAAAGAATGGACAATGTTTCAACTGTGAGACTCTTCACTCTGTCTGGACTGAACGAGACAATGACATTTAGGGTGACCATTTTCTCTCTCACTTTGGTGTATTACTGCCTTATTATGTTTTTCAATGCCTCTCTCATTATTATAATTGTTTTAGATTCAAATCTCCATGAGCCTATGTATATTTTACTGTGTAGTTTCTGTTTTAATGCGTTGTATGGGACTGCTGGATTTTACCCAAAATTTCTTATTGATTTACAAACTACATCTCCAGAGATCTCATACGATGCTTGTCTCCTCCAGGCTTTTATCATGTACTCTTTTGCCTGCAGTGATTTGTCTATTTTAGCAGTAATGGCGTATGACCGGTATCTGGCCATATGTCTCCCTTTGCGCTACCACTCTATCATGACTAAAAAAAGACTCTCTCAGTTAATAAGTTTCTCTTGGCTTACTCCATGTTTCATGTTAGGAATCAACATCGCTCTTACATCTCATCTGAAATTATGCAGCTCACATATTCACAGACTGTTTTGTGCAAATTGGATCATTGTAAAACTTGGTTGTCCTACGAATGACACGTCTGTACACAATGTTTTTGCATATGCTACTATTATTGTTTACCTTTTGCATGGCGTCTTCATAGTTTGGACTTACATGCATATGATTAAAACATGTGTGCGCTCAAAGGAGGAGAGAGGGAGGTTTTTGCAGACTTGTGTACCACACTTAGCCTCCCTAGTCACATTCGTCATTACTATATTCTTTGATGTGATGCATATGAGGTTTGGCTCTTATAATCTCCCACAACACTTTCAAAACTTTATTGCCATAGAGTTTCTCCTTTTCCCTCCATTTGTCAATCCTTTAATATATGGATTCAAACTGACTAAAATCAGAAACAGAATAAAGGGACTGGTCTATATTAAAACAAGTAAATAAAAAGTATAGTGTAGTGAAAATCCGTGAATACTGTATAAATGCAATCAATGTACAATTTCATGTTTCTTAAATGGTACTTATAGTATTTTTGTAGATGTATCAGTCCAATAAAGTTAGTAATAAAAGTGGATGTTTGCGAATTTATAACAATATTACATCATCCTATCCTCACAGAATAGACTTAAATTATAATGTTTCTTGTTTTTAAAAATGTCTTTAAAGCTTTAAATGGGCCTTCAACCAGAAAAGTGCGTTATGTAACTTTTCTGGTTGAAGGCCCATCAAATGCTTTTCTCCATGAAAATGCTATTGCTTTGCCTGTTATGTTTCACAGTATGGTATTAAACTTTATTTTGGCTTTAAACGTATTTTCATGGAGAACAAACCAGACCGAGTTACAGATCAGCCCCACTAACAGTCAGAATGTCTGTTTTTCTAGGTTTTTTTTTTTAATATAAAACCACTTGTAATTGAATAAATGTAAGGAAGAGCTGCTTAATGTCATACTGTGGAACAGTCCAGGCAGAGCAATGACATATCCATAGAAACAAGAAGAAAAGTTACACAATGCACCTTTAACTTAAACAAACTGCTGTTTCACCCTATATGCAAATATTTTAAAAGAACTTTTCACAAAGCAACAAGCAACAGATGTATAAAACATACTCTGTTCTTCACTGATTGTGTAAGCAGATATATAAAAGAAAACAAAAGTCACAAGTAGTGACTAAGTACTTTATTTTGTTTTAGACAAAATCAAGTACTTATCTTGTCTAAAAATAAGTTCTAATTGTAATAATACTATTTACTGGTCATAGTCTGCCCAGAAGGTCTTATAATGTTTGAACTTTTACTTCTACAAAGCTGTTTTATAGTTGCTTGAGAGATAAATAACAGCTATATAACGCATTTGGATACATTTTTTCTTTAAAGGAAATAAATTCTTTGTATTGGTATTGGTTGATATTGGGTAATGGCAGATACTTAAGCTATAGTATTGAAAGCTGGATTGGTGTGTCCCTAATGACAACAATGCAGTAATCAAACAATAAAACACTTTATAATTAGAAGCAGACAGAACACAGTGGTCTTCTTTTTACATCAAGAGAGAGTGAATTGCAATCAGTATCATACATCTCTAGAAACCACATCAGTTTATGTTTGAACTGAACACACCTCTTCCTAATAACCATGTGGGAATGGATGGTTGAACAACATGTCAACACTGAGAATATAAAAACACTGGTCTCACTGGTGCAGGGGCCAGACTTGCCTGGTGTGGTGAGCTTAACTGTTTGTGTTCTTGATATAGTATGATGGACAATACCTCAGCTGTGACTGTCTTCACTATGTCAGGGTTAAGTGGAGTAGAAAAGTACAGGATCCCTCTGTTTATAGCTACTTTTTTGTGTTACATTTTCATCTGGGTGGTAAATATGACTATTATAGTGACTATTATAAAGGATAAGAACCTTCATGAGCCTATGTACATTTTTCTGTGTAACCTGTGCATCAGTGGACTGTTTGGCACTGCAGGTTTTTACCCCAAGTTCCTCAGTGACCTCCTCTCCTCTGCTCATGTGATTTCATTCACTGGTTGCCTGCTTCAAGGATTTGTGCTCCATGCTTATGTTGGTGCTGATTTGTCTCTTCTGTTACTTATGTCTTTTGATCGTTATGTGGCGATTTGTCGACCTCTTGTGTACCACTCTGTGATGACAAGACAAAGAATTACAATATTATTATTTTTCGCTTGGTTTATTCCATTTAAGTTACTTGCCATAAGTCCAATGCCATTAGTTAATGTGAAGCTTTGTGGCTCACATATCCCCAGGATCTATTGTATTCATCATTTAGTACACAAACTTGCTTGTACTCGATCTCAAGCAGCAGTAATATTCCCAGCTTTTAATTACACATTTTACTTCTGCCATTTTATTGCTATTTTTTTGTCCTATATTCACATCATAAAGACATGTATCAAATCCAAAGAGAACCAAATTAAATTTATGAAGACATGTTTACCCCACATTATATGCCTCACAATCTTTGTTGCTTCTGTGCTGTTCGACTTGATGTATGTTAGATTTGGCTCAAATTTAATGTCACAAAATTTTACGAATTTTATTGCCATTGAATTTCTGATTTTCCCCCCAATCTGTAATCCTGTTATATATGGCCTAAAGTTGACAAAAATTAGGAACCAAATACAACATTTTTTTAGGCTTAAACCTTAATTACTTTCCATCATTACTAATCTATTGTAACAAGTTTATGTGTGATTGTGATCGTATATATTTAATTAAATGTCAACTGTTAAGACAGTTAATTCAGATAATAAAATGTATGATTTACTGAAAATGTATAGATACTGTATATATCACTATTTTTTAACCATAATAGTCAAACAGGTATTTAGAATCTTATAACAACTGCTTATTGTGCTTATTGGTACGATCTATACTGGTTAGGACTGGATACTGAATAATTAATTCATAAATTACTGGAAAATACTGTGAATACTGTGTATAAACCATAATTATATGCATATATAATTATGGTCTATACAGAGTGCTTGTATATACTGTGTATCCAGTGCTTGTATATGTATACTATATAAAGTTTAAGTCTTGGTCAAAACAGTTAAACACTATTATATTGGCTCAGATATTTCTCATCCTTTACCCTCAAAAATCAAGAGGAACAGTAATGTGTTCCCCCAGAGCTGGCCTGAGCCATTAACCTTACAGTGGAGGAAATAAGTATTTGATCCCTTGCTGATTTTGTAGGTTTGTCCACTGACAAAGAAATGAACAGTCTATAATTTCAATGGTAGGTTTATTTTAACATTGAGAGATAGAATATCAGAAAGAAAATCCAAAAAATCACATTATAAAAAATATATTAATTGATTTGCATTTCATTGTGTGAAATAAGTATTTGATCCCCTACCAACCATTAAGAGTTCTGGCTCCCACAGACTAGTTAGACACTCCGAATCAACTCGTCTACTGCATTAAACACGTTTTGTATAAAAGACACCTGTCCATAGAATCAGTCAATAAATCAGACTCCAAACTCTCATGGGAAAAAAACAAAGAGCTGTCAAAGGATGTCAGGGACAAGATTGCAGACCTGCACAAGGCTGGAATGGGCTACAAAACCATAAGCAAGAAGCTGGTGTCAAGGAGACAACTGTTGATGCAAATATTCTGAAATTTAAGGAATTCAAAATGACCACCAATTGACCTCAGTCTGGGGCTCCACAAGATCTCACCTCGTGGGGTTTCAGTGATCATGAGAACAGTGAGAAATCAGCCGAGAACTACATGGGAGGAGCTAGTCAATGATCTCAAGGCAGCTGGGACGACAGTCACTAAGAAAACCATTGGTAACACTTAATGCCGCAATGGATTAAAATCCTGCAGTGCTCGCAAGGTCCCCCTGCTTAAGAAGGTACATGCGCAGGCTGAAGTTTGCCAATGAACACCTGAATTATTTAGAGAGGAGAGAAGGGAGAAGATGCTGTGGTCAGATGAGACCAGAATCAAGCTCTTTGGCATTAACTCAACTTGCCGTGTTTGGAGGAAGAGAAATGCTGCCCAAGACCCCAAGAACACCATCCCCACCATCAAGCATGGAGGTGGAAACATTATGCTTTGGGGGTGTTTTTCTGCCAAGGGCACAGGACAACTTCACCACGTCAACGGGAGGATGGACAGAGCTATGTACTGTTAAAATCCTTAGTGACGACCTCCTTCCCTCTGCCAGGAAACTGAAAATGGGTCGTGGATGGGTCTTCCAACATGACAATGACCCAAAACATACAGTCAAGGCAATGAAGGAGTGGCTCAAGAAGAAGCACATTAAGGTCATGGAGTGGCCCAGCCAGTCTCCAGACATTAACCCTATAGAAAACTTCTGGAGGGAGCTGAAGCTCCAAGTTGCCAAGCGACAGCCACAAAACCTCAATGATTTAGAGATGATCTGCAAAGAGGAGTGGACCAAAATTCCTTCTGATGTGCACAAACATGGTCATCAGCTACAAGAAACGTCTGACCTCTGTGCTCCAAACAAGGGTTTTGACACCAAGTATTAAGTCTGTTTTGGCTAGAGGCTTCAAATACTTGATTCACTCAAATGAAATGCAAATCAGTTTTTATTTTTTCTTTAAAATTATTTTCTGGATTTTCTTTTTGATATTCTATCTCTAAATGTTAAAATAAATCTACCACCCACTGTATAAGCTACAACCGGAGGGCCATGTGCTCCCGTGACCAGAGAGAGAGAGCAGTCAAAAAACCCTAAAGCATTGTGTGCTGACCAGTGGAACAATGGTATGATAAAACATTATACTGTGATCAAACAGGGACCAAGTATCTTCAGTTTTTTATCATCTCTAAATAGAAGAGTAGTGTGTAGGACTATGCAGTGTTAAGAGCCCTCCTAACACACCTCCTGTCTGCCTGTCTGTCTGTTCGATGTGACTAGGAGAGGCATTCAATTGCACAAAGTAAGAAACTGATTGGGAAATACTAGATATGTGTTTGGATGTGTACTTCCTCATTTTAGATCACCAGTGACAACTAACTATGGTGGACAAACACATGTTGTTCATTGTTCTGGTCCGCTATCTTAGAGGCCACCTACCTTTACCATGAAATTAGCAATTTCACTGATATGCGCCAAATTGGGCAGACTCTTTAAAGACAACACTATGATGGAGTTAAAAATTCTTAACAAAAGTCACTGTTTCTACAATTCAATTCAAACTTTTTTTGTGATCAATATTTTATTTGATTTTTAGTATTCATGGGCGGAAGGGATTCATTAGCAAATAATAAGTAAGTGCACATATGTACACAATTTACATACATTTAGAAACATTTTACCCTTATCACCCACTACCCTACCCTGCCCCAAACCCACCCCACCCCAGGACCTATAGCTCCCTAACCCCCAATGTACTGTTATCACTATGTATTGGATACACCATGTATTTTCACGAGCCAGGAAACTGAGCGTCTTGCTCCTTTAATACAGTCTTCTAGACAGCTTACAATTCTTTACAATTGTGGCGTGAAAAGCTTGAATGAAAAGCTTGAATGAAAAGCCGTTGCTTTCGTAAGTGTAGATAAGATTTAACAGACAGGATGAGCAGTTTGGACATGAACAAGCAGGTTAACTGTAACACGTTTTTCATCTGACTGAATTCTGCCTCTGTTACACATAATGCATTGTGACCACTTCCTGGGCCCTTCAAAATAAGATGCAAGTAAACCAAAACTAGAGCACATAGCAATTTTTTTTTTAAATTACAGTTTTTAGCATGAAAAAAATAACAGATGAATTATGACATATTTATTACTAAATTATTATGAACATTTTTAACCTTGTCATGGTTCATGTTTTGTCGTCATTGTTGTTGTATATTTTGGTGTATCTTATTCCTTTAGTGTAGTGTGCCCTTAGTGTTTTATTTTGACATTTGTCCTGTCAGCTTGTTGCTTTTAGTTTCACTTCCTGTCTGCTGATTGTTTTCCCCGCCCTAATGTGTTACACCTGGGTCTGTGTGCATATATACCCTGTGTTCTCCTTTGCCCTTTGTTGGTCCATTGTCATTATCAGTGTCTTGTCTCGTCATGTCATGGTCGTGTCGATTTTTGGACTTTGGTCATTCTTTGTTATTAAAGAACTTTAAGAGCAACCCTGCATTTTGGGTCCTCCCTCTGTTTCTACATGACAGAATGGACCAATCAGATCAGACCCAAGCAGACTGTTCTCCTTTTTTATTTTTTGTTAATGTGTGGGAAGTGGATTGTCTCCTGCAGCTGCTCTGCAGCAGGCCCAGGACTATACCTGCAATGAGTTTGCCACCTTCAGAAGAGTCACAAGGAGGAGACATGGGGCTTGCAGGTGGCAGCCCAGCCCTGCTTGTGCAGCCCTTCTTCCTCCACCTCAGCTCCCACCTGCTTCACAAGAGCCACTGTTGCCCAATGCCATTACAGACTGCCCACGACCCCTGGATCCTATTCCGTTGGAGCCTTTTTTGGAACTTCCTGATCTCGACCCGCCTGCCTCTGTTCCTGAGCCACTGCTGGACACATCTCTCCGTCCGGGGTGGTCGTTTTCCTATGTCCCTGCTGCAGCTTCGCTGGACACAGTTCTCCGTCCAGGGAGTTTGCCTCCAGATCTTAGTCCTGCTCCTTAATCAAGTTTGGCTCCAGACAATACATCTCTTCTAAGTTCACTGCCATCTCCATTGGCGATGTTGTTAAAGTTTCCAGGACCTGCTTATATGCCTCTACAGCCACTGAATTTCCCTGGGCTGCCTCCATGGCCACCTGACCCCTCAAACTGCCTTTGCCGTCCTGACCCCAGATCGTTCTGACTGTTTTCAAATCTCTAAAGAACTTTAAGAGCAGCCCTGCATTTTGGGTCCTCCCTCTGTTTCTACATGACAGAACACCCAGTTATATTAATCAAAAAATAATTCAAAAATGCACATATATACATACAGCTAAGAATATGCATTTCCAAAAATGTTAAACATTAATTGGAGGTATCATTCAGTAAAAAAAGTTCTGGTAGGTATGGTATTGTTTTTTGTAATATTTGAGAAAGAGCTTTTGCAACATTCTCCCAAAAGGAGGATATTTTAGTGCATGTACATGTGGGTTCATTGGAAGTTGTTTGGAGGCATTTCCAGCAAGTTTTGAGCACTTTTAAAATTTGGTCAAATTTGAGCCGAAACGACAGGACCCACCGCACGACTGCCGGCCTTCAGCGAGACCGAAGAACCAGAGAAGAGGAGGTCGAAAAATCTCATTTTTGGCCACGTCAGGTTTTGGCCCCAAAACTGCCTTCAAATGAAAAACTAGGCTCTAATATGTACATCTGGGCTGGTCGGAGGTTGTCTGGAGGCGTTTCCAGCAAGTTTTGAGCACTTTTAAAATTTGGTCAAATTTGAGCCGAAACGACAGGGCCGGACCTGTCGAAAAATCTCATTTTTGGCCACGTCAGGTTTTGGCCCCAAAACTGCCTTCAAATGAAAAACTAGGCTCTAATATGTACATCTGGGCTGGTCGGAGGTTGTCTGGAGGCGTTTCCAGCAAGTTTTGAGCACTTTTAAAATTTGGTCAAATTTGAGCCGAAACGACAGGGCCGGACCTGTCGAAAAATCTCATTTTTGGCCACGTCAGGTTTTGACCCCAAAACTGCCTTCAAATGACAAAGCATGCTCTATTATTTACATCTGGGTACGTCGGAAGTTGCTTGCAGGCGTTTCCAGCAAGTTTTGAGCACTAAATTATCCTACTGCATTACAGTTGCAGAGTGTGCAGTTGGGTGAGGGAAGAGCTCCTATTTTGAACAGTGTGCAGGCTGTAAATAAAGTTCTTTGGATAATATTGAAATGAATGGCTTGGTGATTGGGGTTATGAGATGAGATCTGTATATTTTGCCATACAGATTCTCAGTTCACTTTGGAGCAATCAAAGTCAGCTTCCCACTGCTTGGTGACTTGAGTCTGTCTGTAAGAAAGAATATATTCTAGATACACTTCTTTTTGGATTATGTAAAAGTTGGTGAGCTGGATGAGCAGTAGGAGGGGTCTCCCATGGCACTCCATATGTGCACATTGCTGTTCACAATTGAAGGTAAAAGAAAAATGATGTTCCACATAAATGTGGATATGGATGAATGCAGCTTCTCCCAATATTCTTTAGTGGGGGAGAGGGGAATCATTGAGCTTAGGAAGGTAACTTGAGGCAGGATAGTCATTTTAATGGCTGAGATAGATGCCGCAAATGACAGTGAGAGTGGGCACCACCTTTCTAGATCACTGTGGACTTCTTTTGTAAGCCTGTTGTAATTATGCTTAACAATTTCTGTAACTGATGGATATACATCAACTCCAAGATATTTAAAATAATGTACTGTTGGTATATGTTGAATGTGAGTGTCCTGAGCTGACTTAAAGTGGGAGGAGAGCCGATTTGCTTTATAGCCAGAGATCAAACCAAATTCACTGAATAGGCTGAGGAGGTGAGGGAGGGACTGAGAGACATTGTTTGTATAAAGTAATATGTCATCCTCATAAACAGATATAAAATGAGACGGTAATGGGTTTATGGCCAATTGACTGACCCACTGCTTGAGCAACAGGTTCCAGGCTGAGCGCGAACAGCAAAGGGGACAGGGGGCATCCCTGACATGAGCCATGGGCTACATTAAAGGGTTTAGAGAAGGTCTTTCCCGTGAGAACCACTGCTGTTGGATTTGTATACAAGACTTTGATCATTGAGACCAATATGATGGAGAACAGACCATAAAAAATTCCACTCAAGGTGGTCGAAGGCCTTCTCTGCGTCCAATGAAAGGACAGCAGATTTGGGGCTATGGGTGTGTTCAGTAATGTGTAGCAGGTGGCGCACGTTATCAGATGCGAGATGAGTTTTTATAAACCTTGTCTGGTCTATGTGGATGAGATTGTTCACAAGAGGTTCCAGTCTGAAGGCTAAAACCTTAGCATATATTTTTATGTCTGTATTTAGCAGAGAGAGCGGTCTATAGCTTGAGCACTCTGGTCCTTGTCCTTTTTTAACAATAAAGAAATAATTGCAATATTAGTGTTTATGTTGAACGATTCCCTAGTTATTGAGGAAGGGATCATCTCAAGGAGCAAAGGTCCTATTTGGGACCAAAATGTCAAATACAACTCTGGAGGTAGGCTTTCCAGTCCAGGTGACTTACCCAAATTCATGGATTTATGGGCTTTGAAAAGTTCTGGGAGTGTGATGGGAGACTCCAGACTGGAACGTTCCTGTCCTGTGAAGCTAGGAAGGTGCAGAGGATTTAAGTAATTGAAGTTTGCTTGCTCATTAAAAATAGTTTCTGATGTGCATAATGAGGTGTAGAAATCAGCGAAATTTTCATTTATTTCTTTAGGATTTGTAGTCATTTGGATTCACTGATGCTTATTCTGTCCAGTGAGTGTTCCCAAACTGCATTAAAATCACTACCTATGACAAGGGCGAAATCTGATAATTCAAGTGTAATATCTGTTAGATTACAGAATACAGGGTCAAATTCATTTGGTGCATATACAGCAATAAATTCAATTAAAACTTTTGTTTTTTACTGTGGACTCAGAAAAGTAACGCGCTATGGGAATAGAGGTGTTACGTGATGTTGAATCCAACCATAAGAGCAGATAAAGCATCAGCAGAAGATGGACCAGGAGCTGTTTGGGAAGAGGCAGTCATCTACAGTTGAGAGAAAACAGGCCAATGGAAAATGTCTCAGCTTTAATGTTCACTCTCTCTGGTTTAAATGGTACAGAGAAGTACAGGATCCCTCTGTTTGTTGTAACATTTTTGTGTTATGGTTTCGTCTGGGTGGCAAATGTGACTATTGTAGTGATTATTATTATGGATAAGAACCTCCATGAGCCTATGTATATTTGTCTATGTAACCTGTGCATCAATGGACTGTTTGGCACTGCAGGTTTTTTCCCCAAGTTCCTCAGTGACCTCCTCTCATCCGCACATGTTATTTCATACGCTGGGTGTTTGGCGCAGGGATTTGTGCTCCATGCCTCTCTTACTGCTGATTTGTCTCTTCTGTTACTTATGGCTTTTGACCGATATGTGGCGATTTGTCGACCTCTTGTGTACCACTCTGTAATGACAAGACAAAGACTTTCAATAATGATCTTTTTTGCTTGGTTTGTTCCACTGCAGCTTAACGCATTAGGCCCTATTGCAACATCTACCATAAAACTCTGTGGGTCACATATACCAAAGCTCTACTGCATTAACTATTTAGTAAACAGACTAGCTTGTGCTCCCTTTATAGCAGATATTATAATCCCAACTTTTAATTACACATTTTACCTTGGCCATTTTGTTGTAATTTTTTTGTCCTATATTAACATCATAAAAACATGCATAAAATCAAAGGAAGGCCGAGATAAATTTATGAGTACATGTCTACCACACATTATATGCCTCACAATCTTTACTTCTTCAATAGTGTTTGATTTGATGTACGTTAGATTTGGTTCAGCTTTAGCAGATGGTGTGAAGAATTTTTTGGCAATTGAATGTCTTGTTATCCCTCCATTATTCAATCCTCTTATATATGGCCTAAAGTTGACAAAAATTAGGAATAGACTCCTACAATCTGTTAGGCTTAACCCAAAATAGAGAGGCCTTCTGCTATATATGTGATGTGCTTTTATAAAGTTTTTGACCACTATGAAAAAAATACTACTACTATTACCACTACTACTACTACTACTACTACTAGTACATATAGCAGAGTAGATCAGATGTATGTCAACAAATGATAATACGTTATATTTTTTTTAATTTAAAACCTTTTAAACATCCAAAACATTTCACACACTAAAGGGAATTTTTTTGTGTTTTGACTGTCACAGTTAGAATTTGTTTTGTTTTATTTACAAAATCCTGAAGGTTCTTGGCTTTGGGTTGCTCAAAATCTTAAATGTGTGAGAGTGAATAATATAAAACTTAGTAACGAAAATATGTAACAAAAGGACATAAGCATAATGTAAAAAAATAAATCATACAATTAGTTAAATTATTCAAATAAAGTATATCATCATTATATCAGTCGTTCACATTTTAATTTAAATTCAAGGTGTCATATTTTGCTGAAATATTGCAAAAACATTAATAAATGTTGTATAAAATATTGTATAAAATAGCTTTTATACAATATGCCAGTTGCCACTTGAGGCTTATCCCACTGTGTCAAGTAAAATATATTTTAAGATAATAAAACAAAAGTGGCTGAAACATAATTTCAAATTATTTCAACAACACAGTTAGATTACCACTGTGGTCTGCCTTCAACCAAACATACAAAACAAGAATAGAACGTCTCATATCTAACATCATTTCAAAATTGTGTTGTTCATAGGTTTGGATTATTGTGGCTGTTTCATGTTTTTCAGCACCTGCCTGACTTTTTAAATTAAGCTGAGTTCTTTATTTGTCATTATACATAAAAGCTGTGCAACAAAATTACATAGATCTGTTTTCATATTACGACAGAACAATTGCACAGAGAACAATTTAAAACAAAGTGGAGCTTGTCATGGAAATGCTAACAACAACTAACCTTATCAGTTCTACTTAATAAATACAAATATTTTATGATTAAATGCAGACAAATGCATATAGACCATTGTACTAGTGGCCAACTGGAACATTTTAGTACACACATTTGTCCAGTAAAATATGGTAGTAGAGTAGTAGTAGAAGTGTTTAAAAGGTAGTTTTCCAATAGAGAACTAATTTCCTATTAATGAACAACTCCTTTGATGTTTTAGACCCCACCACAGTACTGAAAATTCTCTTGACTTTGTCAATTGTGGGATCCTCATACAGAGACTAGAGGACTGTGAGGGCATTTTTGGCCCAAACTAGTTCCTCTCCTATCAAGAAGACAAGAAGTATTTTGTTGAAATAGTCCATTCTGTTTCAGATCACATGGCTTTGACCTGTGGTGTCCCCCAGGGGTCAATCTTGGGACTCCTTCTAACTAATGTCTACATGCTGACTTTAGGCCAGTTAATTTGGAGCAATAATATGTACTAAAACAGCTATGTATACCGCACACAGATCTATGTCTCACTGGCAGTAGTTGAATTTGGATCAATCAATTTAAACTTGTTCCAGTCTTCACTGAAGTCTAGAAGTTTATTACCATTTTTATACTCTGTGTCACTCTAATATTATGTGATATGTGAGTTACTCTGTCCAAGTAATGTCCCTTGTGGATCAGTAACGTCTAAGTTTAAGTCGGTAATTCAATTCCAGTCTCTCTAAAACCTGCAAATCAGGCTGAACGGGCCTGACTTCACTGACCTTCTGACAGACCAGAAGCAGTGTGCAGCTTGGGAAGAATGTCTGGGACACTTGGACAATCAGCACAGGGACTCTACAGGGCTGCGTAGTTTCTCCCCTGCTCTTCTCCCTTTAAAGTGCTGCACCTGTGAGGTGGACCGGCTGGTGACCTGGTGCAGTGGCAACAACTTGGAGCTCAACACCCAGAAGACAGTGGAGATGATCGTGGACTTCCTGCAACAGCCAAGCCAAGTTACCAGCCCAGATGATGGTCCACATGACACAATGTCTTTTTGGGCAAAAGTGCTAGTAACAATGCATATTACATTCTTAGCTCTGTTGCTAAATCTTTTATTCCTTCTGCCATAAAACTTCAAAATGAAAAATAAATTTGCTAATGTGTCTCCTGATACACTCAGGTTTGAATGCATGGTGTGTATTGTATGTACATGATTTTATTTATGGTTTATGCACAACCAGAGCTCTGTGAACTAATTTGGGATTAATAAAATTGCTGATTTATTTGATTGATTGATTGGTTGGTGTGGCCCCATTGATGTCAACAAGGATGTTATTTACAGAGCCTACAAGAAATTTCTTTTCCATTGGAAAAGGAGGAAAATGCATTAATTAAAACATAAATCAATCAAATTAATCTTTGATATGATTGATCAAGTCAGTCAGGTGTGGTGTATGTCATAGTAAATGTTGCATAACTGTGAAATCAGAGACAAAAGTAAACCAGGACACGACTGGGACTTATTTCTCTAAATGCCAAGTACTCACCTTTCACCTCAGGTCCTGCGAGCTTGAATTCCCGGATGTTTGCTGTTTTTGTATAAAAGGCTAGTGGATGGAGGATGCACAGGGGTATGGGGAGCACGGACGCACACCTGTATTACCACTAGCTGCTGTGGAAGAGAGAAGTCTTGTTTTATTAGAGAACTGAGAGAAATACAAATGATGGATAACGCATCTATTGTAAAGGTTTTTATTCTGTCTGCAGTGAATGAGACTGCAACATACAAACATGCAATCTTTTCACTTACTTTGGTGTATTACTGCCTTATTCTGTTTTTAAATATCTCTCTTATTGTTATAATTGTTTTAGATTCAAATCTCCATGAGCCTATGTATATTTTACTGTGTAGTTTCTGTTTTAGTGCGTTGTATGGAACTGCTGGTTTCTACCCCAAATTTCTTATTGATTTACAAACTACATCTCCGGAGATCTCATATGACGCCTGTCTCCTCCAGGCTTTTATCATGTACTCTTTTGCCTGCAGTGATTTGTCTATTTTAGCAGTAATGGCGTATGACCGGTATCTGGCCATATGCCTTCCTTTGCGCTACCACTCTATCATGACTAAAAAAAGACTCTGTCAGTTGATATGTTTCTCTTGGATTATGCCATTGTCTGTTTTTGCCATTAGCATTATTCGCACATCTAAACTTCGTCTGTGCAGCTCAAGAATTCAGAAAATATTTTGTGTTAACTGGGTTGTTGTCAAACTTGCCTGTCCAGGAAATGAAACCATCTCAAATAATGTACTTTCCTATGCTACAATTATCATATATTTGTTTCATGGTTTCTTCATTATATGGACTTACATGCACATGGTTAAAACCTGTATTAGGTCTAAGAATGAACAAAGGAAGTTTATGCAGACCTGTGTTCCACATTTGACCTCTTTAACAACATTTCTTTTTGCGATTGTTTATGATCTGATGTACATGAGGTTTGGTTCTAATGCTATCCCACAAAGCCTTCAAAACTTCATCGCAATTGAATTTGTTGTCATTCCTCCATTCATTAATCCTTTAATTTATGGACTTAAATTAGGGAAAATACGCAAAAGAATTGTATATTTACTGACGTATCCTGGGAAATGATGGACATCTTATAATTTTTAATGTTATTGTCTTTTGTTTTACGTTACAGTTAAGCATTGTTGTAATTTCATAATCTCTCTAAGGTCAACAAGTATTGGTGGATATTACTAAGTGTGTATGCTTAAATGTGCTTTATATACATAATGTGCCAACAATATGTAATCGGAGTTAATTTGGGCTATTTAATTATTTTAAACCAAACAGTCAATTTGCATTGTATTTTTGTCACTTTTACTACCAGAATGACAGCAGCAATCTTGTACATTTGTTGTACAATATGTGCATAATTTCATTGCGTTATAACTTCTGTATGGACAGTGATAGGGTTTAAGTGTGTCATGATTTTGGTCTTATGTCAACGATTCTCCGCTGATAACCACAACTCCCTAAACTACCTCAATCACAATTAAGTGAATTCCACTCTAAAATTTTTCAACATCTGTCCATGAATGCAAGCCTACAATTTTACATAATTTTAACACAGTTAGATTACAACCGTGCTTTGACTAACATTCAAACTAGCAATGTAAGACACTACAATAGCTTTCAACCAAAAATACAAAATAAGAAGAATGGAAAATCCCATAACTACATCTTTTCAAGATTACTTTTTCCCTAAGCACTACTGACTGGACACCTTCTTGTATTACATTAGCAAAAACAATGTATAGTAAACTAAATAACTGAGATCTGACCATTTTTAGGCCTATTTTGGTTTTGTTTAATCTGTTTTATTTTGCTATTAGATGGAGAAATCTCATTGTAGACTATTGTAAGCCTATTAACTAGGCTTTTCAGTCTTCATTCATTGGTGTGGTCTAATCTTTAGGCTTTTTTGTCTTATTATTTCATTATGGTGTACATAAGGACAATGAAAATAAATTCATATCTTTTTGGGTGGTAAACAAGGGGCACTGTGGGACTAGAGGTGTGTAATGTGACGTTAAATCCAACTATAAGAGCAGATAAAGTGAAGCCAGAGAATAGCTCCAGTGTTGATTGTGTTTGGGAGGAGGTAGTCATCGAGGCTACAAATTTTTAATAGGAAGAATAGAAACAATGCAATGGACAATGCTTCAGCTGTAACTGTGTTCACTTTGTCTGGTTTAGATGGTACAGAGAAGTACAGGATCCCTCTGTTTGTTGTGACTTTTTTGTGTTACAGTTTAATCTGGGTGGCCAATGTGACTATTATTGTGACTATTATTATGGATAAGAACCTCCATGAGCCTATGTATATTTTTCTGTGTAACCTGTGCATCAATGGACTGGTTGGAACTGCAGGGTTTTACCCCAAGTTCCTTAGTGACCTCCTTTTGTCCACTCATGTTATTTCATTCGCTGGCTGTTTGGTGCAGGCATTTGTAGTTCATGTCGCAGTTGGTATTGATTTGTCTATTCTTTTACTCATGTCTTTTGACCGATATGTTGCTATTTGCCGTCCTCTGGTATACCACTCTGTAATTACAAGACAAAGAGTTGGCCTTTTGGTGCTGTCTGCTTGGCTTCTGCCAGCGATCATGATGATGATTGGTTCGACAACAACATTTATTTTAAAGTTATGTGGCTCACATATTCCCAAACTCTACTGTATCAATTATTTAGTAAACAAACTTGCTTGTACTGCTTCCGTAGCCAGTTTTATTGTACCAGTCTTTACATATACAATTTATGTGGGCCATTACCTGTTTATTGTTTGGTCATATTTTTATTTAATAAGAACCTGCCGACAATCCAAAGAAAACATGAGTAAGTTTATGCAAACGTGTCTCCCACACCTGTTCTGTTTAGCAATTCTGGGAGTCTCTCTCCTTTTTGATTTAATGTACATTCGATTTGGCTCTGACACTATACCACAAGGAATCCAAAACTTTATGGCCATTGAGTTTCTGGTTGTTCCTCCAATTATGAATCCGGTTGTCTATGGCTTGGCGTTGACACAAGTGAGAAACAGGATTGCACAATTGTTTAGTGTGAAACAAGATAAGAGCTCCCATAAATTTGTCGAAAAGAAAAAAAAAAGATTTTCACTAAAATAATAACAAATGTTTCATTGAACCTAGTCTCTTGGAAGTAATTCACTGTGACAAACTGATCTGTAAAGCTGGTTATGTGATTGGCTGTGAGCTGGAGACATTTGTCACAGTGAGGGACAGGAGGACACTGGACAAACTGCTCTCCATCATGGACACTCCTGCTCAGCCGCTGCACCAGACTATAGAGGGACAGATAATACTCCCTACAACTGTACAACTCACCCACTGCACCAGACTATAGAGGGACAGAGGAGCTCATTCTCCAACAGGCTCCTACAGCTCCGCTCAAACAGTGAGAGATACAGGAACTACATTCATACCATACGCCATACAGATGTACAACAGCTCACTTTTATGTAATAGCTAATACTCCCTACAACTGTACAACAACTCAGTCTTAAGTAACGGATAACCTTATGCCCTGTCAATCAGCATAGTATTTGCACCGCCGTTCTTGTCTCTTGTATATAGCTGTGATTTTATATTTTATTTTATATTATATTTTATTACTTATTTTTCTATTTTATTTTGACTTGTACATATACATTTATTTTTATAATTATGTCTCATTTGACACCTGTTTCTTGCTCTTTTTGCTATACCATCTATTTTTTCTACTCTCTGTTATTATATTATATTGTGATGAGTGAGCTACTGTATCCAAATAATTTCCCTTGTGGATCAATAAAGTTTGTCTAAGTCTAAGTCTAAGTCTAAGTGTACGCTGACCATTGCTGCCCAAACAATGGGCAACAATGCAAACTTCAATCAAATACTTAATAACATCAAATTACATAATAATACAGACCTATAAATAATGCCCAAAGCTATAAATACATCCAGCAGAGTAAATCACTGCTCTGGGGTCCTCTGCTTCAAATATATTTCAATATGCAGCTCTTGATGAAAAAAAAAAAAAAAAAAAAAAACAAGTTTTGACACTTGTGATTTAAAGGCATGTTTAGGTCACATTCTTACTGACTGGTTTGTTACTTTTTATTTTTTTGAAGTGTCTTATATTAAACATGACAGATTCATGTGTCTTAACCTTTAGGTCACAACAGCCCATTTTTATTTCAACAAATATTTGCAACATTTTATGAGTGTATCTTTATTGACACAATGGTGGCCAAAGCAGTTTATCAAAGCCTGATCCCGTCAGATCTCAGAAGCTCAGCAAGTCCAGGCCTGGTTAGTACTTGGATGGGAGACGCTGGGAAAATCAGGTGCCACAGTGGGGCGCCAGTTGCAAAAACTGTCGTTGTGTCCTTAGGCAAGACACTTCATCCACATTGCCTAGTATGAAAGAGGTGTGTGTGTGTGAGTGATGGTGGTGGACGGAGGGGCTGATGCCACAGATTGGCAGCCTCGCTTCCATCAGTCTGCCGCAGGGCAGCTGTGGCTACAATAGGAGCTCACCACCACCAAGTGTGGAATGAATGAATAATGATCTGTAAAGAGTCTTTGAGTGAAGTCCAGAAAAGCACTATATAAAACTGATGCATTATTATTATTATTATTATTATTATTATTATTATTACAATACAATAAATCATTTTGTTCACTATGCATATTATTAATAAGTAATTCCTCTAGCAGATCAAACAAAGGATTACACAATTATGAAGAGCCAACTGGACTCGCAGTGCAGACAGCATGTCATAGTGGGCCTAGATTATTCACAAAGTCTGCATTTCTTACTGGCTGTAGTTTGAATAGTTTGCTATATTGATATAATTGACATAATAGTCATATAACAGAAGGAAGATCACAAGTCGCCTACAGTTAATCTCACTCACACACTGACCACCACAGACCGTGTGGATATGACCAGGGCCTGAAAATGGAAGACCAATAAAACAGATACAAGAGTAATTAAATAGTGGGTTGTGGAATCATTGATGTTTGAGAGGGGTTACAACAGTGGTCAATGAGAAAGTTCATGTCAAGCCCAATCTATTCACAATAGAGCTTGATATCAGTTCACATGTTAAAAAAATATGATTCTGCAATGTTTGAAGCAGTAGTGTAAAACGTCCATAGAGATAGTATGAACTGACAAACTAACACAAGAATCACATTTCACAACATGTTGGTAATGATCTAAACTGCGGGGCAAGCAGTTTATTTGTGGAGCAAATAAAAGTACTATATCTCTGACATGTTAGTGCCATGCAGTATGTACCCTCTCGCACTTCTCAGGGACCGGCCTCCTGCTGGGGCCCAGAGTCAGCATTTCATATGCAGCTAAAATCTGGAACAGACGTGAGACAGATCTCAAAAATTAAAAAAAATTAAATTCAGGCTCAAAACAATTCTTGCACTCTTCCCTTTAGTGTTTTTTATGATTACTTTTTACCTTTTGTATGTTTGTTTTGTGATTTTAATGTATTTCTTATTCTGTAAAGTACTTTGAATTACTGCATTACTGAAAAACTGCAGCCTTTGTGATTTCCTAATTGCGTTCATTCATTTAGTATATTCATATTTTCAATTCGACTGCGATTCTGCCCTACACTCCACTAATCACTCTTTGTTTTTGTTCCTGCACTGTCTCCCTGAACACTTGTGTCTTTGACCCAGCAGACTTCCAGCAGACCCCCAGTAGAGTCCCGGCCGCAGCCCCAGCAGCAGAGCTCAGATTCAGCCTGAGTCCTGCCTCCGTCCTGCAGGAACCTCCAAACACTCCACCCACAACAGCCCCCAGTGCAGCCCCTCCAGCCAACAGCCACGCAGCGGAGGAGGTGAAGGGAGAGAGAGGTTTCATCTGGGAAACAAAAAACAATAAACACATTTAAAGTGCATATGACAGCTTAGAGTACTTTTACACTGAAACATAGTAAACATAATTATATTTAAGATTGTACCTAGTTTTGTCTTTTGTCTGTTTTTTTTTTTTTTACGGGATGGCTGTGTATTGGAGTTTATGCAGTCTATCAGGAGTTATATATATAATAATAGTGATAACACTGTCACTCCAGAACTCAGTAGTTAATTAAGTATATACATAAACACAACATAAACATGGTGGTCTAAATGGGCAAAATAAATAATATGATAAAGAGAAATGGTAAAATCTCACCCTTTTTTCAGCTTCACAGGGTTGGATGTTTTGCTCAGCTATAACAGAAATAAATTGTAACATAATAATAAATACTACTACTAATAATAATCATAATCATAATCATAATCATAATAATAACCCTGATTATACTCACGATGTTTGTTCTTCAGCCCCTCTTCCTCATTCTCTAGTCTGAAAAGCATGTCCGAAATGCTCACATCCGCCGTCATCTTTCTTTGCAGGTTGTACTTCTTCTTAAAATGCTTCTGGACCTCTGTCACCACCGACTGCAGCATCATCTTGGTACATTCATTCTCTGCATTCAGTTGTTTCTTCTCCTCTTGTAGCTTTATAATTTCCATTTCCATTTGGTCTTGCATTTTAATCGTCTCACTCAGCTTTTTGTCCAATCGTTCTCTCTCTACTTCAATGCTTTGTTGTGCTGTTGTCTTCTCACATGACAACCATGCTATTAGCTGATCTTTTTCCATGAGGCACTTTTTAAGTTGGCTGTTGTCCCTTTCTACATTTTCCAAGCTCCAAAGTGTAATATTTTGTTTAGCATTAATTTCGTCTACTTTGTTTTTATACGTGGAGATTACATTGACTTTTTGCGCTACTGTTTCCATTAAATTATTAGCTAAGCAACCCTTCTCTTCATTCATTTTCCTCAATTCCTCATTCTCTGCTTTTGTTTTGTTCAGCTGAATTTCAATTTGCTTGCATTTTTTGTCTAAGTTTTGGTAGCTTTCTTGAGCGTGCATATAACACTGTAGCAAATACTGATTATCATTTAACAGGTCCAGTTGCTCTATCTTCTCTAGCAGGTCTCTAACTTGAATTTGGTCATTTTTGTCTAAATTATTTAAAACATGATACCTGTTTCCACATTTGTCTAGTATCCATTGTAAAGCAGGCCACCTCTCAATGTGCTCCTCAATAGCAGTGCTGCATAGTTTGTCTTTATAAGTAAACAGCAATATAGCCTTTGACCAAACGGGGGTGCCCAACAAACTCATATGTTCCTCCACTTTCAGGTGATCGGTTTCGGTAAAAGTCTCATCACAGCGTAAAACCAGAAGTACTGCGTTAGGTACTGCAGTACCTGAACTTTCTATAATCTGTTGTACTATTTCCAGTGGAGTATCCTGACTATAGTATCTGCCGTGCCAGCCAGGAGTATCGATTACAGTTACTTTCTTCTTGTGAACCTCAGCCTGGCCTGAATGACTTTGAGAGGTCTTCATAGATGTACTGAAGACTTCAGTGCCGAGGATAGTGTTGGCGGTTGAACTTTTCCCAGCATGCTTTGGTCCAACAATCAGGATTCGATGCTCTGAAGTTGGGTCATGCTTTTCTAAATTAAACATAAAAAGGGAAACTGGTAATGTGTAATAAATACTTAATCTTAATTAGTTTTAATACATTCATAAGGATATACTTTGTTTATAATGAACAAATAGTTTATTAAGAATCATTAAGGATTAGTAATTTCTTAATTACTGCACTACTCTAACTACAAATCCCTTAAGTTGTTACCAAACCTGAATCTTAATAAACTTTTTGTTAAATATGATTAATGAAAGTCTTTAGTCCATTTGTCCAAAGTAAATAAGTACAAGGAGGAATAAAAAGTCTTAATTCTGGTAATACTATACAAAATACAAAATTGTATTTCTCATATGAAGTTAGTAAAGCAGATGAGGATAGCAGGTAATAAATTCTGCAACTGCAACAACCACAGCTCATATCTCTAGTGCCCACTCCTGCTCAGTTTTACATCCTTTCCTTTGCACTTTTCCACTTGGTGTTCAGTCAGCACTTTTTAAAGGTGTATTCACATATACACGCACACCACATCAAAAGTGGGACTAAACCTAGTCTAGTACTGGACCAAATTGAGTCTACATCAAACTAAACAAGGGCCAAATCCAAACCAAAATATTTATTCTACTACTACTACTACTACTACTATCACTGGTCCAAGCCGAGTGACCATTTCCATCAGAGAGAACAAACTAAATACTTACCGGTGAGGGATCTCAGCACACTCCTTGATGCTTGTACGCTGCTTTGCCTTAGCTTGGCCTTCTTCTCCACCTCCTCTCTGTTCAGCTCTGATAAAAATGCCTCCACTTTGTTTGAAATTCCAACTCCTGTCTCTGTTTTGTTGTTTTCTATCATCACATCAATTTTCTCCCAAAGCTCTTCCACTTGACTCTCCTGTCCATAAAAGCTTGTGTCTAAAAGATGGTACCTATGTCCACATCTCTCCAGCAGGGGTCCGAGATACTTCATTTTTGCCACATAATCTTGTATTGAAAACCCTTTTAACTTTTCAGGTTTGGTAAATACAACAATTGTGTTTTTCCATACATGATCATTTAGCAGTTTAAGAGGTCCCTCCACTGTCCACTCTCTCCCTTTGTTAAAACCAAGAGGCACCACCATAAGAAATGCATGGGGACCTGGTTGACACATACACAAGCATTCAGCCATATTGTCACTGATTAAACCTGGGTCTTGTACACTGTATTGCGCCCATCTGTCTGGAGTGTTGATCATGATAATTCGCCGGCCCTTTTGGTTCAAAGTCTGTCTCCTAACACACATTTTCACATCTCGTCTGGTGTCAAACATTTGTTGCTGGAGTAGGGTGTTTCCAGTTGAACTCTTCTCCAGCCATCCATGACCAAAAAGGACAAGGCGCAACTCACGTACACTTTTGATTCCTGTGAATGGATACAAGTATAGCTAAATGGTAGAAATTTACTAAGCAGAAAACACAATTTTTTATTGTACAAATCTGACACATTTAGGGTGACCACCTGTCCCTCTTTTGGGTGTCCTGTACTGCCATTTAGCCCTCTGTTGATTGTCCAATTATAAAATATGAAAGTTACATGCATTTTTTTTTTTTCTTGCAAAGAAATCCATACTTTTTTTGTATACTTGCAATGCAATTCTTATCTTCCTGTACTGTTTTGATAAAAAGAAAAAATCATCAGTCATCAGTCAGTGTTACTGCAGTTATTATCTATGAGTTTAAATTTATCAAGTCTGTCCCTCCATGCCCCACCGCACTGAACAATGTGTCCCCCTTTATATTTCAATTTGAGGTGGTCATCCAGACACATTTCACTTTATTCACAAGGCTAGTGTCAAAAATTGGGAAGAATTGTACTGTAATGTTGTTTGTAGGTTTGTAATTGTGTTAGATATCCCATAGCCTATTTTAGATGGAAAATGTTCTCCATCTATTTTTTTTAAACCTACTTGGAAAATGTGTAATTTGTGGGCCCATGGTCTAAGTTTCACAGGTTTCACAAGTAAGAAAATAGAAAAATAAAGTACTTTTTTATGCATTATGTACAGTATATGTGTAGTATATTATCATATTATTATAGAAAATACAAATTAAATAAACAAAAAATGAACAACTAAAATACTGTACAGACATTATTCATCAACAAACATCCAAGCTCTAAAAATAGCCAAACAACCAAACAAAAATCTTTCTACCTTTTTGTTGATGTGCTCTACAGGTGTCCAGAATTTCCTCCATGTTTTACTGTGGATTAATAAACACAGTATCCTCCTCACACACTGACTGCTTTGCCATGGTCCGTTTGTGTTCAAGTTGTTCTTCAGCCTTTGTATTTCTGACTCAAGTTCAAAGTTCATCACAAACAGCCAGTCATGCTCTTTTGCTGTGAAGATATCAGTTTTATCTATTACTCTGAGAACAGAGCAGGTAATCACATTAGCTCAGTATGTTTGATAAGAGTGTTACTTCAAAGTTAAATCTAAAAAAAGGACTCAGTGACAATACGGAAACAGCCTGTAAATAAATATTTGCAATTGCTTACTCCACCTAGTGGACACATGTAAAACCGTGACCAGCAATTGTGTCTCACAAGTGGAGTAATGAACATCATTCATTCAATTATAGGACCAAGTAAGCACATATAAGAAAATGTTTTGGGGGTTTTTCTGTAGTTTTAAACTGTACTATTTAAACTTGGCCTTGCAGTATTGGCTGTTAAGGTAGTACATTATTGAATCTATTCAGCTGGTATAACATCTTTATGAACCTATGTCTACAAATATGGAAGCTAAATACACAATAAACATATGAAGTCTAAACCTTCTGATGCTTCATGCTAAAACAATAAGTAGATGTTCATATTTTACCAATGAAATTAGTCACTGAATATAATAGTAATGTTTGGATAAATCAGGGGACAATCGTTTTAAAACAGCAAATATCCTATGACTGAGGTTGGAAAGTGGAGTTATGTGATGTTGACCAGTGCAAATGAAAAACTCAAACTCATTGGGTTTCATCTTCCTCAGAAAGTCTTTATTGAGATCCAAATTGTTTGAATGCCACAGCTGTTGGAGGAGTGTCCCTGAGTCAGAACAAGCTTGATTCAGTGACTGTGCCACAACGCACACCATGCAAAGGTTTCCCACTACAGTAACAAATCAGAATCAATGATAAAAACAGCTTAGAAATGCCTGGAAAGCATGTGGTATGGATGCATAAATTGTGGCTTTTAAAATGACATGTTTGGCATTGCTGATATTTACAGCTAAAGATCTGAAAGGAGCCAAGATCCCAATCCCAATTTTCTACTATAGCTTCTCTGACATTTTAAAAGGTGCATATCAATACATATAGTGGAAAAGCAATTCATAGTGTCATCAATTATTTATTATACAGATTTAGTACAGACAAAGTACTTTTGTTTACTTTAATCATATTTATATGATAATGGATAAAATGTCTAGATTTTGATTTTAGATTTAAATAATATGCCATCTTTCCAATTATCTGAAATGAACTTATTCTTGTGTACTGAATCTATATAATATAAAAGACTAGTGTAAATGGCCCTTTCCACCATAAATGTTTACAGGTATGCCCCTGGTACACGGTCACATTTGGTTGCAGCCTGAATTGCAAAAGGACTATCTCTGCCATTTCTAAAAGTGAACATCATATTATTTACATAATGTACATATGGATAGAATCTCAGTATTTTACACTTACTGTGCTGCTAAGTATTCACAAAAAGGCCCGGTTGACTGAAATAATGTTATAATGCGCAATTTTCACAGACATGTCAATAAATGCTAATTATGGAAGATTGGGTATATACCAATCAATATACATTTACTGTGAAGAAACTGTCAACTTTATGATTGTAATGGTTTTTTCAATGTTTATAAAATATGTAAACATTAAAAAATGACATTGATTTTATTTAAAACAAAACTGCTTGGCGGGCTAATATATTTCCTTTATATTGGAAATTCGGAATTCTCTTTTTAAGAATTTACTGACATGCTTGTAGACATCTGTAAGTAGAAGACATTCATTGTTTGTGCTGAGCTTGCTTAGACAATGTTTTAAATCAAACTGCGATTTAAAATGAAAATGTATGTGTCATAGAAGATGTATGATAATGAAAATGGCCTCATTCCCTATGATGTTCTCAAAGAATAAATCAACAAATGGAGTGTCTTTGTTATTTAATCCTTTAATATCAAGTGTCAACTGCAGAAAACATAAAAATAGCCTTAGAAAAGAAAGGCTGATGCATAACAACGTAATACTAATTTAACCTATTAAATCAATTTTATGTTTTTAATCAATACTTGGGGAAACAACAAGCTCTCCAACCACAGTCAGCAGTTTGTCTTTAACTTAATATTCAAATATATAGTTCGATTCAGTTATTTCAACACCAGTGCATTATGGGGAAACTGATCCCAAAAATCTGCTACAACATTATTAATCTTCCAGTCCTTGACCATAGCAGGGCTCAGATGGCAACTAAAATTTCACATAAAAATCAAAGCAGCACTGACTATTAAGGCTTGTAAGGAAACCACCTCTACATCGTACATGTTTCTTATCCCTGGCAATCCCAATTATAATAACCAAAAAGGAGTTTAAACAACTTCTCATATAATACTACAATTTTTAGCATTAGGCCCATTTCTGTTTAGTAATTTAACATGTTAGAAATAATTTATTACTGCAAATTTTGCACTGTGCTCTTGTCCATTTCAGTGTACGTGTACAACATTGGTATTTGAAATGAATGGATTTCCACTTTTTCATTATTTGGTTAAAAATATCATGATTATTTGTATGATTCAAAACAATCTGACTACTCAAGCAAAAAGACACCATTGTAAACTGTAAAAATGAATATATAAATTGAGCTATAGTAAAATATAGATGGATAGTGATTAAAGGGATGCTGAAAGAATATTCCCTGCCTGAGCAAGCTTGAGTTAAGGCAAAGTTTAACAAAGACTACTGCAGCCTAAATGTAGACAGCAAACCCAAACAGCAAGGAAAATGACCGTTTTAGAAACAAAAGGGGTGGTATGAATGACTGGCATTAACACAGGCGCTTTGCCCTGACAATATAGTTTTGATACGAAAACAAAATACAGTGCATGTTGTCCAGGGTGATCATGTTGTAAAATATGAATGAAAGTTTGTACGTGGTGTCATATGAATTTAAAAAAAGCAGTGCTGGCAATGAGACCTGTAACATGGCAGGTATCCTTGATAAGGACAGCCCTTATAGTGATAGAACAGACTCCAGTCTCTCCACAGATCTTGAATAGAGAATATGTTCACCCAAATCACACCAGTGTTACTCCCATATGATCATAATTAGAAGTAAAAAGTTATGAAAACAATACAAAATTGTAAATCCCTGGACTAGGTACCATTTGTAGTGCTTTGGCTCCCTCTTCTGGCCTATTTAATTGTTGACTAGGTAAATATTGTGGAAAGTATTTTCAGTGGTATAATTTGTTATGTGATTTTAATTACAAGCAATTTAATTTGTAGTAATTTTAATAGTCTACAGTTTTCCAATATTTAAAAGCATCACTAATTCCAAATGTTGTCTGGTTTGACAACTAGGGCCTGTAGTTGTCTATACTGTTAATATGAAAAGAATAAGAATGATTTTGGTTTTAAATTGTTCCTAATCTGAATTCAAACAATTATTTAAGGAATGTATTTGCTCTTCTTAAACCGTAATGAAAGAAATCTCTTTGCAATATTACACAAAAATGACTGTCAACAATGTGTGAAGGACCTACGGACTGTCCAAAGGAAATTTAATTATATCTGAAACCATTTCTTGACAAGATAATCTTCCCTGTTTTGTATGAATTGGATGAACCCTCATATCAGTGAAGAGAGACTGGGGCCTCAAGGCACCGGTTCCTATTACAAGTCCCACTTAGAGAGAAGAGACATATTGTGTGTTAAAGATTACAAAATGGATAACCTCTGGAAGTGAGGTTAGAGATATCCAAATATACATTGTGTTTTGGCGCCTACAGGATGAATTTTGAACCATTCCTTTGTTGTGAAGGTAGTTAAGTGGGCAATGTGGGCCATGGCTTGTTTAGACCAGCTTTCCAAGTGACAGGTTTGGAGCTTAGCCTTACTGGGAAATGGCATAGTGGGTTACTAGGTGGATTATAGACGCAGATCTCTGCATCTCTCGCTAGGTCTCTAAAGTCTGTTTTTCAACACAGGCTTTCTCAATCCGGGATTTCTTAGTTGTTATCTTAGCTGGCTCTCCTCCTGCCTTACGGACTGGCGTAACAGTATTGGAGAAAATCGTAATTGCTGCATAAACGCAACCACACTTTGTTAAATGGGATGACACACTTTAGTTTTGTTTCTTGGCCTCTTGATCGCCATAACTTGAGCCTGTTTTCTTCACTTCTGTTACTCCTATGAGACGGCGGATGAGATGAGAGGCTGTAAGTAAAAACAAAACAAAAAATGTATTTAGTTGGACAGCATTGAAGTGTTAAAGGTGCAAGATGCAACTTTTGTGATCGAGGAACACCATCTGCTTGTCCCCATGGAGATGTTATTATTTTGCTTTGAATGTTCCATGATATGGCCATTAACTTATCTATGTCCATAGAGACCAGCACGTGATGCTACCAAGCCAGGTTACTGGTCAGATCTGTAGAATGGCGACACCTCAAAGTAAGAATGCATGTTTCCCAAGGTATTCTTTTAGCAATAACACACCAGTAACTTAATCCATGCGAGATAGAAGAATAGCTATAGAGGTTTACTGCCATACTGTGGAACAGTCAAGACAAACCAATAATATCTCCTGGACTCTGTACCCAAAAAGTTACATAGAGCACCTTTAAATTTCAAGTCTTTTTACCCAGTTCAAGTATCAAGTTGCACTAATGGACTTCACCTACCTATGATGAGGAAGAGGATAAAGCCAATTATAAGCAGGGGGGAGCCGCTCACGACCACTCCACATGCAAAGTTGATGAGAGGTGAAAGCAGCAGGGTCGCCCAAAACAGGAAATTTAATAACGTCCACGGTCTGCGACGCGGGATTATCGTGGGCCCGGGGAACTTGCCTTCTTTGTTGTAGTTTTCTTGTAAGGCGTCCTGCAGGGGACAAAACATAATGAATTTTCCTAACTTTTTGCTCTGAAAAGCTGTACATAATGATATTTAGTTGCTTACAATGTAACTTTACAAGTCTGTTATTTATGATAATTTGAGTTGGAACATAGCCCGATACATTACCTTTTCCTGGTAGAGCTTGTGAAGCCAGTTGGCACACTCCTGCTCATCAGCAGGTATCTCCTCTACAGGAAAACGCCTGCGAAAATGACAAAGGAAGAACTTACTTAAAGCACATTTGAAACTTTAAGTATGGTAAGTAAGGTATGGTTTTTAATGAAGGGACTGCAATATAGGATGTTTAAAAGTTCCAAAAGGGCAACTAAATAATTTGAAATATTCCTGGAACCAATACATGTCTTCACAAAAAAAACCAACAACAACAAACACATTTCAGGGAGCCTTTCCAGAATATGCCCAGTAAAAAACTTACAGGCAAGGGTAAATGTGGAAGAAATTTGACACACAAAAGCCCTAAATGTGTTAACGAATTAGCTTATTGTGGTTTTCCAAGGGGCAGCATACAGTAAGTGTAGCATATTTTGTTGTAGACCAGCAAGTCCACTAGATGGCAGTCTGTCTATAACCAAAGTGCTGCATCTCAAAAGCCTCTATATAAAACCAAACAAAACCATTTCCTATAGACATTAGAAGTGATCAGGCTGAAATATGGTATGAATTTGTAAGATTTACATAGTGCGTGTTCAGATTCACAAAAGGTACTTCTTATCTACGAGCTACCTCATTCTGTTAAACTGTTAAACCAAGAACCATCCACACACTGGGAATGAGGCCAAAGCACTCAGAGCTGTCAGGTGCAGGCTTCATTGTTCCAGGACAAAGATCCAGGTGGTCAGGGGCCATAAGGCGAGAACTGCATTCATCATTTTGCACTTGAAGAGGCTCAGAGCAGCTGGATCACGGTGAAACGCTTTATCATCACAAATGGGGGTCCCCTCACTCACCTCACACACATGTCCGCTTTGTATTTCTTTCCATGGACTATGCCCAGGAGAGTTGGGGTTTGGTTGTCTTTAAAGTTGAGGGTGACGTCATAAACAGCAGATACTGCAGAAAAGAAAGTAAGAAAGAAGTGTAAGTAATTATAATGTGGAACAGGTTGAAAACAAAGTGCATGTTTAAATTTGAACTTTTGACCAGCTCAAATATCACCTCCTTTGGTGCTTAAGTTGATTTTATACCAAACTATCAGAAGACTTACTTTTAGTAGTATTTGTATTCCTGTAGTATAAATACAGAAAGCCATAAATTTGTTATAAATTTTTAAAAATGCATTTACAAGTAGGCCTGTCATGATAATTACTATATAGTATATATGTTATATTATATTATATTATATATAAATATATATATGACAGATGGAACAATCATTTTCTGGCCGTCAATATTTATCGTGTGTACGTTTTCTTTGCACTACAGGGAAATTTTTTTGTTATTTTTATATTTTTTTATGCTAATATATATTAATATTCATATGCCAGTAATTCTGAGAAGATAAGACATTACATTTTGATGCTGTGGTTGTGTACAGAGAGCCTTACCTGTCCCCTTCAGACACTGCAGTGTGGTGGTGAAGCCTTTGGTGCGGGGCAGGAGGTGATATTTGAGCTTGGGGAGGCCTTTGCTCTCAGCCACCTGCATACTGATCTGGTGCTTCTTCTCCGTGAACCGTGTACCTTCACAATACAACAGGAACTGCAAAGACAAGAGTCTTGCGTCAGTACACACAAACCTGGACGACAGCTTTTCAATGAGGGTTGGTTCAGTTACAGATCGAGTTCAACCCAAAGTAACACTATGCCACGATAGAGCCCCTTATCTTAGTCATCAGAAGAGCCAGCATGTCAATACAACAACTTTGTTTGTTAGTGAGCACAAATAAAATGGGCAGGGGGGCTGAGCAATTTTGGAAAAACAACTGATTTATGATTTATGTTTTAAACATTAGGATTCCACATACACATTTCCATTGCATTTGATTTGCCTGACCAGCCAGTCCCTTCTACATTCTGTTTGAATCCAGAAGGGACTGAAACTGGACCATAAAGCGTGGAAAAACTCCTTCCAAATTTGTAGCACTTGTCTCTCAAATGTGGAAGACATCTCGTCTCCAAAATTCTCCTAACATTCAGAACAAAATATAACTTCTTTTAGACTTAGACAAACTATGCATGACATAAGTAAGTTTGGTGCTTCGATTACTGATTCTGCAAAATTTCACATTGTTTCTCAATCCTTTATGTAGATTTTTTCCCCTTTTTTATGTGTAAGCAGTCATTTGCTTTTGAAGTGAACGGAGCATGTAACTCTCTGGTTAATCCACCTATCAATCACACCCTCTGAAATCAGAGAGACAGGATATGGCTCCAGATCCACTCATCTGTGTAAAGTTTTTTTCAAAGTGTGTAATTTGGGCTGGTCAGGTAAGCATTTGATAGCATCAGATGTAAGATGTATTATGTTTGTATTGCTCATTCAGTAATAGCCTTAAGATTTGTGATTGTGACCATTAATATTCCAACTTAAAAGCAAATCATCTTGCGGCCCCTTCTATCACTCAGAATTCAAGTTAGCCTTGCCCTGACGTTTGACTTACCAAGTAATTAGATCAAACGCTGATCCGACTTATCTCACCTGGGAACTGTTTGCACCTTAGCAAACGTCTTTGCAGTAGACATTTGGCAAAGACCGCAAAAGCACAACAAATATTTAAAAAATAAATAAATGGAACCCTTCTAGGATGTGTGTTATACAGCTGGTGACCTCTGAACCTGAAGTGTCTAAAGCTGCCAGCAACAACTAGCTCATGAAAACTCGGTCAAAGGACACAGTGCAAGAGATGGATTTCTATAAAATAAAAGAAACCTGGGAAGCAAAATAGTGAAAATCCTTTGTATCCTTTTAGGAAAACCAGAAAAGCAAGTTTACAAAACACTTCCGATTATTTACAGCAACAGAGACAAGAATGAAGTAAGGTGTGGAAAAGATTAACACCAGATTAAACAAAAGTACTTTTAATGAATACGTAATTCAATTCAAATTCTGGTCAAATTTGGAATTCAGATTATGTTTTTTGTGACATTTTAAAATGCAAAAATTGACAAAAAAAAAAAAAAAAAATCATTAATGTGGTAAAGTTGAGTCTCGCTCTGGGCATTGCGAGTATAAATGACTTGGCCGAAGTCTCTGACAGCTTGTAGCACATATTTTTTTCAAATGTATTGTTCTTTTTATATTTTTATATTACTGTACCCTTTTAGCCACCATATTTACCCTTGTTTTCACACTACGGAATATTTACTAAGAATAAAATCAGTGATGTAATGCATTCGTAATACGCAAATACAGGATACTTACCCACATGTGTTCTGGATAATCCTTAAGTCTGTTCAGTCCACTAAACACTGTCTGTCTGTCTTCCTCCCATTTTCTTTTGCAAAAAACTATTTCAAGGAAGTACCACGTCCAACCAATTAGAGGGACCTTCAGCAGCTCATGTTTGGCTAGCACTTTTGAACTCTGCAAGACAAAAAAACATACATTATAAATCATATGTAAAAGATATTTGCAAAAATTTATAGAAAGCTTTACTGACCCCTAATACTCCATATCTTTCACACATGGTCCAGCCACACAGGAAGTCAATCTCATAGTTATGGTTGAGGATGACAATGACATGCTCTGTGCCGAATTTGTCCACCGTAGCCTGATCAGTGTAGAGGGTGCATTCTGTGCCGGACCACCACTCCAGCAGCATCACCAGCTCTGCAAGCAAACAATTAGATGACACACATTGTATTTGTCTTTGAAAAAACAGGACCATTAAAGTCAGAAAGAAAGAAAAAAGATAAAGCTAGCTAAGAGGCTGATGTGGAAAGAAAGTCCCCACCCAGACTGGGAATTAATTTAACCCTGCAAGTGACCACTGCTTGTGACAGGTTGAATCAGCAATAAATGTAACAAGCCAGTTTCCTTACAGAGACAAAGTATCAACAGCATTCACAGTGACTCCACCATATCACCATATGTTCAGTAACAAATGAGGTTTGGTCAATAACTCATGCCCTAAAATGAAACCATGACATCACTCCCGCCCTATGGACATAGGAAATAATATTTGTAATCAAATAACAAGTTAACTTAAGTCATTATTACCCCAATCAATTATAAAAATGGGTGCACTGAAAAAAACATTCAAGAGACCAGCGCCGTATAATGTCAACAACAGCAAGCATGATAACAGTGCACTTCCTGGTTCACAGAGGTTACATGCGTTTTAATTAGATGATTACAGCACACAGCGGTCTCATTTTGATTTCAAGACTTGGCTTTACAGTATATATGTACTGGGGCAAAACAGATTTGAGATATAATTCAAATAGTTGTGATTGCAATTACAACTTCAATCATGACCAAAATATTTGTGCTAATGTATTTTCCCTTAGGCTGTACTCACGGCTCCAGAGCGAGTAGGCGAGCCGGCAGTTGATGCGGCGGTACAGCTGCCTGTTGATTGGCCACAGGACGCAGGTGCAGAACTGGATGAAGTTTATGATGAGGCCGCTCACTACAAACACAAAGCCCATCAGCAGCTGCGGGATGAACAGGCTCTTGAGGTGGGTCAGCAGAGCCATGGCTGCGGAGCCCCGAGCTAAGCAGGCCCTTCTACGCACGACCACTGACCTGTAAGACAAGAGAGAGAGGTGATCAAGGGAAGGGCCAGCTTAAGTAAACTGATAAAGTGATCAGATTTGCCTTTTATGTTTCAGACAAGATTAGGTTCAAAGTGTAGATTTTAAACACTTCCAGCGAGTTTTTCCAGAGGCTCAAAGTCACTTTACACATTCACTCCATATTCAGTGGTGGTGAGTTGTTATTACCACAACTTGCCTAGTGCAGACTGGCAGCTGCCAACTGCCATCGGCCCTTCTGAGCACCATCAATCACTCACTCACCCACATACCACATTCATATTAGGCAATGTGGGAGAAGTATCTTGCCTAAGGACACAATAAATAGTATTCTCAGCAGTCTCCCATCAAAGTACCAACCAGGCCCAACCCTGCTTAGCTTTCAAGATAGCTTTAAAGCTCAGCCTTTGACAAAGCTATAATTGTATGGGGTAAAGTACAGCACAACAATACTACTTTCATATTAGTATTATAAGGTCATTAGCGTATGAAATGATCATTAAAAGACACTAAAACAATACATACCACAGTGGGGATCTTTTACAAGCCGCGTTTACAAGGTCCGTCAGCCAGTACTACAGTCCTGAAACAGAAAACAGAAAGAGAAGAGACGTTTACTCTGAACACAAGTGACATAAGTGACAGTAACCATGAAAGGCAGAGACAGAACATTCAAATTGAATCAAGTGTAGTCTGCAGTGTGTTTTGGGTTGGCTTCTGATGGTGCTCATGAAGGTCAAAGCAGCCAAAATACTGAGATGCAAATGAGGAAAGCAATGAACAACACAGAGGTTTTAAATAAAGCAACTGTAAATAACCTTCATGGAATATAGTACTCTTGCTTTGAGACTAAAGACCATTTTCTTTTACACATGTTGTATAAATAAGTGGCACAACTGTCCCAACATGACCTTTTCAACCTTTAAAAAGCTAGTCTGCTTAAAAAAAAAGGTGTCAAAGGTGACACAGGTGTGTAACTCTCTCTCTCAGAAATGTGGCCAGTCCATTTTTACACCTTCTTTTTCAGTCTCCATAGTTTTTCACTGAAATGATTGCAGACTGAAATAATAATATTTGTATTTTTTGTTTCTTAAAGGTGTACTGCTCGACTTTTATGGTGGAGGGTCTGCTATCTGCTCGTCTCCATGGAGATGTTATTATTTTGTCTAGAATGTTCCACAGTATACCCTATAACCTATATCACAAGCGAGACAAGCAGGTTACAGCACTACGCTACATTACAATCCCTATTTACAGAAGGAATTATTAAATTTTTGGGCAACAGAAACACACATAATGAATATATGCAAGAAGCTAGATGTATGTTTAATGTCATACCATGGAACATTCCAGGGAAAGCAATAAAATTTCCACAGAGAAAAGTATTTGACGGACCCTCCAACTGAAGTTACACAATGCACCTTTAATATCCAAAATATATGGAAATCTCATTCCACAAAGATTTACAAAATGATAGTCAGTTCAATACCTCACAATCATTGTACACTTAAAGATCTTCCTTTTTTCTATGCAGGATACAATAAAACCACACTTAGCATAATATGTAAAAAAAGGCTGGTAGGGTTAGTGATAAACAAAGCCAGTTGCAGAGCTCAGCAAAATCCTTGTCATGTAGGGCTTTGCAATTATTAAAATTTTAAGCAAATTCAAATTCATTCGATCCTAATTGGCAATGATATGCTTGAGTCTTTTAAATCAACATCTACATGCAATCCTCTGCTCCAAACCACATGCTTTTACTACCAGAGGTCAGACTGTGGAGGAAGGCATTTGACTATTCTTTGTGTTAAATAGCAACGTCAATGTTCAGGAGATTAATGTAGAAAGTAATTTGTATACGTTTTAATACAAAAACAAAACAAAAAACAAAAAAACAACAACAACACACAAATAGTAATTAATTAATATATGAGGGGAAAAATGTCACGAGCCAGCCCTATTATCATGACATATATTCAATGTCCACCAACACCACTTCTCAATCTGACAGTCAAGTCTGCAGCTGTAGTAGTAGTTCACCAAAGAAACTATACTTTCAGCCTTTCAAAAGCAGCCCAATATATTATATAAGCCAAAACACAAACACCACTTCAATAGAGCCTATAAACAGCAATAGAAACAGTAATAAACTGAATCGTACATAAAATAAAATCTCACATGTGCCTCCAGTAGCCCAGTCTCTTGATGAAAATGGTGGATTGGGAATAGATCCGTTTAGTTCCACGTATGCATCTGTGGTGTGTGCAAGTCCAAACGTCTTTACTGTGGGTTAAACAAGTGAACTTTGCTTGGACTTGGAAAGGCACAGTGCTAAAGATAACTGTAGCATGTCGCTATGTGAAGGGTGGGCCCTCAAGTCTTATCAATGGAGAAGTGGGTGCATCTGGGGAGCTTGTCCTGAATATATGGGCAGGAATAGATCTGAGCTGACTGAATTACAAGATTTATTGCAAGATTTATATGGTTAACACTTTTAATAAAAACTGAAAGGGTAAACTGGCTTTATTAAAGGGTTGGGGCTTCCCTGAAGTCCAAAAAATATATGACAGCAAAGCACGTCATATATTTATTACTATTACGATCCAAAAAGTATACAGAACTTCATCCACAAATCCAAAGGTTGGTCTGACCAGCACTTACTGTCGTTGTGTCCTTGGGCAAGACACTTCACTCACATGTATTAAATGTGTTGGTGAGGTTAACTATCTTAACCAAATATTTAAAACGCAATTCCAAATATTCAATAGCAAAAACTAAAATGACACAAGAACAAAAAACCCAGGTCTAAACAAGAAATAAATGAGTAATTACTTAAAATGAAATCAGAAGTTGACTTACACAATCCACCAAGAGTAACCATACAACATTTTGAATACAACATTGTAATCATTTGCATAAAGCTTATACGACTATTACAACAAGTTACAACTGCTACATTTTGGTAAATACGGTTTCTATCGGGCTTGAAGATAATGAACAATCACTTTTGTTTGACAAAAGCAAACAGCTGACTTTTGCTGCAGCAGCTGAACTTTGTGCCCATTTCTTTAGTTTCTGTGCTCACCCTGGAGTCAGACTCATAATAACCAGGATTTCACACTCAGCTTTAGTCCAAATGATAACTTTGACAACAGCTTCCACTTTGTTCTGCCTGTCGAGAACACATTAGTAATGCTCAGTTTATGAGAAAAACAAAAAATATGACTGCAAGATACTGAAACTTGAGGAATGATATTAAGGGCAGTGTTTAATCTATACTCTTACTCTATATTTTTACTTTTTTTATATACTCAATACTCAATAACACCATCTTGAATATTTCACTAAAAGGCAATTAGAAGCTGCAAGTTAGAACAAATATTTTATCATGTGTTTGTGGTAGGACTAACAAGAAATGTTCTGCAGCACTCCCTCAGGAATCAGGATACACCTGGTATTGAAACTAGAAAATATTTTTGATACCAAATTTGTTATACGACCTCTAAGAACATAATTTTACCAGTAGTACTGTAACCTTTTAATAACTATCTGTTGCATAGAATAATATAAATGTACAAAGCATCAGGAATTGGTTTTGTTTCTTCAGAGTAGAAGTAAATACTGGTTAAATAATATAACTGAGTTTGGGACTGGCTTGTCAAACTGTAGAATTTGCTGTTACCTTAATGTTAAACCAATGAGGACTTTATGAGGTATTCTGATACTAAAGTGTAATAAATGCATTTACCAGTAGTGACCCCGCATCTTACCGGGTTGTTAGTTTGCTTTTTTACATAGTTTTGGCTAATGCATCTCTTTGGACATTTTGCATGCTTGCTTCAAACATGGTGGATTTCCATGGTAATGGTTGTTTTATGACATTCTAACCCAAGCTCTATACCAGGAAACTCTCCGGTAGTCCAAGCACAAAGCCAATAGATATCCATGTCCCTGTTGAACTGAGGCCCAACTCCATGACCTGCCTGGAGGAAGATTAGGGAAGTCGGGTTAAATCTTCTTAGAATGGGACAGCTGCTGCGTCACCTACAAAACTACTTCTATTTCTTAGAAGAATCATGTTACATCAACAACAGCATTTCTCAAACAGTAATGTCAGGCCAAAACAGCCATATAACAAAGCCTCATTTTTCCTTTTAAATTAATCGTTTTTGCAGAACAGGACAGTACAGTATAAAAGCAGGTGAAGAGTGGGGAGAGACATTCAACAAATATTCAGAGCCTTAAATCAAACTCACAACGTGCATGTGAAATTCAACCCAAACCTTAAGATATTCAGCACTTAAGAGCAAGTTTATTTTGCTGTCTGAACTGAATTTGAATTGCCACTAGTTACTTTACAAATGGGAGTGCTACCAGAGTTCTGGATCAGTCATCATGATTTATTAAACTTCTTCCATTTATTCCAATGGCAGGTTGAAGAAATTGACTACAGTCATCTGTAGTAACTATGCAGACTGGGGAACAACTTGGACAATGACCAAAAAGTAACATGACTCACTGACATAACACCTACAAAACAATTTCTGAATAAATGCATAATTACTCAACCAATTTTTACCTTGCTTTGCCCTATTCTAAGTGCAATAACAAACTTACCAGTAGACGTAGTAGGCCAGTGCCATCACCACAAGAGCTCCACAAATGCCCGTGAAGATCATAACTGCACTCTGGTTCAACATTTTGGCTTTTGGCTGGTTACCAAATCAAAACCAGAATATTAAAAATAATATAATAAAAGTCCATAGGCGGGATGACAGCACGGTTATTCACAGAGCGTCCTTCCTCACAGCAACGCTAATCCCAGGAAAGCGGTGGAGCAGATTACGATGATGACAGCAACTTCTCAGCTCCCAGATCCTACCAGTTCAGCACAAACTATCCTCCATTTTTGCAGGTAATTTTATATAAACAATTAACACTTAAAAGATCCAAAAGTGTGTCTGATTTGGAGGAGGTTTTAGAAAAAACATGATAGCCCAAAATCTCAGAAGGAGGTAGAGACACATGGGAGTGCAGTCTTAGATGCATCCCCTCTCTCTAATCCAGTAGATCAGATTAGGGCTGATTAGCAGGCTATGGGCACCCTGGATATGTCACAATTCATTACTGTTTACAAAGCAGACACAAGGACTAGTATCGACAATGGACAGGTTAACATAATTACACTTGTTGCACCACAAGACCAGATGAATTAAAGTAAAGATATGAAATGACTGTGTGTTATTTAATAAGTGAACAGAGTAGATTTAAATATTGTGTTACAAGCAATACTCGCCCAGCATTATGGCTGATCGCATTTGTTAGATAGGTTAACTAAAATATAGACAACTCACTGTGAGTATTTTGTACTAGTCAACAATGAATGACTCTATTGTCACTTAATTAACTTATTTACAATTACCAAACAGAATAGAAAATTAAAAGTAGAATATTCTAGGATAAAGCAATTAGTGAACTAAATACAAATATTATTGTCCATAACATACAGTCAGTGGTTTTATTATGTTTTCTTTGTGGGCTACTTTCTCTGTTTGCTCCTTCGTTCTTTTCCAAATTGCCGTCACAAACCCATTCATGCTGTCAATTATGAAAAGCCCAAAATAGCTTGGCATCAGGTTGCTTTGAAAAGAAATGATAAGGAAGTCAATTTAAATATAACCATCATGGCAATATGTCCTAGAACAATCAAGAAGCAGGGAGCTATAATTTTGGCCATATTAATTTTGCTGACAAAAAAGAAGCCAATTTTGTGAGGAGAAAAAAACAGTTCAACATGGCAACAATAGTTAAATACTGGGTTTATGGCTGAGAAGTGCAATGCATATTTCTTGTTACCGGCTCTCAATTATACCAACCTAATCGATTATACAAAAGATGAATGCCAGTTATCAGTATTTCTTCCCTTTTTTCCATCCACCTTAATGATACTGGTCTCACGGAGGGGATGCCTTTTTGAGTGGGGATTTTAGGTCAAAGGTGACTGTTAAGACCATCAACAGACTTTGAAGGAAGGTTTATTTATGCTTTAACCATCTCACAAAACCAAACCAATGCAAAGGTCCTCAAACATCACTTGTTCATATAATTATCTGATTCCACAATCAGTTTTACAAACCTGATAAGATAGCACATTGCACACATACTATTCATACTCTTAGAATGACATAACAACGGTGCCAACATTATTTAACTACAACAGTAAAATGTTACAAAACACACTGTATTGCAGTAATGATGTGGTTTTTTGGCACATTTAGCAATATGTTGCATCATCTAATCTCTAGTGGTTTGAGTAAATTTGCTTCTCATAGTTGTGCAAAGACATAGGTCTATATGATGGGGTTGGGGACAATCCTTATTTGAATAATTGTATTTAATACATTTTGTAGAAGCAAGAAGCAAGAAGAAGCCTAAAAATTGTGGGGCTACCAATACAATTTTCATATTACTTTTTTATGGGCATTATAAAAAAAAAAAAGTTATATTAGAGTTCTGAAACTAAATTCCTTTATGTTCTCAAAAATATATAGAAGTTCATTCAGTGAAAAGAAAACAAACGCAGTTCAAAAAGGCACAGAAGTGAAATGACCGACAGTAACCTCTGGATTGGCTGAGCGGTGGTCCGACTCCGTTACGCCAAGTGCCTCTCACACGACACACGCTGCTGTCTGCAGATTTCAGTAAACCCAGAGACACCATGACACTGACCAGACACTGCGCACACCACGTTACATCAGAATACACCTGCTCCTAGCCGCAAACATCCACAATTTCTGACAACACACATAATGAGTTCATCTGCAGGCAATATTGTTATCCAACATGCAGCTATTACGCCTTATCGCTTTGACACGTGTTTGCAAGTAAACAAAGACTAACATATAAATTTCAACAAGCCAGGGTTGAAGCAATTCTCACAAAATAGAGGATGCACCAACGCTTGTTAAAAATCACTAGAAGTTGGTAGCTGACTAGTGCGCATTGCAAGAGACGCACAAGGGCAGATTCCGCTAGCTAAAAACACTAGCAACCCACTAAAACTACCGTTATAAGTCTAAAGATCTGATATATTCTGGTGCATTATCGAAACGACCTCATAGAAGACCATCAGTTATTTGTAAAGTAAAGTTTGTCACGTTGGGCGGCTGACTGGAAATGAATGAATTGACCTGTGCGGCTGCTAAGGCTATGCTATGCTAATGATGCTAAGTAGCCGGGGTAGCGTTAGCTCTCTGTAACGGGACTCTTTACCGGATAAGTTTAGCACACGCACCAAACACGCCGTGGGGTTTTCGCGTTGCTCCGTGATGTCTGGTCTCAAAGTTGCACAGATAAAATGGATGATCACCCCTCCGGTCTCCCTACAAAATGACTTAGGAGATAATGCGATTTGCAGGAGCGCTATTGTTTGTGGTTAAAGCCCCATATTTCCCCAAGCCCATCTGAAGGTGGCATTCTTACATCCGGTCCGCCCCTCATCATGATATAAAATAAAAACTCATATTCCAGTTTCCCATAGACTCAAGGGACACTATGGTGCCACAAATCATTTTAATTTTAATCATTCAATCTGCTATAAATTACGGAGTAAATATTTCCCTTATTGTCTTTATTTTAAGTAGTAATTTTTGCCAAATATAGTGACTTTTAAATGTACAATGTAATCCCATGTTAAAGATTCCAGTGCTTCCAATAAAATACCTACAGTTTTACTAGAAATACAGGTTGCCTCCATTTTTTTTTTTAAATAATAATTTAATTTGATATAATTTGTTTAATAACCTCATAGGGTTAGGCCACTCTCTCTTCAGGAACACGCCATAGCTTTTTCAAGAAGTTGTGTTGTAAATGAAGCTTAACATTTTTAACACACTGTAAAATCTGTGTCATCTACTGAAACTATATTATAATGGGTGTTATGGAAATGATTATTTTACCATGTCTCACCAAAGCCGAATCAAATAGTATCCAGTAAAACAGCTGAGTTATTCAGTGAGTACAGTCTGACCTTTGCCCTAATAGTCCATGTATACCATGTTTAGAGCTTGTTAGCCCCCTGGTGGTGGATTTGCATATCTACATACAAGTTCATTGGATGCTTAGTTCACTACTGTGTGTTGTGAAGAGTGTGGTAAATATTTAGAAGCAATGACACCCTTTGTAACCTTGACTTCAGTTTGTCCCTGATATGACAATAACTAATACTGAGTAGGCTTTGGTTGCAGTGAGTTGTTGGTTGCTTTAGCCAGTGTATTTGGGTTAATGCTGGCTGTAGTTGCATACTGTGGATTAGTGTTAGCAAAACAGTCTGTCACCTGCTTAATCAATACACAACATTACACAAGTCTACCTTTAGTATCAAATAGGCAGATTTTTTCTTCAGGCAAAGGGTTTCCTGTTTGTTGCAACAAGCAGCAGTTAAAAATATCTAATTCAACAAATTATTTTGTATGTTTATTTGTATTGTTTGGTTAGTGCTACTATATTGTTGCATTTTAATCATTTTGATTTATAACGTTACACATTTTAACAGATTCAATTACAAATAATAATAATAATAATAATAATAATAATAATAATAATAAAATAATCTATTTTAGTAATAACTTACTGGTGCCAATTTCAAATCCAGATCATTTGCGAATGTGACACAGAAATTTAAAGTACTATTTGAAACTTTTACTGCACTTCTATGGATATTATTTTGAACAATTTATATGCAATGAGGGCTTCTTCCATCCCTGGCACCGGTGAAGTGCAATTAACTGACACAAACATGACACAATTTGACTAAAAGATTTTTATTCATCATTGTTTTCATTAAGGTGCTCTAGATTAGAGCAGGAGGTCAAGGGTTGGCACTTCACTTTCTAACATTACATTACAAAACATCCAGTTTCTAACCGTGTTAAGGCTTCTACATGTCCTCTCATACCAACTCTTTCAATGAGATATGAAAAAATAATAGCAACTCCATTATTATTAAATGTCATTGTGCAAGTACCTCAATTTGAGATGTTAAGACATAGATCTATCATCATATACAGTATCTCACTACTTCATTCAATACTGTATACATAAAAAGATTAAATAAACTAGTAAAAGTAAACAATTATTAATAAATTAGACTTTTATTAATAATTTGTTATAAGAATACATGTAATAAACATATTAAACTACCTGGTCTATTATTTGATTCATATTTTGCATAATTTAATGGCATCTATTTTAGCTCATAATGTCTACATAAGTACTTAAGCACATTTTGTGATTAGATGATCAGGGGACACAAGACTAATTTGTGTTGGTCACTGGCCTAAAAAATGGGCATCTGGTGTAAATGAATATGCAAAATCACTTTGTGACAACAATCTAACCTGATCTGCATTTGTCATTTTGTATATTTTTTGTTGGAATGTGCTTATAAACCTTGAGTCTTTGATGGAAATAGATGCAACAGTGATTTTTTGTGGTACCCAGTTAAAAATGTTCTCTGTTATTCTTTTGACTACGCTGTACATACGTAGTATAAAATATAACAAGTCTAAAGTTGGGTGGGTCTACTATCACAATATGGATAAATAATAATCCATAGAATGACAGTGACTGGATTTGTGGACCATTTAAAGAAAACATTGCTAACCACTATACTGAAACATAGTGGCACCTGTTTTGAAGTCAGTAAGGCAAAGTCACTGGACAGTCTTTGATGAGAAAATCCTACATGTGTCATACTAAAACAGCAAAACTTCACTGAATTTTCTTCTGTATAATTCGAGCCTCTACAACAACAGCAGGGTTTTCAATGTCGGCTTTGCTTTGCACCATCCGCAGCTCCAGTTGTGCGGCATTTGGCTTTTTCCCCGGGCCAGCCATCTCTACAGAAGAGCCAGACAGAAATATAGCAGAAAATGAACTTCTCAAAGACGTCAAATTCTTATTAACTTTTGAAATAAATAGTTCATGTTGTAGTTTCTTGCATTTTTAGATCAGTTCAAGCTGGAGTAGGGCAAAGGTATTGATGAGACCCTATATGCAAAGATAAAATTCTATATAGTTGAGAAGTTTCAGTGCATTTTAATATTACATTGGTATCAGGTTGATGTTGCAAAACTTGCCATAATACTACTAGGTATATGTTTTTTTTTTACTGTTGTTTTAAGTGTCTAAAAGATCGAAAGTATAAGTAATTTTAAATGCTTGGCCAAAATGACAATGGAACATAAAGTGGAAACACACCATTGGCGTACTTAATTGTTCTCTTGATGACATGATGCATGATGGAGGCGGTTTTCTCACAGGCAGACTGTTGAAATCACAAATGTAAGTTAAAGTGGTTGTGTAATAGTTGACGTCTATCGAATATGAATGCTACAAACCTTCAGATCCTTTGGATGGTGGTGAGTCCATGCGAGCAACATAGCAGCAAACAAGTCCCCAGTGCCCACAAACACAGCGTCCACTTTGGGGATGTCAATGCAAATTTTCTCAGTGGTATTGGTCCCATCTGATTTAACTGAGAAGAGAGAAAAAAGGTGTTCAAATAAATAAAATAAATTGTATTGTCATTTACAATAAATCAAGCCCGTCGGCACCTACTAGGTTTTGTGTGTGAAAACCTTTCAGTCATTCTTTCCCATCCTAATAACCATTTTAAGATGTAAAATGTGAAATACCAATTGTATGATATCCAGAGCCAAGTAGTTAAAAAGACTGAATAATACATTACATAGAAAAAATAAAAATAAAAACGTAAAAATGTTCACCCGTTTTTTGACTTCCCAGAGCCACTAAGAACTGGTCCCCTTGTGTTGAAGGCAGGTCTGTACTGGTCAGAACCACAGTTTCTGGGCCCATTTTATGGAGCAAGTCCATCACCTGAACACAGACACAGCCAGTTATTAAAAAAAAAAAAAAAAAAAAAAAAAGAATAATAAAACTTTAGATGCTAAGAAAATGAAAACGCATGCATTAACTCACCTCTATTGCATCTTCTACTGAGTAAATTTTCCTTCCAGTTAAAATCCTGTTTGTAAAGAAATAAATAAAGTTTGTTGTATCAAGTTAGTTAGATACAGCTGAAATCATTTTTCTGCAAATCTAAAAAGTTATCATAATGTCCTGAATGATCCTCCCTGTTCAAAAGCCTGCAGTGTTATACTTACTCTGCTTCAAACTGATTGGGAGTGAGGATATCAGCCAAAGGCACAACTTTGTCTCTGTACACTGGCAGTAGATTCTCTGGAACATACTGAAAAAGAAAAATCAGACACATGATTAATCTGCAACAAAAATATCAGTTTATAACTCAGTATGGAAGCTTGTATACCATAGCACCTTGATCTCCCATAACAGGATCACAAACTGAAAACACACATAAAAAGCAAACAAAAAAGATTATATTTCTGTTGTAGGGCTTTAACAATCTTAACACTTTGAAATTGCAATATGAAAAATCTCTTGAGGACTTGAGGGCTAAATAAATCATCCACTTTCTACAAAAAAGAGCCTTGCCATATTATTACAATAAATATCTTATTATTAAAAGGACCTATATTACACAAAACTGATTCTTGTGAGCATTTAGACATGTTATACTGGTGTTACCTCATCAAAAACATACCTGGAGTTATGTTTTGCTTCATTCACACATGTTTAACACACAAACCCTGCATATACTAGGCTGAGTTCTTCTCTCACACAGAAAACACTCTGTTCCACCTTGTGATGTGATGTGGTAATACAGGAAGTGCTCTGTTGTGTTTTAAAACTCCATACACTAGAATTCACTAGAATCATTTGGATAATTTCAGCCCTTGAATTACCAGTCTTTACTAAATAAAAGGTAAACGGTAGCTGTTAACTTGAAACTACCCTACATGACATCACAAAGCAAAGAGCATTTTGAGGTTTGAGGATGTAGACAGACTAATAAACGATTAATGAAACAAAACATAACTCCAGGCATGTTTTTGATGAGGAAACACCATTATAACATAAGAAAATTGCATAATATGGGCTCTTTAGATTAATAACATGTTCATACCATACCATGAGATTTGAACAGATTCTCCTTTAATATAATAAACTCTCACCATATACCAGTTTGGGATTGGTCCTCTTGAGCTCCTTTATAATATCCACCAATGTCTCCAAGAAGGACGTGTCTCGGCTGTACCCTGAGGCAGACAGGAAAAGCACTGGAAATTAGTGACATCTGGTTCTTACTTTATCCAATAATCCAATTACCAGACAATAGCACTTTTGTATATTGCCTGTATTTTACATCATTATTGCTGTGGTGTTGTTAGAAGGGGTTTGTTTGGTTTGGTTTGACGCAAAAGGGCTGCTTTAGTCTCCGAGAAAGATGACGCTTCTTATGGGAGAGTCGGGGTGTTACTTATGATGTGACTTCTTCATTGCTCAAGGTACAAAAGAAAACAATCAAAAACTATCCCTTAATGTCAAATAACATTCATGCATTATTAATGTACACTAGTACTGTAGCCACAGCTGTCCTGGAGTAGACTGACTGTATTGTGGCGGCCAATTTTCATCATCGATCTCCAACATTTCGGTTAGTGGCTACACTCTGTAATAGGGTATTAGAGAAATTAAATTTCTGTGCTGTACTGAGGGCTCTCACTGCTCGGTTCTTGTTATCAAGGCCTACGTCATCAGAGGTATAATATTCCCTACAGCTGATGCATAGTCAGACTGGACTGCACTGTACACCACCCCATAAACAAAAAAATGTTGAAATTATTAAGAGCTTATTGTCAGTTTGATAAAGGTTGACTGAGTGAGGTTGTTGGATACAGACACTGCATACTAAATACTGGATTTGTTTGGACATGTCACTTGGATTTCCTTGTTATTTTTCTGCATAGTTTCTACAGCGGTATATCTCATGCATGACATGTTATACGACAGACTCACCTGTAAGGATGTAGTCATAGCGGTTGACATTATTGAGCTTGATTCCTTCATAAAGAACAATCAACTCCTCTGCAGTTAGGACCTGACCCTTCCAGTAGCCATAACCTACAAAAATATATACATTTATATGAAACCTAAAGAGAGTAATACAAGGTAAGGTAAGATGCTCTGTCAAACTCAATTTAACTGTGGATTTCATTAAACATGGGGTAAACTATTGCATCATTTACTACTAAACAAATACATGTTTTTACTGATGGGAAATAAACTTGCGTTGTTCCACAAGTGTGTCATTACATGTTTTCAACAGTTGAGAACTCATTACACATTAGTAGACAATTAGCATAATCTGCATAGCAATTTTCTGATTGTACAACTCGGGTGTTTTAATTATTTAATTAATTAAGTTTGGATAAATCAAAACAGTTAAAATCAACCTTTAACTGGACCAAATTGGGTAGTAGCTTTCTGTATTTCAGCATGCGGATCATGTTTTTCACTGAAAAACTTTGCCCCCTCAAAGGGCTGCTGACCACTGGCTGTAGTACACATGTATAACACGTGCAGTTGGTTTGATTGCACATGTCATCATGAATAAAAACATGTATTTTTTATCTCAAAAACACCAAACAGTTAGTTTACTATTGGACCAATCTTAGACGTAGAAATAGTGTTTGCCCTCCTGATATATTCCCCATAGACTCTGTGCTAGTCTTCCACATCGAGCAGAGCCAAACAGGGCCTCCTTGCACTCTGAATGGGATGCCTGTATCCTGGTTGCCAGCTTCCCCCGCCTTTGTCCCTCTTTCAGCCTTAATAAACTAGAATAACCCCGAATGCTCCTCACAGCAAATAGAGAATAGCCCATGAGGCTCTGGGTTCACCCAAGTCAGTACCCCTCCCCCAGTAACAAGTAACAAAGTCCTGCTACAGATTGGACTGTATCAGGTGATTTTTTAAATATGAGCTGCAAATTATTTTTAAATGCTCTGACACATAACCGCATGAGTAAATTTGGACGGACAATCAGAGCCATTTAGTAAAAGCCAAATGGTCAACATGAAGCAGAAATCGTGTTCATTAGATATCCATGTTTGTACTGGTTCAAGTGGTTGGAGAGGAGCTTGTCTGTGGCCCCATGTGGAGAGAGCACATTCTTTACATACTATGACCCATGAAGCTGATGATAATCCTATCATCTCTGCAGGTGCCTACAGCAAATGACTGTCAACTCAAGACATTTAGGTTTTTTCTATGTTTTAATGGAGGTAATGTTAAAGGTAATGAAAAGGTAAGTATTTGAACTGGATAGTTTTAAACCATTTTATAGTGGGCCTGGGTCTACAGCTGCATCAGAGCAGTGTCAAATGATGTAAAATGCGTTTCACATAAAACTTTAGATCTATATGGTTCAAGTTGTACACATCTGACTGCTATTATAAAGCCACAGTATGTAACTTTTTGCAAAACAAAATACTAAAATGAAAGCATGGTTTTCATTATGGATGTTTTTATTGTAAAAAATGTTTGTTTGTACTGGAAAAAAACAAACAAAAAAAAACTCCCTCCTTAGTCTGAGCAAGTGCACATCTCCACAAACCTGACTCATGTTTGGCCTGCTTGTTTCCATGGACACGTTGTTCCTTTGACTACAACATCCAACACTATGGCATGGAAAATGTTCCTAAATATGGCTTTAACTTTCTACCTAGTCATGCAGTTGACGTCCACCTCCAGAAAGTTCCACACTATCACTTTAACTGTAAAAAAGTAATTTTCAAACAAATAGGGCTGGCTAAGTATTACAAACGCTGATTACCTGGTGGGTCCTGAGGCAGTGCTAGAGTAAAATAGTTTTTAGTCTATACGTTTAAGGTCAACAGAAGTGACAGGATTCAGTTTTCTTTTGCTGAGCATTTAAGGTTAACTAAACATTGAGGTATATTTCCTTTTTGTGGAATATCAAGTGAAGATTTGTATTTATTTTTTATTTATTTGTTTTTCTTAAAGTCTTAAATGGCATGATTGTACCTCAAATGGTAAAGACAGAATTTTGTTTGATCAAGCCTTGTGGCTGCATTTTATGTATAAATGCATCTTGTTACTTCTATTTGGTCATATGCCTCATCTCGTGATGAGTATCATGGCATACAATTCAAAGTAGAATTTTCTTCCTTTGTAATGTTAACTGTAAATTGATTAACATGCCATTCATATTCATACATTTGTGTATTAGACTGTTTTAAGCATGTCTATGTGTAAAGTTTGTATGGCTCTGTTACTGTTGGTTCTGTAGACCAAAATACACAGATTAGTAGATTAATCAATTATCCACTTTAAATACATCATAACAGTATAACCATGAAACTTTTGCAATGATAATAAATCTAAAATATGTGATTTAAATTTCTTTGCTCCACTAATAGCACAGTGTAATCTATCAGGCTAAATTTCAATCATTTTAATCATCAATGAACAATTTCCCTTGTCCCAATAATTTCAATACATTCAGTGTTATATTATTAAAAAATCCTAGTTTGAGCTGGTAGATCTCTTATTTTATTTCAATGTGTGGCCCTTTCTTTCAGCCCAATAAGTGTTAAACATGTATACACCCATAACAGGGCCATAGCAGCAAGAATGCACCTATGCCCCATACTAACAAAACTGTTACAAATGAATCCTTTAGTTTGGTAATAATTATACTGTGACTCATGAACTCATTGTTGCTAACTTGCTACACATTTTATCATTTCTTCATAGTATTTGTTAATATTTTGCGTAATTTGATCATCCTTTAAAACCATATAACTGGAATCACACAGTTATTCATCTTTGCATGGTATTTTACAAATTGTATAGCACATTTTATATTACATACATGATGTAGGACAAAGTGCTTCATTCATATGGAACAGATTATTTGCCAGATGCCCTGCCTGCTTGAGCCCTTTAGTGAAGCATACCAGGGCTTGAAATTGGCTAATGATGATGTTTGACTGGATATTTATTCAACTATTTTAGTCATGAAAATGTAGTTGGTGAATATTTGCATTTGGATTACATCAAACCAGTTCTACAGAGGATGGTAAATGGACAACTCTAAATCACCTTCTTAAATCTCACCAGTGGATAGGGTGGTCCATTGTCTCTCTGTATGCTTATGGAGAATGGTCCTGGATCTCTGGCCAAGAACAATGAGGAGCTGTTTGTTCTGCTCTAACGGCTCATGTTGCTAATCAAATATATCAATGTTTCTCCAATAAGCTTTAACTTTTATAACTTAGAACATTCAGAACTGTGCAATTCCAGCAAAGTAAAGTGGACACATGTTGCAGACCATTTGGATAATTTGATTAGAGAGGGATTTTAATTATTCCTAAAAGACTGTGTCAACTGGACTAAACTTACCAGAGTTCTATTGTCAATCTTTTTTTGTTTGTTTTTACCTTGCAATAACCAACACAGAAAATTATTTTGGCTTAGTACAATTAATGAATTGAAAGACAAATTTAGCAAAGTTTGACATAAGCACATATAAAGAAACTATTCTCAGGAAACCCAATAGTTTGGCACCAAACTAAAAGACAATAACAAAAACAACTATAAATTTGCCTTGGATATGGCAGTTTGAGAATCATTAACTTGGTGTGATTAAACTTGAATCAACTGTGAAATGTCCTTGTGAAACAAATTATCTCCAGACTCACCGGTGTGGTTGGAGAACTGTACCGAGTTTATAGAGTCCACTTCAAAGCCCAGAACCTGCAAAAAGGGGGAACATTTTTATTAGGGTTAGGCTTACATGATAGCTACTCTAATAATTTACTAGATGTGACAAATTATTATAGTTTACAGATTTTAAATGATTCAATAACTTGACGACTGACCATATAACTTGACCTCGTTGTGATTTATGGAGAGGAAGATGTTATGGGAAGAAAGACATTCTTTTTAGCATAGACAAACTGAATTTGCATCTAGGTTTCTCTATTGTAATTTGATTATTTTGATTGTCACTTACTTCTACTTCTGTATAATGGTAAAACATAAACTATAAAAAGTTAAAAAGTTTAGGTGTTCAGCCTATATTACTTCTACAAAGTTAAATATTAATGGCACTGCATATTATCTCCTGCCATCTTCCTTTATTATTTTATTATAGACCTATCAACTATTATAATTTATGAATGAGCTATAAAGTATATGCAGGGGGCGTAAATAATGTGTGATGTAACCTATTACATGTACTGGGCTGATTTCAAGACTCTTTCCCACAGATTGCCTCATGTCTCAGGATTTCCGCTTTACTTTGTACGCACAGAAGTAGTCATACAATCTGGTGTTATTACTCGTATCTCTAAAATATGCAAACATAACATGCATTTTGGGTTTTTTTTTACCTGCAAAGGGAATGTCGCCGACTTGTTCCCCACGTATCCCCTGACAACATGACTCTGAATGGACAGCACTCGACACTCCATCTTTCACGGATAAAATTATAAAAACAAAGCGGAAAAGAGCCTAGTAAAGCGGCATTAAGACGTGGAGCTCACAGTGTGGTCATGACACGATGAGACGAGGCATGTGTGAGCAAAGAGGAAGTCCAGCGAGGAAGGTGAAGGGCAGGAGGAGAAGACGCGCTGGCCGCTCCTGCTGACATTTGCCTTTTTTACGCACAGGCACATCTGAGGACAACTAAAACTGTGGTGAGTTCAGGAGCAGGGGCACGGTGGGAGAAAACACGACTGCGTGCGGCAAAATAATAATTAAAAAAAAAAAACTGAATGGAAAAAGTGCAACATCAAAATGATAAATATAATAAAGTGAGAATATGTTAGTAAAGGTAAACTAGACTTAGAAGTAGCTTAGTACAAGTCAGTTTAAATTAAAAAAATAAAATAAGCAACTTATGTACACTTATTGAATTTAATGAATTTGTTGGCCAATTTTTAGAAGACCTTGAAAAATATGCGATTGTTACTATAATAATGTAGTATAAATTTTAAATTTTAAAACAAGTTGGAAGAAACAAGAAATAATATTTAGCCACACTTAACAAAAATACCTATATTTTATTTTATTTATTTATTAATTACAAATGTTTAAAAGGAAACTTTTGCCTATAAGGTTGTGATAAAGTGTGACTAAGAATACGCAAAGTGATCACATTTACAAATCTTACAATCTGATGATTTTATCTGATGTTTCACCTGGTCTTGACAAAAAAAGTTTAAGTGGGTGTTAAGTTACCACAAGAGGGCACAGATTAGCTTTGTTTGTTTATTCTGGTTACACTGTGAAGTGATAATTGACAATAAAAAGCATGTTATGTGGGAGTATGATATGTTTTATTTATTCTTAATTTATTATAATTTACCAGGTTTTTGGACAAGTTATGCCACAGCAATAATATACAACTTATACACCAGTATGGGACCAGGAAAAAAGGGGTTTGTGTTTCACCCATTGTATCAGACTTAGAATGGAACTTAGAATAAATATAATTAAATCAACAATAGAATGTACTCCAGTTACACCACTGATAAGTCTACAGAGCCACAATGGAAAATTTTATACCAGATTATAAGGTTGTGATACAAAGGGCATCTGGCATAATTACTATTCTAACTGAGAAGGAATGAATGTATTTTTGAGCAATAGCAACACCCGTGATGAATAAATGCTAGATGGAGATGTTTAATGTCACACCATGGAACATTCCATGGAGTCAAGCAGATGGCGAACCCTCTACTGGAAAAGTTGTGTAGTGCTTTAAACTACAAAATCAAATAAAATCAAATAGTTAGGCTATGGATATAAAATATTTGCATCAGCCTGTAGAAAAGAAGTGATGTTGTCTGACTCTAAAGAAGAAAATTGCCCACTTCATGTACAATCACGATCATGCAGTTAGAGGATAAAATCTAATGACATTATCCATAAAGGTATGTGTATGTCTGATCGATTTCAGTACACCTTATATGGGTACTTTCTGAACAGAGGCTGTAGTCAGAGTATTTATACTTTACAAGGTAAGCTCAGCTGGTTCTGAGAAAACAACAAATGTATACTGTTACTTTAATTTGATCTTTTGGCTCTATAATGGATATAAATGCCAGGCTGGATGAAATCAGGTATGTATGTTGTTGTTGGTCTTGGCCTAGTTTGTGTGGGAAACAAGGTGAATAAAATGGGAAATAACAGATACAGCTAACATAAAAAAAAAAAAAAAACCTCTTGACAGTACATAAATAGATAATGATTATTTCCCTTCAGTACATAATACAAGTTTCTAATCTGGGGGGAAAAAAAAGGTCCAGAAAGACCTGATCCCAGATGCAAATATAGAGCCCTTCATTTGAGAAGATAAGCAAATAAATAAGAGCTCCATATTGAGAGGAGCATCCTTCCCATATGGTAAGACCATGGACTGATTGGAGAAACAACATGTCTCAGAGGCCTTGGATTCTGATTTTCCTCGATGGATCTAGAAGAACTTTCTGCAACAGGTAAGTCTGGGCATTTCTGCTTTGAGGATTGTCCTCAGTTCTGGATATAGGGTTAAGCAGATGGGTGGTTAGATATTACTCAACGAGAGATTGGAATTCAACTATACTCAACATTTCATTTCATCATCGTGATTTATGACGTCAATACTTTAACATATAATCGCATGAGGATTTTAAAGGTATAGTTAAGCTATATCGTAAATGGAGAGTTTATTTTTAGTGCCATAATTCAAATAAACGGCAGGCTGTAAAATGGATCATTTACACTGCGCACACAGCCATGGCCTGTCCCAGTAGCAGCAGCAGCATCTGTGGATTTAGTTTAGTGCCCTACATCCAGATTCCTCCAGACAGCAGCGCGTGTGATTAAACAAAGTCCCACCCCTTGAGCGGCTAGGCGCACGCTCATTGGTGGAAAAACAGAGCCGCACTGACGCACGCCCGCCCCCCTCGGTCTGTGCGCTTTGGTCTGGGATGGGGGGAGGAGTCAGGTAGGAGCTCGACTGACACGTAAGAAACTGCGTAAATTATAAGGAAGGAGCCGATAACTTTCCTCAACTCTAGTGTGGAAATGATTGCTTCATTTCAGACTTGATGTAGAGTCGCGCGGTGGCGGACTGTAGCCTATTTTGGGACGCTGAGGAGAGACGCGCCGGGACCGACTGGGACAGAAAGCAAGCCCGGGCGCAACATGAGATTTTCGGCGTTTATAACTGTCCTGCGGTCGCTCGGCCCGGTGGTCATCGGCATTTCTTTGGGTTTCACGTTAAGTTTGTTGAGCGTGAGTTGGACGGATGAGACGTGCTACCTGGGTGATACCGACATAGAGGATGGCAGTGTCGGGCAGGAGGCGCTGCTTAGTGGGGCAAGGAAACCTAACTCTTTAGCGGGCAGCAGCAACGATGTGGAGTCAGAGGAGGACTTTGAACCAAAAATCATCCCGTATAAGCAAGTCCAGCCGCAGAGTCCACCAAAGAAACTTGTCAGGTGTGTATCAACATTACTTTATTAATCCCAATGGAAATTACGCACACAAGTTGCTTTAATAGAAAATGACATGTAACTTAACTTCATTATAGGCTACATCACAAACTTACTCTGTGGACTTAATTGGGTGATTTTTAAGAAGGGTATATGGGCATCCCCTCTGCTGAATTCTCTCCATGGATAGTATCAATAGAAGTTGTGTCTTGGGGACTATTTCGGGAGCAGATTACAGTAACCTATAGAGGACCAGGCCTGCCTCTTCAGTCCCTTACACTTAGGGGGGACTGATAATAAATCAGTGCTCTGTTAGTGCCCGTTACCAGGTGTTGACCTGCAGGTATCAGCTGGTGACCACGTGGGAATGAAACTTCAAACAATGCAAACCTACCATTAACTGTACTTAAAGTAATCTTGCAAAAGTACTGGACATTCACATATGTCATTTTTATAACACAATACAGATGTCGTCTAGGTTAAGAAGAAACAAAGGTTTGAATTAAAAAAAAAAAAAAAAAAAAAAAAAAAAAGAGGAAAAAAGAAAATTAACTAAAATTTCCTTTTCGTGAGTCCACTATGCCACATGTACTTTACAATGGAAAAAACATTACTAAACCTAAACCACCATTAATTCTATTCTATTCACATCTTAATGCTCCCGAGCAGTGTATTTTCTTTGTATGTATGTATTACATCAGAAATTATGGAAAAATAAAATAATCAATCAAAAAATCTATCTGGATTCTTAAAATTCATTATAACAAAGAAGCCATTAACTTTTTAATAATGTAAAATTTCCTTTTAAAACCTATTGAATGACACAAAGCTTTGCACAGTACTGTATATTTGAGTCATTTGAACAGGCTGTATTTTCCATACAAAGTCTAGTCATTCTCAAAGTCGGCCCAGTAGTGTCATTGTATGTGTCTCTTGGGAAAATGATGGTTACCTTGAACCAAATGAACTATGTAAGGCATTCACAGGAGAGAAGTATTTCTGCCATTGAGATGAACCACACAACGTCACTTCTACATATTTGACTGGAGAAGGAAAAATATATCTTGCTCTTGTAATATTGCCTCATATCTAACCAACGATCCATCTAAAAGTTTGCTTTATCTTTGTGATGACAACTAATGACAGCCCTGTTGTAATGCAGTTTTTTGACCATTTAATAAATGTTCACTTTTGCCATAAAAATAAAAAAAAAATCAACATAAAGTGTAGTGTTAGATTTTATTATTATTATCAAGTACGCCTGAAATTGCTTCTAGGTTTAAACTTTAACGATTCATCATAAACTTGTGCTGCTTATCTCCATGGAGATGTTACGGCTTTGCCTGGAATGTTCCACAGTATGGCATTAAACTTGTCAGTCTTTCATTTAGTCTATTACATGTGTTTTTATTGTTCAAAAAACATGAAAAAACATGCATACTTACTGCGCACACCTATCCAGAGACCTGACCAGTAACATAGCCCTTCTTGTCGCTGTAGATATACATACATTTCATGCCATACCGTGGAACATTTAGGGCAAAGCAATAACATCTCCACTGAAACAAGCTGGTGAGAGACCTTTCACCTGAAAAGTTACACAGAGCATGATTATACTAGAGACAAACTAACAATTTCATGTATTTCATTATGTAGTCACTGTATTGTTTTGTCTATTTTTCAGGGCCAAATACGTGAGCACTGAGTTGGGAATTCGTGAGCGCTTATTTGTCGGGGTTCTCACATCCAAAAATACCCTCAACACTTTGGCTGTGGCCGTCAACCGCACCATCAGCCATCACCTGGACTTAGTCATCTTCTTCACCGGGACACGGAATCGCAAAGTACCCCACGGAATGTTTGTTGTATCCCATGGCGATGAACGGCAAATCTGGAACATGTACCAAACCGTAAAATACATCCTAGACCATTACATCACAGAATATGATTGGTTTTATTTGGTGCAAGATGACGCGTACATCGAAGCGGATCGTGTCAAAGAACTGGTGGAGCATCTTAGTATGGACAGGCAGCTGTACATGGGGCGTCCAGCGGAGTTCATAGGTGGAGAGATGGAGGGAAAGTACTGCTATGGGGGGTATGGGTTCCTCCTATCGAGGACGTTACTGCTAAAACTACAGCCATTTTTGGAGAATTGCAGGAATGACATTCTGAGCGCCAGGCCCGATGAGTGGCTGGGGAGATGTATTATCGATTACACCAGCATCAACTGTGTCAGCCAACATGAGGTAAGCTTACTTTTAGTACCTTGAATCCATTCATACTAGTCATGGTTTGAGCTTACTTTAACCTTAAAGTAGACTGGGTTTGTTGTAGTCCCAGTCTAGTCCAGGTCTAAGTGTAATATATTATCAAGTCCTTCTTTAGTTCTTGTTCAGATCTACTCCAGACACAATGTAGACCTGGTTATGTTCTGGTTAACAGGTAAGACCCAGCAGTGTTTCCTAACCAGAGGTATGGGGACCCCTCGGAGTTCAAGAGCACTCACTGTGGAGTGAATAGTGGCAGATTGTTAAAAAAATCTTTATTCGAATAAAGATTTTCTTTGTATTAACTGTTACATCCTTGAGAACATTTTGTGGATTTTGGACATAGTCATTAAACTAAGAAAATATAATCGTAATAATAGACAATATATTACTAAACAGATTTGCCTAGTGGCAAGTTGGGGAGTACTTGGAGTATGACGGAAAGCTTAGGGGGTACTTGAGACAAAAAAGCTGGGAACCATGGGCTGTAGTCCACGTTTTATTCAGTTTTATCCTGCTTTAAGCTTGGCTAAAGGCTGTTTTTCAATGTAGTATCTTTTGTTCATACTAATGTGTTTTAGCGAACTGATAATAATGCCTTGTTATTTCGAGACTTGCTAAATCTCCTCAGTGAGCCAATCAGGGTTCTGCTCTGGAGGATCGCTGTGCACAGTCAATCGTTATGAATCGGACAGCTGTGGAAAATATCAGCGTGGGAGTCCTATTTTCCCCCTAAAACAAACAGCTGACGTCTAACTGCGCCCTTGGGATCAGACTAAGCACAAAACGGACTTAATGAAGTAGATTCACTCCAATTATGCAGTAGTAGTTGCTCTCATAAGCAGTAGCAGTGAGAAGTAGTAGAAGCTATAGTTTGTAGTACCTCCAAATAATACCATTGACTTCTATAATATTTTGGTCTATTGTCAAGTCTGGACCACATACTATGAATGGTTGCAAGCTATAGTAGTCAACCTATTATCATATCATATTATTCCTAGTAAAAGTATTCAAGTTATAGTATTGTAAGCACAAAGTTAGAAGAAAATAATTTCACAATTGAATTGTGAAAAATGGTGACGCATGAATTTGTTTGTTAGATATAACTAATACATGCAGTTGCATTGTTCTTTTTATGAATGAATCAAAGCAGTACTTATCTAAACATTATTACCACTTAATTGGTAACAATGTAATACAATTGTTCTTTTAGCCACAACAGCTAACATCTTTCCTCCCAGGGATGCACAAATCCCAAAAATAATAAAATGGGTAATTACAACACTTGCACATGTACGGTATTTGTATTATAGGCTAGATTTCTAATACCCCTTGGCCCTTCTTTACCCCTGCAACGAATAGGTAAACAGGGCAGTGGAACACACAGTTTAACACGGGTTCAATGGTGTGAAAATCCCCTGTGGGTCAACATGCACTGGTCCTATAATGTCATTAGTACTAAGGGTTAAACATGTTCAGGCCTGATCGCTCCAGTGCCCTGTCATGCAATGCCCCCCTTTTGCGTGGTTGTAGTTTCCTGTTAGCGTGCGTCATACTAAAGTTCAAGAAGTTTCAAGGAGTTTGAATAGGTGAAAAGCTGTGTAAAAGTCTATATGACAAATACTTTTATGCCTGCTTGTTTAATGTGCGTGTGGATAGTCCTTATATAGAACTGGCTTAGTCGTAGACCCTGTGGTTTAGTCCTGGATTTTCAGTCAGCCTTATTTGACAGTCTTGTGAGAAAATGCATCCTGATTTCATGATTATACATAGTTATTGACACATCATAAAAAGTAGTGAAATCCTTAATTTACTGTTGTTTAAAATGCTTAAAGGTCCCATATTACTCTGTTTCTGATCTATGGCATGTGGTAATACAAGTGCTACACTCCATTTTAAACTCTACACACCTTCACTGGAATCATTTGAATAATTTCAGCTCTGGAATTGCCCATTTCTACTGAACAAAAGGTAAAAGGTAGCTGTTAAGTTGAAAACTACCAGTACATGACATCACAAGGTGGAACAGAGCATTTTGAGCTTTGGAAATATAGACTGACTTATAATAAAGGATTATACAAAGATATGCAAATGAAAAACATGACTCTGGGTATATTTCTGAGGAGGTAACAACATTATAACATGGCTTAATGCTCACAAGAGTCAATTTTGCATAATATAGGACCTTTGATATTTGATTACCCTCTCTCCAGTATGTGACCAGCTGTATGAAATGGTTTAGTTCAGGTCAAGCTGTATTGAATATTGTCCTGGGTTAGCCTCTCTGGGTTAGTGAGTCCTGGACTTTAGCTTTGTTGATATTTTGAGTATGTCCCTTATTAAGTGTTCTTTGTTCATTTGTCCTTTGAGTTTGAAAACACATTTGCACAGTATCAAATTGAAAAGGTAAAATGTTGACACACTGATTGTGCATTTTAAATAAATAAAACATTTGAATAAGTTTGACCTTGTTTTTTAGTTTTGCTCCACCTCTGGTTTAATCATTGTTTTAGACCTGGTTTATACCTGGTTTTAACCTTGTCAAGATTTGGTTCATTCATTGCCTATTAGTTCTATCGTGGTTTCGTTTCAGATCTGGTTTTATCTTGCTTTGTTCCTTATATAGTGCTGAAATGATCATGATTTACCTCTTCCTCATTACTGTATGTATTCAATATGACATGTGCTGGAGACATCTACTGTATTTTGCTCCCATTTTTGCCTGAACCAAAAGGCGAGAGGAACCATCTTGTTATACGTGAGTGAGAGAGTTGCATGGTTAAACTAATGTGCCCCCAAGAAGTTTGAAGAGCTCCAGCTGAGGACAGATAAGGGGGTGGAGGGGGAAGTTAACAAGCCAGGCCTTAAGAGCAAAACAAAACACTGGGCCTCACATCAATTTCCTCTTAGAGACAACAGTGATGACAATTAGACACACACAAAGCGTCTGAATGTCCAACCACACAAGCTGGAAGACATTGGCTAACACTTGTCACAGAAAGGCCAAAGGAACAATCCTATTCTTTTAATAGCAGCATTAGACTAGATTCACTTTTATAAGCACTCAGTCTCCTTATACAGTACCAGGCTAGAATCTTAAGCAGTTAATTTTAGCCAGGGTATCAGAGAGGTTTATCAGGAGAACTGTTGTCATATGATTGTGACACAATTATTATAAAAAGACAATGTATAAATATTTGTTCAAATGAGTTGCAGCTCTAGTTTAATTATTATCTGGGTATCTGAAGGCAGTGACTTTGTTAACGCGCACACCAAAATAGGATTATTATCTGATTTGTTGACCTTTAAGATTATTTTGACCTGCAAACATCAAATGTGATGATATGACAAATCTGATGGACCACAATTCGAAAGAAATCAGATTACTCATATCAGATTTAGCTGTTTACATGTCATTTAAATAATCTTTTAACTTAAAAAAAATCTGGTAATAATCTGTTGAGTGTGCATGTAACTGCAGCTACTGATCCTGCAAATGCTTTTTATTTATATATACCGTAAAGTGTATAGTTAATATCTTGTAGTTGCAAAGGGTGTCGAAGATCAATGTTATGAATAATCCTTATGTAGTCAGCCTATCACTACTATTACTTCTACCCACTGAAATAACTAAAAGAAATCCAACAATATAGCTAATAAGTATAGCTTTCTCACACAAATTTTGGCACTGCTCCGCTTTGTATGCAGAAGACCAGTATCAACTATCGCCTTAATCGGATCCGGTTGTATTTTGGTACTTGCTCTTAGTGTAGTCACAAAACATACAAACATTCGTAAAACAAGAAAAACTCCAGGAAAGCTCCAAAACACTGACAATAAAAACCTCATTGTCCTTCCAAAATACACCCATGTCTGCACTTTACTCTACAATTATGGTCCAGCCTCCATGTTTGGAGTGGAAACGAGCCCAGAAGTACTGCCTAGATAGGATGTAACTTTCAACTGTAAGAAAGTCACCATAACAAAGTTAGCTTGTAATAACATCAGGTATGTTTCTGTCATGCCCTAAGTGCCCAAGAATGAATGGAGGTCTTTGTGTTTGTATTCTCAGGGACTTCACTACTACCATTTTGAGCTTGAGAAGAATTCAGACCCCAGCAAGGAGGCGAGTGAGGAGTTCAAGAGGGCACTGACAATCCATCCAGTGTCCGAGCCAGAGCAGATGTACCGTCTTCACCGCTTCTTCACCCAGCTGGAGCTACAGAGGACTTACGAGGAGATCGCTAAGCTGCAGGTAAGCTGATTTCACTGTGTGCCCAGTCAAAGAGTTCACAACGTCACACGTAATTCTTGTTACTACTATAGTTTGAATGTCAAAGGGGAATCGCAAAGGTTAGTCAAGTAAAAATAGCTTGATTAAAAAATGTTGCAATTGTAGAAATAAAAAAAATGTATTATGACAACTGGGTTGCATGAAATAGAATGAAACACAGGTACTATTCCTCAAATTAAGTAAGACTACTGTTCAAGGTGCTGTACCTGATTTTACTGTCTTATAAATGTGAAACTTTTTAAACAGTTTGTAGCTGTCTAAATGTATTCTTCCACAATAAGTTTATAAGCACTTTACACAACTTTCAGAGGCTAGAGTAGAGCAGAGTTTAACTGTGATGGTAATGCTAACAATTACTAGCCTGCTAACATCGCACCAGCCTTGCTTCCTGGTTCACAGCTGATAAAACGTCTACATGCTAGGCTAACACATGTTAATTACCTACCTTTCATGTACAATCCATTCAAAAAACCCATGAGCTTTATCTTTGTATTTATCTAAATTTTTTTTGTTTTGTCCACAGGCAGAGATCAAGAACGTGAGCGTGGAGGCGTTCGAGGGGAACCGTAGCGCCCACTGGCCTATAGGGGTCACTGCACCATTTGAGCCCAAAACGCGCTTCGAGGTCTTGAGCTGGGAGTACTTCACTGAGGAAGAGATCTACTCGTGCGTGGATGGCTCTCCCAAATGTGAGCTGAAAGGCATCGATCACATGGATGTTTTGGACGTAATTGAAGTCGCATTGGCCGAACTAAATAAGAAATACATGCCTCTAATTCATATGAAGAAACAAGCTTTGATTAATGGCTACAGAAGATTTGACCCAATTCGCGGTATGGAGTATATGTTAGACTTGCAGCTAGAAGTGGAAAGCCAAAAAGGTCATAGCCAGTCAATCACCAAGCGGGTTCACCTAGTTCGACCACTGAGCAAAATCGAAATCATTCCTATGCCTTACGTTACCGAGGCAACGAGGGTGCATATCATTATACCGCTCACAACGCAACTCAAAAATTACGTTACGCATTTTCTTGAAGTTTTTGCCACCAATGCCTTCGAAACCAGCGAGAATGCAGTGTTGACGTTCTTATTTATTTACGATCCCGTGGAGGCGCAACAGGTAAACCAAAATGACATCTTTGCAAGTGTGAAGACTCAGATAACAACGCTGGAAAGGAAATACCCCACGATAAAGATTCCGTGGATAAGTGTGAAGACGGAAACACCATCGCAAATCAAGTTCATGGACATAATTTCAAAAAAGCACCCAGTTGATACCCTCTTCTTTTTAGCTAGCATCAACTCAAATATCAATTCTGAATTTCTCAACCGATGTCGCATGAACTCAATAAACAACTGGCAAGTGTTTTTTCCGATACATTTCCAGGATTACAACCCAGATGTGGCCTATCACAACCAGCCTTACCCCACCACGATCGATTTGGTCAAAGACGCTGGACATTTTGACCGCATGTCTTTCGATGAAGCCTGCTTTTACAATTCCGATTACATGGCGACGCGAACTCAAATGGTAGCGGACGTCCAAGAGAATGAGGAAATTTTGGAGATGCTGGATATTTACGAGATGTTTGTGAAGTACTCCAGTTTGCACGTTTTTAGGGCCACCGAGCCAGCGCTACATCAGCAGTACCGCTACGAAAGCTGCAACCCGCGGCTCAGTGAGGAGATCTATCACAGATGTGTGCAAAGTAACTTGGAGGGTTTGGGTTCACGCTCCCAGCTTGCTATGCTGCTATTTGAGCAAGAACAAGGCAATAGCACATGAGGATGGCTCGTAAAAACTGCATCTCCTGCCTCTCTAAAATGGGTGACAGTGGCTTTTATGGCCTCCTGGAATTTAAGAACTTGATATGAACATGTGAGACCACTGGAAAAAACATCTTTGTCCGAGAATGAACTTTGAACTGGAAGTGGCTCACACACTCATTATTCTAAATTGCAGCAAAAACTGATGGGATGGTTTAAGAGACAGAACGAAATGCAGTATCTCGACTTAATGTTTACAGTGTTCAGTAATAATAGTTTGATCCCATATGATGTGTGAGCGATCCTGTGACCACTCCAGATCCGAGCAGTATATGGTTCTATAGTTCATTCAGATTCTATGGAAACACCAGCAGGACAAAAAGGACGCTTTCAAGTTCTCATTTCACAAGTTGGTTTCATTCAACTCTTCACAGTAGCATTAGCATACAGAGGGCTCAGTAAGCTTGTCTGCTGTAAACCAATGAACAAAACACTATAAGGTTATTTTAAGTGAAAGTTCCTCCGGTATGCTTTAATGATGAACACTACAAAAGCAAAGGAATGGCATATATTTCTTCGTACGTTGCACAAGTTTGCCTTCAGGGCATCTGGCTTGTTACAATCATTTATGAGCTTAGCCATTTACAAGTTGCCTTTAATGAGTCCGACTTTCTGGACATTTATTTATTTAATCACAGGCAAGAACAAAATGAAAGCAAATAATGCTCATGCTATGTGGTTAAGCACTGTTACATGTCGTGGGAGAACAAAATGGGATTTGTGACAACCTTATATTTTTGTTAAGGTGAATGCACGTGATCCTTAATTTCAACATGCAATTTACTCAAGTGCCTTTCTAGTGTACAAGCATTGCATGGGGCAGTATGGGGGGTCACACTCTCAGATGGGGGCCAGAGCCAGTCTTTTTGTAGGAATTATTTACTATTTAAATATAGGAAAAGTGAAAATAGGAAATAAATAGGAAAGTGAAATCTGATCATTATGTCATTGAGAGGGTTGAAGATCCTGCTTTATTTATAAAACAAACCCATAGCAGCATTAGTCACCTGGCCTGGCCCCATCTGAATGAACCCCACAGGCCTGTAGAATGTGGTGATGCCTGAGCAGCTCCTCTGTCTGAGGTGTATGAGGCCTCAGTCTTTACCTGCTCCAGGTGTGTCAAATATTCAGGAGTGAACTCATGAAGCAAAGGTACTGTAAAAGAGTTACTTATGAGATCAGTTTGAAAGTACAAACTGTTTTTCACATGAGCAGGTGTGGCTCTTTTGTACCTTTTGTGCATTCAGAGATTTATTTCCAAAGTGTTGTGGATTGTATTGAAGACTTTGTAAGTCAATGGTGTTATTGTCCTGCGAGGGCCGCTTCAGCAGTGGAGGCGCTTTAGTTGCAGTGAAATTGGAGCCTTTTTACTGAGTTTTACTGAGTGTCATTGAAGGCTTGTCAACCATAATGTGCAATATTACCACAACTGGACGTCCCAACCAGGACAGGACCCAAATCTTTGTGACGTTTGCTGCAATGAACAGCGCGTATATGAGACGCACTGTTCATGTTAATTTAAGATTTCAGTTTGAGTGAATACACTGTAATGTTGTGGCGGGACCTATTTAATGTATTTTTCTGACACAAGACACTTTTCACCAATGTTATTTACTCTATTTAAGTTGAATTGGATCAAAGTGTATGTTGGAAATGTGACATTAACTGTGGTGGTCGTGGGCTGTACTTTGCTGTGCAGAGGTCAAAACATTGAGTGTCTGACTTTTTAAATAGGACTTTCTGGTAACACTTAATTTTATAGTCCACACATTAATGAGCTGTTATCATTGTAGTTTGTGGTTAATTAGTTTTTACTGAATTTACAGTAAAACACCCATTCTCTGTAACCACCAGTCTACCTTTAATTTGCACTTTCCCCACTAATCTCTTAACGTCTATGCTGTACTTCCCCCTGTATACGCCTGATAAACTTTTTTTTTTTTTTTTTTAATTTTTTTTAAGACTTCAGCTTTATTATGGGTTTGCTTTGCTTTGCTGTGCTGTGATCCATATGGAAATAAGGTAGATTTTTCTCTCTCATTTGTTTTAGAATATTTTTGAATTAGCTACTTGTTACTCTGTGGACTGTAAACCAAATTGTTACCAGGTTTTTAACGCATCTCTTCTTGGAGATCAGCTGAGTGAGTGTTCTGTTTGTCGATGTAGTATGAATGTTTTTATGCATTTTACTTGTTACACAAATCTCCGAACCACTGTGAACAAGATGGCGGCAATAAAATGAAGTTATTTTGGTGATTTTTCTTTGTTTAAAATTGCCTAATACTGTTACAACCGCCATCACTGAACCAATGTTACCAAACTTATCTGTCACTTCTTAATGAATTGTGTAGATCTTGAGACACTCTGCACTAATCTGATATTTTATAGACATTTTTTTATTTAGTTTTTGGAGTCGTTTGAACAAATGTGTATTCTGTTGTCTTTGTGCATTTGTCCTTTTGACCTTGAAAATCCAAATGTATTTAATTTTCACATAATAGGATTATTGTTGTTGACAGGTTAATTCATAGATCTACATGTATATTTGTACATGGGATGTTATTTTAATGTTATTCGGTTTACATTGTTGGATGGGTACTTGTATAACCAAAGCAATATTTGAAATTACTGTTTGTCACGTTGAATACATGCTGTACTTCCCAATGAACTGTGAATTATAATTTTTTAATAAATTGTTTTTATAAATATATTTTCCTGATGTTTATGTTGCGGTCCGCAAACCAGTGGAAGCTAAGCAGGTCTTAAGCAGATGATCTGATCAAAACTCCAAACCAGGACTGAACTAAGACTTAAAAGTTAATTACACCACAGTTAAACAAGAACGTCTTTACACCCTCAAAACCAGGGTTTTTCATTCTTACGTTCAAGTCCTGATCTGACCCATAGGTGTCAGTAGAAGCGCACGTTTAGCCCTGTCCATTTCTGCTTAGGTGAGGTGCGCTCCTGATGATCTACCCCTGCTTGCACCTCCAAACCCAGAAAGATCTGACTTTTTCCACCTAAAACGCCTTAAAAGTCCTTTGCACTTAGCATTCCTGCCCATGAGGTATTTATTTCTGTTGTCTGGGCTGGGTAAAAACAGGCAAAAGCGCTGCAAACCTAAATTATAGCTTTAGTTATTTCAGGGGTCCTTATGCAGCGGCCCGAAGCATGCTGTAAAACCACAAAGTACAGAGCAGCCGGGAGCTAATTGCAAGTCATCATTTTGTACTTGGTTTTTACATAGATCTCAGGACTTTCTCCTCCCACACGGCTGCAAAGTTGTTTCAAGTCTCTGGAGGACGACAGCTGCCAGTTTGGGTTCACCTGAGAGGTTACATAGTTTTTGGCCCCAACAGCCTCTGGAAACACCGCTCACATGTCGTGGAGAGAGTGCGTCACTTTGGGGCTGTGCTGTCAAACTACACTCACGCTTTATTGTAGCTGTGTGTATTGTAGGCCTATGTTGTTTATAGATCATGGATCTCTTGGTATGCCCTAAACAAGGTGAATAAGTACTTGAATGCAAAATTTAGGACAACAGGGAAAAAAATGGTTTTGGGTAAGACTCTTGTCTAGAGACTTAAAGATGCACTGTGTAACTTTTTGGTTGGGGTGTCTGTCACCTGCTTGTTTTTATGGATATATGTCATTGCTCTGCCTGGGGTGTTCCACAGTACGATATTAAACAGCTCTTCCTTACATTTATTAAATTAAGTGCTTTTATAGCTCAAAAATACCTAAAAAAGGGACGACGTGTATAATACAACATATAAACATATATAAATACACTTTTATTGGCTCATGTTCCTTCATCTTTTGAAATTTGCATTTCAAATGATTCATGCATGATTGAGTAATCCTGTATTGTGCTGCAGTTGAGACTTAAGGGCTTAGGAAATCTGCCCAGTTTTGTACTTGTGATTATTAAAAAAATTCAAACTCAGGTTATACATGTGGGGTTCAATGTCGTGTAATCATTTTGAACAGGAAGTTAATGAACTAAACCTGAATTGAACTGGGACAAAACCAGGACCCAAACAGGACCAAATTGGGACAAATGTGTAACCCTGCTTAAGAAAACCCACAGTGCCAGTAAGAAAATTCTGAATAGAAAACACTGGTTTTATCAATCTAAACTTTAATAGTCATTGTATTTCCCATATCTCACATTTATAAAATCTGTTGTAACAGAAGAAATAATCACAATTTCACATTGCTGTACAAAATGTCAATGCAGTTTGCAATACTGCAGCTGGCGTCCATTTAATTCCACATTTCCTCATATGAACAGTCGTTTGTATCACCCTGCATCCTTCTCTTCTCAAATCACAATATGTCAGACATGTAGTGGTGTACACTTAATTAGTACAGACATAAGTTGGTGGTTCAGTCGCTTATCACTGTGTGTTGACCTTGTGTCCTTGGGTAAGACACTTGACCTACGCTTTCATGCTTCAGTTTAAACAATCCTGAAACTCACTCAGTGACTCACTTAAAAAATAAACTAAAATCTAAAAAAAGTATTAGGACTTAACTCAGAACTAAAAACCAGGAGTAGATCAGGGCTAGAACATGACGTAAATAGTTCCAAAAATCCAAACACAAGTGAATTGGATTGATGGTGGTTAAAGTAACAGCCGCACAGAGCTATAAAAGGAATAGACCTACAGTAGAGAGGAGACAGGAGCTCAGATCAGAGAAACCAGAAGAATCTCAGGAATGTCAGCTACATGTTGTCACGCTGGGTCGTCCCATCAGTGCAGGACAGAGGACAGACCTGCTTCTCTCCCCCTCTCAAACCCTCACCACGGACTCCTGCAGCCTTCCCACATGGATCAAATCAACGTTTGTAAAGTTATGGTTACAGGACAGTTCTTATATGTATAGGCTACTGTTTTAAAGTGCACATGATAGATTTTCACGTTTTTCTTATTTTGACATCAGTTAAGTGGTAGTGGGAAAAAGTTGTGAAAACATTCTAATCATAGCTGCAATTTAGGTTTGGCTTAAGAGTTAAGGAATTACCTCGTATTGTATGTCGTATGTGTTGCCCATACACTTAAAATGTAATTATAGACAGAGAAATAATATAAAATAATGGGCTAGTTTCTAGTAAAATCTGAAATATAACTGTTAACTGTTGTTAACTATGCTTTAGTCAAATTGATCTGTTTTATGCATTTGCTCATAAGAGAGTTGCTTTCATAAGAAAGCTTTTCCATGATTTTAAATTCATGACTTATTTTACGACACAACAACTTGTCTAAACACTTTAAAGTGGCTGACTGAACTAAAACATATGGGCAGTGTCTCAACAAAATAAAATGAAAATATCCTTTGCATACCACACTTTTGAACTTACATGAAAGAGGGTTTAATTTTTACTGTTTACGAAAGCACATAGTTAAGCATGTCTGTGGCAATGTTCCTGTCTGCTGCTTATGACAGGAGTATTTGGATATTGCAAGGAATAAATAGGATTTAAATGTTATGAGTCTTTCTTTTACTTAATTATACAGCTTTTGTTTATGTCAAATTGTTATTAATGATTTGTTACTATCTACTACTAAACACTGTGGTTATGCTCCAGTTTACTGTCCAAAAAGATAAGGGAGAAATAGGGTTTCTCCTTAAAATGTGTCAATAATTTCCCAGGAATAAAAATGATTGCAAACGCATTATGGCATTATGAGGCTAGGGATGAGTTGCCTGGTAAATCCAGACTGAAATCCTCTGTGTACAGTGCGCTCACCACTCCCTCAGGACAACCTCAGACAGAGCCAGGCAATCAGGTTTGTTCATATCAGAAGAATCAGTATGGCATAGACAATCTCACTGGTCATGTATTTAAAGAAAATCAAACTTCTATAATGTCATATTAATACTGCGCAATGTTATAGTTTTCCTTTCTTTTTTTTATACATAAACCACCACGTTTGTTTTCATACAGACAGATCACGCATTTCTCTGATTGTCTTATCTGCCTGTCAAACATACCCATCTGAAATTTGGGGGAAAATATTGGAAAAACATTCTGTAAGATCACATGCCTTATCTGCCTGTCAAACACACCCATCTGAACTTGCCGGAGATGTAACCGAAGCCCAGACTACACTTCTTTGTATAAGAAAAAAAATACGTTTGGTCAGGTCATACTCGGGAATTTTAGGGAAAATATTGGAAAAACATCCTTAATATTACAGACCACCCCTTTAATACTATAAGATCATATGCCTTATCTGCCTGTCAAACACACCCCCTCTGAACTTGTGTTGATGTAACTTTGACCCAGACTACACTTCTTTGTATAGAAAAAAAAATGTAGTTTTGTCTGGTTAGGCTCGGGAATTTTTGGGAAAATACTGGAAAAATATCCTTAATATTATAGGCCACCCCTTTAATGCTATAATAAGATCATGGGGCTTTACTGTCTCACCCAGCCCTCCTTCCCCTCTGTGTGTGTCTCAAGACGGGGGGCTTCAATTCCGGATGGCACGGGAGCAGATTGTTATGCATGGCCAGTACAGGATGCCATCAGAGCTTGTGATTGGGAACCTTTGGAAAATGTCAAAGTGACACATGATTACGAATATTAAACAGCCATGTAAAGCCCATGATTACTGGATAAAAAGAGCAGAGATGACACGTGGGAGCCATCAGGAGACTGTCCTCATGGAAATAGAATATGAATACAGGTCTATGTGGGCAAATTACCACAGAAATGATGGTGGCATTTGTAAACATTACATGGAAAGAGTGATAAGCTATAGACAATTCATTATATTTGACTGTGAGACAAACATATATCAGTGTAATTAAACAAAAAGACAAAAAAAAAAAAAAAGTAAAGCAACACCATGTAACTTTCTGAAGGAAATAGAAAGTTAAAACTATACTTCAGATGTTTCACCAGGGAGATAGACAGGTTTATTTTAAGCCATACTCTGGAATATTACAGCCAACGGAACCACGTTTCTGTGTAAACAAGCAGGAAAAGACTCTCTTCCAGATCAAATAAGTGTCAGGGTAAGGGCATGTTTATCAGTGGAATAAAAACATCCAAATTGAAAAGTGCTTTTATTTTAGTCTAAAAAAAAAAAAAAAAAAAAAAAAAGAAGTTACATGGTGGGGCTTAAATTTACAGAATACTCAGACAAAATCACTGCACACTCAACACTAAATCCAAAGACAGACACACAAAATCAGGTATCATTTGAGTTTAACTGAGTCAGTTGTTTCCTGACCCTGTCACTACAGGAAGTAAAGGTAATATACTGCATGTTTAGACAGAGCTGGACCACACAGGAACTGAGGAACCTTCAATATTGTATCAGCTTTTTTAAACTTTAAGTTCAGCATGTTATTGATCTTATTCATATTCTACAATGGCACACTACAAAAAGTAATATTTAAGTAAGTTCAAATCACTCAAATTATGAATTTAACTTGATTTGAGTAGATTTGAGTAAAATGATCTGCCAGTGGAATAATGTTAATTTAAATTTATTATTCAAACAACATAAGATTTAGTTTCTTATTTTAAATGCAGTTGTTTTTCTTATCTTTAGTGTAACCATATGTATTTTCTTATTTTAAGTCCGAAATGGATCGTTACATTGATAGATAATTTTACATTTCAAGTGGAATTTACTCAAATCAAGATAACATTTTCATAAGTAATTCTAACTTGGCAAGATTTTACTTTTTGCAGTGCATGATGTCATATTTCCGAATGAGGGACAAGAGCCAGTTTCTCCTTTTGATCATGTATTTTCATGAGAATAATATCCAAATAAGAAATCCACAAATGTTGAACGGAACATTACATTTATTTTAGTAAGGCCCTCAAACCTGTTGTAAAGCCACTATTTTCACATTATAATATAGTCTGCTGTGATCAGTCAACCCAACAGTCAATGCAAAGGTAGGACTGGCTTTGTGTTATAGGCAACATGGACTGCATTAGTCAGTCAAATTGCTTTTGCTTAGGGCAATCTACAAAAGTAACCTTAAATCAATATATTATGTCATCTTTTTTCCCCATTTGATTATTTTATGTTGATCCAAAGCGATTATAATGTATATATTTTATAATTAACATAAATATATATAATTTAACATACATTTAGACTGGAGATGACATAATATATTTATTTAGGGTCATTTTTGTGTCTATATATGCCATGTTTGTAGTAATTTTTGTTACATTGCACAAAACCAAAAGCTAATACATAAATCTAAAGAATTTTGAGTGACTCGCACAAACAAAAACATATTTTTACACAGAGGCAAGGTTCAAATGTGGTCAATGCAGAAAAGTAAACAAGATGGTAGAAATAGCTGTTGTTGTGTCTGTACCAGGAACATGTCCAAATGCAGCAGAAATGTCTGTCCCAAACACCACAGAGCCCAGAATAAAACCTGTAGGTGTAGTTATAATAAGATGTGTATTTGTTTGGTCCAGCTGTCGCCTCTGCCACCAAAGTCCAAGTCTGTAGTAAAAGCAGGACTTCACAGGAGCTCTTAAACATGTGGGCTCAGGGTCTGGACTTGTAAAGAGACTTATGGCTGTACTACACACTCACCTCTGCCACTAATATGAGACAGATGACAGTGATTTCATTGTCGGGCCGGGCATTCTGAACTGTCATTTCCGTTGGCTCTTAAAACTGTGGTCTATCGCGCCCTCCCTTTGAGGTTTATGCAAAGCAGTAACAGCATTATGACCTCCGGAGCAATGTTTAAAAGAGATTTTTTTCAGTATAGGTCAAATAGTGGTCAAATGTGGTTATAATATCAAAATAATTAAGAATTTATTGTAATAAAAATTTGACTGCTTGAATTTTAATGAAAGGGTGATTACTATTTCATATTTGTTCTGTAATCAGTGATGAAGCATTCATATTTTTAGACTAGTCTGTCAGGTGGGACAAGGATGGGTTGTCATTAGATCCACTGGTGGATTGGGGTCACTGAAAAACGAGTATCCAGTCACTGTTTTACCAACCACATAAGGCGTAAGCACTGTGTAACTTTTCTGGTGGAAGGTACATCACCTGCTCGTCTCCATGGAGATTTTATTATTTTAGTATGAAGGTATATTACACAGTATGGCATTAAACATATGTATTTTTCATAGAGATGTAATCCCACATAGTGAGAATGCATCTTTTTCAACGCATATTTTAAGCAATAAAAACACATGAACAAATTCAAGATAGATACATTTAATTCCTTACTGTGAACATTCCAGGCAATAACACGGCAATCCCCCAGCAATCCTCTACCTGAAAAGTTACAAAGTGCAGCTTTAAGTCCATATAAACACAGGGTTGAACTGGGAAGTGCATGGAAAAACAGAATGCAAATACTCATGTGGCATGTATGTCATGTTATGGCATATGGTTTCATAATTAAAATCATACAACCATATTGTAAATGATTCACCTTTTGGTCCAGCCCCAGCCTTACTAGACTCAAAACCTATGCAATCACAGGCACACAGGACTACTATGGTTTATAAATGTAATCTTCAACATATAAATGAAAATGAACATTCAAATATATTACATTTTCTTATGAGCTACTCTTGTAAATGGCTTTTCATGTTATATCCTGGAGACACATTTAAACTGGCAGAGGGCTGAGCCTGAGCAGCTCCCCTCTTGACTTCCAAATTTGTTTACATTACCTCTTGGGGACTGCTGCAATCCGTCCACAGAAGGAACTCAAAATAGGATGTGTGTACGAGACTCCACTGCTGGCTCTGCGCTGGAGAGATGAGTTAGCAAAATATAAATCAAAGTTTGTTATTGCTTATGTCAGCATTAAGTATGACCCAACAGCATTTTAGATACGTAGAAAATATGGAGCTTCACTCATGTACCATTGCTTAAATAAACAGGGAAACTGTATGTGAAAATTAATTACAAAGAAAACATAGCACATACAAGTCCATTATTGTCAGTGGTGCAGATATAAGGTTGATGATTGGCAGTCTGTAGGTTGTGTGTAAATAGGAATTGCTACAATCGTGATTGCTATTGTCATATAAAAATCCTCTTCTAAAATTTATTAAAAGTAATATTACATAAGTTAGGCATTATTATATGAACAGAATATAAACAACAAACATTATAACAGAGGTTTTTAGACTTTATGTACAGGTACAATGCTACTCTCTAACACCTGAATCACGGACCAGACATAGTGTAATAGATGAGGCCAGATCTTCAACTATGGTCAAACAACTCAGTATTTCTCAAACTGGTCTATGGAGTATGATGGGGCTCAATTTAATTTTTATTTTTATTTCAAGACAATATAATCCACTGCCAAGAAGGTACTCTTTTAGGATGTGCTGTTGTATTATTGTTCTATTGGAAAGATAAATAATGTGAAGTGCCATAAATGATTCACATTATGGCTACGGGGTTAGGGCCACTCAACATTTTCACAATACTGTATGATACAATTTAAATAAATGTCCCAAAAATAAAAAAATATAAAAAAAAAAGCTTGATACGTTGTCAGAGATATGAAATACAAGATTAAGAACGTTTGTGGGATTCGATTCAGCACCATTGCATGTTAGAGCCAAACATAGGTGGAAATGGTGGAAAAGGTTTCAAATGTTATCTGGAAATGTTTATTTTAAATCAGGATGTTGATTGCTATCCGGAAGCCATTTTCAGTCTGAAGGTACTGGTGTGAGGAGCTATAGAATTTATACTGCCCAAAGGGTAGAGGAGATAGAATAGCTCTGACTTACTGGAGGAGTTACCTTGCCCTGGTCTTGTTTACCTGCCCTGTACAGGACCCAGAAATTAGTCAGATGCCAGATGAAGTGTTGTAAAGAGGGACGAATGAGAGATTACATTTGAGGAGGAAATTCATTCGACAAATGTGAGACATGGATTGAAATCTGCTAATTCCAGTGCTGTTTAACATTGCAGAGGTGGACCAACGCCTTGACGGAGGATTACACTTTGCAAGTCCTTCTAGAGTTTCTAATTATACACATAAATTCTAAAATCTGCTCATATTTTTTATGATGCCCACTACTGAGCCCCAACCCACCAGTTGAGAATCACTGTTTGAAATAACCCTTCTCTGGATGAATGCAACACGAGCTCAAGTATTTGTAGCTTGTTTACAATAGAAAGTGATAATATTATATCATTAAATAATTACATAATTTCCGATGTGTTATGGCTGGGTATGGTACAGTGTATTGAAGAAGGAGGTAAGTCAGATACAGACAAAAATATATTGTCACCGTTGAAATTCTGAATAAATAAACCATACTTTCCTTGTCAGGAGCAAGGTGACATGCAGTCCTCCTTTTGTCCCTGTATCGTGATCATGTACCAAAACAAAATTGGCCCAAAAATCACAAAATCTCCTCATTAGTTTGAGTTCCCATCCAGATTGGAGAGAGTTGTGCCTACATTTGTTTCATAAGTGATTTGTTAGCAGCACAAGTTTGATGTTTGACTTTGGCTGTAGCTTAACACCGAAGACGGCAAAAGATATTTACGTAAGTTCTTTTTTGGGTATCTTTTGATGTCCCCAGGTCCAGGATGGTCTATTGTGGTTCTAGCAGGCAAAGTCCTCAAACACCCCGTGTCGCCCCGTAGAGTGGTGGGGGTGTGGGATGGGGTGGGGCTGTTGGTGGGGCAAATTTTGCGGGTGGGGTATGGCTTGTGAATGGGGCATAGGTGCTGGATGGGACATTACTTGTGGAAGGGCTACTGCCTTTTGGTGTGGCACTGCTTGCGGGAGGGGCACTGCCTTTGGGTGGGGCAGTTGCTGGGGGTGGGGCAGTTGTTGGGGGTGCGGGTGGGGCATTGGGTGGTGATTCAAAGGCAGGATTTGGTTGGCGTATGCTCCTTCAGGATGGCTCCGCGTGTCATTGGGTTCCTGTTGAGAGATAAGTGAGAGGTTAAGGGATAATGATTCGTTACAGCACAAGACAGTTGTTTAGTCTTTCCAATGAGGGTGTGGTAATCTCACATAAAACAGGGGAACTTCCAGCATTTTTATCTTTCATTTTGACTTTACAAGGCCACAGTTAGAAATTTGAACAGGCTGACAACTTCAACACGTACGTTAACATACAAACTTTTACATTTTTGTATTAAAACCACATAAAATTAACCACTTTACTACTGTCTAACATGAAGATTTAACATGGAGAATTTATCCCCAAAATGTGAGGACAAAATCTATTTATCGTCATGTTTTTCTAATTGATTAAAGGTGCACTCCGTAACTTTTGTGATGGAGAGTCTGTCACCTGTTTGTCTCCATGGAGATGTCACTGCTTTGTCTGGAATGTTCCATGGTATGACTTTAAACATATCCATTTAGTATCTATTAATCATGGGTGTTTTTACTACTCAAAAAGAGACATAATTCCATGTAGACATAAGGTAGCAGTCCCTCCACTAGAAATGTTACACAGTACATTGTTTAACTGTTAATATTGTTGTGTTATAGTTATAATCACTACTATTAGCACAATTATCAGCAGGGAGGACTGTGAGTGGTACATTTGTTTGAAAGTCTATTACACTGTCACAATGAAGGACAAAAAATAAATAAATAAATAAAAACACACTTTATTATTAAGAAATTACTGATTAATCTGTCTGTTATTTTACATTGTCATAGTTTAGTGTAATGTAACACTGCATTACTGTGATTAATGGTTACTTAAGTAAATGTCATAATTCAGTCTGTGTTGTGTCTCTCGATGTCTCTCTGTGTCTCTCTGTGTCTCTCTGTGTCTCTCTGTGTCTCTCTGTGTCTCTCTGTGTCTCTCGGTGTTGTCTCAGAGTTTCTCAAGCAACAAGAACATGTTATGGATATTGTTATAGTTATGGAAATATTTACTGTGGTGATACTGAAAAAAATGTATCTTAACCTTAGACCATTAGTGTGGAGCCAAATGCATTAAATCACTATTCACATAAGAAGAAAAAGTGATACAATACTATACCTACACATATGTATTATGCATCATTATAAAAGATAAAATACGTTGCATTAACATCATATAATATTGTGACCAATAGCATAACATAGACAGTCTGACCCTTTTCACTTCATTTTCCCAAAGCACACTGTCTGAAAAGTAGTTCTGCCATTTAGTGCATTAGCGGTGACCCAATGTGAAAGTAGCAGTACATTTTATGCTGCTAAGCTAATGGTTATCACATAATAGCATGAACAGTGGCTAACTCCCTAGCTCTACTTTCAGAGCCACATGTAACACACATACTAGTAGAAGTAACTGGCAATGTAACAGGCGTGCCTGGAAACTAATATGCAAATCTTTCTTCTCTAATAACATAAATTTCATATGGGGCTTTAAATAGGGGCCCTTACTAAAAGAGTACTATTGTGTTTTGAACAAAACATGTCACCATTTGATTTACGATGTCATTCATCATTTATTATCAAAGACTGACGTTGACTCAAGTAGGACTCCAAAGACTAAAAGGCGAGTTAAGCATGTTAATCAACATATGACTACAAAGCATTCTATAATGTAATGTATTACAAGTATTATGTCTTTTAATTAAACAAACCAGAAAACACTACGATGTGATTTACTAAGGGAAAAATCATGTTTAGACAACTGCATAAATATTACATAAAAAGCTCAATACTAAAACCACTTTGAAGTATGGCAAGTCTTTGCTGCGGTCAAAACTCATTAACAACATTATACTGTTTAATTTCTGTGGTAAAATCTGCTAGTACTTTTCTATAATCTGTTCCAATAGATTACAACACTTTCTCCTAAGTGATGTAATGCACATGATACCAGCCCCCGTCTTTCCCATTCACATTCAAAATAAACATGCAGTCACATGTTCCGTTATCAGTCTGTAACCTAGATCCTATCAAGTAATAATATGTTGACTTCAGGGTTTAAAATAAGATAAGAACAACAGTATGTGTCTTGTGTATGCAAATAGTAACGGTCTGTGACATGAAACTTCAGGTATGCAGACGTTATTAGTGCATGCTCAAAGGAACAGACGCCTGAAGCCAAATGTTATTGCAGTATTTTTGCAGCTCACCAGGGGGCCCCAGACCACACTTTGGGAATCCAATGTACAACCAGTGTGTAGACAGTACTTCATGTAGTTTGAATGTATTCCTGTGTCAAAAAGCACCATAACTTTTATGCTTAATTTAAAGTACTATTTTATGTCAGTATGGCTACATTCCACTCAATAAACAAGCTGTTTTACCATTAGCCATTAGATTATGTTTCATGCTCTATGTCCTTATTGATACAGCTCAGACTATAAGAAAATCTTTTTCTTTACTTGACTTTGTACAGGTGGTTTATGTCAGATGCCCTGATTCAAACTTCACTGTGTGCTTTGGAATGACACAGACAATCGTATAATCCGAATGACATTGGTTTATATTGTGTGCACATACTGTACATAAATGAAACATGTAACTCTATCTCTTTGCATAGTCACATTGAACCAGGTGTGATTTGTATTGCTGTATTTTCTACCTTTGTTTTCATTTCCTCTAGCTTCACCGTGGCGACCGTGGCTCTCTGCGGACTCTTCTTCTCTTCTTTCTGTGGTCGGAGCAGTCTCTGTATCCTCTGCTTGATCACCTGGATTCACCCGCGCAGACCACAGATCACAAACAAGACAAAAGCACAAGAGAGAGGGATAAGACGGAGCTATGCATACACTGATAATGTTTAATACATGTTTGTCTGTTAAAGTTGGACTAAAGTTTGAAAAGAGATGAGGCAGAGGTGTTAGCATGTCCATGGCACAGTCCGGAGCGGATATTAATTTCTCCAGCGGGAAATCAAATAAATCTGTTCACATGAATAATAAGTGATAACAGCTGCACAGCCAGACTCAGGCAGTGGGGCTCGGAGAATGCCCACAGTCTAATATTACTGAACACAATACAAGATATTAATTGTGAAAATATGCACATGTTTGAAAGTGTAGGCCTACTATGTAACTTTTCTGGTGAACAGTCAGCCACTGGTGTTCTTGCTGCTTCCAACTTACAAGCAGATGACACTACCTGACCAAGTGATAGGTTAGATCTGTGAAGAAGCGAGCTCACCCGCAGCAAAAATATATGTTTTTCAAATTTTGATTCATAGAAACACCTGTAATAGAGTAAATGCAAGATAAAGTTTAATGCCATACTGTGGAACATTTGAGGCAAAGCAATAACATCTCCATGGAGACATGTAACTCTCCCTCAAGAGGTTACATAGTGCACTTTTAATGTTTAAGTATAATGTGATCAGTTTGAATACAAAGGTTTAATAGTAAATAGGAAATGCAATGATGTATTTTTCCCATGTTGGACGGGAGCCTGACGCACAGCAGCTACTGTTTGTAAACAATGACTTCATTGGATCTATATGTCAGTTATTTCCAACAGATGTCATGTTGCACATAACAGGGCAAGTGGCTGCAAGCACAAGAACATTTGTTCTCTCTAAATGCTCTAAATAAACCCTATAAAAATGTTGTCCCTAAAGATTAATATAGCTTTAACTGGCTCAATAGACATGCTCCAACAACCTTCCTATAGACGAAACTCATGTAATCTCACTCCAGTGAAAACATGACAACTATTTATTGACTGCACATTGGTGAATGCTATCTGATTTTCATTGTGATGGCTTACACGGCTGACACAGTACCTCATAGATATAATCCAGTATTTCTAACACTGTCAAGATGCTGGCTCCAATAAACAGGCCCATCTGTCCACCAATGTCGCCTGAAAGAGAGGAGAATACAATAAGGATATTAAACATAAAAACATCTATATTGTGTCACATACACAGATAAGCCACAGCATTATAGCAAACATAGATTTGCCCGTCACTTGTTGAAATTGTTTAGTTGGCCACCATGTAAACAGATCTGAAAGCTTGGGTACCTGATTTTCAAACACTGGGTGGGGGAATTATCTAACTTGTTCCAAGCTCTCACAAATTCTTTGTCACATTGCTAGCATTCACATGGATGATTTTTTGTCAACTAATACATAGTATAGTTTTAGAGCAGCTTTTCAGACAGATAAGCGAAGCAGGGTCAATAAGCACAGTCAGCCTACATGTATGACCTGGAGTTTTATTTAATACTTAAAATAAGTACCGAGAACTAAAAGAAGATAGGGTGTAGGTGAAGAACTGAAGTCTTGAATGTGGGGCAATACAAGGATACTCTAGCACGCATGAATCAAAAAATACAACTCTGAATAAGCCAGTGATAAAGGAGAACCATTATAACATGGTTAAAACCTCAGTCAAAGTCAATTACATTAGTGTTCAAACACACAACGAAGTCTTACCTAATAATCCTGCAACATCGTACGCCTTCTTTTGTTCAATGGTCTCGTAGTTCAACGCTTCAAAAAATATATCCAGGACCAGAAAGTTATCTCTGTAAACAGAAAAGGCATTCGGGACTCATAAAACAACTGATTTACAATGTTATAACTGATACTAAATTTGACAACTGTAAAAATCAGGTGCTATACAGGTTGTAAACTGTTATGGTAGGGTAGACGTGCCCAAAGTGAGTGGGATCATACCACAGACATGAGATAATGAGCTGTACCTAGGTTTAAAACAGAGCAAGCACACTTCAGCCTCAGTTAGAGTGTGTTTTCATCTGGTCTCATGTATACAAGCTGTGACTGAAAGGCACTGATTTCAAAATGCCTTTTATAACATTGAAAAGCATGGGAATCAGCTACTCGGAAATACAGGTATAAGAAGACAACATCATTGGCACCTTCATAGGGAATAAGAAATGGTGCTTACAGGTTGTTCAACTTCTGTGATAATTGGCCAGAAACAACACAACGAGAAAGTCATGTTAGCCATTATAAATGTATATGTAGGGTCAATGAGTAAGGTCCATCTGCAGCCAATCCTCTGTCAGTAAAAGTATGTGGTTTGGAGTTTAAAAGGGCCCACATTATCCCATTTTGATGTTATAATGTTGTTTCCTCATCAAAAACATACTTAGAGTTGTGTTTTGTTTCATTCACACATGTTCGACACACTAATCTCGCATATTTAGGCTTCTCTCAAACAGAAAACACTCTGTTCCACCTTGTGATGTCATGTGGTAATACAAGAAATGCTCCATTGTGTTTTAAACTCCATACACTAGAATAATTTGGATAATTTTAGACCTGGAATTTCCAATCTCTGCTAAGCAAATGGTAAGTAGCTGTTATCTTGAAAACTATCACTTCATGACATCACAAGGTGGAACAGAGCATTTTGAACCTGGGAGATGTGGACAGACTAATAATAAAGGATTACTCAAACATGTGTGAATGAAACAAAACACAGCTCCATGTATGTTTTTGATGAGGTAACACCATTATAACATGGCTTAAAGCTCACAAGAGTCAATTTGGCATAATATAGGACCTTTAAATGAAAATGGTTAAAACTGGTCAAACACATTTGAATAGTAGAAAAGTGGTAGTAAACTGTCTGTTTTAGTCTATTTAATAATTTTATCATGAGTATATCAGGGTTAACAAACATGAGCTGCACTTTGGGGTTGTACATCTGTTTAAAAATGTGTTATAAATAAATTTGAGTTTGAGTAGTAGTAGTTGCAGTAGCAGTAGCAGATGTAGTACTAACCGTATATAGTCCTCTGTCTTGTCGTACTTCCTGGACAGGTACCGCGCAGAGCCCTTACTGGGGATCTTGACCATGGAGAGCTCTTTACCATAACGCGTCAAATTACAGGGAGTCTCACATGGACACATGTCTCCACTGGTCTTCTGTAAGTGGGCTGAAACACACATACAAGAGGACAGATTAGGTTCAATGTGTGAAAAAATATCCCAAAAACATATAGTATTTTAATTGTACACAACAAAAATATATTTTATTTCAGCACAGCATTGAAACAGCAGAATCTGACAAAATTTCTGCAATGATATGGATGTACTCTTCTTGTCATCAGTTTATTTAAATCTCAGTAATACTTCCTGTTAATGCATTTATTTTTAATATTTCCTCCCCAAATTTCTTTAAAGGTAGTATATCACACACATTTGACTCTTTGCCATGTTATGTTGTGACCTGATCAAAAACAGACCTGGAGTTGTGTTTTGTTTCTTTCTCACATAATATGAGTAACCCTTTATTATTACTCTGTCTACATCTCCAAAGCTCAAAACACTCTGTTCCACCTTGTGATGTCATGAAGCAGTAGTTTTCACGTTAATAGTTACCTTTTACCTTTTGTTCAGCAATGACAGGCAATTCCAAGGCTGAAATCATCCAAATGATTCTGAGCATTTCTGTATTAGCACATGACATCACTACGTGGAACAATGTGTTGTCTATTTGAGAGAAGAACTAAATATTCAGGGTGTGTGTATTAAAAATGTGTGAATGAAACAAAACACAACTCCAGGTATGTTTGTGATGAGGAAATAACATTATAACAGACCAGAAACAGTGTAATATAGACACTTTAAACTGACACAGGTGTTATTTACATGAAAACTTGGCATCCATTTTAAGTTATTTGCAGAGGTAACAGTAATATTAGTGATTAGAACAGCAGTCATTGGGGTTCTGTTAAAAGGGCTTCCATACAATACATAAATGCCTTTTTTGGTATCCCACAATCATAATTTACCCTTGACTTGCACTTGTTACACTGAAATGTTTTGTTTCAGGCTAAGAACTGGAGCACATTCACAATACGCCAAATGACTGATCTCAGTGTTAATGAAATAACTCCACCCAGACCTCTTTATATGGAACAATCAGGATAATTGTATAGCAGAGAATAACAGTGGCCTTATTCTTGTCTGTGGATTGGAAAACATCTTTAAAATATAACTTTTTAAGAAGTTATTGCTTTTCCTAAGGGAGGAATTTATTCAGACAATTTGATTTAGTCATCTATAGCCCATGTGAATATGCTCATTCTTGTAAGATATATCTGCGATTTCATTCGGCCATGTTTAAACAGTGCTAGGTTCTGTGAAGAGAGAGATAATTAAATTTGGGGCTTATTTTCTTGAGAAATTATAGCTCATAATGTACTTATACGTCTGCCGGGGCTGCTATGAAAACCTCTTTTTACTGCAAATGCAATTCAGCCTATAAAACCAATGCATCTTTGTTCAGTCTGTCGGATCTAAGGTCAGAGTTAAAGATTAAAAAGATATGACGTGTAAAGAAAAGTCCTACCATTAAGACTAGATAAAAGACTAAATAAAATGAGAGAAAGTTAATCGAAAAATAATTGAAAATGTTTGAAAGTTGTTGTGTGTGAAAATACAAGAATTTCCAACTAAGCCCAACTATAAAGCCATTAGTCATGTCCAGTGTATAGCAGTATATTGAATAAGTGACTATTGGACACCTTATACATATGCATTAGAGTGACTAGTGTAGAACATTCATTTTGTGTTACGTGGATGGCTCAGAAATATGGTAACTCTATGTGGCACCAAAAACACTGAAAAAATGGTCTGAGAGAGGTTGCTCAAACTTGACTATTTGACTTTTTAACAATTTTGTGTCCAGCATGTTTAAATCTTACTAAAGTCGCTTGATTTTGGTCGACGTTAGACCTGTGTGTTTTAATCAGGCTGAGGAAACATGACAGAAGCAGAGGACACACTCAGGACACAGGACAGGTACAGGAGCAGAGGACACACTCAGGACACAGGACAGTTACAGGAGCAGAGGACACACTCAGGACACAGGACAGGTACAGGAGCAGAGGACACACTCAGGACACAGTTACAGGAGCAGAGGACACACTCAGGACACAGGACAGGTACAGGAGCAGAGGACACACTCAGGACACAGGACAGTTACAGGAGCAGAGGACACACTCAGGACACAGGACAGGTACAGGAGCAGAGGACACACTCAGGACACAGGACAGGTACAGGAGCAGAGGACACACTCAGGACACAGGACAGTTACAGGAGCAGAGGACACACTCAGGACACAGGACAGGTACAGGAGCAGAGGACACACTCAGGACACAGGACAGTTACAGGAGCAGAGGACACACTCAGGACACAGGACAGTTACAGGAGCAGAGGACACACTCAGGACACAGGACAGTTACAGGAGCAGAGGACACACTCAGGACACAGGACAGGTACAGGAGCAGAGGACACACTCAGGACACAGGACAGTTACAGGAGCAGAGGACACACTCAGGACACTGGACAGGTACAGGAGCAGAGGACACACTCAGGACACAGGACAGGAGCAGAGGACACACTCAGGACACAGGACAGTTACAGGAGCAGAGGACACACTCAGGACACAGGACAGGTACAGGAGCAGAGGACACACTCAGGACACTGGACAGGTACAGGAGCAGAGGACACACTCAGGACACAGGACAGGAGCAGAGGACACACTCAGGACACAGGACAGTTACAGGAGCAGAGGACACACTCAGGACACAGGACAGTTACAGGAGCAGAGGACACACTCAGGACACAGGACAGTTACAGGAGCAGAGGACACACTCAGGACACAGGACAGGTACAGGAGCAGAGGACACACTCAGGACACAGGACAGATGCAGGAGCAGAAGACACACTCAGGACACAGGACAGTTACAGGAGCAGAGGACACACTCAGGACACAGGACAGGTACAGGAGCATCACTGTCCATCTACAAGAGTGTGACAGTTGTACTAAGATTTGAATGTGTTTCTTGTGTTTCTTCCAAACAGTGATATCCAGAGCTGTGGGTAAGTTCATGAATGTTATAGCTGATGTTAGTTATTTTCATTTTTTTGCACCATTATGAAAGTGAGGTTAACAGTTCAAATAAAAAGACTAAAACAACATAGTTTTAGTGAGGGATTTTAGTGAGGGAATTTAGAGGGTCTGAGCTTTCACATGAGGCCTGTTCATATGAGAAGAAATTGTCTGCATCCTCTGTGTAGGTTAGGGCACTGGCAACTCTTGTTCAGCTGATTGTGGTACATTTTTAAAATCTGTATGAGAGCAGACTACATACAGTTCCTTTAAACATATATGGCTTATTTATCAAAAAATAAAATAAAAAATAAATAACTCCACAGAAATCTAGACTTTTTACAGTCATGAAGTCCACAAAGACAATGAGGGGAGAAGTAATTTGTGAATATCAAAGTGTTTGTGTTACACTGCAGAAATCCTTATCATATTTACTGATTTCCATTTCCCCTCGGGGCCACTGCATTATATTGTAATGAGAAACCAAATGAGGACGAGATTGTTCCTTACCCAGCGCTTTGTCCACACAGCCGATTTTACTGGGAGGACAGATATCTGCTGTTCCTGAGAGGAGGGAGACGTGAGAGAGAGAGAGAAAAAGTATGAGACAGAGAGAAAGGTGAGGGAGGGAGAATATGAAATGGAGGGAGAGAGAGAAAGAAGGATGGAGTGTGATATAAGGGGAGAGAGGTGGAGGAAAAAGAAGACATAGACAGTAGGGGAGATAGAGAGTGATGGGGAGAAAAAGATTCAGAGAAAGAGGGAGAGAAGAACAGAGGGGGGTAGAAAGGCAAGGTGAGAAAAATGGGAGGGAGAGAGGGAAGGAGGAAAGAAGGAAGAGAGACAGAGAAAAGCAAGAATGAACGATGGGCAAAGTGAGAGAGAGTGAGAATGAGAGTGAAAAAGGCACAGAAAAAGGAAAGGCAGGAACAGAGGGAGGTAGAAAGAATGGCAAGGCAAAGATGAGGTGAAAAATGGGAGGATGAGAGGGAGGGAGGAAAGAGAGAGAGAAAAGTGAGAATGAGAAATGGGCAGAGTGAGAGACAGAGAGAGAGAGAGAAAGAGTGAGAGAGAGAATGAGAGTGAGAAATAGAGATACAGAGAAAGAATGCCAAGGCAAGGAGGGCGGGAGGAAAGATGGAAGAGAAAGAGAGAGAGAAAAGCATAAATGAGAGATGGGCAAAGTGAGAGAGACGAGGAGGCGGGAGTGATACAGAGAGTTAGGGAGGAAAGAGAGGGAGGGAGAGAGAAAAGAAGAGAAGAAAATGAGTTTGATCAATCAGAAACAAAATGACCAGCGACCCATGTCCTCTATACAACCCTCCCGTTTTTATCATCTTGCATCTGCACACAGACACGCTCCTGTCTGCCTCTCCAAACTCCAAACCCTGATTGCGCCGAAGAAATAGAGCGCGCTCCCCCCACCAGCCATATTTAGAGAAGTCTTTAAAAACCAATCAGAGCTGCACAGGTATTGATGACAGCTATTCAGATTCACACTATAATTAATTGGCAGTATATGTGTGTGTGCTGTGTCTGTCTGCTTGGGTAATGTTTTGTGGAAGTACCATTTCCCAGTCACTTAGAAATGTTAATTAAACCAAAGTGAAATGAGTTTGATAAGGAGCGCAGACAGGAGGCAGGCCGCACCAGTGATAGACCTGCAGAGTCATTTGAAAACACAACATTATTCTGTGTAAATAGAAATGCACTATTACCACTGCTTGATGGTTTGTTACAGATTGGGTTTATATTATTGGTCTGTTTGCGGCCTGTTAGCAATGCTACCATGAAGTATAATGAAAGTTCATCACATTTTTAGAGATAAAAAAAGAATTTTTAGTGTGAATCCAAAATCATATTAAATGAGCACTATGTAACTGTAGGGTGTGGGGTCCGCAACATGCTTGTTTCCATGGAGATATTTTTTCTTTGCATTGGAATTTTTCATAGTATGGCATTAAACTTATGTATTATGAAGAAAAGAAGGTGACCCCATCAGGCCACGATACAGGTCACATCTGTGGAGAGGTGATCTCTCTCACAGTATGCTGATGCATGTTTTTAAAGGGATTTGTTTGTTTCACAATAAAAACACCAATAATTGAATAAATAAGGTTTTCCCATACTGTGAAATACGTGGCAGGCCCGCCCGGAGAGAGATATTATTTTTCCTTATTGATTATATATCCATTGATTATATAACATAGCAACTACAGCAACCAAAATGTTATTCAAGTGGAATTGTTCCTTCCAGGTAATATTACTGTCAAATAGTATAATGTGATCAAATTACTCACAACTACTACTGTGTCATTAAAGTATTTTATAACTACAATATGTCCTGAGAGAATAGTTAGTCCATTATTTAAAGTCCCCTTTATTCTTCATGAACATTTCCATCTCCTGCTCAGAGACACACAAGTGGCCTCATTCAACAGTCCAACATCAGAAATCAAAATAAATCCAAATGCGTTTGGAGGCAAACGTCTCCAAAATGTTTTAAAATATTTACTAAAAGGAAAGGGATGAGAGGAAAGGGACACAGCTGTTATGGGGGGATTTTCTGAGTGCTTCCCAAACAGTTGCACTGTGGGCAGTGTAGTTCAAATGGGTTGATTCTCAGAACGTGTCTTTTGATAATCTTACTTTTATAAAGTTATTTAAAGAAGAATTAATGCCGAGAACAAAGGCAGCTGGCTGCTTCCAGTCAGAGAGGCAGTACGTGACACCTTTTCTACTCCTATTTTGAGGTTTTTGCTGAAATCAACAAATCGGCACAGATCAGTGGACAGGGAGCTGTGGTGGATGTCACTGACAATGTGTTAAACACTTTACAAATGTGGGGAAAACTTCACCAGAGAACACTTGTTTTTACACGCTAACTTTTATTAAAATGTTGAATTTAACACAACAACAAAATTTTATTTGTGGTAAAGACTACCCAGTTATTTGTAGGTGTAAATTATTTCAGCACCAACAGTGGAAATGGCATTGCTGACTTGAAGTAGCCAGCTGCCTATTACGTTTTTAAAGAAATAAATACAAATATTATGAGGTGATGGAGAGGCTGGGGTGACACATGGTTTAGCTGCTGCTGAAAGATGGGATAGAGGAAATTTGCATGTTGCTGAAATGGAAGGATGAAAAAGTATGAGAAGCTTATGTATTATGAATACTTGTAAAGTGATTGGATGAGAGAACAAGGTAGGAAGCTGTGACTGGCTAACAGGTGATAGAAGCTTCAGATGCCAGTCTTCAGTTGCATGTAGTTTACAGGTGTGTTTTGATGAACCTGACAAAAGTTAGTTTCACTTTATTTTGCACTATGTAACTACAATGTAATGTACCATATGTGACAACTACGAGTATGTACAATTACACTGTAGTAAGGGTTAAAATAGAGTTTAGAGGGTCTAGGTTACATGTTATTACAGATTGTTACAAAGTATGTCACATTCACTTTACATTGTTATTAAACAGTGCATTACATCAAGATGGGAATAATGAATTACGTATAAAATGCTAAAACTTTTGCTCTTGAGTCTTATACAGCTCCAGTAAAGCAAAAAATATATTCTGAACAGTGTCCAAGGCACCTGGCTTCACTCCTTGATACACTACTGTCACTTTCAGGAAGTAAAAAGATTTTCAATTCTAACTTGGCCTGGAGCTCCCTCTGCGCTTTGAACCAACTGCTGCCTTCACTTTCTGGGGAATTCTCAGGGCACTTAATTTGCAACAATAAAATCTATTCACTACTGATACGTGTTGGGACAACTATAACAAGCTCGGTGCCACCTGATAGAGAGAGAGCAGAAGCCTGAGATGCGAGACAGACTAAAAATCTTTTATCTCATCTGAAGTAATAAATATAATCTCATATCTGAAGTTAGATACAAAGGTCTACAGTCAGTCTCAAGATCTCAAGTCATCTAATGAAATGACATACATGGTTTAATGATCCTATAAAACCAGTATAAAGGACATATCTATGAAGAGATGATGCACTGTCTATTATTACAGATTATGTGATCCCATTATGATGCCTCTGTTTGTTCTAACCTTAAATACAATCATTCTCTATTCAAATAAGGAAAAAAAAAAAGATTTGTCTTTAATATTATAAGTTAAATTCAATGCAATTCTCAATGTTATAATATAGGTCTGATACTTTTAAGAATTTTAGAAAACAATAACTCATTTGGAGAATTGGAATATAATACTTTCCTGTGTCCTTAAGATTCAGAAGCAAAACATTTCTTTGGAAATTCTTTGATTCTTTGTTTTTTGGCAGTCAAACCAGGAAAAACAAGATGACAACTGATATTTCACGTAAATTCGTGACAGATTTTCCTTTATGAGGAACCAAATTTCTTAGAAAAGTTCTAAAATCCAATGATGAAATATGTTGTAATATTTCATTATAAAAGGTGTGCGTGGGAAACAGATACTTCACTTTACGTCAATATTGACTTGTATGAACTAAGTCTGCCTTAAGGAGCCACACTAAGTGTATTTATTCATATGACTCAGCAAAGTCAGTGCAAAAGTCACGCATATCCTGGTTCTGCATTGTTTTAGAGAAACATGAGTTGTCTTTTTCTGTCATATCATGTGGTGTGAACGTTGTAACATCTTCCTGTCTTCACTTTGTCATATATATGGCTGCCCAATTCACAGCTTTGTTCAGCGTGACTCCCATACCTCATGTAGTTAGAATTTCACTGACCCTTGTGAGCGTTCAGCTATGTTAGAAAGTTGTCACCTCATCAAAAACATACTGTACCTGGAGTTGTGTTTTGTTTTATTCACATGTTTGAGTAATATGTGTAATATATATCTCCAAAGCTCAAAATGCTCTGTTCCACCCTGTGATGTCATCAAACAATAGTTTTCAAGTTAATAGCTACATTTTACCCCATGTTTAGTAGAGATAGGCAATTCCAGGGCTAAAATCATCCAAATGATTCTAGTTTAAAAACATACTAGATCACTTCCTCTATGACCACATGACATCACAAGGTGGAACAGAGTCTGTGTACTGAACATGTGTGAATGAAACAAAATGCAGCTCCGGGTATGTTTTTGATCAGGAAACGGCACTGTAACAGATCAGAAAATAGTGTAATATGGGCCCTTTAACAATGGATTTTGACAGTTTGACTAGTAAATTTAAGCATACTTATTTTTATTTTTGTAAGTGAAGATATATTGTAACAGTATTAGTGCAATATGAGCTGATAAGAGATATATTGCACTAATGTTGTTATAGCAGCATATCATGTCAAAAATCAGATACGTTTCTGTATTGTTGCAAACCCCTCCACTGACAAATTATTCTAGCTTTGGGCTAAGAGTGAGAGCACTGACTTGTGACAGTAGGTGGCTGGCTCATGACACATTTAATTAAACGCTAACAAATTGCCTTTACATAAACAATAACATTGAACTGTGCCCCCTACAATAGCAGGGTTTAAATGTTGACTGATTGTATGGCACGAGTAATCATGCAGGTCTATAGGATTACACAGGAACTAGCTTCATCATTAGGGGAGATTTGCATGGTGTTTGTTGCTCCAATTAGATGTTGTTTATCGATTGGTCTAATCAATTGTGCTTAATAAGGCGGCAAATGTCAGTGACAGCGGAGTGACAAACAGCAGAGTCAAACAATGATTTAACTGGCCCCAAAACAGCAATGAGTGAGCCCTCTTTATCTGTCTTGATTGACCCAGTATAGTCCTGTTTTTGACATGTGGTTTGAGTCAATATTAGTTTACTTCTGGTTTAGATCTTGTTTAGCCAAGATTAAAGGGCCCAGACTACGCTACTTTCTTACTATTTTATCGGTTTAGTCATTGATTGATGGTGTTTTAACCAGTTGTTGCTGTGTCCTGGTTTACAATAGTTAGACCCATTAGCTTTATTCTTAATTGGTAGTGCCATAACTCTGCTGATGGGTTAGTTCTAGTTTGTGCCTTGTTCTAAACTTTGTTTAGTCCTGGTTTAGTTCTGCTTTAGTTTTGGTTTATGTCTGGTTTAGTCCTAGTTTATTCATTGTTTAGTCTTGGTTTAGTCCTGGTTTAGTTTTGGTTCATTTCTGGTCTAGTCCTGGTTTAGTCCTGTTTTTTCTGCTTTAGTTTCTGGTTCTACTATGGTCCTGGTTAAAATCTCTGTGCTGTGACCTTAAATTTGAGTCTAGACGTGTTTGTGCCAGACTAATCTGACACAGAGGAGAGTGCTAAAGGAGGGACCACTGAAGGTGTCCTCCTGAAATGAACACACATTCACCTGACGGGACATTTGTCTATTTGTCTCTATGTCTTTGGAACTGCACATTCTCCATTATTTTCAATAGCCTTGTCTAAAAGAGCAATTTTAATTAAATTTTATTTCTAATATTTCACAGACACACAGACAAACTAAAGTCACCTTTAAACATTTAAGAAGAGACTTTTAATTTATTCTGTAATCTACATTAAAAGTATTATTGTAAGTATTATTTATTCTTTCTGATAAAATTCATGAAACTTTTAATTAACTGCCATCACCTGATCTATAGTACAAAAGGTAAAATATATTTTAACTTCAACTGCTTCTATTCCATTACAATTTACTAAATGTACTTTCATGACTACGTGTTGGATGCAGTGTGTATGTGAACACAGATCAACAGGAAGCCCAACTTGGTTGTCACAACAGAGGAAACTGAGCGTCTTGCTCCTTTAATAAGTCTTCTAGGCAGCTTACAATTCTGTACAACTGTGGCGTGAAAATCTTGAGTGAAACTGGAAAACAAGCATAAATAAAATGTACATTAGCTTTGTAATATAAAAACAGAAATGCATCAGAAAATAGCTAGCACCACAAACTGCTACTTTAATTACATTTTTGAGATCTTTTCATATAATTAGATCGTTAATACACGCGAATAGAGGTATTACTATGCTAATACACAGTGTTCCTGAGCTAGCATGGGCTAGGTCTAATTCCTGGTATTAACATGTGCAAAAACGATCTCTACAACAGAGCTTATAAAACTTATTTACAGTGGAGGAAATAATTTGATCCCCTGCTGATTTTGTAGGTTTGCCCACTGACAAAGAAATGAACAGTCTATAATTGTAATGGTTATTTTAACACAGAGATAAAATATCAAAAAGAAAATCCAGAAAATTACTTTAAAGAAACTGATTTGCATTTGATTGTGTGAAATAAGCATTTGATCCCCTTCCAACCATTAAGAGTTCTGGCTCCCACAGACTAGTTAGACACTCCTAATCAACTCTTCTCCTGAATTAGACACGTTTTAACTAGTCACCTGTATAAAAGACACCTGTCCACAGAATCAGTAAATCAATCCATCTCCAAACTCTCCAACATGGGAAAGTATTTACTATTTGGGACCAAAGAGCTGTCAAAGAATGTCAGGGACAAGACTGTAGACCTGCAGAAGGCTGGAATGGGCAACAAAAACATAAGCAAGAAGCTGGTGTTAAGGAGACAACTGTAGGTGCAATTGTTTGAAAAATTAAGAAAAACAAAATGACCATCAGTCGTCCTCAGTCTGGGGCTCCACAAGATCTCACCTCGTGGGGTTTCAATGATCATGAGAACAGTGAGAAATCAGCCTAGAACTACACAGGAGGAGCTAGTCAATGATCTCAAGGCAGCTGGGACCACAGTCACTAAGAAAACCATTGGTAACACTTTACGCCACAATGGATTAAAATCCTGCAGTGCTCGCAAGGTCCCCCTGCTTAAGAAGGCACATGTGCAGGCTGAAGTTTGCCAATGAACACCTGAATTATTTAGAGAGGAGAGAAGGGAGAAGGTGCGGTGGTCAGATGAGACCAAAATCAAGCTCTTTGGCATTAACTCAACTCACCATGTTTGGAGGAAGAGAAATGCCCATGTCCTGTGCCCTTTCTGCCAAGGGCACAGGACAACTTCACTGTGTCAACGGAAGGATAGACGGAGCCATGTACTGTTAAAATCTTGAGTGACGACCTCCTTCCCTCTGCCAAGAAACCGAAAATGGGTCGTGGATGGGTCTTCCAACATGACAATGACCCAAAACATACAGCCAAGGCAATGAAGGAGTGGCTCAAGAAGAAGCACATTAAGGTCATGGAGTGGCCCAGTCTCCAGACCTTAACCCTATAAAAAACTTCTGGAGGGAGCTGAAGCTCCAAGTTGCCAAGCGACAGCCACAAAACCTCAATGATTAAGGGGTGATCTGCAAAGAAGAGTGGACCAAAATTCCTTCTGAAAAAAAAAATAAAGCTATCATGAAAATTATAGACTGTTCATTTCTTTGTCAGTATAGAAACTTACAAAATCAGCTGTAAGTCACCAAACACATATTGAACTTAGAGCCATTGCTTTCGTAGGTGTAGATAAGATTTAAAACAGAGGAAGAGCAGTTTAGATGTCAACAAGCATGCTTTCTGTAACGTGTTAATCATCTGACTGAATTCTGCTTCTGTTACCCATAATACATTCTGACCACTTCCTGAGGCCTTCAAAATAAGATGCAAGTAAACCAAACCTAGAGTGCATAGGTGCATAGTAATTATTTTTAACAAAATGGCAAGTTTTTAGCATGAAATGATAACAGATTAATTATGTCATATTTATTACTAAATTATTATGAACCTTTTTAACCTTTTACTGAAAGAGTGGTATATTTTAACCCTTACAAGACAAAAAAAAAAAGCAAAATGAAAGAAAATTACAAAGCCAGAAACCCATAACAGCATCAAAACCATTCCCCTCCTTTGTCACCTCCAGCGTGTTTATCAGGAGGGGGGGCAGATGACATTGTCCCAGACTTTGGCCCTCTCGCACTGGGCTCAGATTGGACGTTGGCTCCTCTCGACCTTGGTGCTTCATATCAGAGTGTGCTTCTGTAATGCTGTGCTGGATAATCTGTGTCCAGTGGCTCTCCAAGACCCCAATCAGCTCAGCACTTTCAACTCTTCTGCCCATCTCAGAACTGTGTGACTATTAATAACTATTTTTTATATTAATGACAATGAACTTGATTGTTGGAAAAAAATGACAATTACAATTACAACCTGTGATTCCAATGCACATATTTCTCTTTAAAAGGTATAATAACTGTGATAAGCTTTTATCCATGTAACACGTTTGCTCTTCAAGAACTTCAGTGTATTTTGATTTTTGATTTATACATGTTTGAGTGATACTGAAAGATTCTGTATTAGGTAGGGCCTTACCAGGAATATGCACCATGCAGCAGTTAGACAGGGTCTTACAGTTAGACAGGGCCATAGACAGGACCTTAGACAGGGCCTTACCGGGCATGTGCACCATGCGGCAGTTGCAGACGCGGATGACCTCGTTGGTCTCACACAGCAGACGGCAGGCGCTGATGCTGTACGTGTCGTATCCAGGGAACTTCTCTTTGCTGCTAGAGCGGCAGTTCCCCCAGGGCTGGGGTAGATAGGTCAGCTGAAACCAAACACAGATTTATGAGGCCTGGAGGTAAGCCAGAGCAGGGTTTCTCAAAATGTGGAGTGTGTAAAGTGGCACTAAAAAGGCTGCTAAGGAGCACAGTTTATTAGCCCTCATACTGATTTCTTCTGGTTCTGGTTATATTCTAGTGGGGAGCTTTTAGTCTGTTCTAAATAGTTCTTTGGTGCATTTTTGATGCAGTCAGAAAGATTAATTTATCATTTTATTTTTAACAACACAAAACCTTAGAAATCAATATAAATAGTTTACTAGTGATTAGATATAGTGGTCCACTACACTTTTGAATGCAAAAATTTACAACTGCATTTTATAACTGTAATAATGAGACGTGAGACACTAATGCTGTATGTCACAGGGCGTGTGTTCGTCAATCTGGCCACAGCATTTTCACAAGTACTTTATAACTGGAAAACACAAACTCTGATGGAAGTGTTGTGCAAAAAATATATTACATCTATTAAATGTACATTTGGGCTGTTATGAGCTTGATTAGACCTTATTCTTCTTCTAATTTGAGTATTCTTTATTCCATGTTTAAAGTATCAAGTAAAGGCTGTACTTTATTATTTTCTATTATTTTATTTTCTTTTGTTCTGGGTGTGAAAGGTTTAAGAACCACTGTACTCAACAATGAGCGTTCTATAGTTAGAACAAAAGAAGCATTGTCCAAAGACGAATAATGGATGAGACAGAACCTACCCTCTGCTCCTGACAGGACACAAAGGTCTGGAAGCCCGGGGAGACTCCGAAGCCCAGCTGGTGGATGTAAGGGGGCTCGTCCTGACTATGGATCTGCACCCGGATCCCAGCCTCCAGAGAAGTCTCATCTGCAGCACAAACACAGGGGTTACCCAGGCAACCACACAGAGACTAACTGACAGCTTGGACTGGGCTTGGAGCTAAAAACACCAAACCACCTTTCAGTCATGTTTGAAAATGAAGCCAGTGGGGGGTGAACAGTGGTGAAACAACATGCCCATCTTAAAGGCACACTGTGCAACTTTTGTGCACCTTTAAAATTGATTTGTGTTAAATGTAGTTAGTGGCTCACAGGAGTGGTAAACTTCACTTCACCAATTTATGCCAATAAATGTTGCCTAACAACAAAAAGTGTGGTTGCAGATGCCAGTGGCGCTGATTGGCAGCCATGCTCTTGTCTGTCCCTTAATACTACCATTTCACCACCACCTACAGTGTGAAGAGCAAATGAAGATCTGACTTTGAGTTTCCAAAATGCTCCCGAAAACCATCAATGCACCCTGCGTCAGTTGCATTATAGGGTTACATGTTCAGCAGGTGATGATTAAATAAAAAAAAACATAACATACAAGATTAAGATGGAGTCAACATTATGATAGCTGGTCTTTATTTTACATTAATTATATTTCTGTTCAAATACAATGCCATTGAAAATAAGAGCCGATTCTACAGGTGTTTAATGGTTGGAGAAAGAGCACCCAGAGAATACGGTGTGTTTATTGTAAGTGTATTTACCTTATTGACGTAACTTATTGACATGTTTCGGCTGCTGCTGCAAGCCATCTTCAGAACTGTCCCCAGTGTTGGTGGTGACGTGTGTATATATACTGTTGTTGCTTCCTGTAGGCGTGGTCAGCCTGATTGACCTGGCAGGTCATTCAGACTGACCACGCCTCCTGTCGCCCAGTGGTCTCTGGAGGAGAGTGTCCCAAGTGTGTGAAAGGAGGAACGCTCTGTCATCACGGTTAATGCTGTCCGTGCCTTGTTTCCTGATCCAGCATTTAAACTTGTTGTTTTCCGATCCAATGACCCATGCCCCGTCCCAATCCTTAATGTGGTTATTTCTTTTACAGTGATCTGATATGGCAGATTTTAGGTTTTCCTGCAATGCTTTGTCTTTTTGTGTTCTGGTGAGTCTCCCTGTTGTTTCCTTTTCACATTCCTTTTGGTGTTCCTTTTTTTGGATGCGAAATGCCTGGCTCATTTCCCCTGTGTATGATTTATTGCTTGCGCCGGGCAACGGGAGGCGTGGTCAGTCTGAGCGACCTGCCAGGTCAATCAGGCTGACCACGCCTACAGCTGATATACGACACGTCAACACCAACACCGGTGACAGTTCTGAAGATGGCTTGCAGCTAACAGCTAAAACACGTCAACAAGGTAAATACTGTACACTCTACCATATTGTTTTCAAAAAAGAACCCAAGAAGTTAAAATACATAAGAAGACAAATGAACATCATCGGTTTAGCACCCAGAGAAACTATCAAACACCTTCTTGTTTTAAGGCAATAGTGCATTTGCCATAGTGTGATAGCATGCTCTTGTTTTTGACATAAAGTTACGCCACACTTCTTTCAAAAAATATGATGTCAGTGAAAATCAGATGCGAGAGTTTGTTTTTGCCCCTCTACAAATCAAATTTTCAGAAATGTAATGTAAAAACATAGCAAGCTGAATTTCTATTTTGAGCAATACGGAAAGCGCATGACAGGACAACAATGAACAAATACGCCGTGGCTTACTGGTTTCCCTCCAGATAGGCAGATACTCATCTTGCTGTATATCCAACATGATCTCAAGCCCGTTCCCCATCCCGCCTTGCTTGGTCTTCCTCAGCGCAGTCTTGTTGCCATTAAAAGTGTAGCATTTTCCATATCGCGTGTACACCTAGAAAGAAGACAGCATAGATTCATATCAGGACCATAACCATAAAAAACATGACAACTCCACAGTCACGCACACATGCAGTCTGTGACAAGCCGGCGAAATGAAAACATAGATAGAAAATGGAGAATAAATAAACAAGCTGAGAAAGTAAGGGACTGACTATTACGCACAAGCCCTTGGGTGTAGCGTGCTAGCCTCCGTGTCCCCAGAGCACTTTGATAAAGTGAATGTATTCCTCAACAGGCTATGCACAATGAAGCTATGCAGAACAACCAGACATCAAGAGACGCAAAACAAAACGCAATAATAATAGATCCTAGATGAAACCAATGACTTGGTTGGAACTATAACAGGTGAGCTGACGTGTGCTGTTAAACAAGTCTCTCTCACATACTATTACAGTCACACGCTACATAGCATTAGTCAACATTTTTTTCAGTTAGTCACTCTCACCTTTATTTTTCTCATATTGATTTGTATTTTTCTAAAAACATTTTTGACTGTGTTTTGCTAATGTGTGCATCGTGTCTCCATTGTAACTGCTGAACATTCAGCTATATAGACATACATGTAGAACACCCCCAGCGTGATGTCATAGTAGCAATGAGATAAATAATACCCACATTTAGATATTTACACCAATACCCAAAACCCAATAGTTCTCAGATTATGGTAGATGTCAGCCACACGCAGGAAAAACCAGGAATCAAACCCTACTCTGTCTTATTTTCAGGCAGTATTGCGAAACATTACACCACTGTTTACATTGCAAAAGTCAGTCTGAGGTCACAGCATATCCACACATTAAAAGTGCTCCATGTATGTTCCTCAATATGGCTTTAAATTTAGGCTATTTATCTCTATATGGACAATTTTGTTCAGCAATAAAACCTCCTGTCATTGAATAAACAATGATATGCTTAAAGCAATGCTGTTCCAGACAAAGCAATAACATCTACAGGAAGAAAAACATGTGGCATACACCCACCAGAAAAGTGACATTGTACACTTTTAAATCTTTTTGCAATCATCTCATAAGCAATTAATCTGCTATCTCCAATCAGACAAAATCCACATCCATGGTCTGTATACAAAGACATCATCACTGCAAATGGACTGAGTCATGGAAGGAATCTATTAAAGAAACCACTGTGTAAATTGTTCTTATATTAAATATTTGTTGTTCGTGACAGTGAAATGTGATGGTTGCCTGTTATGACTCCTCTAATGTCTTATCTCTTATCCAAATATCACACCCTTTCACTCCAGTCAGAGTAAAACATTAGAAAAGACTGCACCATCCTGGTCATAAACTCCCAAATATTTGTAGTTACAAGATGTGCAGACTCTCAATGAAAATGGTGCATTTGAACCTTGCATAAACATGTACGACACACGCCCATATCAAAGTTTACTGGTGGCATAAAACACAGCTGTCCTTGAAGGCACCACAGTGTAAACAGCCCTGGTCTCCGCTGTAATCACTGTTGTGGATACAGTGGTATTGTCCATAAAGGGACTTTGATTTGGCCGGATCCTCCCTGTGGTCACTAAACTTGCTGCAATGTCCCCTGTATTTAAATACCACAGCTCTCATTAAGTGGATTCAGGCCATATCAGTTAGAATGGGATGTTTTTGTGTGTTACCCTGGGCTAGTCTTCGTCTCTTTCATAGTGAAATGGGCACTCTTTTCTATAAATGTTTTTGGTAACAGGATAATTCACTACTAACACAGCAAAAACAATTGTTATGTGATTATCACTATTTAAATGTAGTTCAGTGTGGTTGAACCTGGCTTTACATAATACTACACTGTCATGAACAAAAACGTATAAAAGTATAAAAAGTCAGGTCTGTGGAGAGAAAAGGCCCCTTACAGCAAGGGCGCAATGTCAATGTCAATATCAATGTCTGTCTCTATAGAAATAAATGTCTTTTTGGTTGAAATGCTACGCAGTGGGGCTTTAATGGCAGCTTTCTTTGTATGAGTTAATTTGTACTTTTTAGCACTGAAAAGATGCTACAATTTCATGTATTCATTCACTCTCTACATTTGGTGGTGGTAATTCACGATCTATTAAAATATTGCTGGGTTTCAGATGACATGACAACATTCTACAGGCCAACAATACGTAATACAGATGGGGGCGGCTAGAATTATTATTGTTAAAATGCAGATTTCTGTTGTAATACAGTGATTTAAAGGGCCCATATTACGCTAGTTACTGATCTCTGTTATAATGTTGTTTCCTCATCAAAAACATATCCAGAGTTGTTTTATTTCATTCACACATGTTTAACACATGTACATTTAGGCTGAACATCTGTTCCACCTTGTAATGTCATGTGATAATACAGGAAGTGCTCCACTGCGTTTTTAAACTCCACACACCTTCAATACATCCATTTGAATAATTTCAGCCATTGAATTGCCAGTCTCTACTGAACAAAAGGTAAAATGTAGCTGTAAACTTCATGACATTACAAGGTGGAACAAAGCTTTGGAGATGTAGACAGAATTACTGAAATGTGTAAATGAAACAAAAGATAACTACAGGTATACTATACTACCAAAAGTATTCGCTCACCTGCCTTGACTCACATATGAATTTAAGTGACATCCCATTCTTAATCCATAGGGTTTAATATGACATGGGTCCACCCTTTGCAGCTATAACAGCTTAAACTCTTCTCGAAGGCTGTCCACAAGGTTTAGGAGTCTTTTTTTGACCACTCTTCCAGAAGGCCTGGCTCTCAGTCTCCGCTCTAATTCATCCCAAAGGTGTTCTGTCGGGTTGAGGTCAGGACTCTGTGCAGGCCAGTCAAGTTCATCCACACCAAACTCTCACATCCATGTCTTTATGGATCTTGCTTTGTGCAGTGGTGCACAGTCATGTTGAAAAGGAAGGGGCCATCTCCAAACTGTTCCCACAAACTTGGGAGCATGGAATTGTCCAAAATCTCTTGGTATGCTGAAGCATTCAGAGTTCCTTTCACTGGAACTAAGGGGCCAAGCCCAGCTCCTAAAAAAACAACCTCACACCATAACCCCTCCTCCACCAAACTTTACACTTGGCACAATGCAGTCAGACAATACCGTTCTCCTGGCAACCGCCAAACCCAGACTTGTCCATCAGATTGTCAGATGGAGAAGTGCAATTCGTCACTCCAGAGAACACGTCTCCACTGCTCTTGAGTCCAGTGGCGGCGTGATTTACACCACTGCATCCGACGCTTTGCATTGCACTTGGTGATGTATGGCTTGGATGCAGCTGCTCAACCATGGAAAATCATTCCATGAAGTTCTCTACACACTGGTCTTGAGCTAATCTGAAGGCAACATGAAGTTTGGAGGTCTGTAGTGATTGACTCTGTAGAAAGTTGGTGACCCATTCTTTCACAAATGTTTGTAGAAACAGTCTGCAGGCCGAGGTGCTTGATTTTATACACCTGTGGCCATGGAAGTGATTGGAACACCTGATTTTTATTATTTGGATGGGTGAGTGAAAACCTTTGGCAATATGTATGTTTTTGAGGTGGTAACAACATTCTAAAATGGCTTAAAGCTCAAAGGAATTAATTTAGTGTAATATAGGACCTGGATTGCAAACATGATAATTTATAGATAAGTAATCAATAGGTTCTCTTGCCCCCCATCTGGGAGTACAACACCATCACAGTTTAGAATCTGAAAACTACCAATATTTGTACTATACAACTCTATTATACAAGCAGCTCATTCAAGTTCACTGCTCTAGTTTTGATGAGGTACAAAGGGTCACTATTGCATGAAATCAGTACTTTTGCTTCTGCTTGAGCCTGCATGCAGTATCTGTAGCCGGTGATTAGAAAATGGGGGGGCACTGAGGTGGTTAAAAGGCCAATGGAAAACTAAGGTATCCAGGTGTGACTTGTGATTGACGTGCTATTTGGGGTGAAATAGTTTAATCTGTATTTGGGGATGAGAGGAGCAGAGTCAGGGGTAAGGCACTTATCATTGATCCATCCCACTTCCTGACAGTGAAACCTGCACAGGGCCTGCTTTATCTGGCGAGACTGACAACAGCAGGAAAGGAAAAGGAAGAAGAGAGGATTTTACACACAAGACCAGGACTAAACCGGACTGAATCTGAGCTGGACAATTTCAAGTCTTGAGCAGGGCTGGACCAGGACTTGACCAAATAGGACCAAATCAGTAGTGGTTGTAAAATGTTTGTATATTTGATATATATTTTTGAGAATCTAATAGTATACAAAACTGGGTATTAAACCAAATTAATAATTCCTTGACGACCTTGCAGTGGTCCTTCACACACATTGCATAACATTTTTTACATTTTCATTTTATTTTATTTAGAAAATAATAACATAAATAGGCCTGAATGCTGTTGAAGCCCTGACCTAATTGTAGCCATCACAATATCTGAACCATCGAACTTTTGGATCAAATTCTCCCTAGTGTGATGTCATCAGTGTGTTTCTATAACTTCAACATATTTTTCAACCTTTCTTGGCAAACTGCTTTTTGATTGGTAAAGCTATAATTTATATTTACAACAGGTAAATTAAGCAAAAGTTAGAGAATCATAAAAATCTGTAATATGCACTTTAACTTATCAATTTCCCCTGTCTATGGTCATAATACAATGGCTGATTCATAATTTTCTTTTCTAAACATTATTTTCAAGTTGAGACATTGCAGTGTTCAGAAATTGCTGTTACACTGAATAAATCTGTTTAATTTCTCAACAATTGTCCTTATCGGTCCTACCCATGATTTCAATGTATACTCTGAGCACTTTCATTTAGTCACCTTTCCCATCAAATTGAGTGAGTTAACAGAATGACTTGACCGATTTCCAAATGGGGGACTTGGCTTGGGCGCTGACAAGCTGAAACAGTGCAGCTACATGGCAACACAAACAGACTGAAAAGCGCAATTGTGCCGTACACACCAGCTAATTATCTCAGCTCTTTACACTGCTTTGTCCCTCTTTGTTGACATTACGACAGAGTTTACAGTTCAATTTGGCTGTTACAATGTGGGCGGAGACGAGAACGATGCCAAAATGTGTTTCTGTTTTGTATTAGTTTGACATATTACAAGAAACAACTTAATCGAAATGACATCAGTGTTGTTTAAAGGAGGAGAGAGAGTGAAGAGGAGGGCTGTTGGCTGGGAGCAATAGGAACAGATAATATATGTAAAGTGAAGGCTAGTTTAACACACTGTTGCTAAGCTAATGAAGCAGAAAGAAGCCAATTGAGGAGTTAATTAAAACGTTACACACGGCTCAAGTAAATGGATCCTGGTTGTTTCACTTGGACATTCTCTCTCAGTCTTGGTTTGTCCAATAGGTTCATATGGAAAAAAGTATATTAAAAAAGTCTATTAAAGGTATATTGCGCAAAATTAACTCTTGTGAGCTATAAACCATGTTATAATGCTGTTATCTCCTCAAAAACATATCTGGAGTTGTGTTTTGTTTCATTTACACGTATTTGAATAACCCTTTATTATTAGTCTCTGTTCCGCCTTGTAATGCCATGTAGTGGTAGTTTTCAAGTTAACAGCAACCTTTTACCAAATTTAAAATGACAACAAAATACCTAATACATTTTCAGTCATTAACTGGTGAAGAGATGTAAATGCTTTTATGACATTATAACACATTTTTTGCTTTGCTTTGTTACTAAAGCTTACCTACACACCCTGCTAACGTTACATTTGGTGCTGTCGGCAGGAATTTTAGTGGGCTCAACATTTCTGTAAGGATTTTTCTAGTAAAATCTAAAAATCTGGATTTTTTTCTGCTTAAACGTTTTCAAACCAGGCTCTGATATATTTTGAGATATTCTCAGGTTTATCCCAGTTGCCCCATAGAAATCACATTATGTTCCATTTCACTTTTGCCTCCAGCTGCCATAGAATGTTTTTCTTTAGAATTTTTAAAGGGTCTATAAAGAACAGTTTATCAAACAAGAAAACCGGAGGTAAAAACAACAGTGCTCAGCTTGTGCCAAACATTACAGTGTATGCAACAGCCTTTGGAATAAAAACTAAATCCAAGCACTCCCAGAATTTCTCAGCAAGAATCTGACTGTAAATATGTGTTTCAAAAACAACATTCAAAAGTTAGCAGTATTTGATTTTATGAAATGCTTGACAAGAATCTAAATGCCAATTAGTAAAGTAGTTTTTATTTTTCATTCTGATTAGACTTCATAGTCATATTTAAAAGGGCTATGTTATAATTTCAGATCTATGTTATATGTTGTTTCCTCATCAAAAACATATCTGTGGTTGTGTTTTGTTTCAGTCACACATTTTTAACCCATAAAACCGGCATATTTTATGATGTAGTTTTCCTCTCAAACAGAAAACACTATGTTACACCTGTCGTGTCATGTGGTAATACATGAAGTGCTCCACTGTCTTTTAAAACTCCAAACACCTTTACTAGAATCATTTTAATGATTTCATGATTTCCCTGGAAATGACTATCTCTACTGAACAAAAAGTAAACGGTAGCTGTTAACTTAAAAACTACTACATGACATCACAAGGTGGAACATTTTGATTGTTGGAGACGTAAACAGACTAATAATAAAGGATGACTCAAACACGTGTGAATGAAACAAAACACAACTCCAGGTATGTTTTTGAAGAAATGACAACATTATAACATGGGCTAAAAAAAATATAAAAAAAATAGTGAAATATTAAATAATTTGGGATTGTTATGCCATATGTAAAAGTAAGGCATTATTCACTATGGGTGACAGTGAAATGTAACTATGAATATGCAGTACTGCCATATATTCATCACTCATGTTTTTCCAGGATTTTCTATGATGAATATATTCAGGTATAGCGGCCATGCTACTTAAGGGCTGGTCAGTAAGCACACATTTACATCTTATATAATGCGAGCTTTTAAACCCTTGTGTCCAAAGGGAGCTGGCTGCACATTTGTAAAGCTCTGTAGACAGTCTCTAATGGTGTAGATGCATTAACATGGGGCTTTCCTGTAGCCACCGCAGCCTTAAGAGACTCTATAATGCCACTTGCTCACTATTATTTAACCGAGAGTAAAAGCCAGACCATTAAACATCTTGTCTGCATCCTCCTCTTCTTGTGACCTGCTTTATGTATCTTTTAGCTCACAGTACAGTACATTACACCTTGCATTTCATTTTAAACCAGAAACACATACACATGCATTACTTTTGCCTTGGTACAGATGTTTTGATCAAATTTAGGTTAGGGTTAGGGTAATCTAATACAAATAATATTGTGTTGAAATTATATAGACTGGGTTTGTGATTACTTATTTTTTTAAACCTTGGCGCAACAATACACTTATCAGTTATTTATAAGAGCTTTTATCTAATACACCAGGTCCAAAACAAGTGTGGGATATGATTAAACAAGGTCTGATAAGACATTTCTATTTGTCAGCTTAAAATTATTGCTATTGCATTCTTTTATAAATACATGTGTAACCAGATAAAGGTAAAAAAAAATAAAAATAAAATAAAATAAAAAATAGTCAATGGTTATTTTAGTAGTCCATCAATCACAACTATTCTTATTAAGTGTTGCCACCCTGCTAAACCAATATTAAATCAGGATCTAAACCAGAAATAGACCCAAAAGCACAATTGTCAATCCATAAACCATAAAGATCTAATATTACACAGTACAATTTTACTCTTGTGAGCTTTATGTTGTTATGTTCGTTATGTTGTTACCTCAAAAAAACAAACCTGGAGTTGTGTTTTGTTTCATTCACACAAGTTTGAGTAATCCTTTATTATTAGTCTGTCTACAACTTGCTCTGTAGACAGACAAATGCTCTGTTCCACCTTGTGATGTCATTAAGCGGTAGTTTTCTAGTAAAAAAAAAAATCAAACATTTTAGCACATTTTTGTAAATTTGATTTGATTCAAACATGTATCTGAACAGGGGCACAGGTGGTCACATCACAGGGAGTTGTCAGGCTGTTTCTCAGAACACTTGATACAGCTCTCATTCAGACACACATGATCACTGAATGGTTAAGGACACTGGCCCAAACTCTGTCACTTTCAATAACTGCAAAAATCTGTGTGTAGACAGACTACATTCAGATTTTCAGATACATATAGATATTGTTTGATTTGCAAGAACACATTACATATTACAGTAAAAAAAAAAAGTAGTGTTCATGCGTCTATTATTCCAAAATCTTTCAGTTTTCCTCAGCATAAATATTTTGATCAACGGTAATGTGTACATTTATTTACATACAATACAGACAGGTTTTAGACCAAAAGCTAAGCTTTTCTAGTCCACAGTTCATCTGTGTAAAGTGTGAACCTCAATGGCAGACTGCACTAAACCAGTGATTCTGATTCTGAAAGAGCACAGAAAAACACATGGCCAATGTCTGAGAGTTTTGACGATGAAACTTGCTTTTTGGGGGAGACTGAATAGTTTTGAATTGTGAAACTGCATTTTACTGAGATTAAATTCTGTTTAAACTAAAATACTGTTTAGGATTTTGTGTGAGCTGTTTTGCAAATGTCAGTTTTCAATAGATAAATGTGCCAAAGAGATTGAAAAAGCTATAAGCTTCAGTTCAGTAGAGACTGGCATTCCCAGCAATGAAATCATCCAAATGATTCTAGTGAAGGTGTGTGGAGTTTAAAACACAGTGGAGCACTTCTTGTATTACCACATGACATCACAAGGTGGATCAGCATGTTTTTAGTTTGTGATAAGAACTCAGCCTAAATATGAAGGGTTTGTGTGTCAAATGTTGTGTGACTGAAAAAAAACACAACTCCAGGGATGTTTGTGATGAGGAAACAACATTATAACATAGATCAGAAAATAGCATAATATGGACGATACAATGAATTTCTTGCTCTTGTTCATAAGCCTGTTTTAAGTACCTTTTGCCCCACATGCTCCTCTCTGTGTAATTCATAAAGCTTTGGTGGTAAACCCTTTAACACTGCCTTTATGAGTGTCCTGGGACAGTCCCCTGGCTCTTCCCCTTTAAATAACCTGCATCATCACTCCTCTGCCTCGGAGAACATCCATTTCCAGGCAGGCCGCGTGTCATCGAGAGGCTCTCCCGCTCAGAGAAAAGGGGGATTTAAATTCATTTGCCAAGGGTGGTAGGGGAAAGCATGGGAGCAGATTGGCAGTAGAAAACTATTAGGGCTGACTCATGCAGGGCTAAGGTTGTACAAGAACTGTGATTTGATTTAATGGAGGAGTGAAGAACAAGAGACAAAAAAAAAGAAAGAATGAATGAGATATGTGCACGTGATTGAAGCACCCGCTGTTGGATCAACTCTCCTAAAGATAAATATAATGTTTAATTAACTGTAATTTACATAAATAGTAGTTGATATAAAAAATAAGCATTACTATTGGCAATATATTGTGCCTTCAGGGGTTTATTTTAAATGTTCACCAAACTGGTATTGCAAGTTTAATAAGGCAAACTAAAATGGACAGTTTGTATTTAATTTGGTATTAGATATGGATATTCAAACCATGTAGAGGAATTTTAGTATAGTATATAGGAATATTACAGTATATTATACATTTACTTCTTTTCTATTTTGTGCTATTTTGAAATGAAGACTTGTGTGTGAACATCCACTTCTCATTATGATTCATTGTTCACAAACTAAAAGCTATAGGGCGCAATCAAATACAGATTTTTATCATAGATGCAAATTGAGTGTTAGTATTAGTATTAGTCTGTTTTTTAATGTGATTCTCCTCTTCTATAAATAAACTAGACAGACCATCTAAAAATCATCTTAAAATAACATTTCCACCAAATAATAACAATAGGATTTAGAACAATGCTTACAGTTTGTTTTTTTTCAATTGCTTTGACACTAAATGTTGAGGATGTTGGCACAACCTTATATCCATTTTCAAGCATTAATTCTCACATTAAAACTCTAAAACACTTTATGCAGCACCTAAAACACAACTACAACTATTTAAACACAGATTGCAACTGTAACACTCTCTGCACATGCTATAGTTTACCTAAATACTGCACACTCTTACCAAAGTCCATAGAGCAAAGACACAATGGACAAAACTGAACACACAGGAATCACAATATGAACAGATTTCATAGACAGACACAGAAGCACTAGAAACAGAACCTGTGTGAACCGGGTTTTCATCCAGAGATTCAGAGGTCCAAGTCAGACACAGTGTAGATACCAACACTTGATTTGAAAAAGATAAGAAACTTGTGAATTTTTTTTGTTTCTTTGTGTAATATTTGACACATATTTACAGCATTTACCTCACTGTCTAACCATAAGAAACAGTGTGATACTGGTCCCCTCACACTACACGTCTAAACTTGTAGCAGCATTCTCCAGCCAGTGTGTGGATGGTTACATGGTTAAAACTGGCTGTATTTTAATCATAATGTGTCCTTTTTACAAGACTGTTACAAAAGATTTGCCAGATTTATAAAAAGTTTCAGAAAATGTGTGAAAGCAATTTTTAAAAAGTGTAACAATGTAATCCATGCAGCTCAAAGTCACCGTTGTTTTGTTCGTGTTTTGTAGCTCAGATCTGACGTTTGCGCTCTGCCAGATGAAACAGGGACCTCTCTTCTCTTCATCTCCCTCTGCATCACCACAGAGACTGCACCAGCACAATGGGCATAACTCTGTACTGCTCAACAACACAACTCTACACAATGCAAAAGTGAAAATTCTACTGAAAACTATGGTGGCCACATTTTTTTCTTAAGGTCAGATCACGATTCATGCAGATTCTCTCATTCTCATTCACTTAGAGCATGACAGTGACTGACCAGTAAATAGAAAATTACTGAATCACAATCTCATTATCAACAAAATTGTTTATCGTCAATAGGATGAGTTGAATTTTTATCACCATATCGCCCAGCCCTATTGAACATGAAATAAATAGGTGAATAGACAGATTTAGTTACATAAAACTGAATTTCGAATCAACCAACAATACTTGTTGCACTATGTAAAATTTCTGGTAGTGGGTAGAGCCAATTGCTTGTACGAAATGTTCCACAGTATAGCACTGTCAGCATGGAGATTTTATTGCTCTACCAGGAATGCCCAAAAATGTACCAGCCTATGGTAATTTATCTTGCATTCCTTAACTCAGAAAAATTTAACCTAAAAATATTTAAATTCGGGTCATTTTAAGTCACATTTTGAAGACCACATTCTCAAAGTTTAACTGTACATATTTCTGCTGTCAAAGCGTCACCCAAACATCCCTCTCTCAAATTGGCTCTATCTGTGACTGTAAATTAAAAGAAATTATAATACTAATGTCAAGGGCAGAATGATAATGAAATTATGTTATGTTAATATAACTTTAAACGTACTTTTACACAGCAGGAGTCTGTGTGATGGAACCTAATGAAAATGACATTTTGATCAGGTGAATGCTGTTAATCAGATTTTATGCTTTATTAAACTTCAACTTTAATTTTCTTGTTGTTGTACCAAGTCAAGTCTGGTTTGTGATGTTATTCACCCCTTGGAGTAATAATAATGTTATATGAACCAAAAACTGACCATAAAATGTGAAATAAAATTGTGTTGTACTTGTACTTGTTGACCAATTAAAAAAGTGCAGAATCCTTTTTTTGATAATATATGCTTTTAAGATCAGAATAGTTTCATATTTTGTGACATATACCATGCCTGTCACACTAGGTGGCAACCTGCATGAAAAGTATAATAACATAGATTAATGCTGATAGAAAAGAAAGAATTGGCCAAATACAAGTCAGAGCAAAATTTGTAAATTAGTTTTTCCAAAAATGATTCACATTTTGACACAGTAAAGTAAATTTGAGTGTTCAGCCTTTGATGAAATAAAAGCTTGGTAAGGTTTAAAGCCTCGGCCCAGGACATCCATGGAGTGCCTGGCAAATGGTAGAGTTCATATTTGATTCTGCTTAAATGTCCTTGTGCCTTCATAAACCCAAGGTGCTTGTCTGTAAATGTAGTTTTGAATAGTATAATGAAACACATTGTAAAAGCCTTGAGTGCCAATCATACACTACAAATGCACTCCACTTTTCCACTTCCAGCTCCAACAGTCAAAGCTGCAGCTGCACAGGAGGCGTTAGGTCCATTCAGGCTGGTATGCACATTTGAAAGTAATGGAGGACAAATTTAGAAGCTTTGGCACTGAAAAAGTAAACTGTAAAAGTTTATTTCATTATTAAGTTAATTTAACTCAGGAGAATAAACTTATATTTTGAAGTAACTTATTTAAACTAGGTAATGACCAAAAGGACAAGATCACGGATACAAACGGCTGAACGCTCCCTTAGAGATAGGGTGAGGAGCTCAGTCACACGGGAGGAGCTCGGAGTAGAGCTGCTGCTCCTCTATGTCAAGAGGAGCCAGCTGAGGTGTCTTGGGCATCTGTTCCAGATGCCTCCTGGACGCCTCCCTCAGGAGATGTTCCGGCCATGTCCCACCAGGAGGAGGCCCCGGGAAAGACCCAAGACACACTGGAGGAACTATGTCTCTTGGCTGGCCTGGGAACGCCCTGGGGTCCCCCCGGAGGAGCTGGAGGAAGTGTCCAGGGTGAAGGAAGTCTGGGAGTCCTGCTTAGACTGTTGCCCCCGCAACCCAGCCCGGATAAGCGGAAGAAAATGGATGGATTATTTAAACTATTTAATTAAATAAGGTAAAAGAACTTAAATAGCTGAACCATTAGAGTAACCAAATAAAATGTTTTATTTGATTTGAGCATGGAGATGTTATTGCTTTGCCTGAAATGTTTCACTGTATGGCATTAAACTCATATGTTTCCATGGAGATACCACCAGGCCAAGTTACGGGTCAAATCTCTGGAGAAGCTACTCTGCCCACAGTAAGAATGAATGTTTTTCAATTTATTATTTTAATTAAATAAAAACTAATGCTATACTGTGGAACATTGGCAAAGTAATAACATTTCCAGGGAAACAAGAAGGTGGAAAACCCTCCAGCAACATGTCATCAATAAAAACTTAAAGAAATTGACTAACAAATTTTGAGTTGATGTACCATATTAGTATAAAAATAATTATGCAAAACTAACTATAGTAATAAATAATAAATATAAATAATTTCCCTTGTGCATCAATAAAGTTTGTCTAAGTCTAAGTCTATAGACAATTAATTTTAGTATAGAATCTCAGTTCTTATGCATTCTGAGCTTATGTTTAAATTATCCGACCAACTCCACAACCATGCAAACTGCACTGAATTGCTTTAAATGAGATTGTTGTATGGAGAAAACTGGAAAATCTCCAAAGATTTGGCTCATTAACCTCCATCTCAATGTCGGCCTGCACACTTCTCCACAGACCATGTGCATTACCATTCAGTGCACTCCTCCCATTGTGTATCTGCAGCCTTCATTACACAACTGAGTGGCTAAATCTCTATGGCACTTTTTAATACAATCGTTCAAGTGAGTAAATACTATGCAATCATCATCATCAGGGCCACACCACAGCACAAAAGCAAAAGAATGTTTCAAAAATGCAGCGATTTGCACAAAATGTCAGTGGTCATGTACATGGATAATGGATTTAATCAGTATTGTTAGTGGTAATGAGACCGCGTTTTGTTCTTTTTGTAGTATTATTGATGAAGTCACCATGTTCATTGAGGTAATTTAGTGTACGTCTTAGGACAGGACTTATTCCAGATGCCCTTCCCTAAACTACCCACACTATTAATCCAGGCTTTTTATTGTGTAATGACAGGGAAGGGATGAGACACAGTTCCCAGACAAGAAGAGACAGGAGATTTTGAAATGATTATCTATTCATCCATTGTGTGTTCAGTTGATGTGATTGCTTCACAGTTTTCAATATATTATTATTATTATTATTAGCGTCAATGTAGCACTGTTTTTTTGTTGTTTTTTTTAACAAACTTTTCAATAAGATAACTCACCAGTGTCCACCCTTTTTGGTTTGTGCCAGTGAAAAGATCAGTCTACAGTCATTTTATCTTCCAAGATCAGATGGCACAAAATCTGGTCCATGAGTATAAGAAAACTACCACAAAAGAAGTTATCAAAAAGAACTGTATTATACTGTATTTTTTATTTCAGTGTTGATAAGGAGTTGGTTATATTTTCTTGTTGGACATTCTAAGCATAAAGGAACACTATTATTCCAAATGTTGTTCCTGTACCGAACCTTACAGCGTTTAGCTCAGACATGATTTTCAGTCATTTGGTGTGGGAGGTTTGACTCATCATTTCTTTGTCTTAGCTGCCTTACCCTCTCTCACTTTCCCTCCTTCTCTCTCTTTCTCTTCCTCTGGGTCTTTTTCACCCTCTTGCTCCATCACTTTCTCTCTCGCTCTCCCAGTTCTTCCAAGTTTCTCTCCCCCAGTTTTCTCTCTCCCTGAGTCCTTCCTGTCTCTCTCCTCCAATTCCTCCCTGTCTTTCTCTCTCCTTCAGTTCCTCCCCCTGTCTCTCTCTCCCCCGTTCCTCCCCCGTCACTCTCTCCCTCCAAGTTCCTCCCCTTGTCTCCACCCTTGTCTGGAAAAGTGAGAGAAGGAGTCTCTCACTTTTCCATCTCTCCCCAGTTCCTCCCTATCTCTTTCTCTCTCTCTCCTCTATCCTTCCCCATTCTGCCCTTACTCCCCACCCTCCCTCTCTCTCCATCACTTTCTCCCTCTCCCTTTCTCTCACCTTTCATTTCTTACTTTCTTAATATTAACACTCTCTCTCTTCCTCCTCTTCGTCTTCCCCCTTCTCTTCCCAGTTCCTCCCTACGACCCCTCCTCTTCCTCTCTAACACTGTCCCCTTCACTCTCTTTCTCCTTCCTCTCCCTCCTCTCTCTCCCTCGCTTTCTGTCGGTCAGCTTTAAAAATAACCAAAGCATCCAGGTCAGAAGGGTGCACTCAGCAAAGCTCTCTCTCTTCAAATGTTAGCATTCCCAGTGTTTTCTGTGCTTCGCCCCCTTTAGCCGTGTGCTCCTGCTACATCCAAGGCTCCTGGGCTAATGGAGCGCTGAGAGGTGCTTTTGGAAATGGCAAGCTCTCCAGTACAATATGGCTGCTCACAAATAGAATAGGCTCTGTACACCGCTCTCAGGAACGTCAAAGTGTTCTTTACCTGCACTACTGCTGGGAATATACTGCATGTACTCACTTATTTAGGTCGTTTGTTCTGCTATTTTCTTCTTGGGTAATATTCTCCTGGAATCAATCATTACATCAGGAACAATAGGTGCAATGTTTACAGTAGCTTTTCTGAGAATGTATGCAGCCTGCTTTTTTCCCATTGTGAGGGCATGCTTTATCTAGAATGTACCATCAAAATCATCTATGTATTCAATGTATTTCCTGTATGTGTTTATGTTGTTTGTGGTACATAAGAATTTCACTACATACTGTACTGTGTGCATGTGCGTATGTGACAACTAAACTGAACTAGCTAACTCACTCACTCACTCACTCTATGGACACGCACAGGTGACGCCACCAGGTCAAGTTAAAGGTCAGATTTGCAGAGAAGTGACTCCACTTACTGTAAGAATGCATGTTTTTTAACGTATTTCAAGAACATATTAAAAAAAAAAAAAAAAGCTAGATAACATTAAATTGTGTGAAACAAGCAAAGAAAAATTGTCACCTCTCTCTCTGCTGCAGAGAGACTTGTTATTTTGGTCTTAAAATGTTCGCATTAACCTGCTCTATGTGATCCTGGTGTGTTTATTCGCTATTTTGTCCGTAACTTGGCTCCACTGCTTTATACAGTGCATGTTACTAACTGCAGAACTATTAAGAGCTTACAATAAACTGGAATATTAATATGATTTTTTATAATAGTGTTCCTATTTTGATTTTTTATTATATATCTTAATCTTTTTTTTGCATGCACTTACTTTATTTTTAAATAGTGATACTTTATTATTATTATTATTATTATTATTATTATTATTATTATTATTATTATTATTATTATTACTATTCAGTATTCTATGTTGTACCTCATCACCAAAGCAAGTTCCTAGTCTGTGAATTTGTGTTCACTGACAATGGCAACAAACATTTTTCTGATTCTGATCTTAAATTAAAATTAAAATTTCAAACAACTGTCCTTTCATTATATAGGGTCTTATTATTATCCATCCACCCATCCATTTTCTTCCACTTATCCGGGCTGGGTCCCGGGGGCAACAGTTTAAGCCGGGACTCCCAGACTTCCTTCACCCCAAGGCGTTCCCAGGCCAGCCGAGAGATATAGTCCCTCCCGTGTGACTGCGCTCCTCACCTTATCCCTAAGGGAGCACCCAGCCACTCTGCGGAGGAAACTCATTTTGGCCGCTTGTATCCACGATCTTGTCATTACCCAAAGCTCATGACCATAGGTGAGGGTAGACTGACCAGTAAATCGAGAGCTTTGCCGTTCGGCTCAGCTTCCTCTTCACCACAACGGTCCGATACAGCGACCACATCACTGCAGATGCTGCACCGATCCGCCTGTCAATCTCATGCTCCATCCTCCCCTCACTCATGAACAAGACCCTGAGATACTTGAACTCCTCCACTTGAGGCAAGGACTCTCCACCCACCCGGAGAGGTGGCTAATGTTATTATTATATATCTTATTATTAGTAATTTGGCGTATCAATACTAAAACATATGTTGCAAGCAGAAATGGAGACTTGCCAACATTTACATTTACCCTAAACATTTGATAACTATTTGCATAAAATTATGTTACAGTAACTAGGCTCACCCAAGTACATTTTTGACTACATACTTGTATACTTGTATACTTGTGCTATCCCCTTGGGCCTACACAGTACAGTTTTACAAGCCTAATCATCTCATACTTCTATAATGGGACCATTGCAGTTGCACAGCAGAGGCAGAGACTCCCTCGTCAGTCTGTCTGTGTAACTGGGATGAATCATGTGATGGAAAAATGTGTCTGGGTCTAAGTGAGCTGCTCCTGACCTTAAGCTACCGTCAAACGCCATATTCATTCCAGCGCACCGCTAACTTAACTTGTGCAGTCATCCATGCTGTAAGATCATTAGCTTTATGTCACTGTCATGTTAGAGCTATAGTGAGTATAGTGAGCAGTGTGTTCTACGTAGCATGTGTCTGGATTCACTCAATTAAAATAGAAATAGCTATGGTAAAAAGCTACTGAAGAATAAATTATGCACAAACAAAATTTAAAGATTTGTGAAAGTCTCTACTGATTACACAATAATGTTGACAGTAATACCACACTATAAGGCTTCTATTTTGCATTACTAAGAAATGTATGTAATACTGTTTGTATTTTATTTAGCTTTTATTAGTATTATATTATTTTATTTAGTGTGAACATTTCTTTTAGGGGTCAGATATGTAACTTTTCTTGTGGACATTATATATCACCAGCATCTGCTTGTCTCCATGGAGATGTTATTTCTTTGCCTGGAATGTTCCACAATATATCTGTCTAGTGTTTCATTTCAGGTATTTTTATTGCTCAAAATTGAAAAACATAGGCTGGATTTTTACTGCGAGTCAGGTCACCTCTCACCAGATATGACATGTAAATCAGCCTGACAGTGCCATATGCTTGTCTCCATGGAGATAGATAAGTTAAATGCCATAGTGTGGAGAATTCTTGGCAAAGCAATTGATACTTTGCAGCTGATGTCATCAACAGTCCCTGGGGGTGTGAAGCTAACTGCAGACACTGCTCTGTCTGAAGCTCTGTTACTCAAGTTAGACTTTAATCTATGCTTTATTCTAACAAAGTCAGACCAGAAAGAGCTGAGTGAGTTGGAACTACAATTGAAGACGTGATCTGTGCGGTTAAACAAGTCTCTCACACATAAAATTACAGCCACAAATTAGCTAGCATAAGCCAGCAGTTTTATTTCTTCAGTTAGTTAGTCATTCTCACCTTCTTTGTTGAACATCAAACAGGGCCATAAACATTCATATTGATTACAGGCTCCTGAAAATTACTTGGTTACACCCATTTTGCATTTTTTGATCATTAGTGTTCACACTATTAAAACTTTTTTGACAGTGTTTGCTAATGTGTGCACTGTGTCACTATGGTAACTGCAGAACATTCCACTGTAGACGTAATGTGGAACACCCCTACGATGATGTCACTGCAAAGTATCAATAACGTCTCCCAGCTCCATGATGACAAGTGGACAGCATGAGCTCCACCAGAAAAGTTCCATAGTGCACCTTTAATCTGGCCGCTCCATGGAACCAGGCAGATTACCAGCTTAGCCTTAACTAGAAAAGTACTTTTTTAAGAGTTACTGTCTCACGCACAAGTAACCTGAAAGCAAAGTAAAATGATAAAAAAAGTATTAAAATCCAACAAAGATATTTTAAAATTTTCTCTTGGCATTCTTAAAATACCTTTTCTCCTTTAACTATAGAGCACAGTCTTATTCCATGATTCAAAGTGAGTCATCTAACTCATTACAGCTGTACATCTCTGTCCCGGCCCAAACTTGCCTCTCTTAAACTATGGTTATTCCTGATCCCGCGGTGGTTGGGGACAATTCTGGACTATTTATTTCTCCTCAGGCTCGGAGCAGCTCAGAGCAAACAGGACTACAGTAAAGCTCTGATTGTTTGAGCTAATGGGGCACTTCAGGACTCAAGTGCACTGGGCTGGATGCACTACTGTGTGTTGTACATGAGAGAGCTTTACCTTTAGTATAGATCTGTTCAAATATGGCACAGACTTACATGTGTTGTTAAGCTGAACAGTTGGAGTCTGATTAGATGCATGTTGTGAAAATAAATGCAGGTAAAAATACAACATATAGACAAATCATTCAGTCATATCAGGTTATACTGTAGATATGGCTTCTGCATTCTATATCTTAAAGCCATAGTATGTAACTTTTTAACCAAAACACAGACTAAGACAAAAGCAAGTTTTTTGTTCTTCATTTTCAATGTTTTTATTGCACTGGAAAGTGTTTAAAAGTGTGTGTTTTTACTGTGGGCAGACTTGCATCTCTATAAACCTGACTCTAATTGTGGCTAAACTTTCTATTTCCATGGAATCGTGCACCTATTGACACAACAGTCATAAAAACACACACAAAAATATATATATAATTTCAATATATCAATCATATGTTCATAAAATTGGTTAGACTTCTTATATCCCAGCATGCTAAATATAACCATAGCCTAATGTAACTTTTCTGGTGCAGTGTTCGCCACCTGCTTGACTCCATTGCTGTGTCTACAATGATCCACAGTTGGGCATTAAACTTATCTAATTCCATGACGCTCCAAGTGACGCAGTCATGTCAAGTTACAGGTAAGATCTGTGAAGAGGTGAAATGTTTTTATACTATTTTTTAGCAATAAACATGTTTGTAACTGAATAAATGCAACATAGATATGCTTAATGCCATAGTGAAATATTCAGTCCAATCCAGTAAGACAAGCAGGGCGCCCACCAGCTGAAAAGTCACACAGTCCACTTTTAATGCATAACATTCCTGCATATTCATTTTAGGTGCTGTGGGTGGTTAGCATAGTTAACTGCAAACACCCTATAGAGCAAAAATGACAAAAAGTAAAATAAACAAAACTTTATTTTTAGATAATTTGACAAAAACAACCCTCCGGCCTGCTGTCTTTGGGTCTAACCTCAGTTGCAGTGGCCTGGGCTCTGCAGTGCCTCAAGCATTTGTCTAACTGTCCATTTTGTTTCTCCACACTCATTTGGATATTCGGCTTTAATTAACTCACCTCTATCATTAACTCAGCGTTTCATTTCCAAACCTCTATATTTCCACTACCTGGCACCTACCGACAAAAATATTCCTGCCATTTACCCTCACCTTTCTTTCAGTATTTATCATAATTGGAACGCACCTGGTCCTTGTTTGTTTTTGGTCCCAAAGCAACTCCAGGGAGATGATTTGATCTGTTTGGACGGTCACCATGTTTCCTTTTTATTTTTATTTTTATTTTTGAGAGTCGTGATGAAACTTCAACAGATGCAGAGCTAGCTACAAGGATCTAGTATCTCCTGACATGTACCATCAAAATAAAATACGGTACTTGGGGATAGAGTTGGAGCGTACACACCGTCACACATACAAATAAATCCATTTTGTATACCTAGTGAGAGCTATATGGGTACACACAAATGCAGTAGTGATTGTAGTTTATGAGGGGAGGGCTGGGGGTGGGAGATTGCAGTAAATAAGGGAGTGTTTTTTTGCTCTGTCCCGGGACTCTTAATAGCGTGCAGGACTTGTTTTATTCACAAGATGGTGCAATAAGTGCGGTTACTTAAGCACTTAGACTTTAAAGGCCCTTATCATGCAGCTGTAAAACAATATCAGGGCCCCACTGAGTAACATTTACGAGGGGGAGAGGAGGACATGGTTTAGATCAGGATATGTTCATAAACTATTCACAGTGTAAAGGATTCGGGACATCAACCACTGTGTGTAAGGTAGTACTGGAGATACTAGATTATTGAAACTACTGTAAAGGATATTTTAGTTTTAGCGTGTATTATTTTTGGTGGTACAAGATAGTAGTATTAATATTGATAGTAGTATTAGTAGTAGTAGTAGTAATAGTACTAGTGAAGTAAGATTTTTTTTGTCTCTCTGGATTACTCTGGGCTGGGACAGAAATAGTAGCCATAATAGTACTAGTATTACTTTTGGCTTGCCGGTTGCATAGTGATTTAAAAAATACAATTGCAAGTATGTATTCACAGCTGAATCCTGTTTTAATGTATTTGGAATTATAAAACTATGTAGAAATGTCATTTTCCCTGTCAAATAAATAACTAAATTTCAGTACTTCCCAAATCCTTTCCTATTACACAGGGGAACACTCTATATGTTGCATTTAAAGAAAGACTCGTTTTCAGTCAATTTAAGTGTGCTGAGTTCAAATCTGAAGTTAGTTTTTTTCTGCAAGCTACAGATTTTATGCAATCTTTGAGTTTTATTATGATGTGTAGCAACCACAGATGTAACAGAAGGCATCAGGCTTGTTTCTACAGTGATGTCTCGATGAGGAAGCCATGTTTGATCTGGAAAAAAGAAGCATGATAAAAATATTAGAATCTATCTATGTATATAATCTCAAAACGCTTAGATTTGGGTTACGTAAGTTCATATTTAGACTATTTCATCTATCTCAAATTGCATGAAAACTAGAGCTTATGGAGAAAAACTAATTTCAGATTTGAAATCAGCGCCTAAAAATCCTTCAGAATCAGTTACAAAATCCAATGCAACAGAAAGTTAAAATTTTAGTGTTCCCCAGTGTTATCAGCATTGTCCCATTATAGATCAAGTAATTCCTGTACTGTACTTGGACTTTATTTGCACTGTTGATACTTTGCAGCAGCCTTCATCAACATTCCCTAGGGGTGTGAGAATAACTGTAGGCACTGCTCTGTCTGAAGCTCTGTTACTCAAGTTAGACTTTAATCTGAGCTTTGTTTTCACGCAATCTGTCCATAAAGAACTGATTTAGCTGGAACCACAACAGGTCGGCTGATTTCCTCTCCTAAGTCATAACATTACAGTCACACGGTAGCTCGCATTAGCAGTTTTTCAGTGAGTCACTCTTGCCTTTTTCCATGACCATGAACGCTTGTATTGATCACAAGCTCCTGAAAATGTGTTGTTACATCCATTTTTTATTTCTTTTTGAGTTTTCTTCTTTTGGCTCTTTGCTAATGTGTGCACTGCAAAGTATCAATAGAATTCCCACTGACATTATAACTTTGATCACTGGTATTGCTATTACTGCTGCTGCTTAGATGAAATCAGGTTAGGATGAAAGTGTAATAATGAGGATTTGTAAAGGAAAAACAACTTCAGTTACATATGCAGTTCTATACTTACTTGCAATATGTTATTATTATGTTATTTGCTACATAAATGATCCCCATAGCTAAGTGTTTACAGCAAAGACAAAGGAGAAACTTTCCAATCTAAAAGCACAGGGCCGAGCTCACAGTCCATTAGACAGCAGTAGATCTCAGTAACTGCAGCACACAAAGGCTTTAAAGCGCTCCTCCAAACACCGCCGCTTTAATTCAGCCTCTAATCACCTCCACTGGCCCAGGTAAAGAGCCCGATAATGGAACAAAAGACTGTGGATCCAACCAGAACCAGGGCTCTCTCATCAAACCATGAATTGAACTGGACCAAATGGCCACGTCGCGTCTACAAAGACTGATGGATAAAAAGATTAATTTCTCTGAGTTAATGATTATAATTAAGGCGCTGACATTTCTGGCATTAAAACCCAATTTCCTGCTCTGAATGTGAAACCACGAGGACTCTTAAACACAATAATTCTCCACAAAAGACAGAGATTAGAAAAATAAAGTTTAAATGTCTGAGATGGGTAAAATTATTCCAGTGTTAAAAGTCAGTCATTTTGGGTGAGTTCATTTATGCAGAAAGCATCACTATTTGAAACAGTAATGAAAGAGGTGCGGTTTAAATTAAAAGTAAAGTAGTAACAAGGTTCTTAAAGGCTTTTTTGACGTCAGAAAAATATATATTAATTACAATACACGGTAAGTAGAGGTAGTGGAGGTAGTGGAGGGTCTGCCGCTTTCTTGTCTCCATGGAGATGTTATTACTTTTCCCAAAATGTTCCAAAGTATGGCGTTAAACTTATCCATCTTGCAGTTACTCACTATGTGTTTTTATTGCGAAAGAATACTCATAATAAAAAAAATATATGAATTTGCCTCTAGACAGATCTGACCTGCAAAACTAGGCCTGGTTGCATCACCTACTTGTGTCCATGGAGCTAGATCAGTTTAATGCCATACTGTGGAACATTACAGGCAATGCAACAACATCTACATGGAGACAAGCTGTTGGCTATGAGTTTCAATATCTTAATGAAATTATAATCATATTGGCTCTATTACTTAAAGTGAACCTACATGAAAACTTTGCAAAAAAACAAAAAACAAAAACAAAAAAAAGGTCACATTTGATGCTTAGTAAATGTTTGCTCTTGGGGCTAACAGATAAAAACTTGCAGGCGATAACAGTTCAGATTACAACAACCTGTATAATTATTTCAAATCATAACTGACATCTAGTTATAAAAAGAGCTATTAAACACTCACTCACTAGATTTAAACATGCACAACACTTAGCCTCATTCACAGAGAACATATTTCACCACACTCATTCAATAGGGAGGTTAAATTAAAGTGTGCATTTGATATTATATCCCTATAATGGCAGGTTTGAAGGAGTGAGAGTCCAGACCGCTCTAATCCCTGTGTGCACTTCAAAGCCTGAGTGATGTGTGCTTTGTGATTAGCACCGTGGACCAGTGCCACCTGCCCAGATGTTTGGTCCAGGCTTAGCTGCCAAGACTGGAACAGGAGAGGACCACAGCCTCCTGGAGCTGATCGGCACCAGAGCTCGCTAATATATAAGCCACACAATTCATGGTTTAAGAACAGCAGGGTTTCAGTTGCATCACAACACTATATAAATCTATAGAGATGGGTATAGGCAAAGTTACTGTTATGCAGAATGGTAAATGATCAGGGTCAACATTTGGGAGTTTACCTTCTGGTTAACTCTTATGACAGACAATGTAATCACCTGATACTTACAGCTACATTAACATTCCCTGGGGTTGTGATACTAACTGTAGGCACTGCTTTGTCTGAGGTCTCTCTCACCTTTTTGTTGAAAGACAAGAGAGTTTTAAGACAATCTAAAAACTTTTTTTGGCTGTGTGTTTGGTAATGTGTGCATTGTGTCACCAGTAACTGATGAACATTCTGCCAATACACATACTTATATTACCCCCAGCGTGATGCCACTGCAAAGTATCAATAGGGAAATCTGTCTCTTGCCTTCCATCTGGGAGTATGATATCATCACATTATAGAATCTGAAAACCACTAGTAGATCTGATGAATGAAATGTATTGTAAATAAATATCAACAGCAGTAAACAGAGCTTCATAACACCAAAAGTGGCTGGAATGTGTATCCAAAGATTAAACCATATAATTAAAAATCTGTTGTTTTTGTCTGCACAGGATAGTTCATTTTGATTGTATAATACAACTCTGAAGGTAATCTACAATATAATCTCATTAATTAAAGTTGCAATTGGACAAAACAAGTTTTTTCCCCCCAGCATCCCTGTTTTAATTTCTCACGAGTGTGCAACCTGTAAAGTGTAATAGGTAAACTATATCTAAAGATTTAAGTCACAATTTATTTTAATGGAAAATCAGCAGTAACGGATTTGTTGACCAACTAGTTTGAAATGGCCAAAATCTATAGTTGACGTGTTATTGTTGTTATGAAAGTGTGCATTGATATTTGATTGAGCCATATTTCCTTTTTATATTTAAGCGCCTGTTTGGCATGCCCACATCCACCCCAGAGCAGAGGAAGCTTTCCAGGAGCCCTATCAGACATCCCTGACTTCAAGCATAAGAAACCAATTCATATTTTACCACCTTTCTTAATATTTCACAAATCTTTGCCATATGCCCCACATCCATGGCAATTTTGGAGAGCCTTTTTCAAAAGATCAAGTCAAAACCAGCTCTAACAAGGTTATTTCAAATGCTTGGGAGTACACAGCTGCCTGACTTTAAACTTTAATTTCTGAAACATTAGAGGAACTTTTTGATTTGCACGCAGAGTTCAAGATGAGTTGATGCATTGCTGTGTCTGGTGGTGACAGTCCCAAGATGGCGGCGCGGCTTTAACTGTCACTTAAAGCACTTGTTTGTGATGGCCTCAGAATGTTGGAAGCCTTCCTGTGGTTGCAGCCCTGACTGTCAATGTGCATTTGTGCTCCTTGAAGTTTAGCCACACTCAAGTTGTTTGTTGTTATTTTCAGCACCGTACTCACAGTTGACTCACACTGATGTAACTCTATAAGTGCTAAATAACTGATGAAGGTTCTTTGCTGGGTAAATATCAATTATATTATTTAAAGGTACTCTATTATACTATTTAAAGGTGCACTATGTCACTTGTCTGGCCGCTATGGAGACAAGCAGGTGGCGAACCTCCTCTAGAAGAGCTACTTTGTGCACTTATAACATTACTTTGAGTGTGAATAGGGTTGATCGGTCAATAACTGCTAAAACATCTTGATTATTAATAGATATGGCATACTAGATTTTTTAATAGGTTATTTCTTTGGCTCTATAAGTGACAGGCCAATAATAAAAAACAAACAAACAAACAAACAGAAATCATCCAATGTATTGTTCAACATTAAAACCTAAATATAACCACTGCAAACCCAAACATAAAGGTTCACCTAACCTTTCTGGTGAAGGCCTCGCCGCCTTCTGCTTTCATTTAAGAGGGTGGCCCACAGTATGGCATAAAACCTATATCTCTATGGAGACAAGATGGTGACAACCCCAAGTTAAGTCACAGGTCATATCTGTGGAGAAGAAACCCACATTTACATTAACGATGTATGTTTTTTCAAGGTATCTTTGGTAATAAAAACAGCTGTAACTGAAATGGTTTAATGGGCCCTACCGAGTACTGGGCCCCAGAGGAAAATAGTATAATTAAAAAAAACCTAATTCAGTTTCTGTTTAATAGTCTACAATGTCCTTCCATTTTACTTTGAAAACAGAGACAATTAACCCAGCATACTTATTTCTTTGACTATCATAGTTAAGGGTCATCTTGGGGTCGTAATTTAGTTATTTCTCTCTCCTTCCCTTTCACCCGGTAGTCCCAGTTTGGACACTGCTGTTTAATAGCATAATGTGGACCATTCAAGGCAAAGCAATAACATCTTAAATCGACAAGCAGTTAGCAGACCCTCCACGAAAAGAGTCCCACAGAGCCCCTTTAAGAGATGCATACTTGAGTGGGATCTGAAGCACTGGCATGACTGGGCCCTATCAGAGCTTGTCAGTGGGTAATCACAGGAAGCATGGGCCTGTCTGTAGCTGAGTCGTCTTAATGGATGTGAGCAGCTGAGGATAAGGTCAAAGTCAAGGCTGCCTCCACTGAAATTGATTTGACACAGATTCATCCACACGGAGCAAAGTGCTGTTAAAAATGCATGGCTTTTCCCTGTTCTTAAATGATAAATATTCAAGCTATATTGACCAGGCGGCAGGGTCAAAATAAACGCATTCTTATTTTTCTCACAGAATATTAATGGGTGTTTGCATGGGGATAAGATATCTATTTGTGCTTAACACCGGTGTGAGATATTAAAGATTGTTGTTGAGTTTTCATAGGCAATTTATTATTTTTTATCACTATGGTCATGACATTTAAAATAAATAAATAAATTGTGATTGTGGTTCGATAATCTACTGCTTACGTGTTAACATTTTAAGTCCAAAATGCCAATAGTAATCGACTGATGTATTTCACCAACTCGCCATTAGCTGAGATTACAACAGTGTTTAACTAGAACCAGAACACACCACTATGCAAAGCTATTGTCAAAGAACACATATTATGCACTACTGTGACTTTATCTTTGTACCTAAACTGTTTAAAAATATAACTATGCAGTCCTATGCAGCTTAAAAGCAGCATAGGAGCAGTCCAGAGTTTTACCTGTGAGGCGACTAAACAGGCAAATTGCAGATGCACATGAGTATTTCTGAGTGCTCAGAGTAAACTTTAGATTAATGGATTAATTAAACAAGCGGGAAACAAAATACAACCCCATTTATATTTTGATGAGGGGACAAAGGTCAAAAAAGTTCTGCATCATATCAGTCCTTTAAAGAAAGAAACAAACTCATTCAAACTGGTCAAAAGAAAAAGAAAATTACAAATTATTTTGAATGTTCCAGAATACTGCATTAAACTGATCTAGCTTGCATTTATTAAGTTAGGTATTTTTATAGCTAAAGTTGGTATAGTTGACGATATAAACCAACCAAGTGAAAACTCTTTTGAATTTTATTTTGAGCAGACAAACTGTGTGCCAGTGTTTCATGTCAAGAGGCCCAGTAATTGCAGAGATAAACCACGAACCAGCCCAAAGCATCTGCATACTGACCCCGCAAACCTGAGCCACAAACTTTCAGCAACTATTCCCAAGAAATAATGGTCTTTAAACTCTTAAAGTCAGTGAAGAAATCTGTAGAATCTGTTCATATTTTTTCATTATTATTATTATTATATATAGTATGAGAAAAGATTATAACACATACTTAAATAGACACGTACATTTTTATTGTTGTACCTAATTGAGATTATCCCTTTTTCACCATTGGACTGTTATTTGCAAAGAATTTTTTTTTTTAACAAATAAAAAGACATGCTATTATAAACTATATACCTTCTGATGTGAGTTTTTGTCATAATCTGATGCTTGAACTAAAGCGCATCCTATATTCACACTTTAATGTATTCATAGATAATTCCTGTGGTTTACCGTGTTGATATTGGATCGTCACATTTTGCATAATCATTTCTTTCCTGCTCCAAGGTCGCCACATATTCTCTCACACACACGCAAGGACACACACATGTTGGATTTCCATGCTTTTTGAGGACATTACATTGACTTGCATTCATATCCTTGAGACCAGTCCTAAACTTAACCATAGTTACAACTTATATCTGAACTATAAATCCTATTGTTTATCTGCTAATGAAGGATTTATGTCATGGGAACCTTTTTGTCCCTGCAGGGGAGTAGGGCGATGCAATGAATCAAATTTTAATAGAGATCAAGATCAATCATTTCTAATCAATGATCAGCTCTGTTTTTTTTTAGTGTGTATAGTGAAATCATGTGGTGTAGTTTGGAATAGAGGTCAGAATATGAAAGAAATAAATTTGAATATTTTTGGTAGAAATTATTTAAGTCTCTATTGTTTATGTTCATAAAATTAATAATGAAATAGTTTTATTAGTTTTTAATAAAACAACATAAAACTTAATTGAAAACCAAGATACGGAAAATACATAAAAAACAGCTCATTAAGTAGGCATTAAAAAAAGATACAACTGCGGATATCTGTTTGTAATGGATTAATGTTTGTGATTTAAACTGAAATGTTGTAAATTGAAATGTTGTAAAATAACTATCAAGTGTTAATATTGTCTGGAAAAGGAGGCATTTTCATTCATTTCTTGTATGTTTAACTTCATTGAGACTGTTGATGTCTTTTTAGATTTCTTGAATTATATAAAAACAACAAATAAATAAATAAAAATAGCTCAGTGTAACAAAAACACATTTGTTTTTACATTAATGTCTATCTTTAAATGAGGCTGGCCCCCATGAAGTGAGTGTGTGTACAGATTTAAGTCCGCACAATGTGATAAATGTCTGCTCACACACATGTTTTACCTAAAGGTGGAAGCAGCTGCAGTTCTGCGTCTTTCCCCCTCTCAGCCTCAGACCATGTTGTATCTGTCAGCTTTCACTCAGGCAACACAAACCCATGACTTACAATAACAAACAAACAGAGCCATAAAGCCAGAAAGAATTGCAACTCCTGTTTTTTTTGTGGAAAATAATTCAAAATGACAGATGTCAGAAAGGCCGGCCCTGACAACATCTCACTGTCTCCACTTTGCCCCAGAATGATGGCGTTTGCATGAGTTATAACGAAGGCAAGGCAATATGATCACACATCCTCAAGGCTGTAGAACCTTCAACCACACATTTGAATATATGTCAGATGAGAGGAGCCTGTAAGCTTTTCAGACAATGTTCAAGTCGTCATCGATGAAAAACAAAACTCAAGGACTCAAGTGTTACCAGATAATGAATAATACATTGACTTTATCATTGCAATATCAGTAATGCTAGTTTTTGTTTGCCCAGGAAGTCCAGAATGATCTCCTTGTTTTTTTTTTTCAGTCTGGTCACCACTGCCTCTGTCACACTTGAAGCCAGGCTCATACACAGCGTCCAATCAGATATGTTTACTTCAGTGATGCATGTGAAACGAAGGAGCTCATCAAAATCAAATTTCTCTCACCTCGGATTAAAAGTGTTTAATGCTTTGCTCATTGAGTCTAAAGAAATCGGCAATGTTTTTCAGTCCAATGTGATATTTTTTTCCATTATTTTTTATTCATAAGCAGCCATATTTGTTTTGACACGGAGAGACCATGCGTGTCCCTGATTGGCTCCACCACCTGTCAATCACGCTCTTCTGAATTCGGGGAGAGTCACCGATGACCAGACTGTGGAGAAGTGTATATTCTGGATCCCAGGCAAAGTTTCAGGTTTTAGCTTCCTATTTATGGGCAGCATTTTGAAGGTTTTAACCATTAAAAAGATAGAATAGTTTCTTTTGAATTGTTAATTGCTGTTCTGGCAATGCACATGCTGTATCCCTCTGAAACCAATTAATAAAATCACATTGTCTGGTTCTTATCTAAAACATGTTAAATTATTTTTCAACTAATTTTCCAACAGTGGGTGATCTGGACGAGTATCACCCTCTGCTCCTGACAGTTTGTCCAAAGACGCTAGCTGGAGGATGGGTCAAATGCAATAAAGTCTATTACTATAACTAAAATAATGCATAGTCATATTCAAAATAAATGGAAAAAGTATAACATGTTTATTTGTCCTTCCATATGACTAGTTCCATTTGTTCAACTTTCTGTGTACAAAACTGACACTACAAGTAAGTGAACAAACAACTATTTAGTAATCCTATGCAGTCTCTAGCGCACTTTATTATTTGTCATATAGTTGCTAAGGAAAAGTGAAGTGCACTACAAACTATGCGTCATGCCTCCACCACAACACTTCTGCTCTCTCACTGACACAAACCCACAGACAAAAATACACATCACCACCTCAAACTTTGCTTAAAAATAGAAAGTTTTACCCTTGACCAGATAAAAACACGTGTCTTGTTGCAACTTTGGAAGAACTAGCAGCGTACACGAGCTAACTGATCAAAACGACAGTCAATACATCAGCCTGTGCACTGGGATGAAGAAATCAATGTTCCTGGCTTCCTATAGTCGCTCCATCACTGCCACTGGATCTCATATAGAGAAGCAGACCCATCAAGTGAACCTACCCAGAGGGGATAGCTCACAAGCCATATTGATGTTTTGAAGGGGAGCTTTGGTGCCCGGAAAGGCCCATTGTAAAGAGCCATGGAAAAGGATTACAAGAATGTTCTCCTCCAGTGCGTCCAGGAACACTAGTCTTCACCCTTGGTACTAGTTTGAAGGGTCATTTTTAAGTAACGTCTGCGCCATCGGAACAAGCAACTATAGGAAGAAGGAGGGGCAATCTATCACTCGCTCCACTCCGTACACTGCCACTTTTGTGCACGGTAAAGTTGGTGTTATCTTCAGTGGTGGAAGAAGTACTCAGATTTGTTATTTAAGTAAAAGTACAAATACTGGAGCAAAAAAATACTGAAGTAGAAGTAAAAATATCACATGAAAAAATCTACTTAAAGGTGCACTGTGTAACTTTTTGGTTGGGGGTCTGTCATCTACTTGTTTGTGGATATGTCACTGTTAGTTCAGTAACTGTTTATTTAGTTCAGGCATTCTTAGGCAGCTCAGGGGTCCTTGGGAGTATCATGGTAACGCTGTTACTTCGAGCCTAATTGCTGTAGTTTCAGATCATTACCTTTAACCTATCTAAGTCTGCGTCTATGATAGAGGAGGGTTTGTAAATATTTATTTAATTGTTTCTTTAATTGCTATGTAATGTTCTGATGCTAATTAACCCTATTAATTTGTTTAATTTACATCTATTGTTGATAACTGTTTAACAGTTATTCATAGGCTGATTTATATGTGTGTGTCATTTCCGTTAGTTGATTCACTATGTTCCTATAGATTACCAGATGAAAGGATAGATTACCAGACAGACAGATGAAAAGATAGAAGAAAAGACATTAAAGCCCCATTAATCCATTCCGGTGTCTGTCTTCACTCTCTGATTGGAGTATTGTTTTGGATGAAGTGTCCCAGCATACATCGCATCACAGTCTAAAGATACAGTATCTCCAATAATGACATTAAACAGCTCTACCTTTTTATTCATTTATTCAATTACACATAGTTTTATAGCTCAAAAAAAAAAAAAAAAAACAGGGATTCTGACTGAGAGCGTGGTCACCTCTCCACAGATCTAAACTGTAACTTGATCTGGTTTGGTCTCCATGAAGATAAAAAGGTTTAATGCCATACTGTGACACGTTACACAATGCACCTTTAAGTAATAGTTTTAAAGTAACTGGTTTAAAATGTACAGGTTAAAAGAGTAAAAAGTAAATGTATTTTGTGCATATTTTGAGGTCTTATAAAGCTTCAAATGTAGTGATTTGTGTTGAATTTTCTTCAGTATAAACAATTCAATCAGTCATTTTTTTCTACCTGTTTTTGTTTGCTGAAATGTGTTAAAAATAAACCCTCAGCCTCTTCTGCAGGTCTCAAACACATAAAAAAAAGCTTTTAATTTTTCAGTCCAGTTCAAAAATGTAGTGGAGTAGAAATTACAGATACCTGCTCTCAAATGTAACGAAGTAAAAGTAAAAGAATCTACTTTAAAATTTGCTTAAGTAAAGTACTGAAACCTAACATTTTACTTTGTTACCTTCCACCATTGGTTATCGCCAATAAGCCTGAAAAGTCAGGCCCAAATGAGAAAAGGTGGAGTAGATAATGTAAAAGTGACTGGCAGACATGATGATGATACACAGAGGTAATCATAGACCTGTTAGCATGTATATTGATAGAATAAGTACTTATGGCTGTGGCTCAACCAGGATTACATGCAGATCAATAATGTTTCACCTTTCCTTATCTCTCCCTGTGTGGCTATGCAAAGTGAGCAAAACAAATCGAAGTATTTTGAATTTCACCTTGCACCCACTAACTCCAAGTTCTATTAAATATGTGTAGGGGAAAATTATAAAATATACTTCAAATAACAGAATCGAAAAGGTCATTACAATGTCACACATAGGGTATAATTATTATATACAGTAGTTATAAATTAAAATGTTGATGAATACAGTTTTTAACTCAAAACAAAAACTGGTACAGTGCCTACTCTATATTAGTGTTTTTTGTTGTTGTTGTTTTGACAATTTTTCACCATTCAAAGGATATATGATTTTGTGTTAAATTAGTAATTACTATGCCAACAGTTCTAATGTTTTGTTGTGAGTTAACAAGCCAAATTAATTTGCAAAATGTTTAATTACAATCTGACTCATAAATTTATCTTTAAATTATATATATATATTTTTTTTTAATTAATATGATGCTTTTCTTATCCCCATTTCTCAAAAAAGTAATAGTAAAAGTCATAGTCCCTACATTCAATTGACTATTGTAGTGTGGAATAAAATAATTGGTTTTTGCACTTTACATCAAAACTATGCAGTGTCTGAAGCTCTAAAAGTTTTTCATTGTTTTCTATAACAATGACAACAGAATCTTGAAATAATCTTACCTTAAATTGAATAGAACATTTTAGTCGATGACCTGGTTACAAGAAATCTACATCCAAATACAACAAACCCAGCAAACTTGCAATGTTTTATCTGAGCTGAAATGAACCATAAATATTGTATAAAAGATAGGCTGGTGAGCCGGTGTGGTGTGCGTGAGGAGATGTTGGAGCTGTGGCCCGGACTGTAACACACAGCTGAGCAGATAAGATTGATGTGACACTCTTGTGCCAAACAGACAATGTAATTAAAGTCATGCAACCATAGAGTGTACTCCAACTGCATCTTCAAGGTTTAACACTGCTGGACACGCCGCAAGCATTTTAGAGAGGTGTTGTCAAAAGATTGTAAAATCAAATTTCAATTTAACTACAAAAATTACTTCAAATTGAACAGACAGCTGGTGTGAAATGTCTTTTGTTTAGCTGTGATTTTGATATGCACATAACACTGTTATATGAAACTATTGTTATACTCTTTTTTTTCCTCTGTTTATTTACACATGCTTTCTGTAACTTTTCTGGTGGAGGGGCCGTCAATCTCTACTGAACAAAAGGTAAAAGGAGCTGTTAACTTGCAAACTACCACTTCATGACATCACAAGGTGGAAAAGAGCATTTTGAGCTTTGGCGATGTAGATAGACTAATAATAAAGGATTACTCAAACATGTGTAAATGAAACAAAACACAACTCCAGGTATGTTTTTCATTAAGTAACATTATAACATGGTTTAAAACTCACAAGAGTCAGTTTTGCGTAATATAGGAACTTTAAGTATAATTCTGGGTCCATAAACAGAAGACCTTTTATTCAGTCATGGCGCAAGAACTCGTTTAACCACCACATCCAAAATATTAAAGTTAAAAAGTTCCCCTTTACAATCCTGCAGCACAACTTCTCAGTAGAGTTCACTCAATTGACTTTGCAGTACTTATAGCTTTACACCTATGGGCTCACATAAAGGCTGAAATTGTTTTTTTCATGTTCAAGGTCTCAAAATATACAAGTCAGGACACTTATACATTCACACCTGTGCTGAAGTCTTAACACATCTGGATGCAGAGAACAAACCACCTCCAAACGCTCCCTCGGCTCAGGTCTCTGTGGACACTGTAGGGACATTTTAGGGACATTCAGGGTTTAGGGCCTATACTTTGCTTTAGGTCACCTGGGATTACACACCTCCTCAATGTACAGGAGGTGTGGTATTGCAAGTCAGCACCAATATATGTTAACACCTGTACATACTTACTGTATGCCCAGGTCACCTCCAAAACTGTCCTTATATAATCTCTGCATTCAATTTGTAATAAAATAGCATGTATTTAGTTGTGGTACATTATATTCATTATAAGGCCTATCCACAAAAACAGATATAGAAGGTGGTGTCGTTAGTCAATCACAAAATCAATCATTGTTGTCTGTTGAAAGGGTGTAAATATTTGGACCCAGATTTTTAAAATTTGTTTTATTTAGAGCACTTTCCTCCGTCTGAAACGATTTTGTAGATCTAGAAGGCTGTGCAGGCTGCTAGCTGATTGTTTCTCCTAAGGCAGGCTGCTTCTAAAAAGAACATGATATCCAGTTGATCTATGTTATAATATGGTTTCCTCATCAAAAACATACCTGGAGTTGTGTTTTGTTTCATTCACACATGTTTAACACACAAACCCCTATCAGTTTTAATCTCAGGCTAAAACACTGTTCCACCTAGTCATGTCCTATGGTAGTAAGCTACAGGAAGTGCTCCACTGTGTTTTTAAATTCCATACACCTTCACTAGAATCATTTGGATGAGTTCAGCCCTGGGATTTCCACGCTCTACTGAACTAAAGGCAAACGGTAGCTGTTCACTTACTACTTACTTCATGACATCACAAGGTGGAACAGAGCATTTTGAACTTTGGAGGTATAGACAGACAGCGAAACCAGGATTACTCAAACATGTGTGAATGAAACAAAACGCAACTCTAGGTATGTTGGTGATAACATGACTTAAAGCTCACAAGAGTCAGTTTTGTGTAATATAGACCCTTTAATTAATAATTTAAAGAATGACCAGAATTTGTTACAATCACATTATTTATAGTTTGTTTAGAAAGTAATTTCATTATACTAAGACCAAATCACTCACCCACCATGATTCCCAACTGGATTTGATTTATACTGAATCCTGTCTTCCATACTGTCTCTACTACTGTGGTGCTCGGGGCATTAGAAGCCACTGCAGATCAGTATCTTAGTTAGAGGTACGTTTGAACCTAGTTTTTTCTTTGTTCTTCTACACAGTTTCACTTCAAATGGTTTAGATAAGCCATCAGTAATTTTCTGATGTGAGCAAAACCTTTTCACCTTTCCAACGTCAAGCCACTTTCTATATTTACAATGTTAATACAATGCACACTCCATTTGACGAGCTATTTCAAGTCCATCAAATATAATGGCCATACATAATGGGAGACCAGCGATATGCTTTGTGATAGAGACTTTTGATTGTGCCAGGAAGCGTCAGGTTTAGTTGAAGGAAAAATAGCATCTCGGTGTCAGCGGTGTACAACAGCGTAAATGACCAGTGCCTTTACTCTGGTGAAGCAGCAGGTAGTGGTGGGCTGATCATTAGAGAGAAATAGCGGCACAATCACAGAAAGCCATGTTGTCCACAAGAAAAAAGGGTTTGTTATTTGAAAAACATGCGAGGGAAAAGTCACTCCTGATGTCTGCCAATTAGCTCCTCCAATTTGACTTTTGTTTTTTTCTATTCTGAAGTCCTTAAAAAATTATGAGCACAGATTTGCCTAATGTTTAGAATAAGGTAAATAAGATTTCACCAGAAAACACATTATCTAAGTTTGAGACTGAAACAATGAATACTCTGGTGTTTGACTTCTGTGTCAGGAAATAGTGTAAATTTCTGTTGTTTTTGTCAAGGAATTTAATTAGAGATAGAGTTACTTTATTTTGAACATTTTAAAATTTAAGAAAGCACAAAATACAGTCTCCATACTTGGAAAGACATTCAAAACATGTACATTTAACAAAATGAAATTAAGAAAAATACTCAAATATTCAAAAAAAGGTGTAGCAATAAGTCTTATTTAATCCTACCCCTAATTTACAATATTTCATCTACATCATATTCTTGTTTGTCATCACTTGCAAAGTAGTACATTATGTGTGTGCATTATAATGTCTCTTTACAAACATTAGAGAAAAATAGAAAAAAAAATATTATTATTATTATTATTATTATTATTATTATTATTATTATTATTATTAATAATAATAATAATAATAATAATAAATTCATAGTTATTATTAAGCAATTAAGGTAAAATATTAAAAATTATAACTTAATAAGGGGGGGGGGGTGTTGATGGAGAGGCTAAACTTAAGAATAATATTAAAACTATAAAGTAGGCTAATGAGAATAAAGGATTACCAGTGAGTAAAATATTACAGAAATATGTCTTTAATTGTAGTAGTGAATTACCAAATACAGTCCAGTTTCGTTTTTGTCCCCCAAACCCCTGAACACTTTGAGTTTCATCACCTTACACTTTTGCCTTATTGTAACCCATAAATCAGCACAGCATCATCTTCTGTTAGTTCCTGTTTATTTAACCCACACACGATGCCCCCTATCCTCTGTTTGGTCATTACAGGCGACACACAACACATAAACAGATAAATATGAAGCACTGACCCCATGGAAATCCCTGTTTAATTAATGCCCAGTCCCCTCTCTGTAATTTGGAGTGTGCTTTATTAGAAATGTGAAAAGTGGCGTCTCAAGGGAGGCTCCAGAAACTATGGTACAATATGTTTTTAATTTCCCCCGAGATCCTGGCGCAGCAACTATTTAACGACAGAGCAGCTTTCCTCAATGAAACTCAAAGGTATGCCATTTTCCTTTGTCACTATGACTGGACCCAAAATGAAATATCTAATCCATTTGAATGCTTTCTGCTGGCTCTTCTCTACAGATCTGCAAACGTCTTACTTTAGTTTAAACCCCGGTGGGAAATGCACAGTACTGATGTTTCTATAAAATAGTATTAGCTTTATGGAAAAAGGTATAACAATAAGATCTATATAAACTTCTAGTTCAGTGTGGCATTACAACATTTGAACATAATAGTATTTGCTGGATGCTAGAGCAAATAGGGGGAACAAAGACATATATTGCAAAAGTTTCCATAAGATGGTTTTCAGATTATGTCATACTTTGAGATGGGGGGGACTACATTGTACTTTCCTATGAAATATCCAAAAAATATAATCACAAATGTTGGACCTGATCATTTCTATTAGTGTATAAGAGACCCTAGCACTCACTCTATTAGAACAACAATCTGCATTTAACAATATACACTGTAACTGTCCCATTTATATTAAGTATTATTGGCTTATAGAAAGTTGCGATGTCATCTGACAATATTAGATATTTATATTAATTTATGGTTTTACATACCATAGTCCAAACCCTAATCCATTTAGAGGATACTGCAATAAAAATTAATAACCAAATGATCAGTACTGCCAAAGAAACAACCTGTATCAGTATTTTTCACATTCTGAAATATAATGATGTTATATTAACATGGGGGGCAAGTGACAGATTCCCCCAATGATTACATGTTATTCTCACAGAAAAGACATAAAAGGTACATTCACAAATGCTGATCATTTCTATTAGTGACAATGCCTCAGAACTCACTGTATTAATACAGAAATGTGCAAATGAACAATAATCATTTTAGCCCCATCTGTGCTATGTAATTTTGGTCTACAGAGTGCAGTAAAGTCACACAAGTAATAAGAAAAGGGAGTCAAGAATGAAATCAGATTTGAAGTCCAACAGGCAATGCATAGCACACTCAAAAAGGTATTTCACTTTCATATATATTCTTGTTTGTGCTATGTATGCAACTTAGCTAGAGTTAATAAGTGTGTAGAATAAATTGCTGACTAAATCCATTGGTAAACATTTAATATTTTGTCTCCAAACCCAGCCTTGGCCAACATGTCCTGAGATGACCTCACTTGTCAGAAGTAATGAGCACACTTCAATAAGCTCCCCATCATTTCTCTGAAAAAACACTTTCAAGGTTAAATATTCTGAAATAAAGTTTGTGGACAGATGATGTTGCTTTCCAGGGAGGTCACAGTCAGTCCAATAAAAGCAGAATTAGTGGTAGTGAAAATTTGTACTCAAGTAAAAATACAATTAGATGGCTAAAAACATTACGCAAAACTGACTCATGTTAAAATGTTGTTATTTCGTCAAAAACATACTGTTGTTTTGTTTTATTCACACATGCTTGAGTAATCCTTTTTTATTAGCTAATGTGAAACACACAATGTGATATTTTCCAATTTTTTTTTTTTTTTTTTTACATTTTAGTTGCATTTTAGATTGGTTTTAATGCAATATTTCATTTATTTCTTTATTTTTATATATTCCCTCTCTGCATACTTAGTTTTAATAGAATAGGTACTCAAAGGAACATGACAGCCTCCACTAGAATAGCGTCTTATTTCCATACAGATGCAGCATTAAATCCATTGTCCAGGGTTGGAATAGATAACAAACAACAAAACAGTGAGATTTAACACTCCCTATCACACATTATAGACTGGCACCAAAGTAAGTATTTTTCTTCACACATTTCAATTTAATTTAAAGGGAAAAAATGTGTGAGGCTTGGGTTTCTTAATTAGGCAGTATACAAAGGAGCTGTCACTAGACTCTTATCTGTTTTCTCTTAAAGGGACAGTCACTTGAAACCAACATTCAAGGAAAAAAGGTAAAGGTTTATCAACAGTCTGCATTCTGTGTTATTCTCTATGTACAGTGTAATCTTTAACTCTATCTATTGTTTACCCAAATAACACATCTGTTATATCCTTCCTGTTGCTACTCTCTATCTATTCATTTTGCCATAATTTTGTCAATTTGTTATTTTGCCATATATAACACCAAAATCACTTTTTTTCTACCGATTAGCTGTGTAAATGGGTCTAAAATAGAAATATATACCTATACCTGGCCTTATTTTGGCATTTTAGTGATGAAAATCTGAGTTTTGGGTCAAAAACCGTGTCTGTACCGGCCTCTTAAGGACCAACTATGGGCTCGACATTTGAATTTTCGGGTTGGACTAACGGCTGCCAATGAGTCAGACGCTGTTCTGAGGTTATTACGCGACAAGTCCAGCCACTGGCGGTCCACGGGCGGTACGTGAGGAGCCCCTCTCAGCCCCGCCTCTACCTAGCACCACTGGTCACTGCGATGACCCACTGAGTCTGGAGAAAAGGGAAGAGGGCATGATCCAAACACAAATGTCCGTTCTGTTTCAAACTCCGCACCATGTCCGCACCATGTTGGATTGTTGTGGCTGTCGGTCGGCTGTCAATCATAGCTCCAGAGCCCGCCCCACACCCGCTCCCCCCAACCTGCCGGGCACCGCCCGTTCTGGAGGATTTTTCTTAGGGGCGGAGTAAAGATTCAGGAAGGTGTTTAATGGCTCTTTAACTATTATGTTATTATGTTAATGTATTGAAATATTGGAATAGATAATGTGTCTCAGTAATTTCCCTCACAAAATTAGCAAAGAAATATTTATGTGTAGTAATGGTGGTCAAATTAGTAGTGGACGGAGCTGTAAGTAGTAGTATTTCTTATATTTATATTATCTGAACTACAAATCTTCTATCAGTTGCTGTCATAATCACAATGACTGCATAGCAAGCAGCAGCAGTAGTTGCAATATAAAATCATGGTTGTAGTAATAGTAGTGGTATGTTGCGGTAAGTACCAAGCATCTTGTTTTAATAAAAGGAGAGTACCTAAAGAGTCCCAGACATTGTACAAGCACTCAAGAGTACTTAATGCACATTAGCAAATACATTTATACTTTTAACTTGCACCAGAGAACAACATAACAATACTACTACAACTACTCTGCATCAGCATGACATTTTTCTGGTTTCATCTTCCTGTTATGGTGACATTTTGAAAAGTTTTGCCCATTAAGAAGAGACCTATTTTGTTTTGAATTGCTATGGCAACAGTGTTTTTTTTTCACACTACAACATGGATAATCTTGTAGTACATGGACCCCTGCAGTATTGAGTGTTAAAAGGAGGTTGTTAACAGCAGTGTGTTGTGTCTGCCTCTCTCACAGTGAAGCAGATGGGTTCAGGTGCAGATTTGGTAAAGAGCGCCCCCTTTGCCCCGGGACCACCAGCTGATCCAGGAACAGATGAGCCACAGTCTGTCGCCAAGGTCTTTAAATGAGAATTACCATCTGGACTCCAACACTACATAGGGCTGTTTTAGAGATTCAAATATGCATGTCTTATTATATTAGGTACATTTAATGATTCATCTAATAGGGCTAAAAATAGGGCTAGTAAGCTGTATCAGTCATTTATATTTTATTTAAAGGTGCACTATAAACCCTGCTTAGTTTTGAAGTTCAATAATGGCGATTATATTAATACAGTAAAACACACCATAAAATACTGTGTTATAAAATGCCAGGCACTTTTTGTATTTTTCATACTTATTTTGATCTTTTCAGCGTGAGCTAGACACAACATGATAACTATTGATTCTACCTTAACTGTACAAAATATCCATCAGTCCACATGTATTCTGCAAGCTCACTGTTGTTCACTAGGGGGTTAATTAAAAACTAAAAAAAAAAGGAAAGCAGCTGATCAAAATACCATTAACATTCATATTCAAATGAACTTGTGGTTGTTTCTCAAAAGTCAACTTCCTCTTTCTTCTGAACTGCACCATCAACATTTTCACTTCACTCTACATAAAGATACAACAACAAAAAAAAGGTGTGAAACAGTAGCAGTTTCACTTTGGTTATTTCTGCCGACTGCAGCTTTAAGCCCCAAGAAAATTCACAATAAGCAAAGAAAATGTTAAGCTTCACCCGACACTGAGCATGCAATGGTTGCCAGATTTTGTTCTGTTCAGCATGTTACCTGGTGTAGGTCACTGATGCTACTTGGACACTTGAAAATGCTTTACAAAGATTACTGGATGAAAATATTCTTTGTACAGTGGGTGATTCAATTATACCAATCTAATGTATTATTTTCTTGCTTATAAAGTGTTGGTGAAATGTAGACATAAATGAAAACAAGTTGCATAAAACAGGACCTCTTCCAAGTAGGGATGTCTGTAAAATTAGGTTAATCTATCAGTTGATTGCGCAACTCAGAATAAAATCTTAAAAACAATAAAATAATTGTGAGAATTTTAGAAGCAATTCGACCTCTTCTGCAAAGAAAGGAAACCTAAATGTAATGTTTTTTTATCTGAATTTTAATTTCACATTAACTTTATCATTCAGAAAGTTGGATTTCATAAAGCTTGTGACATAATAAGAAAGTTTTTCTATTGGACAATGTGACTGACAGAGAATCTTGGATTTAACTGTTTGGTCAACATGAATAATCATAAAAATGGGATGTTTCTTTTCAGAATAATTGCAACACTAAGATTTATTGTGGCATCCCAACTTCCAATCAATCCTTTCTTGCAATGATGACAACAGTGCCCAGAGATCTGAGAATCTAACAAATAATTAAAATATATTAACAGTGTCCCAACCTAAAAATGCTACAATTTGAGTGATCGCTGCTGCTGCTTGCTTATGGATGGTGAGAGGAAGCCATTAAATCCCATAGTAAAGCATTATTAACCTGCTCCGCCAGTAGTGAAATCTTCCTCAGGGTTAGTCGCATTTTCTGTTGTCTTTGATGTGAAGTTTAATGAGAACATTTGACTATATACCTGTTTGGAAAAAACTCAGTCAGCGAATCTGTAAGCTGCTAAGTAACTGTCTGGAACATCTCCCATTCTACTGCACAGAGATACTGTCTATAATATAGTGCACAGGCCTCATGATGACACAAATCAATAGACAAAGTAATCCTCATGGATCCAGGAGGCCATTGTCTTATCCTGGGCAGATTTTCACACACTACACTTAAAATGTGTTGAGTGGTCTGCGGGGCAACTTCCTTATTCCCGCCAGAGGCAAAGGGATTACCTTTGATACGTAAAACTTTCCATACACTTTTTCAACACAGCACAAAGAAACTATATATACAGAATAATAATAATAAAAAAAACTATTTAAAATCCATTGTCATTATACAAGCAGCCAGACGGGGGCAACAGCTAGAGTGTTTTTTGTGAAGACCTTGTTTAATCCTGGTTCAGTTCTGGTTTTGCCTAAAGGTACATCCATAGTTGGGACTAAACTGGGCCTAAACTTGAATCTAAACCTGAACTAGACCAGAACTAGATCAGGACTATCATATTAGGTTCTTTTTTCAGACCTGACAGTTTCAACAGCTCACTAGCGGTCTTCCGCTGGTCACATGATGTTGCTCCACCAGTTGAAATACAGCGCCAACACCTGTATAAATCAGATGACCGGACACATCACAGCAACATCACAGGGCCACTCTGAGGAAGGCAGTGAGCTAGTCAAAACTGTCAGGTATGAAAACAAACTCTTGGTCTGACAAAAAAACTAATAACATAATTTACTGAAAGGCCAAATAAACCTCATTGTTTATTTCTGTCATGGAACAACTTGAGGCTGAAACTGGAGATGGAGCTAGTTTCAGCTCAGGATTTCAGGATAAGCCTAGACTTGTGAAGCGACTTTGTTAGAATACCCCCTATGGTATTTAACTTAATCATTTTCATGGACACAAGATCACAGTAAGGTCTTTTTGAGCAATGAAAAAAATGCTATCGGTACGTTTAATGCCATACTGCCAAACACTCCAGGTAAAGCATCATCAGCTGACCCTCCACCAGAAAAGTTACGTAATACACCTTTAAACTTAATCTGTTAGAAACAAAACGTTAACACAGCTGGACAAGATTTCCAAAAGCAAGGTTTTGGAGTAAAGATTGACAGATAAATTGTCCACTGTTTTGTCTAGTTGTTGACATTGTTCAAACTGTGCAAAGACTTTTTCTAGCTGAAGTGTGGTGCAGGGATGTCATTGGGAGGTAGAGCCTGATATATTTCGATAGTTCGGCCCCCGTATTTATTCTTAGACTTGGGTCCAACAGCCCTGACAGTTTGGGAACCGCTGCTGTGCTCTCTGCTCCAGTCATATTTCAACCATTCATTACTGGCCTTGGTAGTCCTGTTCCACCTGCGTGCTATAGCACTATACAGCCAGGCAAGCAATCAGTGCTCTGAATGGGCTCTGACAATGTCCAGCTCAGTTAATTAGTGTGAAAAGTGTAATGTTTCAGCCTGCAGTGTGAGTGGGCTGAGCTCAACAAGAGCCCGATGTACATTGTGCCTGTCAAAGTCCTTTGTCAGCTGTTAATAGGATCAGTGTTTTTAGTGCTAAGGTGAGAGCTAAAGCAGTGGTTTTCAAACTGTGGTGCAAGTAAAGGTAGTAGAGGAGCTGGTGGGGAGTCTATTTTAAGTTTGAGTCAGTTTGTACTTTCAGCTGTAAGTTTAGTTTTGATACCTTGTTCTGTTCTAGTGCTGGTATAGTACCTGTGCATTTTCTGTACTCATACTGCTGATTTAGCCTTTCACTTATCAATAATATGACTCAGTTTAGTTCATTAAAGGGGAACAATGTAACTTTTTCTGGTGGAGGCTTATCTCTATGGAGATGTTACTGCTTTTCTTAAAATGTCCAACAGTATGGTATTAAACATATCCATCTCCATCAAAACAAGGTGATGTCACAAAGCCATGTTACAGGTCAGATCTGTGGATAGGCGAGCCTTCTCACATTAAAGAATGTATGTTGTTTTTCAAGGTAAAGGTTAAATGTACTTTTGGTCATTTCATCCATTGCAAAGTCTGACATTTGACCGTTTATTTGATTCAAACATGTTTGCGTATTGACCTGTATTTGAGATTTGAGTGCTCAGAAAATTCCTATTTTCACCTACCCCCTATGTCTGCCCACATCACATTGCAAACTTTGTTTCATACATAGGATTAAAAACTAATCTGCTTACTGTAAAATGCCATCCTTTACAGTTTTGAAAAGGATGTCAATGGTCCCACTTCTTTTGTTAAGACGTTTTATTGCAGTTTATAGTTAACACAATATAAAATCATGATTTACTTATGTAATAGTTCAATACTAAACATAATATGTCTTCTTTAATAACAGCTTGGGCTGACAGAGACAAATTACTCTTTAATTCGCATAACACTATTTCAACCTAAAAGCTAGTGCATTTTTTCTTGTCAGTCTCTTGTCAGTAGTGGGTTATAATAGTATCTGCTTGCCATCACAGTGTTCTTTATTTGAACTTGGAGCACATTAGTGCTGTTTAGATTTGACATGCTCTGCCTCCTCTCTCCTCCGCTGTTGTCTGCTGCTATTTTGAGGCGATCCAAAGAAGATAAAAACGCTGCACCTGACTGATGGTAAATTATTCCCCCGAATCCTTGAACTCCACGTCAAAGTTTAGATTCATAACTCAACTCAACATCTAACACGAATCCAGAGGCACCTTATCTGACAACACAGCTTAATCTAACTTCTGCTACTTCTCCACACACATATTTCTGACAAACACACTGAACCAAACTACACACTGTTTGTGAGGTAAAGTAACGGACCAATGTGTAAAATGTTTTGTGTTTTTCTGTCCAAACAATGGTGACACTTTCCCAGAAGGTAGGAATATACTGAGAGTGGATATATTTATCCACTCTCTGATAACTATGCACAAGGACAATTTGATCAACATAACACCTGGTGGCATGTCAATTAATCATTCCCATTTTGAAATAACTCTTTCAATCTAAATACTGAATAAATTCCCAGTGCTTCAAGTCATTTCTGTCAACTGAAAATGGTTTCTGGCCGAAACATCATCATCACAAAAAAGGATCCAGATGACTACAGATGAAACCTCTACAGTTTTTCATTTTTGTTTATTTTTGTCTTTCCCACATTAGTTTGGTCTTTTTTGCTTGTCAACACCTGCACAGATGTGAACAATCAGTAACAAACTGTTTACAAGGCATTTCAAATCTCTAATCACTGAGAAATCAGAAAATCAGTAACAAACTGTTTACATGGCATTTCAAATCTCTAATCACTCAGAAATCAGAAAATCAGAAAATGGTTGCGTTTTAATGTGCACAGAAACATAAACAGTAACTATAATTTCAGGGTTAAATCTCTGATAATTTCATTCTATTTGTGTGTCATTGGGCAAGATACAAGATTATTACAAAAGTGCAGTGTGAAAGATGGTGGTCAGAAAACAGTCACATCCTTGCTAACCTGACCCAGGACAGCTGTAGTTACTAAATAAGTAACTCAAGAATGAACAAACATGCTGGGTTATTTAATGAAAAGCTCTCCAAACATGGATAAGAAATGGAATAAAATCAGTTATAACAGGTTCCAAGCCATTTTCTGCTATATTATCTTGCATTAACCAATCTGCAATGTGGACTATTCCATTATCTAAAAGATTTTGGCTATAATTTCCCCCATGAGATTAAATGGCAGCAGTTAATGTTTTTTTATCCGATACACACACCACCTCTGAGACTGTATTATTGCTGTTGTGATTGGTGTCCAGTACATTTTCTCATTTGGTGTAAAAGTCTAAACAAAGTAGACACTGGTGCACAGGAATGCTATCATTAATAAAGTCATTAAAGCAGTGGATGTTGTGTATGTATAAATGGATTTGTGGTAATTGTTTTTGTAGCCTGGGGCCCATGATGCAGATTTGTTTTGTTGGCCTGTTTATTTCTCTGTATCACGGTTCAGTCTTGTCCATTTTCTGCATGAGTCTACTGTTTGGATAGAGCACAAGGTCGGCCATTTTAATTAGGCCCAAATGTCCAGAGCACGGAAAGCTTCGCTAACAGCAGTGCCCACAGCTCATATCCTTTGACTATCTCACGTTTAGTGTTTCTTAAACTGTTAAAAGGTGAATCAGCTTTTTAAAGTGCTCTATTAGCACAATAATGCCAGTGACAGATTGTCCCAGTTGAATTGAAGGATGTGTCAAATGTAAGGTTTTGGTTACTCTTCCTATGTGTGCAAGGTTCATAAGTGACAAAAAAAAAACTTTACAACACTTCTCATCCATCAAATTTGGGTGGTCCATTATACAAAAATATCAGATTCTGTGGATTATTTAATGTTTGTCCTTCCAATTACGTCAACTTCAAATAACAAATAAGATGTTACGTCCAGTTGCTCCTTTAGTAGTAACTTCCCTAAATATTCCACGACTTTGTCACTACTTGAGTACCCGTATCTTGAAGTAACAGTACTCTACTTCAGCACAATTTTTGCCTATACTTTTTCCAACTTTGAGTACTCCTGACCAAAACCCTGTCTCATAGTACAGAAAGAGGTAATGTGACATTGAGTAGTTGTTGAGTTGGATAGTGTCTAAATATCCTCATAAATAATGTATGTTTAAATATGCTAGTGAATATATAGATGTTATTTTTACTTTCTTGCTGCTTGTGGTTCTTGACAGCTGTACGATTTGCCAACACTCCTCTCAGATAGAAAGCCAGCGTGTTAAGGCAGCTCTATTTCCCTCCCCAAAACAAATATGGAAATAGAATCTGCCATTTCGGGGTCCCATTGGATGTCAAATCGGTCTGACATGGCTGTGGTCATCAAACGCCGCAGGTCTGTGTGTGTGTGTGTGCGTATGAGAGTGTGTGTTTGTGCATGTGCGTATGTGTGTGTGAGTGCATGTGTATGTGTGTTAGTATGTTTGTGTGCATACGTGTGGGTGTGTGAGCGTGTGTGTGGGCACAGGGTTAGCGCTGTATCTCTGTGTTAGCCACAGTTAGCTTGTCTCGACTGTCCCACCAGCGCAGAGTGATGAGAGGCAGGCATTGGGGCTCTGGCAGCAGCAGGCAGCAGTGATAAGGAGTCCATAGCTCCACAGATTAAACAGTGGGATTAACCTGACTGCAGCAGCTCTGCCTCACTCTGTCGTGAGCCTTATCGGCCCTCGGCCCTGCCCCGCCAACATGCGCCGCTATACATTTGTACTACTGTCATGGCCTGGGAAATTGCTTTTTAACCATGTGTGGCTCTGCTTTCTCTTTGGCAGCTGTGGGGAGTAACTTTATAATTTAACCAAAACTAAAATACTTGATGTAAAGATGCAATATTTTTAATTTATAACAGTGTAACTTTTCTGGTAGGGTACGCCATCATATTGTCACCATGGGGACGTTCCTGCTTTGCCTGGAATGGTCCATATCATGGCATAAAATTTTAAATATCCATAAAGACAAGCAGGTCACGTTGCAGATTGGATCTGTTGGATCTAAGAATGTCTGTTTTTCAATTTTTTTTTTGTTTTTGCAATAAAAACATCTGTCATTCAATAGATACAAGATGGGTAAGTTTGAGGTCATACTGTGGAACACTGAAGGCAAAGAAATGTGTCTCCATGGATACAAGCAGAAAATTTACTTAGTGCACTTTTGAAATGTACAAAATGGAACTTTAGCATGTTCACTTTTTCCACACATAAATACTTATTTTAAAAATAGATATTTATTTATTATTAAAAAAAAAAAATAATTGTAAATCTTATTGGTTGAACTCAGTACCAAGAGTTTATAAATATTTACACGTAATTGCATGTGTGCTGCAACCACGATGAAATACATTGCCTTTATACCAACTACTTCCTTGAGCGAAAAACAACGCAACAGTTTGAAGAAATAAGCTAAGATACGGAGATGTCAAAGATCTCAGCTTTTTTTCATAATGTCTTTCTTGGCTTTTATTTCGTCAGACTTAATAACAGAAGACTCAGTTGCAACAATGGCGTTTTTCATGTTCAAAGGAATGATAAGTATTCCACAGAGAGGATGTCCTTAGCTGTGTGGGCCCAAAGCCTTACCCTGAATATGATTATCACACATCCTTATTTATTTATGCCTGCAGTCGTTAGGGTCCAGAAACAAGGAGACATGCCCAGCTGACTGTTTTCATGGATATTGGCGAGGCTATCCCAAAATGTATACGTTTAACCAATGCACTAAATTGAAAGGCATATATTTCCATAATTTATGTGGTGCAACGTTGCCTCATTCAGTCTCCATTCAGAAGTCAATGCATTTCAACTATCTTTGCTGAAGGCTCAAACAATAATTATATCAGCATGCATTTGGGAAAGGCAAAATGGGAATTTTACAAAGCTCTTGTTTGGTTATTTCTATGTGTTTTGTTTTATGAAGTTTTGTTTCACTTGTTTTAGTGGTGTTTTCCCTTACAAATACAAAAAATATATGTATTTGATTGTATTCTTCTTCTTCTTCTTAATAATAATAATAATAATAATAATAATAATAATAATAATAATAATAATATTATTATTGATGGGGCAGCGTGTGTTGATGAACATATATTACACATGTCTGATTGCAACCGTGGGATCACTTCCATTCATTTTCCCACATTCACACTCTCATGCATCAGTGCACATGGACACTAGAAGCAAGGTGGGTGAGGTGTCTTGCCCAAGGACACAAGAATAGTATGCACTACAGCCACTGCTAACCTGCTGTGGTACCTGGTATTCCTAGTGGTCTCCAATCCAAGTACTAACCAGGCCCAACCCTGCTTAGCTTCTAAGAGTAGACAAGATCAGGCATTTTCAAAATGGTATGGCTATAGGTTTATAATACAACTATATCTAAAAAAAAAAAAAAAAAAATATATATATATATATATATAGCCCCTGCTATAGTCTTTGCAGCAACAGAACTTTTCTTAAATTAACATATAACAAGGTAAATGAGATTTGTTTTTGTTGTTTTTTTTTCATTTTAAAGTTGTGTGAACCATAAAGTTTCCCATGTTTTTGGTGCTGATGTTTTGCGGTGGGTGATCAGGCTGGATACACAAGTGCCCTACTCTCCTGGTAATTAGGCCTCCCCTCACCGTGCTTTACCTGCGATAAGAGCCAGGGACCGACTGGGCTATGACGTTTCATTGATCCAGAAAATTGCTGCAGAGCCACCCTTGAAATTAGTTTAAATTGCTGAATCAAAAAATGTTATCCAGGATTTGGGCAAGACCAGCGTAAAAAGTGTATGTGCGTGTAATCCGTGGACTGATGTGGGGTGTTGTCAGGATTGTCAGGATTGATGGCCGACTCAGGGTTAAATGTGACAGACACAGACACATGAGCTACTGGGATTTCACTGGGAGGAGTGCGCTTATGGCCACAGGGTCGTGACTCGCTTTCAAATGTCCTCGCTTTTGAGAATTTCCAGTAAAAGCCAGCATTTTTTCAAGTGCTTCTGAAATCAGTTACATGGCCACTCTAAAACCAGGAACAGGACTATAAAAAAATATCATTAAGGGGCCCATATTACGCTATTTTCTATGTATAATCTATGTTATTAAGTGATTTACTCATCAAAAACACACCTGGAGTTGTGTTTTGTTTCATTCACCCGTTTAACACACAAATCCTGCATATTTAGACTGAGAGAGTGCTTCTCTCAGATTGAAAACACTCATGTCATATGGTAATACAAGAAGTGCTCCACTATGTTTTACACGCCATACACCTTCACTAGAATCATTTGGATAATTTTAACTTTAGAATTGCCATGCTCTACTGAACTAAAGGTAAAGGGTTCCTGTAAACTTGAAAACTACTGCTTCATGACATGGAAGGTGGAACAGAGCATTTTGAGCTTTGGAAATGTAAACAGACTAATTAAAGGGTCACTCAAACATGTAAACAAAACAAAACTCAACCCCAGGTATGTTTTTGATGAAGTAACAACATTTTAACATGGCATAAAGCTCACAAGGGTCAATTTTGCATAATATAGGACTTTTAAATACTGAATCTTACATTTTGCATAATATAATGAAGGTTGTATAAAATTTTAGTCTGATGGCACAGTCTATGAACACTTGAGCAGGAGTCTCCTGGTACAAATGCACAAATGGTAATAAGTAATTACATCACGTTTAGCCCGTAGTTTTATCTATTTAAAAATCTTGCTTATTTGAGATCTTGACAGAAGAATTCTGAAAAAGAATTCCACCAACAGAAACAAGAAACAGAAAAACATCACAATAAATACATAATAAACACTAGGATTTAGTCAGGCATTTTTCTTTGTGACTTTTTAAACCTTGCCATTATACACGAGTCTTCGAAAAAAAATATTTTAGGAGTTTTCCCAAGGCAAATAGGGGTTGAAGCCTATAATTCAATATCATATGCCCATCCATTTGCATACAGTACAAATACATTTCTGTAAATGAATGGCTAGCCTTAATTATGCATTGCAAGAGACTGGCGCTATGCTGAAAAGACTCAATTTCTTTCTAAAGTTTTCACCAAAGACCATGACCACTCTCCTGAATACTCAGCAGTACATGCTAGCTAACTCCTCTGTACTTATGGCCAAGAGTAATGAGGCAAATTGGCCAAACGAAAGAACTTTCTCTGGCTTTTTAATTGAGGCTGCTCTGTGACCGCCGCCTCGCGCTAGGCTCCGACTCGCAGTTAGCATGCAGTTGATGGTAATGACAGGTGTATTAAGTGATCATGGGATTTTAATGGCCACTTATCCACAGCTGTCGGAAGCAAGGGCTGCTGGGAAATGCCATATCAGCTGTGCAACTCTGGCACGCGATTCATACAACACTGAAGATTTTATTGTGATCTAGATCGTGTAAAATAGCGTGGACAGTTTCAAGACAGTGTGTGTTAGTGTGTACAAGCTTTAGTAATTATGCTTTGACAATGAAGGTAAATGTTTGGACTTTTATTATGGTATTACGTAATTTTAATTATTATTATTTTAGTATTATTATTAGTATTATTTCTTTAATTTTATTATTTTTGATATCCTTTTTAAGTAAGAGGTATTATTTTAGTTAAACATTTAAGATGGAAGATTAATCCTAAACCACTATGGACTAACGCAGGATCTTCTTGCTGTGTTTTCTAATTAGACTGAACTGATATTTGCAGAGACGTCATACTGGGGGTGTTTTGCCTGTATGTTTATGACAGAATGCTCAGTTACCATGACAAAATGAATATATTAGCAAATACAGCCAAAAAAGTTTAAAAATACAAACTGAATTTAAACAACTGTGGTCAATACAAGCGTTCATGGTCCTGTTTAATTTTCAACAAAAAGCTAATGCAAGCTAACTTGTGATTGTAATTTTATGAGACATGTTTAACAGCACAAAATCAGCTCTTTCTTGTCTGTGTTTGTGTTAAAACAAAGCTCAAATTGACTAAACTCAAACATGAGTAACAGACCTGCAGACAAAGCAGTGCCTACAGTTAGCTATTGGTGTCATCAGCTGCAAAGTATCAATACTCAAAAGATCTTTAAGTAATACATAGCTGAACTGATAATATGTAAAAAAAAAAAAGAACTACTCTCTACTAAAAACATCTTTAATTTGAAACCCTATATCTGTGTAAGTGGAGTTGCCAGATTAGACCTTACTTTACAGCTGCTCTCATATAGCATATTATTGAAGGCCCTGTATATCTGGGAGAAGCACTGTTTACCACTTCAATGTTGAATTCAAAGCACATGACTTTAAGCTCTTACTTTTGCAAAACACAACAGTGAATGCTTTCAGCTCTGTGAGAATAAGCTTGCACCATCCTTCATCGCCATTAAAGAACAAGCTACATGTTTTTATTTTCGTTTTGACATTGGCATCTATGTGTGCTAAAATAATGAGAGGTGGGATGAAAAGGCTGAACTGTGAATCCAGTAGGTAAAGTGTCTTCTGTTTTCTTTGCCGTAGAGGGTTTTTCAGAGCAATTCTCTTGGGAAGCCTTTTAAAACACATCCAACACCCACATAAGTCTGATTCAAGATGCTAAACGTAGCAGCTAATATCTCACATCATTTCAGCTCACAGGCCCAGCACAGCGCTTTGTCTTGTAGCTGTTTCGTGCTGTAAACCTGTGAATCACCCTGGGGCATTAGACACAGGAGAGCTCTTGGCTGCACCACTCCTAGGCAACATTTGGCAAAAGGGCCTTTTTCAGTACTGGTCATTCAGAAGGGTTTGCCTGCAGGATATTGTGTAGCAAAACTAAATGTCTGAAATAGAGGGAAAAATCAATAGTAGGTTTATATATGTATAGATAGAAACGCATTATGTAATATTTATGTCATAATGTACAACACCTTGACGTTTTCTGTTCCTTTATGATTTGAATAGTGTCATTATTTTTTTAAAGGTGCATCATGTAACTTTTGTTGTGGGAGTCTGCCACCTGCTTGTATCCATGGAGATGTTATTGCTTGGCCTGCAGTTCCATGGTATTACACTGAACTTCTCTATCCTTTGATTATTATTTATTCAAACATGCATTCTTTTTGAGTGGGGTCAACTCTCCACTGGTCTGACCCATAACTTTACCTGTTTGTATCATGAAGTTTAATGTCATATTGTGAAACTTTTCATATTGTGAAAAAAACCCTCCATGAGAAAAGTTATGGCGCACATTTTGAATGAATTATTAAAATATGATTCATCAAAATTTTAAAAATGTATAAAATGCATGTAATAGATTAATGAAGAAAACCCGAGCACCATGAGGAAACCTACAAAAAGTGAATTTGAACCCCCCCACACCACTAACCATGTTTTTAGCAAGTGCAAAGTCTTACGTAATAATGTGATGAATCTATGAATATATTTTTTTTCTCTCAAATATTCAAGCCTTTCTTTTAGCAGCTTCTGACATCTCATCGAACCACATGTAAAACATCACTGCTCCCATTGATTTCCATTAGCTCGGTCCAGCTCAGTCCACACGAGACCAGATTGTTTAACACAGTCCAATGGCTTTAGTGCTCTCTGCCATCACGTGAAGCGTTTAAATATAACCCTGGTGTGGGCTCATCTCATTAAAGGGAACAAAACATGACATACATTTCCGCCTCTTGGTGACATTCATTCACACCTCTCTACACATCTGACTATACTGCAGCTCTCCTGTGGTATTGACTTTGGCTCAGGTGGGTCTGGAAAAACAAGAGATGATGGCTGCGTTCCCAGTAGGACCAAATAAAAGGGAACACATCCAGGACTTTTAAAGGCAGGCAGCTCTCAGGACACTGCGGTGATCGAGGGGATGTACCTGCGTGTCATGTCCAATCACATCACACACACACGCACAAAAACACATACACACACACACACGCACAAAAACACATACACACACACACACACACGCACAAAAACACATACACGCACACGCACAGAATAAGAGCAGCATCAGGAAGCACTGAGGAGTACACTGATGAGACAGCAGAGTCTTAAGATTCATTACAAATGTGTTAAGAGTAATTTCACACAATTAAACAATATGTGAGTTTTAATAGGGGTAATTGTGATTGCGCAAAGAAAAGTGCTACGTTTACAATAGATTTTAAAGAAGCCACTCATGAAGTAAAGGTATGGTTTGGTTTGTATACCCGTTCTTAAAATATATAGTACACAACTTCCACCAGGTCCACCACCATGCTTGTCTGCATCGTTATTTCTTTGCCTAAAATGTTTAATAGTATGGCATTATTTTCATTGTTTTTACGTTACTTTACTGTTTTTATTTGTTTTCAGGGAGACAAGCAGACACACCCTCCCAAGTACAGGTCAGATCTGTGGAGAGAAGACAAAATATTTTTACTAGTGGCATTTGTTTTTGATGGATTTGTGCCTGCTGCTCGAGCCTCTAATTCGTCATTACTCTGGACTAATGACACAGAGAGATTTATCTCAATGAAACAAAACAAGAGGATTACTTCAAGAAAAACGGTAAACCTGAAAAGGCCTTGTCTAGTCAGGTATACAAAGTCGCTTTTCACTCCTTATTTGATCTAATTGGATATTTTCAATGGCGCTCTGCAGTCTCGCTTTGGAAAAACAACAGAACAATGTGATAGACTTTGATATCAGCTGTTTTGACTGACAGGTCTAATTGACTTGGCTTGTTTCAACTTCACAGAGAAAGATACCATGGTTTATTAAAACTGTTGTACAAGATGGCTCAGCTGTCAAACATTACAAAAGTTTGACTGCTATTATCAGATCAATGAGTTATTATTGCAGTAATGTCATCTGTAGTGCCCATACCAGAGACGGTGATAGTTCAATAACTGAAAGCAAAGGAGGATTCTATGTCAAATGCCCTCCCTGAAGCAAATCAATCCAATCCAACATCATTTTTAGAGCACATATTTTCAAAGTGCTGCATGATATAAGATCAAATTGCTATCCAAGGAAACCAGGAGGAAGATGATAAAACAAAATTGTACGTGTTAAAAGCAGCCTTTAGTGTACTGACTATATTTTAAACATATTTGCTTCAGCTACTGACTATAACTATATCATACTGCGGGGTCAGTGGTTTTAGCAGTAATTGCCCAACTTCAAGCAGTGACATGACCACAGACATTTTCAACAGTAGCCAGCACTGCACTTTCTGAGTAGTTCTGTGTAAGTAACCAGCACTACACAAAGTCCCATACATCAATAAAAAGTGGTGAATAATTGGCTGAAAATAACAGTACTTGAATCTGCTTAGATCCTGCTGAGCTGCCCAGAGTGGCCCACAGTGCACGGAAGGAGAGCTTTTTAAAACCTGCTCTGCATAAAAGCCTTGAGTGCAGGTGAACGCAGTCTGGTTCTGAAGGTGAACGCATCATCCATCAGGCCTGTTTCATAGGTCTGGACAAAGAAAACAACATGTTCCATCTGGGCTGCCATAGACACATCATAAAGGGTTCAGTGGCGAGGCAGGAAATAATTTGTGATTATTTAAGAAAGAAAGAGAAGGAAGAAGTGGTCGAACAGCAGCAAAATCAGGTGCCACAGTGGGGCACCAGTGGCAAAAAACGTTGTGTCCTTAGGTAAGGCACTTCAACCACATTGCCTCGTATGAATGCGCTGTGTGCGTGAGTGCTGGACGTGTCAGAGGGCCGATGGTGCAGATTGGCAGCCTCGTTTTTGGCTACAATAGTAACTTTACCACCACCGAGTGTGGAGTGACTAAATAATGGTCGGTAAAACTCTTTGGGTGTCATAAAAGGCAATATATAAATGCAATCAGAGTCCTGCACGGGTCTGATTTTCACAAACCGCACTCACTCGTACCCATCATACTTTAAACCACACCCGACCCGTTTTCCGACAGAATTGAAATTAAAGTTCCGCACCCGACCCCACCCGCAATAAATAAACCCGCCACTCGAACCGTACCCGAACGAAAATAAATCAGAGAGCCAAAATGAAACTCAAAAGTTTATTGCCATGACAGTAGGCGAAGTGAAATGTTAAAGTTCAGTAGTCTAAGGCGTTGCCAACTGAAAACGTTGCCTAAACAGACTAATAATAATAATAAGAAAAACATGTAGCACAGTTACCTCTGAACTCTATTTCATACAGTGGGCAGTCGTGCGCACACATTGAACTGCAGGACATCGTGTGGTTTGAAAATGAATGTGGCAAAGATTTCTGGGAATGCGGGCGACATTTATTTTACATTTACATTTACAATCATGGAAATGAGGTTTTGCAGTTCACTACAATATAGGTTATTTTTTGTAGGAATCTTGTTTTAACCGCAGATTAGACCCGTGCTATAGCTCTTCCGACCCGATCCGAACCCGCATCCGACACAGCGCAACATTTTCCAGCTGTTTCATGAACATTTGCAATTCACCCGCGGTTCACCCGCGGGTATCCAAACCCGTGCAGGTCTTTAAATGCAATAATGCAATAATTGAATAAAGCAGTTTTATGCGCAATAATATAGAATATTTTGTTGTTTCTGGAGTAATTAAAGGTAATATATTATGCAAAATGGATTCGTGTGAGCTATTAGCCAGGTTATATTGTTACTTCCTCAAAAACAGCCCTGGAGTTGTGTTTTGTTTCATTCATTCATGTTTGAGTAATCCTGGATTATTAGTTTGTCTATATCTCCAAAGCTCAAAATGTCCTGTTCCACCTTGTGATGTCATAGAGGGGTAGTTTTCAAGTTAACAGCTACATTTGACCTTTTGTTCAGTAGAGAGTGTCAATTCCAGAGTTGAATTTAGCCAAATGATTCTAGTAAAGGTGTATGGAGTTTAAAAACACAGTGGAGCACTTCTGGTATTGCCACATGACACCACAAGGTTTTCTGCTTGAGAGAAGAACTTAGCCTAAATATGCACGGTTTGTATGTTACATGTGTGAATATGTATGTTTTTAATGAGGAAACAACGTTATAACATAGATCAGAAAACAGTGTAATATGGGCCTGATTGCAATTATTCTTGCAGCCCTAGATTACTGTATATCACCAACAGGATTATAACATCACACATGACACCTCACCAGACCCACACGCTCTTTACACCGATGCTTTACACCTTAAACACAAGTAAATGAAGTTGTTTGTGTTGCCTTGTTTACCCTGCCATCAATACAGCTATTAAACCCTTCACGAAAGCACTGTCTCATCACTTGTTTAAGCAGGATGCCCGGGGTGTGTTCTGAACCTGACCATAATCACACTGTCTCCGATCTGCCAGCATCAAGCCCTCAGAGCACCTATAGACTCGTACCTATTCAAGGCATTACTGCTTTTGTCAGCAACATGCAAGCGGGCTCCCTAAATGTCAGCTAACAAGGCTAACGGAAAAACAAGCCATCACACAAGCTCATTACGGCGTCCTGTGATTCGGCCCCTGGTCTCTGGCTGCATCACGAGGTAGTTGTAAAGAAAATTTAACCCACGAGAGAAGTCAATGAAGTGATGATGAAAATGAGCCCTGTGGTCACAGCTGATTGATTTTTGCAGTGAAAAATGGCAGGTGCGCAGGGAGCAGTTGTCGGCGATACACAAATTGCAGCAGGTATAGGGAATGCTTTTTACAACGTAGGCTTAAGCTAGCGGGATTTATCTAGCAGAGAGAGGAAATATGGGGAGTTAATGGGCGCTAAGGTGCAGTGTTCACCTTGATGAAAGTAAACATTGTAGAAATACATATTAGAGTAAAGCCGGTCCCTTAAGAATAGTGTAATACAATAACAGTGCAAAGCAAGGTTCTCTATACGTATTTTATTTCAGCATCCTGACATATGAAACATTTAGAGTTTTTCCCCCATTCAAAAGATATAATATAGGTTTGAATTATTAATCGCTATGGCAACGGTCCTAATTTTTTTTCAGTCATGCGCCATTTTGGAGACCTTTGAACATATAGTGACATATAGTTTAGCTGTTCTGTTGTATATGTCATAGAAAAAATATAATATAGTTTTGAATTGTTAATCGCTATGCCAACGGTACTAAAGTTTTTCATTCTGAAACCCATGAACAGTGATATTCATGGATTTCAGTCACATGGGTTTTTCCTCTTATGGATGCCATTTTGGAGACTTTTCAACAGTGACATAGTTTAGCCGTTCTATTGCATATATGGCATGGAAAATATATAATTGTAACATCCTGGGAGCAGTATTATTATTTTAGTTGCAATTTCACTATATTCACTATATTTCAAGCTATCTTAAGTGTGAGCTAATGCCTTTGCAGAGGTCTGATCTTTTCCATTTTCTTGTTGTTCCATAATATACAAAGAAGTGAAAGCCAATGAAAATGTTAACCTTGATTACCCCTTGTGTGCAAAAACTCAAATATTTAGTAGATAAATCTTAAAAAAAAAACCTGATTAGTGGGTTGTGACAATAACAAGATGATTTGATATCTGGTATTTACTGATGCACAAATTGGATGTCTTTGTGCTTCTGATGTGCCTTCAAAGTGCACACAGGCCCAAAGATGTGAGAAATGTCACAGTATGTTTGATATTTCATTTCACGTTATAAGGACATGGAGACAGGCCACAGACCCAGGTTTATGTCGGCACAACTGGATCCAACAGGGGCTAATCTATGGCACCAGTCAAAAGTTTGGACTCTCTTATTCTGTTTTTTTCAATATTTTTACTACTTTCTACATTTGAATTTGATATACAGAGAGAAGATATCAAATATATGAAGTAAGATGTGTGGAATTATGTAGCAAAAGAAAAAAAAAGTTCAATAAAATGATAACCAAATTATCAGATTGCCCATATTTTGCTTTGTCCAAAAATATTTTGCAGATTTATTTAACTAATACCATATACAGTATCTTGCTTCATTTTTGATGCCTTCTGTGTGTATCTAAAATGTAGAAAGTAAGAAAACTTGTGTCCAAACTTTTGACTGGTTCTGTTTAAACATTTTATTATTTAACTTTTATTTTCTTTGCTATATAATTCCATCCATCTTACTTCAAATATTTGATGCCTTCTGTATGTATATAAAATGTAGAAAGTAGTAAACACAGAAAAATACACTGAATGAGAGGATGAGCCCAAACTTTTGACTGGTGTTTTTCATAGTTATACAGTACTTTGCTGTACTTGAAATTACGATTTATAAGTGCACAATTTAGCAGCATTTTCTCAATAGGGAAGAGGCAGGTTGGGGCATTGGGTAGACATAAAACCACTCTTTTGGCAGAGGAGTTGACATTCCAGCACTAAAATGGTTTCAGTCCCAGGTGAAGGCATAAAACTGAGACATCAAGGATTTTTGTATAAAGAAGTTGCCAAGATGGTACCACAGTAAAAAGCAGTTGGAAAGTCTGTGCTGACTTTACATTTTCAGTTTTTGCCATCACAAGTTCTCTCAACTACTTTTACACATTTAATTGTGACCGGAAAGACGCAGCTTACACATGTCCGTGGTGGCAATGCTAATGTGGAGTAACAGCAGTAGTGCAATGACTGCATTAATTGATTGATTTCTATAGGATTAATGTGCCATCTGTAGCTACAGTAGTTTTAAAGTATATGTACAGTGTAGTCTACATTCAAACTGCACCTTAAACTGAAAATGAAGGATAACCAAGTCTGTGAACTCTTTTAATCTGGTCTTTTACTGTTCTGTGTTTGGTGTTTTGTATTGTCACCTGCCTAGTGACAACAGGCAGACAAAACGTGCAATCAAATTAAAGAACTAGTACTTCAAATTAATATTACATGGAATTATTAAGTGAAGCACAAAGTAGTAGCTCAGGAAATGAAGTAAGAATAGAAAGTAAGAGCAACTGTAGTTGTAACTGACTCGACATTGAAACAGGAAGGGCAAAATTAACATATTTTCCAAGAGTTAAATACAAGTTCCGTCTGATGAGGTGTGTCCATTAAAACAGCTTGGGATCATTTTATTGTCAGCTCACTACCCACTCTTTAGTTTGTTACTTTAGCTACCTGCATAGACTTTTGTATATTTTTTCATTGAGACACTTGGTTACTGTAATTATTACAAACTTAGCATAATTTAAAAATAGTTTGTAATTAGTTAGTTAATTAGAGTCCAGTTTAGTCAAGCTTGGATTGTTTGTACTTTTTAATTTGTTTCCTGTCAATGAATTAACAATGAACAAATTAACAATTTTTAGTTTAACATTAACATCTGGTTTAATGTTACTTCCTTTATACATTGTGACCAAAAAATATCAGTGCACTTTTTATAGTGTTTTTGATAATCAGGTAAAAGTGGATTTTAAAATAATGAATATGGTAATGTGCCAGGAAGGGCATCTGGTGCAAAGCCATGAGCTAAAGTGGTTTGAATAAGGTGTTTGATGCACTTAAATTTCATATGCAGTTAATTAAAAAACAAACTAAAACAAATTCATTGCAGACTTGGTAACAATGTGATGTGAAGGCAAGCCAGAGTGCTGCTATAACTGCTCATTGGAGGCTTTTTCTTTCTTGGCTGGTGTTAAATAACAGCACTTTCTCCCTCTATGAGAATGCCATAAACAGTGAAATCATCAACAGGCCAAAGCTGTTTGCCCTGGCCCACTTTCTGCATACACTTAAGTGTTCACTTGGAGCTGCCAGTCAGACAAATGACTGCTAATACACAGGCAAATAGTCAATGTACAAACAGGCTCCAGGCATTTAAGGGACCTAACCTCAGAGAGAATGGCATTTTAGGTAAACTACAGCTGGGTAAGGATTACTGGTAACACTTCATAATAATGACACTTTAGTTAGTCTTAAAGGGGCTATATTACACTGTTTTCTGATCTGTGTTATAATATTGTTTTCCTGAACAAAAGGTAAAAGGAGCTGTTAACTTAAAAACTACAGCTTCATAACATCACAAGGTGAGCAGAGCATTTTGAGCTTTGGAGATGTAGACAGACTAATAATAAACATGTGAATGAAACAAAACACAACTCCAGGTCTGTTTTCGAGGAGGTAACAACATTATAACATAGCTAAAAGAGTCCATCTTGCATAATATAGGACCTTTAATAATAAATAATGAACTCGGATAAAAATAGTCATCAACATGAGTAAAATAAAGTGCTTTTGTATAGTTTTGGCATTATACACGTTTTGTGTTGTATGTACAGTAAATGTATATGAAAGTGCACTTATGAAAGACTATTGCCCCTGGGAGAAACAAACCTGGCACCATCTTGCTATGAGGTGATATGGTTCACTGTCTCTTCACCTCTTCAGAGGAAGGAGATACTGTAATTATTAATAATATACAAATAGATAGATAGCTAGAGAGACAGATAGAGAGAGAGAGATAGAGATAAAGAGAGATAGAAAGAGAGAGCGAAGGGGGGTGAGGGGTGGGGGTTGAACTGATGAACCTCAGCCTTTCTATGTTTAACTTCATTGTGGTGGAATAGTTCTGTCTCTCCCTGTCAGAGGCCAGTGTTAATTAGAGCTTGTGAGTCGTTGAGAGCTTCAAAAAGGGTCAGAATGAAGGTTACAGTTTGTATTATAATTATTTTACATATTTAAACTAACACAGATTTTGCCTTTACAACCCTTGACATGATCTAATGGCTTCTACACTGCATGGTACAACTTTAAAACATGCTTTACCAATATTGATTCTGCTACCAAATGAGTTTCCACAACAATTTTAACACTGTGGCTGTGCAGCTTTCATAATGGAAATGCAAGCGGTAATAGAGGCTAGAACTATAACCCTTAAGAAGGAAATATGTTATTATAGATGGATTTTTATTCGCTTATTTTTATGCTCTAAGTTGGACATGCCTGCAAACACCAATATAATACAGAATGTGCTGATTCCTAAGAGACAGAATGCAAAGCCCTGCTATAATGAGAGCACAATCCATAATCCCCATTATACTGTGCAAACACAGCTTTAGCAAATGACTATTTACCATTATCTACTGGACTACTAGATTTGATTTGAGTAAGATTGTTCAATATTATTTCTAAAACTGCCAATATGAGAAGCCTGTAAATAATGACCCCTGGGTTTGTCAATTAGAAGTGACATTGACTTTGCTTTAGAGGTTTATACTTTATAATGTTTTATATTATTTTAGAAACCATTAAAAAGATACTCATACAATTCATATTTCAGACTTGTTTTGTTAAAAAATTACTGTAAGGACATAAATTATGAATAAGATCCTTATCAGTAAGTCATTATTATAAAGTGTTATTAGTTTGTTTTGAAAATGCAATAATAATGTGAAAGGATAACTAACTAATAATAAAAGAAAAACTAACTAATAGCTAATTATAAAATCATTATTTACTGTCTGGCTGTTTTGTTCAAACAATAGGGCTAAACTGTCACTGATTTTCTGCTTTGGCACAGATTCCCTTAATGTTGCAGACAAGTTATAACCATGCAATTCTCCATGGAAGATACAAGCCTGCTCACTGTAAGGACACTTTTTTTTTTTTTTTTTAATGTTTTTCAGTGCAATTTAAAAAAAAGTTACATATTATGGCTTTAAGAGTAGTGATAATGTCATATTGCAGTTTATGGTAGTAATTTGGACAGGGAGAATTTTACAGAGCCACATAAATTAGAATGTTCTTCCACCCCGTCACATGAGAAGTTTAAACAAATCTGAAAGCGTAGACAGACATAGAAGTCATAGCATGGATGACCAAAACATGTCCACAGTTACCTATGAGGTCCAGTTGTGTTGATGCATATTCTTACACCTCTTATAACTGTCAGAACAGCATAAGATGGCAGTTAGAGGTGTGAACATGCAAAAATATCATAAGGCTGATAAGATCTGCACTTCCTTTTATCATAGAAGCATGTTTCAACACCAGGTTTGTACTGTGCAGAAAGAAGAGACAGGGAAAAACATGAAGACGTTCATATTTTTTACTTTTTTGAGTCTGGGTCTTTCTGAGGAAGATGAGGTAAGATAATTATTTAAATATGCATTTATTCAATAGGAAATACATTAATTAAGGCATGATGTTATTATAAAGGCAGTTCACTTTCAGATCACTTCAGCTTCAACTGTTACATACAAAGCCACACTATGTAACTTTTAAGCCAAAAAAAAAAAATCCTTAAATGAAAGGGGTTTTCTTTTCCATTAAGAAATTAAATTTTATTGTGCAAAATATGTACATGCGTCATTACTGTGAGCAGGCTTGCATCTCCACAAACCTGGGTCTTATTTGGCCTTGTATAGGGCCTTTCCTTGCTTGTTTCCATGGAAATGTTGTTCCTTTGTCTTGCACTGTATGGGCACAAAACTTATCCATGGAAAATGTTCCGAAGTATATTTTTAACTTTAATTTTCCATGGAATCATGCAGGTGCATACCACCTCTTAACAGTAATAATATATTGAAGTTGAAAATATGTGATAATAGAATAAGATTCAAGTAATAGGCCATATATGGGTTCCACTAGGGGCACTGTGGTCTTTTTATTGATGATATTGATTGAGATTCCCTTGTTTACCCAGGATGCCACTGATTTCTCCTTTGAGGGCTACACCATTGCAGAATGGACAAACACCTCATGGACAGGGGAGGGCGAGGCAGCTCACTGCAGTTTCAACGCTCCTGGATTCAGAACGCTGGGCATCATGATCACCTACATCATTGTCTTTATCTTTAGTTTCCTAGGAAACAGCCTTGTTGTTTTTGTGGTCTCCTATATGAAGAAAGTCAGAGCAAGCACAGACGTCTACTTAATGCATCTAGCAATAGCTGACCTTTTGTTTTGCCTGACTCTTCCCTTCTGGGCGGTGTATATTCACTCCGGTTGGGTTTTCGGAAACGCCCTTTGCAAAATCATTTCCGGTTTCCAAGAAGCCTCTGTGTACTCTGGAGTCTTCCTGCTAGCTTGCATTAGCATTGACCGTTACTTTGCTATTGTACAGGCTAAACGTAACGTTTCTTCTAATAATGTCACTGTCAAAGCCATTTGTGCAGTTGTATGGCTAATTGCTGTCATGCTAGCCCTACCTTTTGCCGTACAAAGACAAAGCATGCTCATGGACGAGATCGGAAATATCTGCTTTGAAAATTTCACTGGCAAAAGCACTGCACACTGGCGTATTACTGTACACGTTTTGAGGCATACAATGGGGTTTTTCATCCCATTTGTGATCATGTCTGTATGCTATGGCTGCATTATCGTTAAACTATTACACTCCCGCAACCAGAAAAAGTACAAAGCAATGAAAGTTATCCTAGCCGTAGTTTTGGCATTTATCCTTTGCTGCTTGCCTTTCAATGTGTCTGTTTTGATTGACACCTTGATTCGGGGAGGGTCCTTACCTGTGGAGACCTGTGAGACGCAGTACATGGTAGAAAAGATGCTAAACATAACACAAGTGCTAGCCTTCGCACACTGCATGATAAATCCGATCCTTTATGCCTTTATCGGGGAGAAGTTTCGAAACCAGCTTCTATCTGCACTGTACAAACATGGGGTCATTAGTAAAAGGATCCACCAGGCTTACAGGAAAGGCTCTGTCAACAGCACTGGAACCCTCAGATCTAGGACCACCTCAGTGACAATGTGAAGACAACCACTTTACACTGAGTGATGAATAAATACAAGATCACCTACCTACTGGGACCAATGAGTGCATGGACACGAACACTGGTATTATGCAAAACGTTTCTGTTGTTTAAATGGGCTGTAAATTCTGTAAATAATGCTATTCTTCACTGGTTTTCTGTAATAAGCAATACAGTAAACAGATATAATTCACATTTTTATTTGGTGTTCAGTATGGCATAGTTATGTTCAGTATGGCATAGTTATAGTATATATCTATGGGTTTCAGAATGATGAGACTTTGGGACAGTTGCCATAGGAGTTAATAATTTAAAAGCAAATGTTAGGTGTTTTGATTTGGGAAAAGTCATCAAATTGTTGCACATAACATGAAGCTAAAACCTATGAATATTTGTAAAACTGCTTCAAACTTCTTATTAAACTTTGATAATAAACTTCACTGACCATTTTCTACAGTTTTTTATTTTCTAAACATACCCCAGTCAAACTCGATGTGTAAATCACTTGGTATTTGTATTGCTGTGGTGTATAATTTTATAATACCAATCTAACAAACAATAACAAGAAACTATTTTAAGTAGACGTAATAGTAGTACATCTGATGGGGTTGTAATTTTAGACTCCTTATTTAAAGCAGAGTGAGGCATTAAAGTTATCTGCCATTGTGCATTATTGTAACTGCAGCATTTTAACTACATAAAAATACATTGAAAAACATATGCACCCATTACTGTGCATTACTGTGTGCTTCTTTTCACATATATGACCAGTAACCTGGCTTTGTGGCATCACTTTATTGTCTCTTTGAAACATTCCCCTCAAAACAATAACATCTCTTCAAAGACCCTCCACCAGAAAAGTTACATAGTGCAGCTTAAATGTTTTTACTATGCATTTTAGAGAGTATATAGAGCACAGATTTCATTTATCATCTGTCTTGTGCATCTGTGTGCAACACCACTGTTTTCCTGTTAACCCCAAACGGATCTGGAGGCCCCTGCTCGTCTCCCTTTGACCCCTCCATTTTGTCCTGGCCCCCGTTAGGCCATGTGCTGCTCCGGTGTCACACACAAATCTCCTGGAGCTAAATAAACGCTCTCTGCTTCCACCCTGTCAACCAGAGAACGTCTCACAGCGATTGGGCGCCTCTCCCCCTTCCCCAGGTAAATAGCTTTGTCGTCTTTGTCAGACAGGTAGAGACATGTGGAAATGCGTGTGTTGGATAGGCCTCTCAGCCCCTTTGTTGTGTACACTGATTGCTGTAGATAAAGCGCTATAGGGTCCACTCCTGCTTCACACTGAGTTATGCCTGTAGGTTTGATTAGCCAGGTTTCAATATTAAACTGTGTGTGTGTAAACAAGTCAAAGGCCCTACATAAGACTGCATCAGGTGTCCCAGTCTCTCGTGCCCCTCAGCTTTATATCACAGCTCCAAGTGTGATGTGAGGAATTGACATTTTTAATCTGCCCCTCTCCTCCTCGTGATCTACAGGACTGAACCGGAGACAGGGCCCAGGCATGAATCTCCACAATGCATTTATCCTGCAGCCACCGTAAAGCATATCCCCCACCACCCTATGTATCTGATAATAAACATGAAATATTTCCCAACATCTGCACTAAAAAGACAGAAAGCAATTTAATGTCATAAATATCGTGAAGGCAGGATATGACACATGTATCAGCACATATTTAGGCATAGACTTTTAACAGGATTGAAAATGATCTCTGTTGATAAAAGAGAAGAACAAATACATTATAAAACAAACAGCGAGAGGATTGGCTTGAAGAATATGCAGCCTTTATCACAATGCAAGCCCGTGCCAGCAGTTGTCTATGATGAGTAATGGCCCAAATGTTGATAGCAGACATTGCAATTTGGGGTATTATTCAATCATTTTAAATATTTGCTGCACGGTTCTTTAGTTTACAGACAAAATCTAATTGGTAGAAAGGCGATTTATCATTTACTCATTAATTTGAAATAAATACAGCATATGTAGCTTACATGAAGGGGTACTATGTAATAGGGATGTAACAATAACTGAAATATTGTAATAGCGTATCGTCAAAAGTCTCACAATAATATTGTGGGTCATCTCCATCCCATTGTTATGGTCCAGCAACAGCTAAACAGAGAGAACTACAATTACCATGATCCTTTGCTCTGTTTCAGTCTAATCTGCATGACATAATAACAGTTTAATTTTAATGATTTGGATTATGACAGAAAAGCAGCATGTTCATAATTTTGTTAGCCTCCACAAAATATCGCAATAAATATCTTACTGTGAGATGCATATTGTGAAAAAATTGGGATATCATTACATCCCTACTATGTGTGGGGGATTTGAGGTGTTTTGTTTTTGTTAATACAATAAAATTTCAGCTGCTGAGAGTTTAATAACTAGTTTGGCCAATTATTGATTCATTCTTTAAATAATGCCGTCTATTTAAAAACGGCTTATTGGGATTACTTTGCATTATTGTTGCTGTGTCAGTGGCATAAAATAGTTTCAGTATCATCTTTTTTCGTAGTATATCTCTCTAGCAGTATATAGTGCTTCAAACTTTTCTCCATGTAGATGTTATTTGTCTGGAATGTTCAACAGTATGGTAATAAACATATCTATTCCATGGACAATTTACAGGTGAGACCTGTGGAGAAGCGACTCTGCTCACAGTAAGAATTAATGTTTTTAAGGGATTTTTGCGTAATAAAATACATCCATAATGAAATAAATGCAAGATAGATATATACTACATTTCTTTGGAACATTTCAGGTATGCCCCGAGCGTATATATTAAAAGTTTTGACATTTTCACATTCGAAAATCCTCTCCTTCCTCTATAGTAGACTTCCCCGAGGTAACTTTAAAATTGTTTTACAAGATAATGTAATTGTAATGAGCTTTGTGCTAATTGCAGACCACAATGCACAATGAACAGAACAGCATGGCGCCATTACGCATGTCGTAAAATTGTAAATCACCAGTCGATTGTCTCTAAAACAGATGTACAGGTAGTGAATGCGTTTGGTTCTCACATTGACTGCACAGGGGTCAAAGTAAATGACACAAGACTTTCATTTCAGTGAGAGTCTGCTGGGACTAAACACTACTGTATCTCACTAAAGCCATTAGGCACTTTTCTCAGATCGCACTTAATACATAATACATTTTCTATGGAGGCCTCCAAACTGCAAATTATGAGCTGACAAGGACACTACACCAACGGATTTGTAGTACAACCTGGAATTGATGGGAAACATTATATAAAGTCTTAAAGAGTATTAAGTATTGAAATGGTCTGCAATTATTCAAGTAACATAATTTCCTGTACAAACAACTAAATGTTGTGTCTCATCATATGTAAAAGCTGCTAACCCTGTAGTTTAGACCTCTACAAACATGTTTGGAAATGCACATTAAAACACTACCTAAACAAAATCTAAACAAAAATCTAAATAAAATCTTAATGTTTGTCAGAAGAAAAGTGATTAATATTTCAGCCCTAGTATTTAGCTACTCATTTATTTAAGTAGCGTAATCTATATTTCTTCATGTTAATGTTTGTTTGAATGAGTGGTGGACAATGCTCAGATTTATTTCATTAATCACCCCAAAGCAACTTTTATATAGGTACTTAAAAAGTGTATAAACAGCCATTAATATCTGCTTTCTAAAAACCTGTTGAAACATCTGTTCTATATATTTGTTCAGTGTTATTTGTTTATTTGGTTTAATTGAGAAGGGTCAAACGCTTATACACAGACACACTGTCACCAAACAGTCCCAAGCAATATGCTTATTGCCAGAGGTAATTTGCTGCGTTTGTCCCTTGATGTAGAACAGACTGTCACTTCCTTCAGTTAGCTGCTCCCCTTCAAGTCACTCACATGGTCTGATAACAGGAAGCCACATTATTGTGAATTAGGCAGCAGTGTGAAGTTGTGAACCAGGGTGTTTACATACACACCCATAATCTGATCTTTATCTGGTTTCTGAAGATTCAGAGAGATTCAGATTATTTAAATGTCATGTGAACAGTTACATTTGATAAGAGTAATCTGATTTCTTTCTGTCTGTTCAAACCAGTGCAGATCGTGACAAGGACAACAGGGCAAACTAATGAGGCAAAGACAAAAATAATAATGCTATGATATAAGATTGAAAGAGTTATCCTAAAATTCATTGTACTTATTATAATTGGGTCATCTGATTATTCTATTTATCCGATTTTTAATGTTCCTATAAATGTACCTAGTGTCCCTCCCTGACCTTTATTTAGACAAAATGTCTAAACAGACACAACAATGGATTACTTCCAGCAACTAAACAACTGCATGTGCGTGCAGTGCCACCTGTTTGGAATCCTAACAGGCACATGAGACAGCTGACTCAACGCTTTCAGGCTAATTAATACCATGTAATTTGTCCCTGTGTAAAATGTAGCTCTTTAACACCACAGCACTTGTATGGGCTGTGCCCGACCAGAAGCCCTGTCTGAGGAGGAGGGCCCAGGGGCGCGCTTGATTCGCTCATCAACATAACGAGGTAATTTTAAAGAGATTGCCGCAGAGAACCATAATGGGCCTATCATCAGTTTGGCAGCATGACCTTTACTAACAAAGCATAAAAAGCTCTTCTGTGCACAGGCCAGCCCTCACATCATTTTTTTTCAATAGTGAGAGGGTAAATTGATAATGATACAGACTAGTATGTGCATGTGTTCATTTATTTCTCTGGCAGTTTAGCAGTTAGCCTGTTTGATGGAAGCATATTGTTCATGTTTTAGGTTAATGGAATGGTAGCAACTGGCAAGTCAGACACAAAGACGTATATGTAAAGTCTATACTAAAATGATCAACAGTCCAGGAATATACTGTGATTAGCCTACAACCCAAATAGGCTAATCCTCTTAGGCAACTTTTTTACTCAAGTAACAACAATATAACTCAATATAACTAATAACTTGGGTTGGGGGATAAACTACGCCTTGTTTCCAGGGAGGCATTCAGGCATTGGAGCGCCCTCTGCTGTCAGCAACGGAAAAAACAAATGAAGTCCTTAGGGCATTTGAATGTCATGCCAACAAAGCCATGTCTTCATGGTTTCATGGTTTCATCTTTAAGCATAATATGTGTTCTTTAATTATTTCACTTCCAAAGCTTTCAGGTATTTTTCTGTACATGTTTTACCTGTAGTGGAGGAACTGGCATTTCACCTTCATTCTTTCCTCATTCCTTTAGGGCTTTGTTTGGCCGTGCAGCTGAATGCTCTCATGCAGAACATGGAAGTGGCCTCCCAAGTCGTTATCGATCTGACCACAGCACCAAAAGATCCATTTATGTGACACTGATCAAAACCAAACCTCCATGTTTTGACCTCAAGGATATGTACAAGCTTAAATGCATGTATATTGTGCTATGAAACATGCAAGACAACTGTGGATGCAGAAAATACTACAGAACGAGTTCAAGAAAAGTGAATATTTACCTACAAGTCAGTAGTAGAAAAATGTAACTTTAGCAGCACTAGCACTAGTACTGTATTCACTACTTACTACTGCTAGGACAACATAATATTGATATTTTGCAGCTGATGTCATCAACATTCCCTGGGGGTTTGATGCTAACTTTAGGCTCTAATGCATGCCTGTTATAACTCTATAGCAGACAAAAATATCTTCTTTAAAATGTTTTAAACTGAATAAATGTGAGACTGCTTTAATCACTAATATAAATAGTGTGAGTATAGTTGCCACCAGTGCAGTATGTTCAGTGTGTGATGTTCACCAGAGTAAAGGTTAAAATGTCTGCATATGCACAGACACGGACCAAACAGCAAAGGTGAGGGACTCTACAGGCTATAATTACCACTCACGCAAATGAATGCAGGTTTTGTAAAGGCTTTTGAAGAACCTCATGATCATTCAGACCACTGTTAACCTCTGCACAACCTCCTTTCAGCTGCACAATCCCATGTCTTATCAGGATTACTGCCACATTTAAATAATTAGGGTCACGAGTGGACAAACACTACATAACCTTTACGTTTACACATATAGAAGGATACGGGCTGATCACTGCTTTTGAATTTAATAGGAGCCATTATGTCAAAGGGTACTGCGAATGCATTAGGCCGACTTAATAGGCCTATACTATATTGCTTTTATATGATCAGAAAATACAATATTGCAAGAAAATAGTCCTGTAGTAGTCTTGGAGATCTTCTTGTAGATAGATGGATACTTTATTCATCCCGGCAAGGAAATTCAAGGGTTCAGTTTTCTGGATTTACACAATACAAAGAAACATTCAATTAAAAAAAAAAAAAAAAAAAAAAAAGTTTTAAGATTCTAAGATCAAGGAGACAAACTGAACCTAAATCTTCTGTTTTTTTTTTTTTTTTGAGTAGATGCATAATTTTACATTCCACCTAATTAAAAGTATAGTTCCATTACATATACTTTTGTATATGTGTTGATTAGCCTCACGCTATGGAGAAAGCACTATTGTATTTTATTAAATTCCACATACCACTGCTGTTACCAAAACAATCTTGTAACTTATGAATAGTTTATTGACAATAGACTCGATTTGGAAAAAAAGGTCAGATGAACTCCTTGATTTGGTTTTAAAGGCAATGAAATTTTACTTTTACAATAAATTCATTAATCATGTAGTGTAAGAAGTGTAAGAAGTCAGTAATGGTCTTAATTATTTTACATCACATTTATTTATTTTTTTTTTTGTGGCAGACTAATTGCCATGCTAATCTCTAGTGCTTTAAAATAATGTATGCAGTAACAAACACATTACACAAAAGTACGGTACTATAAATCTATAAAACAATAAACAGAAGTAAAGATTGACAAGTTGACTGACCGTCAATCCCAGCTGTCAATCAATATTATTAATGCAGGAATAATATCCCTAAAGAGAACGGTGGACTGTCCAAACAAGAATAACGATGAAATACAATAGTCATTTAGACAATAAATACAATTAATTGAAATCAATATTTGGCAAGAAACACTGTTGGTGTTAAGAAAATAGTTCTACATTATGGCGTACTCACTGTAAGAAGGTCATGCTGGTACTCCACTTTAGCTGCAACTAACCCAGCATCTGATTTAAGCATGTTCTTTGTACAAAAATACTTCAGTTAGAAGACATTTTTACATAAATCTTCCAATGCATATAACGTCTTTAAGATCAAAAATTGTATATCCAAGCATTTCCAAGTCAGTCGATTGACAGTTGGTGGCCATATTGTGCCAAGAAATGCAAAACATGCCAACAAACAAATCAGCCTGAAATGTAGGAATCTTGCTTTGGAAAATTGGATCTATGGATGCTTTTTATTGCAGGATGGAAAACGCAAATAAAGATAAATTATATTATAGTGGTAAAACAAGTGACAATTGCATATAGGCAGAGGCCATATAGAAAGGTGTGTGTTGAATATAAAATAGCCTAATGCATAACACAGGCCTTCGTCAGCCCACAGCTCTCCTCACTGAATCTCATTTAGCACCTGCTGTTGGCGTTTCAGATCAGCATGATGTAAGTAATAAATGCCATTTAAATCTAATGCACTTAGGCTAATCTGCATTACACAGGGTGAGGTATGGGGTTTGGGGATGAGTCGTGTCTTTGAGTGTCTCAACTTGGTATAAAAACGGGGAAGACATTCAAACATTGTGGGGTTTGTCAATAATTTCTTCTATATAGTAGGGGTAGGCAGTATAATGACAAAAATTTTATTGTGATCTCATTATACATTATGCTATTTTGTTTAAAAATATATATATTCTGAATTTACCAAGTGGAATACTTTGTGCAGTAGCCAATTTAGGAATGCTTTTACATTATTGCTGAAATATATATTATAATGGTTATTTAAGACCAATTCAGCCTCAGTTTTGTCCATGGACTGTGTATATAAATGGACATGATCCAAATAGGAAGTGTGCATGGGTGTGCTTCCAGCTCCATCAAAAATATCTCTCAGTAACTGCTATTGTCCGCCTCCTCCTCCTCGTCTTAAAATGTGTATTAACCCACTCTACATGAACCTGGTGTTTTTATTTTGCTATTTTCTCTGTAAATCAAATCCTATTGCTGATATGGAACTCCAAATTTGCCCCTATAATAGCTAGCTTCGGCGAACTTCTTTTGTCTGGAGCCGAACGCTATGGGTGATGTCACACTCCCTTAGTCCACTTCTTTATCCAGTCAGTGGTATTGTCTTAAAATAAGCAGGTTGGCAGTTCATTCCCTTCATGACTACTATATATTTTATTGTGCTGGACAAGACACTTTGCCACCTTGCCCAAGAATGAAACTGGTTGGTGGAGAGGCCTATTTTGTTAATATTAAAACCTAAATATTTGAATTTCTGCACTCCAAGAAGGCAGCTGTTAGTGCTGCCATGGGAAGTAAAAATCTGTAAAGCAGTTAGTTGTTTCACTCAGCACAGCAGATATGGTGAGAACTTTCAGAGCAGATGGATACATGACACTTCAAACAGAGGCAGTGATCCCTGCGCTGGATTATATAATCTCAAAATCGGACATAAATTTAAGGCTACTTCAGAAGTGCAAATGAGCCATATCGATCGTATATAGTGAAGCCTAAAGCAGTGAGCGTTTAATCTGCTGTGAGGCGCTGCGAGTAATGCTAGCTCACCACTTTTGTGAAGGACAGCTCTCCCTTCAGGCCTCTCATGGTATAATGTCCGCCTTGTTTGGGGTGTGTCGATTTTAGATTGGAGACAGAGTTACAAGGGTTTAGTAAACAATCGTCTGTTTCTGTCCTTTTCACTTTGGCCATGGTGAATGTCTTAGCTTCTATTAGAGGTTCAAATCAGAGGAGTTGCAGAGGGGCGGTAATGGTGGACAGAGTGACAGGGCCGTGACAGGAGACAAATGCGCGCCTTCATCGAGGCAGGCGTCAGTATAAACAGCGGTGAACCTCGGGTGACGCTCAGAATGGCTAATTCGCTGGAGATGAGGATGTGTTGTGAAAAGAGAGGAAATCATGGGTGTCAACAGGACTAAACTAACACTTAGAGCGATTCAGTGGGGGTTTTCAGGCCTATACCACCCTGAATAAGGATGTTTCAATACTGACTGTAGCACTGAGGAAAAGGGGCTAAATGGTACATCTGGGTTTAATATAACACCATAGAATTATAGGCCCATAATGTTTCATAGAGATTGTTTTGGGTAAAATTGCTGATGTACAGGTTTGCCTTGTGTTATAATGTGATATGAGTGATCCGATATAAATTGTCTGTTCCACCATTTAAAGATTATCGTTCATAAATTCTCCCAATAACAATCTAATAGCACTAAAAGATAAAATACTGTTTTTAATTTATTTATTTTTTTCATTATAAAAAGTAAGCTCAATATTAAAATTTTGCTTCAAAACTAAATTCACAGTATTAACAATACTTTATGTAATGTCCATCTCTACTCTTAAAAACAAAAAAGAAAGAAAAAGGCATGCAGGATTTTGCAAGTGCCAAAACCCGGCAAAAAAAGCTTGAGGAAAAAAAAAAAAAGCATGAGTGAAAGCCTAAGCTTTTCCAGGCAAAAGCATTTTTCTTGAGCCGCCCTTGATAGAATTTTAAAGCCCAATTTTTCAACAAAAATCAAGTTGCCCAAAATATTATTCAGAAAATTTAAAGTCTTGTTGTAGCTTAAATTTTCACTTTTTAAAACCGTTGAAAATCCTTACTGTCACTCTGTCTATCCAAGATCTCCCTTTAACCAACTCATCAATTCAGTTTGGTTCTCTCCTGCTCTCTTTGTGAACCAAATAGTCAGCCTTGTGTTGTGGACCACATTGATCAGACCGGGGGAGCTGCTGCTGGCGCGGATATCGGAGGGAAAATGATCCGCTCCGCCTGGAAAAATGGCCCACCGCTGGGAGCCTGTGATTGACTTGTACTGGGAACAACGCGGCTTAGATCTACTGCGAGGCATCTGATACAACGGGACATAATACCAGACACAGGACAGGCTATCAACAAAAGGCAAGGGCAGATGTGGACCCCCTGCCGCACAGATCTAAACTGCTAATATGTTTTTAGACTTTGTGAAGAAAAGAAGACCCCAGCCCGGGTTCTGGTATGAAATGTTTGACCTTACACTTTGTCTGCAGGGGGTTCTGGGTAATCAATGACGCTGTGATACAAGTACAGATAGGAGATGGATTTAAAACTGGTTCTGAAATGAATGCCTGCTTACACTACACTGTGTTATTGGCATCATTATTTTACATTGTGTTCACTGTAAACTGCTACATGGATCTAAAACAACTTCCTGTTAAAATGCACAATGTCTTACTGATCCTCACATTTACGTAGTATTACATCTTTTTTTTTTTTTTTTTCCAATAAAGACACGTTAGTACAGGGAAATGGGCAGGTATAAGGGGTAGGTGAAAACAGAAATCTTTTGAGCTCTCCAGCCCCAGATGAAGGACAATAAAACAGGATTAGTGAAACGTGCATGGATCAGTTTAAATACACCCAAGTAAACTAATGCTAAGGGAACACACTATTGCTAAAGCTTGTAAAGTCGTTTATATAATATGTCCTCTTTGTTTTAATGTTGTTTCCTCATCATAAACATACCTGGAGTTGTAAAAGGTAAAAGGTAACTTTTTACTGGAAAAGTGATGCTAATAATAAAGGATAACTCAAATATGTGTGAATCTGTGAATTTAAGAAAAACACATTATTCAGTATAGGCTGTGTCTCAACTATGCAAAAAGAAGGTTTGAAACAATTGGAAATGAGGGTCATCCTCAATCACTGTATGAGATTAAACACAGGATAATTACATTTATAGTGAAACTGGTTTTAACAGTACTGTTTACAGAGGGGCCTAAATAATGCCATTGGTAAATAGGAAAAGGCTTATTCTTGTTACACTGTGTAAAAATAATTCAACGTATGTACTTGTAAATGTATGCGTATAACATGAGCATATTTGTGCATTCATATATGCAAAGACATTATGCATGTTATGTTCAGATCATTTGTAATAAAACACATATGCACATATATAAGAACTGATGTGATGACCAAAACTATTCCTTTCTCCTGGCTTCCATATACTGTCCAAATGTTATATTTATGATACATTGTGAGGAGTTGGCTCCAGTGGGCTGCAGTTCCACTCTAACCTTTCCTGTGGCTCTGAGATAGCTGGCCCCTCCATCCATCATCCTGCGCTTTGTTTCTGCACTTTGAACATGTGAGCCTGTGGCAAGACACTGGCCAATCATATCACACACAGACATGCATAACCTATGAGAAGTCTGTACAATCATATATCTACGGGTTTATGTTTATGTATATAGTGCAAACAGGTGAGGAATTAAGATGTGATCATTTTATGGCTTCTTGATTTCACACGTGTTTTCAAATAGTGACTAGTGTACAATTTTCAAATAGTTTACAGGTCATATTAGGGAAATAATTGTCTTGTTTTCTTAATATCTTGACTTTACTCTGAGAACAGAGTATGTAGCAACTGGAAACTACACAGAATTCATGATTACTTTCTTTTTGATCCTTTAATGACCTCTTGTGCCAGGGTTTAGTATTGCAGTACAAGGTCAGATTTAAACATGCTGTACAAAACAAACCTTTTTTTTTGTATTATATTAACCCTAATATTACCTCAATCAGTCTATTGTAACCTGCACTTTATCTGAGGCTAAAGTAATATTCTAGAGTTTGATTTGCACAAGAAAATATTGTCTCACAGTGATGGAAGTGGACCAAATTTCCTAATAAAATCTAACTCAACTTTCTCAAAATCTAATCTATTTTTCACAAAATTATCCCTTAATCACTTATGAAAAATGTTTATGCCGTACTCTTTGCCAGGTGCCACATATTTTCATATCAGTAACAATATCCCAGTGGAGCTTTAATGTGACAGATGGAGATGTCAAGTGTTTTTGTACGAAATGACATATATAGACATAGATAGAACTATGTGGGTGAAAAGGCCATTAGCCATTAGAACAAGACTCAGCCAAGGTATATATGGAAAAAAGTTTTTAACTTAAGTTTACATCATGAAGTGCCATGGATAAAGCAGAATAAGGTTTACTACTACTGCTGCTACTGCTACTGCTACTACTGCTGCTACTGCTACTGCTACTACTACTGCTACTGCTACTACTACTACTACCATTTAAAATATTACCAGTGTGCTTTCATGATTCATTTTCTTTCAGCGCGAAGCAATTAAAACAATAATCAGTATTTCCCAATAATGCAACAATGGCTCATCACACAGTGTATGCACCTGGTTAGATCTTTCTCTTTGGTCCCAAGTTAAATGTGAAACAGTTGAAGGATCCAATAGATTTCTGTGATGTAAAGCGCATGTGCAGGCTAAATCAGCCCATTTCCATTCACCTCCACTTCCCCGGTCTCCACTAATGGCGCAGAATCCCTGGTGGCGCCGCATCTTTTTCCATCTCGCTGCCAATTGTACAGGACATCTTTCACATTCTGTCTTCTTCTTCGACACTGTCCCTGTTGGGCTGCCAAAACAGGCCAGGAATACACAAGTCATATGTGGATCCTCTGATGGATATCCGACTGAAACGCTTATTAAAAACAAGCTGTAAAGAGTGAATGAACAATTTCTACAGGTCCCTGGGTATGCACTCTGTTATTCATATGCAAACATAATGAAATCACATAAGAACTACTATGGGCTGCTTGCCAGAAAACATACCTAAAGCTGCCAATTCACCTCTGCAAAATATTAAAGGTGCAGGCCAGGCTTCAGACCAGATTTTCAAGGGTCTTTGTAGCTATAGAAACATCTGCAATTGAATATATGCAAGATACATTTAACACCATATTGTGGAACATTCCAGACAAAGCAATAACATCTCTTTCAGATGAATTACACAGTGCACTTTTACTTGTTCATCTTGGTTTTACATATACCGGGAAAGCAATTAGACAGTGGGGGGTCCACTATTAATGGGGAGTACTACAGAGATGGTATGACATTCCAGTGAAAGATTCCAGAGAGTTGCACTTTATTATAGCTGCACCGAAATTAGCTGTAATAAAGCAAGAACAAAGACTTATTATGATGGACAAATACTTTTAATATTTAGAATAATAGAGATTTCATAACTTCTTAATTTAATACCCCAACTCCTAACCCCACCTCCTATTAAATGTCTGATATTACTTAAACACTTTGATTCTTGTGAGCTTTAAACCATGTTATAATTTGCTACCTTCTCAAAAACATATCTAGAGTTGTGTTTTGTTTCATTCACATATTTGAGTAATCCTGCATTATTAGTCCGTCTATATATCACCAATGCTTAAAATGATCTGTTCCACCTTGTGATGTCATGAAACGGTAGTTTTCAAGTTAATACCTTTTACCTTTAGTTCAGTATAGATTGTCAGTTCCAGGGCTGAGATGATCCAAATGATTCTAGAGAAAGTGTAAGTTTAAAAACACAGAGGAGCGCTTCCGGTATGACCACATGACATCACAAGGTGGAACAAAGTGTCTTTCTTTTGAGATAAGAACATAGCATTTACAGGATTTGTGTGTTAAACCTGCGTGAATGAAACAAAACACAATTCAAGGTATATTTTTGATGAGGAAACAATATTATAACATACATCAAACAGCATAATACAGACCCTTTAATAAGCTATTTATTTTATACAAATTAAGTCTTTCTTCATGCATCGTTACGGCTAATTAAAGGTGTAAATGTATAAAATGTAACCAAGATATCTTCTGAAAACCTAAATTGAATGCCACATGTACCACAGTTTAGTTCCTATAGTCTTCATAGTAAATCTTCAAACTATAAGATTCAATTCAAAACAGATATTTCCAACTTCAATGAACAGCTGATCTTGGGTTCCACCAGCCTCAGTAACCACATACCTGAAAATGAAGTACACATCTCATTTAACTATTTGTAAAGGGCACTTTAAATGTCCAGACCTGACTGCTGGCGTGTGGCGAGGAACCAAAGCGAATGCAAAAATAATCAAACACTTTGTGACTGCAGCTCTAATCTGCGTGACACTGCACTATGGCTGATAAAGTCCATTAGAGCAGAGTTAATATATCCAGACTTGACACATTTGGCTTGTGAAGTTAAGGCACCGCGTCGTCCCCCACAGAACATCAGCAGCTCTACAGCGAGAATAATGTTCCATACTTAAGGGAGCATAGGCCAGTGAACAGGATCAACAGGAGGTGTTGCATTTGATATCAGTGAATTCAAAATGGCTGTACAGGTGTTGGTAATGGAGAAGGTGGATTTACCATGGAGCTATAGCTTATGAAATAAAGCTAAACCCCCTGCACACACCAAGGTGCAATAAAGATGATCTTGTCTGAAACCAAACCATGAAATAGCAGGTATCAGCATTACTGAACAACCAAGGATCAAATCATCTGAATTAGGACTTATGTAAACGTCTCCCTTGATGAACATACAGCAATTTGTTAATCGTTCTGGTCAAAATATTATAAATCTATTAAACTAGTTTTTACCTCTAAAAACCTACCTTCGCATGTACCATTGTGTTTGATTTTTTTGGACAAATAGAAGATTTAGTGCAGCTTTTTCAGACTGGAAAGAGAAACAATGTGGATGATGTGCAGTGGTCTGATGAAAACAACAAAATGTACTCATTTTCAAGAGAAAAATTATTTGGGTAATGCATCTTTAACTCTTTAAATCATTAGACAGATTAAAGGTACAGCATGTAACTTTCTGGAGTTATGTCTGAAGAAACAGTAGAATGACAAGAGATTTTCTGCTCACAATATTGTACCTATAGAAAACAAACTCTAAGCAAATAATGATCTTGCATTTGTTATTTTCCACTGGCCAGGACCTCTCAGATTCCACAGACATCAAACCCTGACAGAATGCACCTCTTGCATGTCGACGAGGCTTATTTAACATTCAAATCAGGAGCTGCTTTGGCCAGTGTAAAAAAGAGAAATGTCAGGTCATTATAGATCGCGATTTTTGCTTGGGTAAAACGAATACATGAAACCTTTATTACCCACAAGGCTGTGCGCCAACAGAGGAGAGACACCTTCAGAATAATTTGTTTCTTGTGTGGGTTTGGTGGTCAGATCAGACAGCGATGGGCTCCTCTATGGGCCGATGGTGCTTGTTCTCCCGTTGGTCATGTCAGGGTCACTGCCTCATCACATTACAGGCTGATCAAAGTAAAGCAGGAGAAAAGCACAGAGGCTCATTTAGAACAGAGCAGGGATTAAACCTGCAGCAACAGCAGCTCAGGGTCACCAAAACACAAAAGTAGGCTGGATTGAAGAGGTTGTTAAGAATTGCTACCCAGATACTAATCATGACTAAAACTGGTACTGAAACTTGATATTTCAACAAAAAGAAATCACTAATAGGACAGGAAATGGGAAAAAAGCACTTTGGTATACACCCTTAGACAACCAGGGAGATTCCATTGTTAAAGGTACATTATATAATTTTCTAGTGGAGGGTCTTCCACCTGCTAATGCCCAATGGAGATGTTATTACTTGGGAATGTTCCTTAACTTACTTTTTCCCCCTACATTTCCATGGAGACAAAAAAGAAGGCACCACCAGATCAAGTTACAGTTCAGTTACAGCATGTTTTTTCTATATTCTGAGAAATATAAACAACCATAATTAAAAGATAGACGTGTTTAATGATATACTGTCAGGCCATCCCATTAGGCAAAGCAACAACATCTCCATGGTGCCATTAATCTGTTAGAAACAAATAAATAAATAAAATGAACCTGTACCTGTACCAACCCGTACACCTTTATATAGTTTATGTATCTTCTCAATATTAAAACTATGTACCCAGAGAGAAATATCCATGCCAGAATTCAGAACTCAAAAAAACATTCACATAATAAAAGGTTTTTACATAACGTTTGGATGATTCATGTTCACAAATTTGACTTTTTATTTTTCTACCTTAAATTAGAATTATAGTTCAACATTGCCACATTCACAGCTCCACCAAAGTTTCTCTCCAGACTAGCTCCACACACACACACACACACACACACACACACACACACACACACAATACAGCAGCCGTTGTAATCGGAAAGACTGACTACACAGGGCAAATCCTCGCAATGCCAGCAGAGATAGATGAAGCGGCCGATAAAAATAAAATAAAATACGGGAAGTAAATCACAGCTGTGGATGTCTCTGAGGTGGTGATCAAATGATCTTAAGTTCTGAGCAGAGGGAGAGTCAGAGGAGCAGTTCCCAGACACATGCACTTAATATTTCACACAGGAGCGCACCAGGACGTAGACTGTACCGCTGCAATCTGCACTGAGGCAAATCAAATTCTCACTCCTCACACGCACATATACTGCACCAAGCACCGGTTAATTTGACAAACAGGGATTGCTTGCTTTGAATGGAAGAAAAACAAGTGTTAAGAGTAGGAAAACAAATTGTACTGACGTTGGTATGAAATTTTAATGGACGTTTGACAGCATGGAGAAGAATAGGAATACAATGGAGAGCTTATCTTAAAGGGGCAGTGATTTGTTATTGTGTAGTAGAAAAAAACAATCATTTTCTCAAACGTAAGATTACTGCACAATTGAAATGAATTGAAAGAATCTAATTATTTATTCATAATATGTACTTTTTCAAAAAATCGACGAAGCATTTTATATGAAGGCTTGAAGCATTTATTGAATTACTTTATTTACTTTTTAGGTTTTCTCATACAACAATAAAAGGGAACAATAAAAAATGTGTTGTAGCTGACAGACGCACAAATAAAAGTGTAAAAAGGATGAAGAGTGGGGGAGTGACATACAGCAACTTGTCTAAGCCAAGAATCGACCTCGCAACCCTGAGGCACACTGGTGTAGCATGGAATTAGCATTTTTAACCAAATCATTTTAATAATAATAATAATAATAATAATAATAATAATAATAATAATAATAATAATAATATTAATAATAATAAAACATTATGGCCAATATTGGTTTTCTTGGTAATTTTATGATGATCTATCATAACATTAATGGACTTATCACAATATCACACAGCAATTTAGTTTAATTTTTAATTTTAATCTTTTTTTTTTTTTTTTTTGCAGCCCTTAGACATGTTTTAATTAAAGACCCCAATATTGTAATTTTAGATATCTCCAAAGCCACCATTACGATATTATCAATTCTTCTATACATCTCATGCATTTAAGTATTTTTATTTTATTTATTGTACAACTGATAACGAAGCTCTGCCTGTCTCTTTGTTATTATCAACAAATAACTACAATAATGCAGCCATATGCTTTTTGCAATAACATTTTTACTTTCCAGCCTGATTATTTTACCTTGTGTCTGTGAATATACAACAGAAATTACTCGCCCGTGGCCTGTAATACCACAGCCATGCCCTTTTTCCTTCCTTTGAAATTAAGGGTGTAATGAATTTCTCAGTAAACATGATCAGGGCTAAAGCTGAGGGCACCAAATGGGCCTGACCCCATCACGAGACACACAGCTGTTTGATTGTTTAAAGAGGATAAAGTGATCTATGTTTATGCAGGTACAATAGAGGAGTTATCTTTTTGGTTATCATTAAAAGATTAGATTAAATAAAGGGTAAAATATGAGATGTTTAGCTGGGGCAAAGTACATGACAAATTAGGTGAGTCAAATGAAATCCATTACAATGTCTCCGTGGCAACTATAAAACCTCCAATGACGTTTTCTTAACAACTCTGAGACGTATTTTTTCACATTCTCACATTTCTATTAAAGCTGCTATTAAGCTTATCTGTTTTAATCTTTATTTTGTTTTATTTTTTAGTTTTTCTGACCATGGTTTCAATTAAAGGGTCCATATTATTCTATTTTCTCAACTATGATATAAGGTTGTTTCCTCATCACAAACATACCTAGAGTTGCGTTTTGTTTTATTCACACATCCTTAACGCACAATTCTTGCATATTTAGGCTTTGGAGATGCAGACAGACTAATAATAAAGGGTTACTCAAACATGTGGAAATGAAACAAAACACAACTCCAGGTATGTTTCTGACGAGGTCACAGCATTATATAACATGCCTTAAAGCTCACAAGAGTCAGTTTTGTGTAATACAGGACCTTAAACACATAATTGTACTGCAATTCCCAAAAACAGGCTATAATATACCACGAAAAACAAAATAATTCTTAAACTTTAAAGCACAGTAAAAGCAGAGAAGGTCAACATTAGAATAAGTTGTGAAAAGGTGGTGTTAAACTGAATCATCCAGACTAAACCCAGTAGAACAGACAAAATGAAATGCCCTATTCATCCTTATTGAAAAGAGACTAACAACACCAAAAACTTCTTTTTAAACTGACATTTTAAACTGAACTTATGTTTCAAGTATTCAAATTTTGCTTTTAAGAATTCAGGAATAACATTAGACTTAACTTTAAAAATACATTTATTAACCTTCTGAGTCTTTTCAACATCTCTAAGATTTCCACTCTGCATTGAATTTTTTAAAATGTTTGCCAAAGGGTGTGAAAATGCTTACTCATAACTAGCGGGTGGCTCTGAAAAGCAGCTCTGAGTCATCGTGGGTCAGTTCCTCTTTGTCTGGATTTGAATACTGCAAATGCAACAACACAGCATTGTTTAACCATGATTGGAGCCTCTGTATTTACATCGTTAAACATGTCCACTGCCTTGTTATGTCGATGTCTATACCTGCATTTTAACCAGTAAGCAACTTAAAGGGCCGGTACGTGACTTTTCCACGTATTTGAGCAAAACTTGTGTTGCCTTAGTACATATATACTGTATGAGCTGCTCTTGAGGTCAAAATAAGTCAGCTGCGTATTGTCTGCATCTAATTCTAAAGCATTCTTCATCGTCTGAGAGTCAGTAAGTACGCAGTTAGCATGGTAGTTGTTATTACCATTACTGTGACGGCAACACTTAGCTCCGGTGTCTGAAAGTTGCGAAAAGCACTAATAAACTCATTGGTGTGAATAATCAGAATGCTCAGAATGCATAAGGTAAGTGAGAAATAACTCTGGACCACTGCAAAACTTGTTTAAAATGAATTGTTTTTCACGTTTTTAAGACAGTAAAAATACGGTACAGCGCCTTTAATTTCTTAATCCATAATATTAATTCTTTTTCTTTTTTTTCTTTTTTTTTTTTTTTTGTTTGTTTATCTTGATTAGCTATGGCAGCACATTTGAAAACATATACTGCAGTGAAAGTGAGGAAAAAAAAGACGGAAAAAAGGAATAGTTGACATTTATATTATTGAAAATATACTAATTATTTGATAAGGGCCAGAGTTGTTGGCAGGCAATTTCAGGATGACAAGGCAAGCCGAAATAGTTTAAACTTTTGCAAAATTCACAGTAAGTCTGCGGATATATGGGGCCAGTTTTGACAAGATGTTTTCTGATACTAGAGCTAACAAGGTGCAGTAATAGAGTTTGAGTGAGATTATAACGACATCAACACCCACAGGTAAACAGCCATCACAGCATAACTGCAGCATCCATTTGAGAGGCACGTTCTCCCATATCAGACTGAATGATGTGAGGAGAGAAAAGTGAGCCTCTTGGATTGCCATAAAGCACACAGGGAATACGTCCATGCACCAATATTAACCTTTTTCAAACTATTCCACAGTTATATTTGAGAGGAGTTTGTAAGAGACTGGGAAGAGAATAGCAATAGATATTTTCTCTTTCAAAAGTATATCAAGGGTCAAAGGAGACTTGTGTTGGAAGGTAATGAAGTACTAAAATAAAATACTTAAGTCCTTTTTTTTTTACAGTGGATACTTTATACTTTTACTTCACTACTTTTCTGAGCATCTATCTGTACTTTCCACTACATTTTAGATCTGGATTCAAAAGTAAAATGTACGTTTGAGTTAATGACTCAACTTTGAGCAAGCCAAATACACAAATACAGCTAGAAAAATTAAGAAATCAATTGAATCACTTAAAATCTGCTAAATTCAAATCACTACATTTAATGCTTTAATAGTTCTAAAAAATCGCTGCAAAATACTTTTACTTTTTACTCTTAAAGTACATTTTTAAATAGGTACTTAAGTAAAAGTATTTAAGTAGTTTTTCATTTCATACTTTTACTTTCACTTCAGTAATCTTTTGCCCCTGTACCTGTACTTTCACTTAAGTAACAAAAGTAGTAAAAGCAAGTATTTCATCAAGTATTTCATAAAAAAAAAAAAAAAAAAAGAAACTGAACAGTGCTCTTAAGCAAGACACTTCCCACCTTGTAGTGTTTGGTGATTATCAAGAGAGTCTGGCTGCAGAGCTCCACCCAGAGGACCATGTCCATATACAGTTTTTATCAGTTTCAGTTTGCAATTAAAAGCACATTTAATTTGTTACACTTATTAGCACTTCAATTATTGTACATTTAATCCCCAATGCATTTCTACTGTCCCAATAGTAATCTGAAAGTATCTTTGTGTTGTGTTGTCTTAGCTCTACTCCTCTTCCATAGGCAAATTTGCAGTTAAAAACATGTTGCCCAAATATAAAACATTTAATCGCACAAACAACATTTTGGCAGTGCATGTGTGACCATAGTAAAACAGCTTACTTACTGTTTGTGTGTCAATAATAACCATAACAACAATACTTTTGTACACTTACTTTAGCTAGTTTTGTTGACCACCAATGGCGTTGCCTTGGCTGTATGAGTACTTTGACTGGTGTACAGTCTGTGGGTATGCTGCTCTGGCTAAATTGAAGTGGAGATGTGGGAAAAGCAGCGCTGTCCAGGGAACACTCATATTTCATTTATATCTGTCAGTTACGCTCTCATCTCATCCAGACATTCAAGAAATCACAAGGATACAGCGCTCCTTAACTTTTACTCAGAGTCATGAAGAAAAGGACATCTCACTTTCATCTGAAACGGACTCTTGGATAAATAGACTTTGTCAATCTGTAAATGACGAAGGAGGCAGAGATTTGGTTTTGATAAGGAGAAAGCTGCTATCTATCCAATATGTGTAGAATTTTGGACACATTATTTTACATTTGACCACCAAAACAATAATAATATACCAGTCCAGAGTCTTAAAACCATGTATGCAGTTAGGTCACGCTCTGTTTTGTGTTTTGAATGTTGTTGTGCTAAATGCCCTTACAGATTGGAAGCACAATCAGTTTGCATAGATTATTAAAAATTTAGAAGATAATAATAATATTATAAAAAACCTTCACTCACTTTTTCCTTTGAGCTATGTAATTAATCAAATTTTAGGTATAATTACAATTATTCCTCCTATCAATTACAAAAATGTAATAAAAATGAGTCTTTTGAAATATAAGACGTCACATAAAATATGAGACATTAAAATGTGTAATTTATATGTTACTGTATCATTTGACCTTCATAAATAATTCCTTCCAATAATCATGATTTCAGTTATAAGTCAAATTTATAATGTGACATTATTTTATATATGTATTTTAGTTATTTCATCTATTACAAGCTGTTCTACATTTTGGATATGCCATGGTAATAAAGAAAGTGCTCTACTATGTTTTTAAACACCACACACCTTCACTGGAATCATTTGCATCATTTTAGACCTGGAATTGCCAATCTCTACTGAACTTAAGATAAAATGTTGCTACAACTACACGATATCACAAGAAGACATTTTGGGAGGCAGACAGACTAATAAAGGATTACTCAAACATGTGTGAATGAAACAAAACACAACTCCAGGTATGTTTCTGAGGAGGTAACATTCTAAAGCTCAGAAGAATCAATTAAATTTTGTGTTATACAGGACCTTTAATTGTGTGCCAGGATTCTAGCTGAAATAAACACTTTTCTAAAGCCTATATACAGACACTATAATCCTAAACAACTGGACAACTTAGGTCAAAAGTCACATCTTTTCCAACTACGAGTAAATCTGCTATGGTCCTGGTGAAGATAATTCCCAGTGACTACTGTCCGCCCTTCTCTTTTGTGCTTCGCAGGCTAAGATGGTGCATGTGTTTACTTATCCGTGGGGAGCGTAATCAGGGGGAAATTGCATGTTCATGGCACAGACAGCACAGACCGGTCACCAGCAGGAAGCTCTTCGACTGCGGCCAATTTATCTGCGAGACAAACTGTCACCAAGTTTTTCAGCCCGGTGTTTGAGACCTAACAGCAGGCTAAGGCACGTGAGGGTCAAAACAAAAAGATGACATTCTTGGCTTGTTTAAAAGAAAGATAAATTGTGTTGTGTACTTTATTTTACAACAGTGATTACATAGTAATAGGGTGGAAGTATGGTACTTTTATTATGGATTTTGCAGTTTGTTTTTATATTATTTTTCAAGTTTGAGAAATTTGTGTACGTACAATAGTTACCAGTATACTTAATGAGTATGCATGGGGAAGGGCATCTGGCCTAAAACCAAAAGCGACTTAACAAAAGACAAATGAGTGAGTTGGATTTATTTTGGCTAGAGATTCTGAAGGTTCTACTGCTAAGATGAGGTGGAGATGTTCTGCAGGAGGAAGGGCATCTGGCCTAAAACAGAAGAGACTTAAAACAGACCAATGAGAGAGTTGGATCTACTTCAGCTTGGGATTCTGGGGGTTCTGCTGCTAAGATGCTGCGGAGATATTCAAAGCATGTAGCTACATGTTGCAATTTTAAAAGAACAAGATTAAAATTTTAATATGTCAATGTGGATTTACTTCTCATATCCCCTTCCATAAAACACAACAAAGCTGATTCCACCCTTGCTGCCGGAATAATTGAACTCACTCATTTTGGCGCTGTGTTATGTGCGGCGAAATAAATCAAAGGTTATCGGAGTCAGGCTTATTATGGCCCTCTGAAGGGGTCACCTTTAGCAGTGCCTCTCCCTAATGCAGGTTATGCAAGACTAGAGCCTGATCTGAGTACACACAGGGATGTAACAGGCGAGATGCCACTGAATAAATAACAGGCTAACCCAACAAACACAGCCATGAGATCCAGGGATTAGCATATAATTATTTGCGAGTGAATATGTGGACAAAGAAAAAGTGAAAGTCTAGTCTTAAATGGTACATTAAAGTTATTTTTGCTGGAATTTGTTTTTATACATTTTACAAATTTATGATCTATTTTCCCAGAAGAGGCTTTTCAAATACTTTAAGCTTATTATGAGGAGCGTCCAATGTGCTACCCGAGCTGACTTCTGACTTCTTTCTAATGTGAAAATAAAGTCCTGCTCGCAACATAAACATCATTGGTCGAGCAGTCAGATCCACTGACCCATAGGTTGGTGGTGTGATTCCAGCTCTCACAGAAGAATGCTGTTAATGTCCTTGGGAAGACACATAATCCACCTCTCCCCCAGTGTCTGCGTACACTGGTGTATGAATGTGTGTATGAATGGATGAGTGGTTCCTTGATGTAAAGCACTTTGAGTGCCTTGAAGGTGTAAAAGTGCTGTATAAAAATGTGACCATTTACCAATAATGTGCATTTTCTGAACCAAGTGTCTGTACCAACAAAATAACAGCTTTATGTCATAACTCTACTGGGCAAACAATTTTGTATTGATTTTAGTGGTACAAAAAAATCATCATGTCATATGCATACAGTTACATCATATTTTGTTATGATCATTATATTATCATGAGTGCAGTGTGCACTGCATAACTTTTCTGATGGAGTTCACCACCGGCTTGTCACTATGGTGATGTTAATGCTTTGTGGAACTTTACAAGCAAAGCCATAACATCTTCAAGTAAACAAGTAGCAGACCATCCACCGATAACACATTTTAAAATTCGAGATATTGCTCAAGTAAATATAGACGATAAACAGATAATACTGAAACTAATAAAAAAAAAAGAGAGTTAAAAATTCTTCAGCTGCAATAAATGGCATCTGTAATGAGTCATAGAAGTGATTAATTAAATCTTTTATGGCTGAAATCTTATATAACAAAAAAATTCCCAGTAATGCAAAGAAAACGTACCCACAATAAATATTGACTCCCAAAAAATATTGTTCCAGCTTTCATATACTGAACAATAAGTCGATATAGTAATTATAGTAATTATAGCCTATAGTGTCCAAATTCTAAGATTACAAAACTATCACTTACAGCTTAATTCTCCAGTTTGTAATATCTCACAAACAGGTGGCAGAATAAAGACAATGCTTCCCACATTATCCCTGTTAATACTCTTAACCCAAAGGGGATTTTTGCATATTTTTCCCAGCAGAAGAAGTAAAACACACTTCTCCGCGTAGCTGCTGACTTTCCTCACTAGCTGAGTCAGGCTGTGGGGAAATGAAGCAAATAATGGGTTGATTTGGAGAGACTGAGCGGCATAAGGCAGGTGGAGATGAGAGAGGAGGCTGACCGCTCTGCTTCACCATCACCCGCCGAAGAGTGCGAGGCAGCCAAGAGGTGTGCCTTCAAATCACCTTTCTCCAAGCCATACAAGGACCTCTCGGGCGGATAATCGCAACATAATCATCCCTACATCCATCGATCTCTTCACACCACACTGCAGCCAAATGGTGTCCTCCAGCTCCTCTCCAGCCAAGTGAAACACGGAGCGTCCAATTAGGTCCAGTCATATCTGAAAACACACTAGCTTTACTCTGTGTGGGGAGAGAAAGGTGCACTTTGTCTACAGGTGGAGAAAGGGCCAACAATTTACTGAAAAGATTTCTGTTAGAGGAGCAACTGTGGTAATATAAAAGGATCAAGTAAAAGAAAAGTACTTGAAAAAACACGTTCAGAAATTTTGTTGGTAACATATGGTGCACTTATGTGTGAAATGCTAGTTTCTTTTACAACTACATGTTTACTAATATTACTGCTACTTTTATATAATGTACTCCAAGATGTACATGTTGACAAGAAATCAGTACCCAGATACAAATCGATATCCATATTGAAATGTGAATATAATATTGATACTGATCATTAGATAGATAGATAGACTGGTCTTGATTTGGTGTTATAAGACCAGTTGATATAAAAAACATGTGATATTTCGGTTACCTATGGTTATGAGGTTTGGGTAATGACTGAAAGGACAAAAATTGGTCAAAATGAGTTTCCTAAATGAAAAAATGAGTGGGCACTCCCTTAGAGATAGAGTGAGAACCTCAGTCACACGGGAGGAGCTCAGAGTAGACTGTTCTGGACGCCTCCCTCGGGAGGTGTTCCGGGCATGTCCCACTGGGAGGAGGCCCCAGGGAAGACCCAGGACACGCTGGAGAGACTATGTCTCTCAGCTGGCCTGGGAGCGCCTTCGGAAGAGCTGGAAGAAGTGTGTGTGGAAAGGGAAGTCTGGGCCTCCCTGCAAATGTGTGCCTCTGCGAACTGGCCCTGGATAAAGTGGAAGAAAATGGATGGATCCATGATATTTTGAGTTGGAAATGACATCCTGCTGTCTATTTTGATTATTATTACTTTGGTATCAAAGTGTATCAAGACTCTTCACTCAAACTTTCTTATTACAACATGTGTCACTGAAGTTTTTTGTGTAATAATTATCATATCTGAACACATTGATTCCAAGTTTAAAGGCACTTTTATGCAGTCCACCAGGGCGTCTCTGGGGATAACTATGATCATCGTATACACCCACATTATTTATTAATAAGCTTCTAATTCCTGATAGAGAAGTGAAGGTCAGCGTAAACGATGCGCAGTGATTTGTGACTGAAGCCCAGTGACATTTATCCCCCCTGTGTGCACCTTAAGGACCCTTCTCTGTACACTCCTCTTCTTCACTTCTGTCCATCCATCCCTTCTTCTATAAAATCACACTTTCCTTCCAACATTCCTTAGAGGTACAGTACAGAATCAGAAAACTAGATTCATTTAATTTACAAAATATAAATGTCCTCACTCCCCCACACTGTTTTTATATCCATAAACTCACAGAGGAGCACATATCGCAGCAGGACTCATATCTGCCACACTATTTAATAGATATTTCATGCCGCTGGACTTATTTTCTCAGCAAAAAGCGTTAGCTCTGCTATGCATCATGTAAACAAACAGCGCTGTGTGATGCCGTCATCCGGCCATGGCCCGGTTTGGTTGTGCAGGTGTGAGTACGGGCCACAGAAACATACGAAATTGTGCTTGAGCACGGCACAGTTCCAAAGTCCTAGTGTGAGTGCGCCCTAAAAAAAAAAAAATGCAATAGTTACTTTTCCTGGTAAATTGTTAGTTTTATAGTGGAATAACTCAGTTACTAACTCAGTTACTTTTTGGGAGAAGTACCTTTTTCAAAGTAACGTGCCCAACACTGCTTAGAAATAGGTTCTAGATGACTCATTAAAACCCTTAACAATAAATACGACCCAGGTTCATGTCTTAGGCTAGTTCAATGGACTTCACCAATAAAACATACTCCTTACTGTAAACAACTAGGGTGTGTTCAAAAGGTTTGTTTCTTGAACGATTATTATAATATCGGATATCATCTAGGTACACCTTTACGGGAGTAGTAGCAGCTTTATATTGCCTTTATGAGCTTTGTCAGAGCTTGATGCGATAAAGGGATGAACCAATAGAAAATGAAAGAAAGTGTCTGTATTCAGGCATGGAGCAGTATTAAACACTGGATAATTTAGTCCCAATAATGACAATACTGTAGGATCAGATCACGATTACATTTGAAATGAACATACTGCCCTGCTCTATTCTTTCATATAATAAACACATCCTTTTATTGCACATTTTCTTCCTCCTGATATCCTCTGTTCCTTATCTACAATGTTAATGTCAAGGGCGCGCGTAAACAGGGATGCCATAGCTCATTACTGATCGTATTTATTCTAACGGAGATGGCCTTATCACAGCGTTCATAATTAAATGGATGAGATGGCCATTTTGAAGCGATGTGTCATATTTTATCTGCATACTCCTGGGGGGCTGTTTAATGAATGGGGGATTTGTCTCTGGGAGTCATAAGGCATGTTCTCTGTGCTCGATCTCCTTGTAAAATCAGACAATCACATTTTGGAGTGGCTCTAATTTTAGCTGCTCCCATGAGTTGGCATTAAACTACAGGCACAGCGAGACATCTGGTATTCAAATAACTGGCACACTTAGAAAAGGGCCGTGGCATTTCACAGCTGTTCTGATGAACTGTTTCTAATGTGACAGGACAGCCACTATAGACAGACACTTGTTGGCAGAGTCAGAATGTATATTTAAGCATTGTTAGCTCAAAATGTGACTTTGAAACACAAGTTTAGTTTAGTTTAGATTCTGATTCTTTCAGTCATAGTTTAAGTATGATAATAATAGACAACCTTTTTTCTTTTTTTTAAGTAATCAAATTGTCCACCAAGCGCTCACTCACACACAACACATACATGCACATGCATAGGAAAGGTGGGTGACGTACCTTGCCTATGGGCACTACAACAGTAGAAGAACCACTGCTGCTTTACTCCAGCACCTGGTATTCCCAAATATCCAAGGACCATCCAGGCCCAATCCTGCTTAGTTTCCGAGTTCAGACAGGCGCATTACTTTTATTTTTCCCAGTTCTCTCAGTTTTGATGTCATTACAAACTACACCAACATTAAAACTTCTAAAACATCTCAAAAATATTTAAAACACCTTTTTAAACAAATAACTTTTAACATAGAAAATGGTGTACATTAGAGGTTTGAACAATCTTTTATCATTAGTCTGTCTACATCTCCAAAACTCAAAATACTCTGTTCCACCTTGTGATGTCACGTAGGAGTAGTTTTTATGTTAACAGCTGCTTCTGACCTTTAGTTCAGTAGAGATAGGTAGGCTGAAATCATCCAAATGATTCTAGTGAAGGTGTAAGTAGTTTAAAAACACAGTGAAGTACTTTCTGTATTACCACATGAAATCACAAAGTAGAACTGAGTGTTTTCAGTTTGAGAGAAGAAGCCTAAATATGCAGAGCTTGTGTGTTAAACGTGTGAATGAAACAAAACAAAACTCCATGTATGTATTTGATGAGAAAACAACATGACAACTTAGATCAGAGCCTAGAATAATATGGGCCCTCAAGACAAAAGTACTTAAACCTACTACAGCTACTACTAGTTATACAAAGCTACTGAAAAATATATTTTTGAGCTTCTAGCATCAAATCTGCTGTGGTTTTGAGGTCAGCTAAAGATACACAATTTGTTGGGAATGTGAGCTAGAAATAAACAAACCAGACAGGAGCTCAGTTTAATGGGTGTTTACTCAGTATTAGATGTTTTTGACAAAATGGAGAGGGGCAAAGGCCAAAGCAGCTGCAAAAGAAACCGTGAAGATATAATCACAGAGGTACTGAAAATTGGCGTATCTGGACCAAAAGGCTTCTAGTAAATGAGTTATTCTCAATGTTTGACAGCAGAGATAATGAGGCAACAGGCAACATGTGATTAAGATACAACAATGGGATTTCACTTAATGATAGACCCTTAAAAACAACTGCAATTGTCACACTTTGCATTTTGTAACTTTTCTGATGGAGTGTCCGTCACCTGCTTATCTTCACTGAGGTATTACTGTCTCTGGATGTTCCATAGTATTTCTTTTCAACTTAATTTCTTCATGGAGACAAGCTATTGACACAACTAGGTCAAGTTACAAGTCAGATCTGTAGAGAAGAACCCTGTACACAGTAAGAATGCTTGATTGTGACATAGTGCCTCTTTATCAAATATATCACCTGTTACTTTTTTGTTTATGATGAGTTTATTGGTCTCGACAGGATTTCTTATAAATACTGTATGGTTTCAATTATGTTTTCTTTGGATGGTCCAAGGTATGCTGTTTTTATTTATCCAAGCTCAGAACTGAGACTAGAGTTTGGGTATTTGCCCTCATATTAAATAACAGTAGGCCTACACTGATCTTTAAAACATAAATTTGAACTATGCACAACCTTATGCTAGCCTTACCAGCAAGATGAATTTTCAAAATTTTTATGAGTTCACAAAATTGATATGCAGAACTCTATTCAGAGGGCGGCACATATCAATCTGGCAAGAGCCAGGTTACAACATTACCACACAGGTTAAATAATATATTAATACCATCATAAATTACAATAAAAAAGAGAAATTATTATTTTGGTGGAAATAAATGGTCCATCATGACTTTCACTGCAATAACTTTCATAAATGATTTGTTCTCACAGGAATGCAAAGCTAGCATAATTTATCATAATAAATACCACACCAATAATCATTATTAGATGTGTGGCTGAATAATCACATTAACTTCCATTCCATCAATTCAAACCCATGCTGAAATGAAAATGTATATGTGCTCTGTGTATCCCACTATGCCCTCGCTGTGTACCTCATATATAAGTATTTGATATGGTCTAAGTAAAATCTAGGACAGTGGGTTTTTAATGGCCAAGGGACTCGTCTCCCGGGGCAACAGTGTTAATCGGAGCAATAGGTCTCCTTCCTCTGGATCAATGTCAGCACAAATTTCAGATTGCTTTCCTGATGTACGCCAACTTATCTGTGATTCAACTTTAATAGGTTATTGAACGGAGCGGGCATTTAGGGAGCGTGGCCGTATTTCACGTTATTGACAATCAAACGCACACAACTTTCTCATTAGCATGCATTAGGCTAACAGTGGATTAATCCTGACAACAGCACTGGGAAACATGACTACATTTACACGGCTGTTTAAGCTAACATGCCTAACAGTGCAGCCAGGCTATCACGTGAGCTCAATGCAGAGGGAAAAATGAGATGGCAGAGGGTTTCTAAATATAAATTAAACATTTAACTAGCCTACATACATAATGGCTTACATGAGGTTTTATAAGGGTGGGTAGACCAAAGTGAATTTTTAATCTTTCATAGTTTAAATATATGAAAGAAGTTTATCTTACAGGGTAAAAAAAAACAAACTTACAATATAATATTACATTAATGTATTCATGTCATTTGTGAACTATTGTGTCAAGTAAATTCCCTTGTTAAACTAAAGTTAGTCTAAATCTTAAATATCTTAAATAAATACAGAAATCACTATTACTTTACAAAACACTATTTGGTTAGATTAAAACAAAAGATACTTACCGTATTTTCCGGACTATTGAGCGCACCTGAATATAAGCCGCATCAACTAAATTTTCAAAGAATTTTATTTTTGTACATATATAGGCCGCACCTGTCTATAAGCCGCAGGTGTCCACGTCTTCAAGAAGTTTTCAAGTTCCGAGCATCTGCTTGTATTGCCTCTAAAGCTTTTGTCGTCTTTTTGCATTGAGTCAGTTCGTCACGCGCGAGTCGCTCTGGCGCTCTACAGCGCATGTCTCGAGCAGAAAGAGCCGCTGTCCTGTCTGGGATCATGTCAGTGTCTTGTATCATGTCAGTGTCTTGTATCATGTCAGTGTCTTGTAGGATTTCAACAGGATTTCAGGCTCTCCCGGGGGTCGGGGTTAGTTGTATCGATCATGTATGAGTGGATGTCCAGCTACTGAAGTTTGAGACGTTTCGTCTCGTCATTTACGCCTCACCTGCATTTAACACATACGGGTCATTAAGACGTATCCCACTCACTAATGTTCATTTAGCAGCAGAACTTATTTTATCACGCAGCGATAAACTGTTTTAGTGCTGACAACAGCGCTAGCGAGTGTTCTAACTAACCCTAACCCATGTTCACCGCACAGACAGCGGCGCTTTCTGCACTCAAGCTGCGCGCGCATCCGCTGTGTTCATAGACGAATAATCCGTCCATATATGAGCCGCATCGGTGTATAAGCCGCAGGGTTCAAAGTGTGAGAAAAAAGTAGCGGCTTATAGTCCGGAAAATACGGTACTTACTTACTATACCAATACTAAGTAAAATTGACAATAACGTCACATGAATTGATTGTACCCCATATTTAAAACTGAGAAGCCTCTTACTATACAATGAATGGTTAGAAGTATATAAAGAATTGTTATAGTACTTTAATAAGCCCATGGACAGGACTAATTCAAATGCCATTTCAGCACAATGGAAATCCAATGAAATTCTAATGCTAAGACTTCTCCTCACCCCATATACACGCAGAATATATGCAGTGGCATTCTTGACCAGAACGAGGTGCTTCAGTAACAAAATAAATAGTGCTCATAGGCCCTGTCTGTGTGCATTCAATCAGATGGCATTTGGCTGCTCTGAAGGTCAAGTGTTTGTCAACAGTGGACTGAGCGAAGCCACATCTGCTCAAAGATTTACTGTGCAGGTGTAAGTCCGGACAGCAGCCACGACAGGGACGAAAGGTGCGTTTAATTAAAGTGCTTAAAATCAGGCCAATGGAATAAAACAGTGCACTCAATTATGGATAAGGTCAGGCGCTGGTGCTGTGATGTAAACAGGCAGCTTCTAATGGTTGTTAATGGAATAAACATCAACAAATGATTTGCACCGTTAAAGGGGAATTATGTGTGTGCATTGCAAACTTCTACTATAACTTTGAGTGCATCTGAATAGTTTTGTGTTTTGATTAAATATTTGTAAGTTGTGTTTTTCTCATTGGCTCCCTAGAGATAAGTAAGTGTAATGCCATAATGTGGAATATTCCAGGCAATATCCTCATGGAGAGAAGCAGTTGTCGGACCCTCCTCTAGAAAAGTTACACAGTGCACCTTTAAGTTCTGCTACAGTTTTGTCCATTTAGTCATATTATTAATAATTATACCCACAAAAGATACAACTTTGCACCTTTAATATCATTAGCATATATATGAAAAAATAAGGAGACATTTTATTATTTTAATTTGCAAGTGCTTGTCATCATTTTACAATACTGCATTTTGGAATTCTGTACTAAATAAAAATAAATATGGGTTAATACAGTATCTTCCACATGCTCTTTTAATTCTACTGCAGTCTAGAATATGCCATAAGCACACAGTCTGCATTATTGACCTCTTCACAGTCTATTTACCTGTCCTTACAAACACGGTTACAAATGTAATCCATAAATAATACAACATTTCTCTGCACGTAAAGTAAACATGTTGTAATAGTGGCCAGTAGGAGCGCTTGATAGCAGGACGACGTTAAGTTGAATTATTCAGCATTTTCCCCATTCCTCCATACAAGCTTAGTGTACATTATTAAGTACCATAGACTCTTAGGGGTTTTCAGTTTGTGCGAACATTACACGAGAGGAAAAGAAACACATTTGCTGCATTAACAGTGACCTTAACAGCCATTTTGACGAATCATTGTATGCATCTCTCAGGAGCACAAAGCAAGGTAAACATAATAATAATACAAAAAGTGAACGGGCTGCCTGCGCCGGTCTGCCCCATAAAGCCATATAGGTTTAGACAAAATATCACACCTGCCAGAACACATTACTTTACTGTACTTCATAACAGCGCAGGAATAAAAGTAGGCACAGAAACGGGATATTTGGTAGCATCCTCCATGTTGGTAAGATATGTATGTATATAAGCTATGGTGCTTAAAATGACGTATACAAGATCTTAGCACACTTAAGTTGTGTGTAACATGTAGTACATTTATTTCATATGCCTAATTTACATAAAAAAGGATAGCATTTTATTGAAACTAGCATCATCCAAGCTAACCTGAAACTACCTGTTCTGTATAATAAACTTGTATGTATGAAGTTTTGCAAGCATTAAAGGTCCTATATTACACAACATGGACTCTTGTGAGCTTTAAGCCATGTTATAACTTATTACCTCCCCAAAAACATACCTGGAGTTGTGTTTTGTTTCATCTACACATGTTTAAGTAGTCCTTTATTATTAGTCTGTCTACATCTCCAAAGCTCAAAATGCTCTGTTCCACCTTGTGATGTCATGTAGTGGTAGTTTTTCAACTGCTACTTTTTACTTTTAGTTCAGAGATGAACGAGAAAGATGAAAATAATAATGTAAATAAATAGATACTTAAAGAGGCATGAAATCAAGGATCAGACAGACACAGAAAGAAAGACTGAGAAAGACAAAAAAGCAAACCATATTTTGCTGAATTATAACCTTCCCTGTTTAAACAATCATATTTAGCGTTTTGCCATGTATCAATAACAGTGCAATTAAAACACTGTATAATCCCGTTCAGCCTGAAATAAAGCTCTTTTTATTTTCACTCCTTTTCCTGCCAATGCGGAGGATTAGCACAGCGGGGCCTGTGACGTGTGAGCTCTGAGATACACATGATACAAACATGAAAAACAACAGCAACAAGGACCTCGGCCAACACTCTGACATTCTACAACAACAAGGGCAAAACCCCCCAGCCCAGCAACTCCAGACCAGACCAGACTGAGCCCCAGACTGAGCCCCAAAAAGAGCCTCCAGACCAGAGAGGGGCAGTGGTAAACATGCACCATTGCATTTTGGCTTCAACCTGTTTCACTCCAACAGAGAAACAGTGATATCTTCATCCAGTGCAAAAATATGCTGCTCAGTAGTACAGTTGCATGATGGGAACTCAGTGATTGTGAGTGATTTGTGATATCTTTTTAGAAGAGCTGCTCTAGTAACTGCTCTTCAACAACTGCATGAGCAAACACAGATTTTATATATTAGCAAATACAAATACAGAGCCATGGAGGAGAATAAAGTACCAAAAGTCCCATTCGTTTAAGTAAGTAGTAAGAATGCTAATGCTAGGCCTGTCATGATAATTACTATATCAACTTCAATATATGAGTGGAAATGGAACAATATATTTCTGGAATTTTATTCATTTTTTGGCAATATGAATTGGTTTGAATTAATAGCTTCTATGACTGATTATAGGTGCAAACTAAGCAATAAAGTGTTTCATTCTGCTGTTTATTTATTGTAGCTTGTGATTTTTAACAATATTGTATATTTTGTATATTTAGAATAGTATAGAGGTTTAAATCTGCTTTTAGGTTTTTGTGTCAGTGGCATGAATTACTTTCAATATCATTGTTTATCGTCTATAATTTCTTTTCCGAAATATAATGTGGTTCAAAATTTGTTATCGTGACAGGCCTAGCCAACAGTGGCTGCACACTACATCAACACAACCTTTCTGGGCTAACGCTATGCAACTGCATCCTTTTTGATTCAGATATGACCCTACTTGAATAGCCTGTGCTTAAAATCCAGATAATCCACAAGAAATATCTAAAAAGAGGGAGTGTTTTCCACATCAAATTAAACAGAAAACGTATATCAAAGTTCTTGCAGAGGTGCAAATACAACAAGCATCAACTTAAAAGTGAAAAAATGTATAGCACACGCAGATGGTCAATGTCAAAAACTCTTTCTTTTTTGCTTTGGACCAGAGTACAATGTTTTCCACATACCAGGCCACAACCCACGTTGACACTTTGGTATTTGTTGCTGAAAACTCCTAACCAATCAGACCACTCGTTTGAGAAAGACGCCTGCTGCCGATTCCACATTCTGAAACTGTGAGACAGAACTACATCCATTGAAATTCTGTGATGCTCCATATCACAGAGACACACACTGCCCACAGCGCTGTACCTACCACAGGCTTCCAACAGGTGGCGGGGGAATAGCTGTGTACTAGCTTTAATATAATATGAGTCTTTGTGTTAGCATTTTGACGGCAAGCTCACATTTTTCTGTCACAGAAAGTTCATGTCAACAGTCTATAAACCAGACCGGACAAAAGAAGCATTTAATGCAAAAGGTCATGGACAGCTAAACAATAATGTCCAAACACTGCAAAAGCAAGGAGTTCATTCTGGATTTTACAATGTTTTCTTTCAAGTAAATGTAATACATAAATGGTTTGTTTGGACTCTGCTGTTTCCCCTGGGGCCAATCACAACTGACATTTTCACCAAGAGCTGTAATTTTTAGATTTGAAAAACTCCAGTCAAAATATCATAAACACAAGACGTGGTTCAGTGTGAAAGGGGGGCCTCATAATAGATGGAGAGGCTGGAGTGCTGAAAGCTTTCATTAAGAAAAGCATTTCACTTTAATTTTAATGCGGAGGGAAGCAACAACAAACCTGCCACACAAAAAGTACTGTGATTTTATGCCAAGCCTCTCTTCCTGCCCTTACAGTGGGAAATTATGTGTAAGAAAAAACACCTATATTCGAGAGCATTCATGAAGGAAGTTTTGTTTTAGCTTGTTTTGTTCAACGATATCAAAAAATCTTATAGTGGCATTTTCAATTTTCAGACACGAGTTCAAAGAATAATTACTAGTTCATAGAGTGGCCATGTTTTTCTGTATCAATGCAAGACAGGGACAAAGATACACATTACAGTGAGTAGGGGTGAGTTAAGGTTAGGGTCAGTAAAATATTAAATTATTTGAGAAATAAATGGTTCTTTTAAACAGAGACCCTCATTTAGTCTTTTTTGGCAGTTCAGTTTAGCCAACCAATGCCAAAACAAATTAAGGATTTTTACTTTATTCTTTTTGGTAAGCAGACAAATGAGCCCACACAAGAACTGCTCTTTTCCAAGGGCTGTGCTGAGACCTCAGACCTTCTGCTTCAATGAGCAACATTCCCACAAGCATTTTCAGCTCTGTGTAATGTGCGGAAAAGAGACGGAAATGGAGATTAATTTAGCCATTTATAAGAGGTGCAAACTCATATCTCAAATTACACAGGGAAATTGGATTCATGTTTCTCAAAATTTTTCATCCACGGCTTACTTTAAAAGCCCTATTTACACAAATTCGATTATTGTGAGTTTTAAGCCATGTTACAAAGTCAAGTTGTTACATCACAAAAACATACCTGGAGTTGTGGTTTGTTTAATTCACGCATGTTTAAGTAATCTATTATTATCAGTCTGTCTACATCTCGAAAGCTCAAAATGCTCAATGTTCCACCTTGTGATGTCATGAAGCAGTAGGAAGTTACATTTTACCTTTAGTTTAGTAGAGATTGGCAATTCTGGGGCTTAAATTATCTAAATGATTATCTAAAGATTATAACAGATCAGAAAATAGTGTAATATGGGCCCTTTAAAGGTGAACTCTAACTTTTTCTGGTGGAGGGTATGCCACCTGCCTGGATTGTTTCACAGTATAGCTTCAATTCACTGACCCAATTACAGGTGTTTGTTTTAATTGCTAAATATAGCATTCATTTATACTACAAGGTTCCCTCTCCACAGATATGATCTGTAACACAGTGTGGTGGTGACATGAAGACATTTGTTTAATGCCATACTTGAACAGTCTAGTCAAAGCAAAAACATCCCCATGGACAGGAGCAGGTGGCTGACCCTAAACCAGAAAAGTTACAAAATGAACCTTTAAATATGTTGTGAAAATCTGTCTAAAATACAAAATTCTTATGCTTCTTACTGTTAATCTCATATCTTGTGCTAATGCTAAGATTTATCATGGCTGTCTGAGTTCCTGTGGTCCTGAGGCTGCTTGGGAGTTCATGAAGATAACATTATGCTGACCTCCTTCACATTCACACACACAGACACACACAGACACACACAGACACACACGCACACACACGCACAGAGAGTAAAAATTGTAAACACCAAACCTCTCCTTTGTGGATCGCTTGTACCCACACTGTTCACTTTGTCTGGGGACTCAATAAACCCTCTAAATTTACATTTCATTTTAGTTTTTAATACTCCCATGGCAAGAAAACTACAGAGAAATTATTTTATTCAACAGTTTTCACAAAACATTCTTATTATTGTATATTCTTATAATAAACTCTGAATCTATAGTTATTTGCCAAGTAAGTAAAATAAACACAGACAGAATGTTATTGTGTGCAGCTCCAGTTGTGCACACCTCCTCCATACACTATCCCTGGCAAAGTCATTAAAGCTCACAAGTGCGGGGAATGAAGAAGCACAAAGCCATTATGTGGCACAGGTCTAAAAGCAAAGCTTGGTTAATTTTTCAGAGGAATATGTACTAATGTATTCAGTGACTGGGAAAGATGACAAAATAAAAAGCTCCCATTGGCAGCTCAGAGGAAAAGTGCACATTTAGAGTGTGCTGGCCCAAGGCTTTCATAGTCTACATCTTTATTTCTGAATACTCATCAAGTTATCAGCACTGCATAAACACAAAAATCACTTACAACGGAAGACAAAGGGAGACGGAAGCAGTTCTGAACACTGGATAGACTATTTTAGATGAGTATGTGCAGTCTATAGCCATACGTTGCGCACACATGACAAAAGTCTATTGTTCATATAATTTCACTTTCTGTCTGGACATTTTCCCTAAAAACGATTTTGATATATCGACACCTGGACACATTTTACTTTTTTTAATATTGTTGTTTATTAGTTTCTTTTTGTTTGCTAGTTTTTTAATATTACATCAAACAGTGCAGCATGTGTCTTCAAATCACAAGACAACAATGAGAGTGTCTACAATAGAGCTGAAAAGGATGACAAGTTATCAATAGGCTTCTAATCACTGACAGTCCGTGTTAATCCCCATTCATCTAAAGCAATGATCTGCCATTGGATAGGTGGGTCAAGTGCACTAAAACAGTTCTCTAGAGCTCATTAGCTCAGATCTGGTCTGTCTAGTCACTGGCAAGTATCATTTAGTTATTAAAATGGCCAAGCGTATAAAACTGGTTCTCTCGCTAATGTTCTATTTTAACTATCAATACAGAAACCAACCACAAGGGAGGTCAGTCAGAGTACTATGTATAAAAAAGAAAACATCAACAAAATTTGGACACATGCTCAAATGTCAGTGAAAGCATAGTGGTACTTTGGTGCATGTTATATTAATGATTTTTCTCAAACAATTATAAACTGATAATTAATTAAATATCGAGAATTAACGAGAATTAAATTAATTAAAAACTTCTGATTCAGTTATTTTTCCAATTTGACTGATACATTTAGCGGAACAAATAAGTTAATTTCAGCACCTAAAAACAATTGGTAGAGAAAGTTCTTGTCTATTTGGACCGCCACTTCAAATTTCGCTTTGCTTTATCTAAATGCCTTTCGTCTGTTCAGGCTTTGAGTCATTTTGAATTGCTCGATAATTCCAGGCGTCCCACTGGGAAGAGGTAGACAGTGTATATTGATGGATTTGGGTTGGCCATACGCTAAAACAAACAGATATCTTGCTGTAAAGATCTTCACTTCTCCAGCAGTGTTAACAAATGCAGCCGAGGATAGAGCCCAAAACACAGGCACAAGATAATTAGTCAGAGCAGTGACTAAAGGAGAGAGGAGGAGAGGAGAGAAAAGAGGAGGGAAGTGTTGTGACTGAAGGATGTATTGATCTGGACCAAAGGGAGGGGCACAAGGCAGAAGCCATGATCAATCTTCTAAACCAACTCTCTCAATGTGTTTGGACCTGAGCTTTGTACAAAGAAGCAGCGAAACAAACCAAACGCAGACATTCACTAAACATTCATTAATTCCAAGTGTAATATGGCAAAATATGAGCACAAGACCTAGAGATTTGAGAGGAATGTGATCGTGAACAATTGAAATACTTACTTATACAACGCTTATATTAACCAAAATCAATTTGGTTGAGTTGTAGGTTTAATCAGTCTGTAAATGTCCTATAGAGCCCTGCACTCAACCCGCGGGACCTGACGCAAAAGAGTGCGGTGTGGGACACATTTTGAAAGGTCATTGCGGGCAGGAGCGCTACTGCACAATGTGGGAGTGGGCGGGTGGGATGATAAACTGCAGTCCCGCAAACTAAATATGAGTGTAAAGTAAAACATACTAATGATTAATCTATGCCTATCATACAAAATTTGTGCTTGATATTTTATTTGGCATTAATAAAAACATTTTAAGCAGCCTAAACTTGCGGAAGTGATCTAATCTCGCACACATTTAAGACAATTCCTTTCCGCTTCTCCGTGTTTGATGGAGCTTCAAAAACATGGCAGAAGAACAGAGCACCTCCAGTGAATCTCACAGTGCTTCAGAACTAAGTTCTTCTTCAAAGAGTGGGACATTCATCATCAAAAAATCAAGAAACCTGAAATCAGACATTTGGAAGTCTTTCGCTTGTGTATGACGCAGAGGGAAATCAGCTGCCCTTATGTTGTGATAAGTGCCAAAAGGTACACGTGAGGCCTGAATCTCCATACATGTTCTGTCTGAAAGGACAAGTGTTGGAGTTCAGAGGAAACAGCACAAAAGTGACAAATGTTCCAGAGGCAAAGACCGTGGAGAAATGTGTTGATTTTGTTGCTGCGGACCTCCGTCCATATGACAGCATCGCTGGTCGGGGATCAATTCAATTGGCCCAACACTTAGTTGACACGGCAACCACAATAGGCAAATTCGATATGAGAGATTCTGCCCCATCCAACAACTGTGTCACGTCATGTAGATGATAATGATAGGGCACTCAAATTTAGGGCTAATTTTGTATGACTGAACAATAAATATGTGATTAAGTTTAAGCCAGGTTATAATGGCATTAACTCCTCAAAAAGATACCTGGAGTTGTGTTTTGTTTCATTAGCACATGTTTGAGTAATCCTTTATAATTAGTCTGCCTAATCTCCAAAGCTCAAAATGCTCTGTTCTACCTTATCAGATCATGAAGTGGTAGTTTTAAAATTAACAGCTACCTTTTATCTTTAGTTGAGTAGAGATTGGCAATAAATAGCAGAATGAACCACTAATTAGCCATAGAAGTTATGTATTCTACACTCTACAGCTCAAAACTTATCATAATACAGAAATGTCTAAAATCTCCCAGCTATTGCAAGGAAACTGTACACACGATAAATACTGATCCCCAAAATACATTGTTCCTTCTTTCATATATTGAATGATAAAGCAGTATTGTAATTATCGTGACATGCCTGAGCAAGACGAACAAAAACAAGTAAGCGAGTAAGTTTAGTTCCGGTTTGACCCTGTCTCTTATAGTAGACCAGTAGACGTTCATCCAGGACCTTGTATTTTTCATAAACTTGATTGATCCGACCAGAGGGAGTGTCAGCTGGCCGGAGTCATGATCAATCCCCCTCTCTCCATGTGTGTGAACCTGGTGTATACTCTTATTACAGCGCGCACATTAACACCTCCACAGAGCCGCTCTATGACATGTCAGAGGGAGACAAATGCCTGTGCCGCTAAAAGACACCCGGGGGGGCTCCAGGGGGGCTGCGCTTCACAACATCGGAAACCTTTATCATCGACTTAAAAGCCCTGGGCCACAGATCCACACAATCAAACACACTGCTCCCAAACAGGTGGAGTAGTAACCTTTGCTCTGGTGCTCCAACTAGCAACTCTGATTTAGGTGCTGTTACCATATAGTTTACATGCACTTATCGGATTTTAGAACACACGTTTCGCCTCTTCTGGTAATAATTATAACTAGAAAAGCACTCAGAGAGCGCAGACCTCCGCCAAGCAGCTCAGTTTTCAAAGTGATCCAGAATCCAGGATTTCTTCTGGATCATCACCAAAATTTAATCATCTGTTGGATTTACCATTAGGAACATTTCCTGAAAATTTCATCAAGATCCGTCCATAACTTTTTGAGTTATCTTGCTAACTAACAAACAAACAAACAAACAGACAGACTCAGGCGAAAACATAACCTCCTTGGCGGAGGTAATAAATATTAAATATTGGTAAATATTGGCAATTGCTGCATTTGTTGTTTGGTCCTTTTTTTTTTGTAGATTTTACAGTTTATTTATAGAAACGGCAGTATTCTATATTCTGCTATTCTCATGACTACAATTTAAATGTTCAAGTCACTAGTCCTTATTCATTTTCTTAACCCTTTATGTTTACAAGTAATTCAGTATTAGTATTATTATTACAAGTAATTTAGTATATAGAAGTAAATTTAATACATTTTCCTATAATGTACTGTCTGCATCTAACAACAAAGCATATTTACTGATAATCTGGAAGTGCATGTTTGCATGCCAGTTGTTATTAGCTTTATGGTTATAGTAAAACACCGCTCTAGACTCTGAAAGTTATGAAAAGCGCTTATGAACTCATTAAGGTGAATAATTAGGATGCTCAGACTGCATAAGGTATAACTATGAACCACTACAAACGGTTTAAAACATACTACTTGCGTTTTTCACATTAAAAATCATTTAATGTTTTAATAACTTGTTGACTTATTAAGTTTCAGAAACATATTTTAAATAATTTAGCTATTTTGGTCATTAATCACGAAATGGGTAACTAGTAAGCAAACTTGAATATTATTATTTTTAGGTCTATGGGAAAAATGAATTGGAAAAATTAATGGGAAATTTACTTCTGGAACCTCAAAGTGCGTGGTCATTGTTGAGCTCCATTACTCTGATTAACTCAAAGTGACCCTGAAGTACAATATCTGTAATCTACCATTTACAGGAGCTATTCAGGCGGCTCCAAGTGTTTGAAGTATACTTGAGACTGATGTGAAGAGTAAATATTTGCAAATACAAGTTGTTTGCATCTCATTGTTGTGCAGTGGCTGTTCACAGGTGGCACTTGTGTTATTAGACAAAGGTGATGCATAGAGAACGAGCCCCGAGACCAAACTACAATACATCTCACAGTGAAGAGGACTGGAGCGTAATATCAAGTCTCCTCTCAAAAGAGCCAGAGTAGAGTAATTTATTTTAAGTGTATTATTTAACTTCAAGTACAAAGAAACAAAGGAGAGACAGACTGGGCCTTTATGTGTTTATGACCAGGCAAAGGCAGTTGAGAGAGTCAAATCAGTCTAGGTATATTTTTTTTATATTTAAAGGTTCACTACGTAACTTCTAAGGTGGAGTCTCCATGGAGATGTTACTTCTTTGCCTGGAATGTTCCACAGTAGGGCATTAAACATATCCCTCTTGCATTTGTTCAATTACAGGTGTTCTATGGCTCAAAAACACCTTAAAAACATGAATTCTTAACATGTGCAGGCTTGCTTCTCCATAGATCTGACCATTAACCTGCCTGTTTATTTCCATACTGTTGAATAACCAAGGCAAAAACAGTAATATCTCCATGGAGACAAGCACTCAGCACACTCTCCACCAGAAAAGTTACCCAGCGCACCTTTTAAATTATAGTATATTTTATCAATTCTGTTTTTCTTTTTACGTAGCCCTGAAAGTTTTTATGTTTTTAGTTTTGGTTATAACTAAAGCATTTAAAGATAAGTTTAAACAAAAAATATACCACCACAATACCATGGCATTGCTGTTTACAATGCATGTACTGTCAGTTTGTGTGGTTAAAGGGTATGTGAGTTGTGTGATTACAGAAGTTTCATTTTTTTTAATTTAATATTCATTTTTTTCTGTACTCTCTTGACAGTGTACTTGAAAATGTGTTGCATATTTGTACGATGACACTAAATTTTAATTCTACAGTTGGACGGGGCAAACTCAAATTCAAATTCACCAAGGGCTTAAACAGGGCACACATGATGCAATGTTATCAACAACTTCCAGAAAATATGAGACATTTTCCAGCCAAAATATTCTGCAGCATTTGAATAATTCTAGTGCAGAGTTCATCAGGACAACTTTTACCCACTTCTTAGAAACTGATAAAGGGTTCTTAAAGAGACAAGCACTTTTGGTAACCCTCTGTTTGAGTACTTACACAATGAAACGGGTAAACAGAGGGAGAGTTTCAAATAAAAAACAAAACAATAAAAAATAAAATTGACGTGTTTTGATTTTGAAATGTGTTATTTCAGCTTATTTCCTACAGCCTTGGAAACAAATGTTCAGGGGCATCACATCATTCTCACAGTATTGCTTTATTTTAATTTAGTTAATAGCAATACATTAACATAAAAATCTATTAAAATCATATAAACGCTTGATCTCATAAACTCCGCTCTAATGGACTATGAGTATTACAACAAGGAGCTGATGCCATAAATCTTTGGACAGCTTTTAGGCTCCATCCTTCCTACTATTCCATCCAGTAGTAGTAGTAGACAATAGTAGTAGTAGAAGTAGTAGTAGTCATAGTAGCAGTAGTAGTAGTAGTAGTATTGCTTCTCAGCGCATCACTCTGCCATTTATAATATAATAAAGAGCATTGTATAATTGCGATTTAGTTTTCTGAAAAAATATTTAAAAGAAATGTAAACTATTTACTTCCCAAAAGCTTCCTTTGTGAAAGGCCCTCAGTAATAAAATACAGATCAATACGAAATTACAAATTTCATTTCCCATATACACGTTCCATCCCTTACCTTAACACCCCGCAGGTTCATATCATTTTTTTACAATTCATCACTATGTGTCTGCTCAGTGCCCTCGTGGTTGATTTATTGGCACCTGCACTACTCTAGTACAAGCAGTAATACATTATTATAATTTTAAGTAATTGTAGTAAGTAAGATAGTGCTCTCCTTATATGAAACATTGACTATGGGTGATATATCAGTTCCAATGAATGAACTGAATTAGATCTCAGAAGAATACAGCACATTTTAAAAAGTCGATTTGTGAAGTTTGCAGGCCTTTCTATTGATTTTAAAATCTTAACATTGGTACTGGCAAATATCGATTATCGGCCACAACATATCAAACAAATGCATATCGGACCCATATCCCTAAAACAGAGAGTACTAAACTGTGAACTCTATTCCCCATTGTTTATTTGTTTGTTGTTTATGCGAGTAGCAGTAACTGTGCTCCCCCCCGGGCCGACCGCGTGGATCACAAACCAGCCGGGTGCTCAGCTGCGGGGACACCCACAGCGGAGCAACTCGAGACGCCTAATTGACAGACAGGCTGTGGGAGAGGAAGTGAGGCCAGAGCTCCAGTCACTTTCACGCTCCCCCTACTGCTCAGGAGGGGGAGAGGAGGGGAGGGCAGGGAAGAGGAGAGGAAAGGGGGAGAGAGGGAAGAGAGAAGAGGGTAGACGGGGGAGTGAGGAGGACAGAGGATTAGAGAGGAGGTAGAGAGATTGAAGAGAAGAGGGGGAGACAGGAGGGGAGAGTGGAGGAGGACAGAGGGAGGAGGGAACGACAGAAGAGGAAGAAGCATAGCGGGGGGTGAAAGAGGAGAGGAAAGAGAGAAAGAGATAAGTGGGTAACACACAGGGGGCTGGAGGGGACAAGGAGACGAGAAGAGGGTTAGGGTTAGAGACAGGGGAGAGATTGGAGACAAGAGGGGGGAGCGGTAGACAGAAAAGGGGAGGAGACAGGGGAGAGCGGAGGGGAGAAGGGGGAGACAGGAGGCCGCAGGGGTGTGTTTGTGTGTGTGTTTGTGTACAATGTGTGTGTTTGTGTTTGTGTGTGCGTATGTGTGTGTGCGTGCCAGTACAGGGCTGTGCAGATGTGGAGCCCAGTGGGAAAGTGGATGTCACTCTACAAGCCATCTGTGCACTTTCAAATATATGCATGAGGACGGGCCAGGACAAGAAGGTGATACTATCCACATCTTAATACATTAAACAGGGCTAACATAAACAAACTTAAAAACAGCATGTGTTTAGCACTGCAAAAACATTTCATGAAATATATTAAAATTCAGCTCATAACCTTGAGTCTACATCTGTTATATGTGAATGAGTCAATGTCTTTTGAGGGTGGATGATTGACATTTGGATTTAAGCCAATCAGACAACCATTAGGCATATCTTAACAAACATGGCATATTTGGAGATTATTGTTAATGATCCTATAAACCCCAGAAATATGCTGCATATGGCTACGTTTACCAGAAAATAACTATTTAAAAAAAGAAAACAATTAGAGGCTAAATGATCATTCAAATAGGTCCAACAAATCAGAAGACAATAAGTGATGTGGTTATCCTGTTTGCTTTGGTTTTAACCTGATGTCCTTTCTGATGATAAACTATTAATCCAGCACCAGAACCCACACAAAACACAGTAGCTCATTAGATTTTAAGAATGGATCGCTCAATATTTTTCACAGCAAGTTGCCAATTCTTATTCATAGTACTTCCAAGGTATTTCCCCATAACATTGTATTGCGAAAAGGATGCTAACACACACACACAAATCTATCTAAAAAGGCAGTTATTTTTCCGCATGTGTTGTTGGGGCGTCTTTGGTGGTATCAGAACAATCAAACCTGTGTTTTTGCCTCTACATCAGTGAGGACAGACATCTTACAAAGCCACGGCTGGTAAAAGGGGAGAGACTGACAAGGACCGAGCACCGCTCCTCCATCTCACAGGATAAAAAGAAATATTTTGTCATTCTTTGAGTGAAGCTGGATTTTGGAAGGAAAAACAACAAAAACAGTCACAGAAGAAAAGGTGAGGTGATGTTCCAGTGGTTTTCTCATTTGGAATCATTTACTGCACAAATGATGTTATTCCCCAGTAGACTTAGAGGGAGGAGAACAGTCTAATTACCTAATCGGCTGTAATAGGAATTATCAGAGAAGATAAATTGACTTTTAGACTCAAATTTGCATATTTCAAGTTTGTTTATCTGTTCTTGAGAAGCACTAGGGGGCTACTTTAGGGGGCTCCTGTCTGCCTGTTTGCCCACTGTGGATATCCATTCAAAGTGATGAAAAATTTGCACTGTTGCGATAACAATTAACAATTCAAAACAAAATATATCTTTTAAATGGCAAAAAGTCTTCAAAATTGAATCCTTAAAAAGGAAGTTGAGACCCATCAATAGACTATTATTACTGGTGGATGGAGTAGGCTTATTACTTTTTTATGAAAAGTGAAACTGAATCACAGCTTAGCGATGAGAACTGCATCTGTGGTATTATAAAAGTCAAAATAAAGATTATTGCTCAAGCCTGTTTTTATCAGAATAATACTGTCGATTCAGTGGCATTTTCAGATAGAGAAGTTAGAATATATCTGTAGATTCTAAATAGTGCTACTTTTTTCCCAGAATTTAATACCAAAGGAGTAAATTTAAATCCACTAAAGCAACCAAAACAGTGTGGATTTCTTCAATGTCACTGTGTCTATGTATACAGAATATAAGAGAACATAATAGAACATAACGTTTTATGTCATGCCCCCCTCTGTAAATATTCCCAGTGCTGCCGATATCTCTGTGTTCCCAGAGCACACACTGGCTGACATGAGGTCATAATGACTATGTGCTGTGCTGTTTGTCCCTCCCATATTGATTTACATGAATGTGTTTTTTAAGTCTCGTGATGGCATATACTAAACATTCAGTTAACTATAAAACATGGCAATCGGGCTGCAGCTGCTGTACTGCACAAGCGTCTGCGTTAACCTGTGTTTTTATAGCTCACCTCACATGCTACCCCTATAGCATTTTAGCCAGCCCCCCATAAATATATGCAGAAGGGATGTTGTCCTTGCTCTGAGCCAAATCTGATAATGCTGAGAGCCAGAGTAAACCAGTGTTTGCGTAGAAAAGAAAAGGCAATGGGTCTCACTGCTCCGCTCCCAACACAATAGAGTGACAATTATTCAGTGTTAGACCGCAAGAAAAATATTAATCTATTTATTCACGGCTTGTTGAATCAGCTTTATCTTCTGTGAGTCAATAATGTAATCTTTAATTATAAGGAATGGCCTTATTACCGATGTCAAATAATCATGTAGGGAAAGAGGGAAAAACAAATTCCACAGCTACGTGCCGGTGTATGTTCAAGCCATCATTTAGATTTAGAAGAGATCGTTCTGCTTTGTCTTCTGAGATATGGAAATGGGAACTGAATATGCACAAGGCAATTAATTTTCACAGGAAGAAAACAGTTATTTAGAATGGGTATTTATAATAATGAGTGGAAATTGTATTGTTTTAGTATTTAGACTGAACTTTTTAGTGTAGAATGCTGACAATAGAACTTTTGAATATTGTATCAAAAGAAGACACCTGGAGCTTGCAAAAAATATAAGTCCAGTGGGAACATGGGAGCAAGAAACCACAGCTGCAAAGAAGCATGTCTAAAAAAACATAATGGCAAATAATGAATCACCCATACTCAAAGTAACAATATTTTTTTAATAGTATTGTTTAACATTTTTTCCAAAATAACTTTTTAGCATAGAGTAATACATGTGTATATATTTACCTACTGTAGCATAGATGAGCTGGAAATTCACACACAGCATTATATTGGATATTTCTGTACACATGGTTTTCAAAATGAAGAAAAATTAAGGCTCTTCACATTTTAAAGCAGAATTAACATTTTATAGCAGACCTATTATGCAAAATCTACTATTTAGAGGGTTTTGGGGTTTTTTTTTAGAGTGCCCACTGTTCTCGACTTATTTCATTCTCCAATTTTATGTTCTTAATCATAGTCATTTTGGTACAAATGGAAAAAAAAATCTGCTGCTCGATAGCGTGATCTACAACTATCCATAGGAGGTGTCAACTCTTTGCTGTGAGGACATTTATGGCAACGTCACTTCCCACTGGGCACCACATTGGGTTTTCTAGGGGACTTTTTTCCTTTGATTAAGTAATTTATAGCTATTTATAGCACAAAGCACTTTCTTTAAAACAAAATATCCTATATTTACCATGGTGTAAAGTCTTCAAAATGCACAGGAAAGTGAAAACAAATTGCACAGGAAAGACTTCAAAATGCACAGGAAAATTAATAGGGTTTTTGAACTAATCATCATGACAACAATAAATACTCAATAGGCACTGGCAAATTTTGCATACTTATTGTAGATTATGCTGTCATTCCTGTGCAGTCCCCATGGTGTTCTCAGACAAGACTTGGGGTAAGTAATTTGTCATGCGTGGAAGGTAGCTAGTAGCCTGTAACAAATCTAACTGACAAGTCCAAAGCAAATGTCTATAAGAATCCTTCAATGAGGTCCTACTTTGAGATGTGATGTGGCCAGCTGTTTAAAAACAACACATGCTTTCCAATACTTTCTGACACAGGACAGTCAAGCAATCCTAATTAATGGGCTCAAAATGACAGCACTGACTGTGGATTTGTGGTGGAAAAACTGTGTAAACCTTTTGCTGCAATTTCATCAAAGTTTGTGACTCCCTGAGGTGTGTGACATTTTCAAGCGCCTGACAAAACAACTGAGAAGAAAATTCACCCATTCTCTGTCATACCTACTTGTACGTCTCTATACGAAAGCAAGGAGATCTATGGTCTATGGTGGACAGAGCATGAATTTAGCAGTTTAATATTTAAAAAAATAAAATAAAATAATACATTGAAAAAGCTTGTAAACACAAAACATAAACACTGTATATAGTTGTCACAAATGAAACGTTGACCCTATGTGAATGCATGTCACCTTTTTCCATATAATTAAATAATACTTAATCATTACCACACTTTAATTAGCCTTAACAAGAACTTAATAATGAACAGTTTATTGCAAATGACTCACTGTTACTCAGTACCATAACTCCTAACCCCTTAATTAAGTAGTTACTAAACCTGAATCATTCTTAATAAAAAAAAATTAAAAAATATTTAAAAAAAAGTTCATTATGAATTAAGTCTTTCTTTGTGATTTATCCAGGTTAATTAAGATGTAGTTATTACAAAGTGGTATCTGAAAAACAAGTCATATAAGAGCAAAAGAAAAAAAAAAAAACTGGCAAATCTCCTTTAAATGAATGTCTATAGCAGGAGACAAAGCCAAAGCCATAATCTATCTCACTGCTATGAGAGGGCACAGTGTCATTATTCCTTTGGTCTAATTTGGCACATCAGACTTGGATGTAGTGCCCCAACGTGATAAGGATGCATCTCGTAGGTGAGCATATCAATGTTCAACACACCCTATTAAGACTTGACACCTGCACTTTGTCATCACTACAGCAATTGCATATTCCTATTCCTCCAAGAGCGATGGGGAAATCCATCTTTGGCAAGGACAGCAGTGTTAATAAACAGTGCCCAGAACACAGGAACAAACTCCTCGTTCACCTGCGCCACGCTTTAAAACATACATACAAACAAATGGACACATCCTCCTCACTGTCTCTCTTGGAAATTCTTTTATTCCCTTTTAGTCAATCTGGCTAATGCAAAAATCATGTATGTCTTTTGTTTAAATATTTAATCTTGAAATACAACATCGGAGAGGAATTACTCCGCTCTGCTGAAAGGTGGCTCTCAGCAAGAAGCAGCCGATGTCAGGAGCGAGGGAGCAAACCAGACCGGCAACCGGGAGGAAGAAGAGAAGACACTCACTAGGCTACGCTATTTTTGATGACAATTTTGTTGCCATGCTCTCTTAGCTCCTGGAGTTGCATTAAAGCGTCTTAGAAAAGTATACAAGCCAGCACACACGTACGCACAGGCAGACAGCTCTCCACTCAATGTAAGAGGGTTTTTTGTTCTTTGACAGAAAAGGTTCAGGCTGAGGGGGGAACTGTTGCAATATATAGAGAGGGGCTTAGGGATAAACACATGTGTCTGAGTGTTGCATGCACAAAAGCATCATGGGAACTCGTAGCCCCCAGAGTGTAAATACAAAGAGAATTTCAATCCCTCATTCTGTCAAAGTGCTCCCCTTTCGTCTGTCTATTGAACAAATTGAGCTTTGAAACTTTTAGGAACCCAATTATTTCCTAAACTGAAGTAAATTTTACAGAGCAGCGGAGTGAAGTAGTGAAGTAAACTTGTCCAAACTTTGACTCACCACAGTGAAGTCATCCACGGAGCAGTTCTGTCCACTGAAGTTGCAGCTCATGAGCATCTCGTCCAGCTGGTGTCCTGTACGGTTGAAGATGTCCTGCATGTCGGGTGCGGGGTACTGCAGGTCCGAGGGCTTGTGTCCGTCCCTGTTCTTGGGGGGCAGTCCGGTCAGGTTGGCCAGGTGGTAGATGTCGGCGTCGGTGAGAGCGGAAAATCGAAAGCGGTTGATGTTACAGATGGTGACGGCAGGAAACACCATCTCCGGAGTGGCCTCTTCGTTCAGAGCGGTCACGTGTGGGTGCTCCAGGTACGAGATGGCACATTTAGCTGCCTGGTACAGAAACAGAGCCAATGAAGTGAGGAAGGCCAGTGCCCATAGAGTCTGCCGGAAGCCCAGGCGTCCCGACACAAAGATGTGGTTAATCCCATGGAGGGAGCAGGAGTTGGCAAACCTGGCCAGGTCTTTGGCTGGAGGGGAGCAGCTCTCCTCGATCAGGCTCTCTTTGTCCCCATCCTGCTGGCTTTTCTGCTTCTCATCCTCCTCTGCAAATTTGATTTTGCAAACAAATTCGATAGGCATGGGGGCAGCCAGGTCTGCGATTGGGTTTTTTGTTTAGAGGCAGCTATCAGCTCTGGATCACTTCCTCGTGTCAGTGGCGTGCTCGGAGCAGGAACAACTCCAGAAGAGCGGTGCGAGGAGAGTGAGGGGAGCGAGTGAGGAGAGGAGAGAGAGAGAGAAGAGAGGAGAGTTTGTTGTGGCTCCGCTGCTGCCTGCGCTCTGACTGATACTGTGCTCTGGCTCTGGCTCGAGCGCTGTGTGCTGCTGCTGCTCTGCTTGTCTCTCTCCTGATCAGCTCAATGCTCCGCTTATATCAGCTGTAATACAGCTGTCAGAAACACAGCCACGCAGCCTCGCGCCGACCATCAAATATTGCTTTTTAGATGGACCAAAATAGCCACAAGCTGGTTAATAATTCATGAGAAGGTAGCATTGTCATTATTTCCTCTTGACTGGCAAGAAGAGAACTTCCCCCGCTGCTCCCTCCGCTCTTCCCTCTAATCCACTTGTTTGGACGCCTGCTTCACTTGTGGCTCCAGTGAAGTCAGTGTCAGAGGTGGTGCCCCAAACATCCGCAGTTAGATGTGATTCGTACGGGGTCACCAAACACTTTGTAACACCTCTCTGCTCATTGCGTCCCAGGAGATCACCTAATTGAAACCATAATGAGGAAAGGAAGGAGGAGCAGGGACAGAGCACGCGGCGAGTCATGGCAATCAATCTTGTCTTCGGAACAAAAACAGTAAAAGACTATTGATCGGATGAACGTGTCCGTCACAGATTAAGAAGAAGGCAGTGCAATATCGTTTTCTTATCAGCAACTAATGGTAGCATCACAAGCCAACCACACGGATTTGAATGACTGAATGGCTCCTGATGGTGCTAAAGATGTTGAAATAAACAATCGACCCGCCCCCAGTCTATCCTTTACAATGCTCCCTTTATAGCTGTTAATGGCCCTTTTCCAAGTTGCCAAACAAAATTATGCAAATGCAGGAAAGAAAAGTGAGATGAGTGTTTCTCCTTTAATGGAATTAGTCATGCGGGCCACATCACGAGAGGCTACGACCCCGAGAGGAAAAGCATATTTGGGAGTGAATTCAAGCGCGTTGACATGCTGGGTCAAGTCCAAGACAGCAGCTGCCATTACTTTAAATGGCACAACATTTTTACTAGTTAAAGCATCTCTGATCGTGACCCGTGAATAATAAGTACAGAACCATTTTGGAGCATATACAGTCCACAATCTCCCAGAAGTGAGGACACAAATAAATGGTAAGAAATTAAACTCAATATTTTTGCAAGGACAGTAGTGTAAGAAATTTGAACAAACTAGCCAGCTGTGGCACAGTGGCGCCATCTGAAGGTTGGGGAGGTAATCCCTGCTCCAGCCAATGCATATTGTTGTTGGGCAAGACATTTCACCCACTTTGTCTCCAGTGTCTATGTATACATATGAATAGCTTTTGAAAGCAAAAAAAATGTGGCAATTACTATAATGACGTTTGTGTTAAGGCAACCCATGTTCATGCATCATGCACTATGGGTGAAATCCTCTAGCCAACCAAGCCTAGGGCAAGATCTGGAGGTTGGTCCCCAGACGATGCACTGGAGCACCCACTGTTCCTGGGTTGCCCCAGTGACATTGAAGGATGGGTCAAATGCAGAGGACAACTTTCCCTATGTGCACAATAAAGTGTATCATTACCTGGGAAAACAAACTTTGCATTGTGGCTATAAAAAGAGTTGATTTTAATTTAAACTGAGAGTTTCTCAGTTTAATGCAGCCAAAGTTTCAAGAACGCAAACAAGACACATTTGAAAACTTGTGCTAATAAGCCTTTTGTCTATTTTGTACCTTATGATTTGAAATAAAAGGTAACTGTAAAAAAAAAAATCAAAATATTGTCACCAACCTAGGTAAAAGCAATTCATTTTAAACTGTAACTAGGCAATTTGTTCTAAAATTTAAGAGCCAATATTAACTCACAAGCCACAAGGTTATTAAAAGAAAAAAATGAATGTGAACTGTTGTGTGAGAGGATAACTATTGTGAGAGGCTTGCGCTTCCATTTACCCTTGAAAATGATTCCCAAATTGGCTCTTTATCTTTAAAAATTGTGTTTTCTAAGCGCGACTAGTTCCAGGAATGGTTTGTCACAATAAAGATGTTAGTCCAGCTTATTATTGCCAAGCCAAAATGGACGGGAAATCTCCTATCTCCATCTACAGAGCTCTTGAAATGTTTCTTCTATATAGTTTTTTATAGTCCATTTGATAGCTGCAGTGTCTTATGTGGCAGATAAACACAGATATGGAGGATACTGGAACTTTGCAGTGTGTAGTTTAGCCGTAGCCTCTGGCAGCCTCAGCCGTGTTCTCACCACACTGTTTTATGGACTCACTCCCGGAGGAGGCCTGGCGTATTTAAACTGGCACACAGGGAACCGGGGCTCAGAGCACACGACATCACTAAATACCAACAGGGAACGGGGGACGCACGGAGCTCACATCTGGCAACGCAAACGGCATCCAAAAGTCTGTGGCATTTTATTTGCTTGAAATTTCAGCCAGGGTTTGTATTCAGAGTCCTCAAATTGATTAAACATGGATGACCTTCAGTAACAAAAAAGTAGGGACAAATAGTTTTCAAAGACCTGCAAAGAGTCTCTATAAAGTTTGGAGAGAGCAATATGATTACAAAAAATTGTACTGGAAGCTACTCATGAACAATTACAGAATTAAATCTCAAACCCTACCAGTAAAGTTAGCAGTAGGCAGTAAAGTTATTCTTCTTAGACTTCTTCAAAATGCTAGTGTCCTACAATCCCAGTTTAATTCTGTCAAATGGACAAAGATTTTTGAGTGAATATGTTGTACCACTCATTCAAGAGGCTTCTTCAGTTCTGACAGCATGCTCCCAAGTCTCTGCCTTTTACTTGGGAGGAGCTAACTACACTAAACCTAACACACACTAGTTGTTTACTGTAAGGAGTAAATGATATTGCTTAAGTCCATTGAACTACCCTCAAAGCCTCTTTGACCCCTCTCTCAAAAAGAAAAATGATTACATTAAATTGATACCATGATAATGGTGGCACGGTGGCTGAGTGGGAAGCACTCATGCTTCACAGCAAAAAGGTTCCGGATTCCCGGGTCGTCTGGGCCTTTCTGTGTGGAGTTTGCATGTTCTCTCTGTGTCTGGGTGGGTTTCCTCCATCAAACCTAAAAAACATGCTCTAGTGCTACAACCTGGCACAATACATCTCTCTTGTTAAGGTTAATGTATATTGTGCACTGTCCCTGTCTCATAAATAAACTAAATAAATTTGTAAAAAAATGCTTTAATATTGGGTGTTATAAAGAGAACAAAAATGGAGGACAAAAATTAGAAGTGGATGAGATGTTCCCCTCACCTGTGAAGCTCCATATTGAACATTTCTGTTGTCAATGGTGACTTTAAAATGTAACACATGGATCATCAGTAGTCATACTAGTAAAAGTATAGAGCAAAGTGCAATACAATTAAAACATGTATTCAAGCAAGATGATGTAATAAAACTGTCTAATGTCCTTATGCAACAATTGTCTTTCATCTTATTTTTATTTGAACAAGCAAGACTGCATTTCCTATCTCTTTTAAACTGTCGCTGTCAAGCTATTCACATAATTCTTTTGTCTTTCCTTGGACCAATATTTGCAGCTGTATCCAACAAATTTTCACTTACATCTGTTTCTCAACCTGTAACCTTCAGAAGCCAGTGAATGAATTTACTTAATAATGAACATTGCAGTTTTCTTTGTATACATACAAATTAGTGCTTTTAGATCAAAAGAAACTATTGCATTTGTAATAAATTCAGGACATTATAATTACGTAGTGGCAGTTAAAAGGGATATTGAACATAATGATGCATGCATAATTAATTTACTATGGAATATTAAAGAACATTTTTTTTTTAGCACTAAACTATATTTTAGTGGGTTTTCCATTGACAGAAAATATGCTTATTTACAGATGAACTCTCTATTGTTATGCTGATTAAATGGGCTGAGTACTTACCATATAATTTTAGATTTCTTTTAGTTTTCCCATTCAGATTTTAATGACCATGCAATGCTAAATGAACCAGTTTCCTTGATGTCTGTGGAGTGACTCATGTTGGTTCCACTGAGAGGTAAAAGACACTTAAAAGATACTTAATTGGACATTCCACTTATGGATATGTGTTGACTAATTACACTGGAGCCCTTCAAGTGACGTCAAAGACAATGCTACATTTAAAATCAATTTGCAGGTAAACAACACAGAGGACTAGCAAAGACAACCTTAGATCTTTATGTATTCTTTTCGCCCTTTCTCTTTTGTTTCCCTTCATAAAATCGCATTTAAGAATACTTTGAAGTAAACACTGGGATATTTCAGTGAATAGTCAGTATAGTTCTGGTATACAACAATACAAGACATTACATTTTTACAGAGTGGCACAGTTTTATGTGCATACTTAAGCAAGACTAATTCATCTTTATTTTTTTTATATAAAGAATCTTATATATTTTGTCTTTTTTATCATCACAACTTCCTTCTAAAGCTGAACCCTACAGTTTTGTATGCTCTCAGAAGCTCATTTGTCTTAATGAATGTCAGTGTGATTGGTGGTGGTTGGATCTTTCTCAGTCTGCCTCAGGGCGGCTCTGGCTTGTGAAGTTATTCACCGCCACCCAGTGTGACTGAGGAGTGGATGTAGTGATGCATATAAATGTGGAAGCTTTACAGTAATGAGGCAGTTTTGTATGCAAATGTGTTGTTTGCATAACTTGAGTACATTTAAACAGACATACATTTTTTTAACTATTTGCAAAGTGGACAGTAATAGCAGGAGTTGTAGTTGTAGAAATACTGGTGCTTGTATAGTATTTTTATTGGAGTACCAAATACATTGGAAAACTTATAAACTTGTAATATGTTAAAAATTGGTTTTGAGTATGTTCACGTGTGCTTGAGGTAAAAATATTTACACTCTATGCAAGTGTCCCAACCCTGAAAAGTGCATGTGTGTCATTTTCTGTTATTTATTTGTTGATCACAAATAATGTGGTTTAGCCTGAGCCTCTGCCGCCTCAGCACTAACACGACTTCTGTATCTAAGGTCAACAAAGAGCCACCCGCCCAGACACCTCCACAAATGTCAGATTTACATAAAAGCCAAAGTATTGTATTTCCTGTTTTCCTGAACGCCCCGTGTTTGACGAGGTGAGTTTGTGAGGCCTGATATTTGCTCCTTTGTGCCCTCTGTTAACACACAGCCCTTTGCACCACATTTAGATTGAACTGCTACAATCTAATGAGGAAATGTACTGAACGCAGCTCCACTGAATTAACTTTGTAATGCCTGTGGTCACAGAGTGGCTCTTTCACACAATCCGTCACTTTAGAGCCGATTGTAGCTTGCCCCAAACACACATTTGGGCTTTGGGAGGCATTTAACAGGTTTCAGGTGTAAATTGGGACTGAATGTCATTTGCAACATTACCATTTTTAACATACAGTGTGTGTATATAGTCACTACTTGCCTAACCTTAGGGGTACATATTAGAACCCATATCAGAACTTTAAACCAAGTTGTTGTAATAATGAAGGATCTATGTCACGGGGGACCTGATTATTGTCCCCATAAAGTGAGTGTGTATATATAGATTTTTGTTCCCACAATGTAATAAATACAGTAAGTGCCCATGAAAACAAACTTGTCCTTCAAGTTCATTGTGGTCCTTTTCCATGCACAGTCAAATTTTCACTCAAATAATAAACCATAATCTGATGGTAGGTCACATTTTTTGAGAAGTTGTGTAAAAAGTGTATGCTGGTAACTGTACACATATGCCAGCCCCTAATAGTGTGAGTGTTGTCCTACTGAGGTTTTCTGAACCAAGAGAACCATTATGTGCATGTTCTACTAGGTTGACAAAATTGAAACCAGACAATTAAAACAAGTATCAATACTAGAAAAAAATACAAAAATAGGACACAATTCAATATTTTCTGAATCGTTTGAATTGTCTTGATCAATATCAGAACTAGTAAAAGAAATGGTAATATGAAACTGAAGAAACTGCTAGTTTTTTGTTGAAAATGACATATTGTTTAAAAATAAGTGTTTTGTAGTATCAAAATCGGCATGGATAGACATTGCAAACATACATGGAATCTTTTTAAAGTCCACTCCAACTGTGACAAAACAAAACATAACATAACAGGCCAGTTAACGTTGCACTTGTTGCACACGTATACCTTACTTTGACATCTATCCATAATTATTTCAATTTAACCAAAGAACATTACCTGACTTCACTGATTTCACCGCTTTGTTGCTCCGTTTTAAGAAAACATTTTATTATGGCTTGCAGTGGTTTAGGGATGATTGTGTTGATGCTGACAGCGGTTGTGCTATTATCTTGAACGCTGAAAGAATAATTTATCTGTTAGATTTGACTCTGAACCTTTCCGACATTCAATCCCTTTCTTCAGGCAATCAGTAACAAGCAAAACAGTGCTGAGGAATGCAAGGGGAGGAAATTGGTTTTCCCTCCTAAACGGGATATGAAAAATAGATTTTTGGGAATTGAGAAATGTGTAATGTGTAATGTTTTAATCAGTGACTGCTCAAAACCTGCCTGCGTGAACTGTAGATTAGTGCTTAAATCATCAGAAGGTAATGCAAATGCAAATTTTGGTACCTTGTTTTGTGAAGTCTTGGCCCCATGCACACCCTCTGCTGAGATAGACTCCCCTTCTACTCAGGCTGATTAATAACACATCCAGTTAATTACTTGTTCCCCCAATTTTGGACAGTCATGGATGAAATACTTGTATTTTGACTATCAATCTAAGATGCTAAATGGTCTCAATTATATAGTACTTTTCTACTTTCACATCTCACAACCTTCAAAACTATTAGGTAACAAACACGCTGTTTATTCCTCACACACTGATCTAAGCTACTACTAAGCTTGCCATCAATTACTAATCCACAGAAAAGTATTACTCTTTCACATGAAGTGGGTGAAGTGTCTTGCCCAATGTCACAACTAGAACTTCACTGGCTGAAGCATCAATCAAACAGACAACCTTCTTTTTACAAGACCTCTCAGACACCTGAGCCACAGTCACCTCGATAAGAAATGAAAGCCATGCCAATATTTATTTTTTTTGTAATCCTACATATTTGTCTACATTTCCAAAGCTCAAAATGCTCTGTTCCACCTTGTGATGTCGTGTAGTGGTAGTTTTCAAGTTAACAGCTACCTCTTACCTCTTGTTCAGTAGAGAATGGCAATTTCAGGGCTGAAATCATCTAAATGATTCTAGTGAAGATGTATGGAGTTTAAAAACACAGTGGAGCATTTCCTCTATTGCCACATGAAATCACAAGGTGGAACAGAGTGTTTTCTTTTGAGAGAAGAACACAGCCTAAATATACATGGTTTCTGTGTTAAACTTGTGTGAATGAAACAAAACACAACTCAGGTTATGTTTATGTTTTTGATGAGGAAGCAACTTTTAAACGCAGATCCGAAAATAGCGCAATATGAACCATTTAATAAAACCATTTATACAGTGTCCAATTAAGCTGCAAATACCACTGATCTCAACAAAAGAAATATAATGTACTAGTATTGTCGGTGTAATATCTGAAAACCAACTTGTAATTATCCATTCACTGCACAGCATCAGAAAGACAGCGTTTGAGGCACAGCGTTCACTTCAGAGGGCTTGTATATTTGTTGATGTAAAACAGCAGGCTACACGAACAGGGGACGGCATGATCAAAGCCAAAAGCAGTGGAAGAGTGTGCATTCGTTCACGAAGGATAGGGCTGATACTAAACTCTTTACAAATGTACAACACTTGACTTCTGCTGCGGCTGCTTTCATCTGGGTAAAAACTGCTGAAACGAACCAATGCTGTGGTACAAGGCTGGGTTTATCTGCATGTTTTTATGCTGAGAGGGGACATGGTGCAGTTCAATGCTTTGGTTAGACTTTACAAGGACAAAATACCAAGAGCTGTACCAAAAAAAGTTAGAACTCAGGTTATTAAGGCTGGGGTAACTTCTGAAGGACAATAAGGGTAGGCTACTACTACAACTACTCATTTTGAGGAGCGTAAAGTTACAATGAAGTAGCCTGTAATTCTAGCTCTGTAATTGTGATTAGTTACAATTTCCTACGTCCTAATTGTCCCCAGTTGTACAAGTGTCACAACACTGCATTAACAGCTCTGACTGGACCAAGCTCAGAGAATATGTGGATTGGATATGTGGAAGATAACTTAATATAACTTTAAACAGTTTAATTAATCAAGTTTAATAAAGACTGACCTAAAAAACAGTCGATAAATACTGACTATTTTTCATGGATACTTTTACTTTAGTACAAATTTGGCAGCAATACTTGTACTTGGAAATGAGTACATTTTAATTAGTGATAGACTCATATATCGGCTGGTCGATATATCAAGCCAATATTTGCACTTTTTAACATCAGCGTATCTTAAATCTCCAGCACTGAGATAGGCTGATATTTTGTTTTTGCTGACCTGCTGCCTAAAGGGTACAAATAAAGCTTTATTTGAACACTTTAGTGTGAAGAGATAACTGCACAAAATGTGACTACACAGCTCTCTTCAAGGTCTATGGTAAACAAAAGTACTGTAGGTTGGTAGTAAATAAAAATGTCAGAAATTGTGGAAAAAAAATCTAAATCCGCCCAACACATTAACCCAAATATATCTGTCAATTTCTAATTTGAATGTGACTGTACTTTTACTGGAGTACATATTTTCAGTACTACTTCTACCACTGCTCATTTCTATATATTTCTTTACAAAATCAGGCCCAAAGGAAGGTTAGGGGCAGTGGACTGTAGAATTACCCTGCTCCACACATGTGCACATAGACAAAGGATCAGTGGAGTTTTGCCTTAAGGGTCACTCTTATTCAATGTACTGTTTTATGGGTTACTACAGATTCCTCATTCACACTTATATGCTCCTCCTCAAAGATGTTTCCATACATGCATCATTGGAGTACGATTTGCTCATGGTAAAATGTAAGATGTAGAAGATATGTGCAGGTATGAATTTGCCATCTGTGTGGTTGCTGGTCAAGTAAGTAAAGTCAACTCAAATTAATGTATTAAAATATTATCCAAGTCCTCTATTCTTTCTGTATTATTTAATTTAGCTTTCTGCAATAACTGTATAAGCTAATAATGTCTTAGGTTTCACATCAGATTCCCTTCTTTGATAGTATTTGCTCAAAAACCTGACTCCTGACAAACCTTAGCTCAAGATATGAAGATGGGTCCCCACTGCTCCTAACATGGGTTGCCCGGCAGCATTGAAGGGTGGGTCAAAATATGTAAGCAAACAAATTCTACTGCTATTACTAGCTACAGTTATTTCTTCTTATTGTAAGCAGTAAGTCATAGAGCCCAAGGTTTTTTCATATTCTTCTCTATATTTTTTACTAGTACAAATAATCTAAATGTGAAATTATTGATTTCTGTTTGTATTTTCAATTGTGTGCTGTTGACAAAGGGCAACCAATAACTGAATGGTGAAATAGCATCTGATCTGCCTTTGTCATTGAAGGTCACCATAGAAACACACCGGTATAACTCTCAAGGAATAAACTACATTTTCACATCTCTAAACTCCTGCATGAAAAATGAAAGAAATCTGTGCTACACCATAAGCAACTAGAACAAAGGCTAAATGTCGCCTTAAATCTGACACAACCAAAGTCCATTCAGTCGAAACATGGACAGTGTATAGTAGAATGTAAATAATAGATGAGGTGCCTTTCCAGCAGTCTAATGAAAAAAAAAAAACAGCCTCTCTCTCTTGTTTTGGAGTTCACAGTGTCAGCTCAGACCCGCCGGTGCAGAGTGAAGAGGGCACTGTTCACAAACTAAGAATCAAAACATGCACTGTAGCTTTTTTATTGATAGACATTCATAAATATAATAAAATAGCAAAGCAGACTAGCAACCTATATATATTTTTTTTTTTTTGAAGAAACATGATCTGGTTTTCTTTATTGAGGATATTTTCACAGCTAAGGTACTTTATCCTATTTTTTTTTTTTTTTTCATCACTACAGAAATGTTTTTCCTATTTACCCTAACTTAAACAGGCCAGCTTGTTCTTTGTGACTGCCCCAAATGTGCATAAGAGTGGGTCGCACATGAGAGGGCATCTGATGTTAAAATATCCCCAATGACTTTTGCAAGAACTCCCCATGCATCATCTTGATATATGATTCTGAGTCACAGAACCTGCAATTAGCTTTCCTCGACACAAGTAAAAGTATGTGAAAGTTATTTTTATTTTAATTACAAAGCTATGTGGGCAATTATTCTGCTAAAGCAAGCGCAGCACGGAAAAAAAGACAGAAAATATGTACTTTAAAAGGTATCACTTTTCTGGTGAGGGCTTTCTACCTAGAAATACATTTAATGCCATATTCCAGACAAAGCAATAATATCCCCATGGAAACAGCCAAGTGGCAGACCCTTCACTAGAAAAGCTTTATAGAGCAACTTTAATTAATTATTGTACCAGTAGATTTAAAATAAAGTGTAACAAAAAGAGTGTGCGCTTACATAAGACAGAAACCAGCCAATATGATGTGTGAAAAGGCATGCTGCCAGCACTTTAAAATCCAGTCAATCACCACAGTATACAGTACTGAACTATTTATGTAACAACAGCACATTGGTTTAACAAAAGAGCTGCCCATATTGACATAATGTTCTTTCATTTAAATTAGATCTGAGTACGTCTATATTATTATTTACAAACTAGTATGGGAATAAACATTAACATACTTTAAGATGTAGGTTAGAATAAGCTGAAATTCATTTATTTGGAATCTTCTGTATGGACTATTCAAATAAAAAATGGTGTCATTGTTTGCAAACAGCCTTGTCTGGCTATCATCAAATCACTGTTCCAGTGATATATATACTATTTTAATTGCATCATTTACTTTAGGTTAAGGTACGATTTATTGTCCCCGTAGGGAAATTTGTTCTCTGCATTTGACCTATTCTTCAATCCCAATGGGCCAATCTGTCAGTGGCACTGGACCCATCTCCTGAACTTGCCTGGTCACCACTACCTTCGCTAGTGGATTGTCCCTGCTGTGCATCTTACATAGGCTCTATTCTATACAAGGACATACATAGTAGTTATTGAAACACTTACCAACCAACATATTTCTGATGCATTTTGAAGTAGGTAATAAGGAGATCAGATCCTTTTCTTTAGGATGAATCTAAAAGAGAAAATAAGAGCAGTCATTTGACATGTGTGAGTGCATGTGCTTTTCCACACGGTAATGTAACCCATCTTGACATGCCCATTAATCATGGCCTTGATTGCAGTGACTGCGCTGACTGGCCCATATCATTATCTGCTACCTGTTTGCATTTGAGATCTCATTACTCCTGTGAACAAATTGTAATTCCTCTCACGGGTAGGGGGCACAGAGCCAGATGGGACGGGGAGTGGGAGGTTAAGGCCTGGGAGGTACCACTGACCCCCTCCCTCCCCATCAGCTGTGGACACAAGATGGCTACCCTGTCCCAATATGACCTGTGTTTGTGTTTTTAATACAAATATGCGTTAAATTAGTTGTGGCAGCTATAACTGATCTTCTTGATATATTCACTCACTATTTATTCTTGATATTTATTATTGCTTAACCAAATTAGAAATGCATTTAATGAAATCTGGTGAGTCAAAAACCCTCCTTTATACTATTATTGTGAATTAGAATACAAAGAAAAAAGTAGGGACATGGTTGCAAATACTAATACCAGTTTTAAAGTATTGTTTATTGTAAAAGATTTAACTTCCATGCAGGGCAGTTACTCTCTATAATACAGTATTACTGTGGGCCCAAGACAAACAATCCTTTGTGGGAAAATTAAGTTTAACTTAAGCATAGTATACAAATTCTTGCATTCTTGGTATTTTTCATTTGGCCCATATAGGTGGCAGTAGCTCAGTGGGTCTATCCCTGATCAAAATAAGTGCATTATATTATTGTGCCCTTGGGCAAGACATATTTTTGTGTATAATTGTAGGTATGAATTATTGTTTTTTGCTCTATAGCAATTTGAGCTAGAAATGGTGTTGTCAAGATAATCAAATTTCAAATTTGATTAGAAATCAAGGAATAAGCTTGATACTCAATACCAATTTCAGTACCAGAGTGATAATAAAAACACACTTTATATGGGCAAATATAATGTAATTTTCAACATAGGGTAATATTTTCATTAATATTATCAAGTGGTCTCAGTTCTGATATAGATCAAGACCATTGTTCAGTATTAATAATCTTTTTTTAGATCTGACTTTCAATACTTTTGACAGCCCTAATTTGAAATAAAGGTAGAAAAGGCTAATTGTGGCCATTTACAATTCAAAGTTATGGATACAAGAGCATGTTTCAAGTAATAAAAATTCAAAATGTAGTGAATGCCTCCAAGCTCAAAAGCAGGTAGCACCCCCCATCAGCTGTGTACAACGCCCTGAGCCACTGGAGTCTACCCTCACAGCGGGAGGGCATGTTGTTCATTACAGCAGTGACATTTAGTACACAATAACATGAATATCGATCTGTGGGGACAAATGTAGATGTGGACATGGAGTTGATGTTTTTTACCTTTCACTCAATCAATACGAGCACTTGTTTATTAGGAAAGCTTGAATAATTGTGGGGCTGTTGTTGATTCACACACATTTGAAAGGCAGTATAGTCACATGTCAATAGATGAATAGATGAATGGTAAAGTCAATAATTTAGATGATTTTAATATACAGTTATAAGTTAGGTCTTCGCCAGGCATGTGATAAAAATAACACTGAAATATTGGATCAGTCACTAGGATAAATACATTTTACAGAAAGGATTGCTCTGCTATTGTAACTTAAAACTTGCATGTTTTCAAATAATAAAAATATCCACAGTTAAATAAATGCTAAATAGAGAAATTTAGTTCCATACAACGCAATAGAATCTTCCGGAGTTGTGTTTTGTTTCATTCACACATGTTTAACACACAAACCCTGCATATTTAGGCTGTATTCTTCTCTCAAGACCCTGTGAAGTTCTTTATTGTGTTTTTAAACTCCATATACATTCGCTAGAATCATTTGGATAACTTCCACCCCTGGAATTGCCAAACCTTTAAACTACAGCTATTGTTTTAGCCTTGTTAAAACCTCTTCACTCCTGGATATATCAGAAGATATTGTAGATTTTCAGCGGAAATCTTTGCAACAAAACTGATGAACAAACATTAAAAATGAAAATATATTTTAAAAAGGCAACAATGGTTATTCCAGAGTACTGTAAAGTAAAGCAGTTCAATTGAGGCTAAAAATAGTTTAAAATGACCACTTCATGACATCACAAGGTGTAACATATGATTTTGAGTTTTGGAGATGTGTGAATGGAACAAACCACAACTCCAGGTATGTTTTTGATGAGGTAACAACATTATAATATTACTAAAAGCTCACAAGAGTCAATCGTAATTGAGCCCTTTAAGTGACGTTTATTAACGTTTTACTTTGAGAGGACCCTTAGTACTTGTGACGATAACATTATGACAGGGCTTTTAGACAACATAAATATGTATGTATATGAACAACAGTGATGTGCTATGGCCTACCTCCTCTAAACATACCAAAGTCAATACATACAATCATATCAAGTAAATGTTGAACAGTCTGCCATCCAATATGCCTCTAACTAAAACTAATGCAGCTCTCATGCAGTATATTTTACTGTATTCATGGATTTCAGTTTCAGGTTTATCTACGAGCTTTTGAAGACTTCAAAAGAAAAAATATTTTGTTTTGAATTGTAAACTACAGTGATCTTAAACTAATGGATACACAGAAAGAGGTTTAAGTGGATCAGTGGCCATACAATAAGTCAAGTTATTGCAGACACTGAAAGTACCCTTACAGCCAAATACTTGACACTGCGTTACTTTCTGGAGGAACTGCTACATGCTTAACCTATCTGAGATGTCTTAAGTTGATCATTGGTCGCTAAGAATTGGAAAAGCCTTATGGTGGTGTTATGCTAGAATAAGATAAAGTACCCCAAGCCACAATGCAAGTCAAGTATTGATATTCCTGCTCTAGAACCAATAACTAGTCCACTGCTTTCTTGACCACCACCCACCAACTAAGTCTAGGTCAAAATGTCATACAATCCAATCGATAAGTGACTCTACATTATTTTGTCATATTTATGTAACATACAAGTACTTTATTTATTTAATCTTTGTTAGGGACTATTTTCTCTTGGTGGAAGGTTGTTGCACAGTTTGGAGGAATGATTTGAACGCATAAATAGCGTTGTGCACAGTTAGGAAGGTCAGAGGGTGCTAATGTTTGCACTTGTGCCTCATTAAAACTGACTTGAAACCCGTTTGGCGTAGTCTAATTTTTGGTTAAAAGTATTTTCTGTCAGCTGTGCAGTGCTTAAGTGGAGCGCACTGGGGCTTTCCATTGGGACTCAGTCTAACCATGATGCAGTGTTCATTAGGATGGTGAAATTTTGTAAACAAACGATAAAAGTCCTTTAAGAAAATATGGCTGATGAATAACAAATAAGTGTCCCAACTGTTAAATAATGCGTCATTTTGAGAGGCCAGATTGTGTTTTGTGATTGAGTTTTTTGAATACTTGTATGCAGGGATGGAAAAAGGGACTTTGTTTAATTCATTTTCAGTCAGTTATAGAAAGAGACAAGAAAGTTCAAATTTGTAAAGAAGTGGTCCATATGTGGGTGAATGACAAAACAAGCTATGCAATGTAAACCGCCAACTGTGTTCATAAATGAAAGAAAACCAAATGTTGATGTAATTTCAAAGCATTAAAATACAGTACAGTACTTCTTGCAAAAAAGATTTTGTTTTCCCTCTAGAATATATTGTAAAACCCTTTACCTTTTGCTTAGTAGAGATTGGAAATTCCAGGGCTGAAATCATCCAAATTATGTGAAGGTGAATGAATGGTGAATGTTTAAAAACACAGTGATCAGCACCTCCTGTATTACCACGTGACATCACAAGGTGTGAGTATTTTCTGTTGGAGAGAAGAACTCAGCATAAATATATAGGGTGTGGGTTAAATATGTGTGAATGGGAATCACACTCCTCAGCCTCTCCGGTAAGGTCTATTCCAGGGTACTGCAGAGGAGAATCCGACCAATGGTCGAACTTCGGATTCAGGAAGAGCAGTGTGGTTTTGGTCCCGGCCGCGAAACACTGGACCAGCTCTATACTCTCCATCGGGTGCTCGAGGGAGTTTGCCCAACCAGCCCACATGTGTTTTGTGAATCTGGAGAAGGCATTCAACCGTGTCCCTCATGGGGTCCTGTGCGAAGTGCTCTGGGAGTATGGAGTCCAGGGCTCTTTGTTAAGGGATGTCCAGTCCCTATATGACTGGAGCAGGAGCTGTGTTTGCATTGCTGGTAGTAAGTCGGACCTGTTTCCGGTGCATGTTGGACTCCGCCAGGGCTGCCGTTTGTCACAGGTTCTGTTCATTGTATTTATCGACAGAATTTCTAGGTGCAGTCAGGGGCCGGAGGGGATACGGTTTGGGGACCACAGGAGCTCATCTCTGCTGTTTGCAGATGATGTTGTCCTAATGGCTTCATCGGACCGGACCGGGAAGGTGGCTTGCTCTCTCCGGGTGGGTGGAGAGTCCTTGCCTCAAGTGGAGGAGTTCAAGTATCTCGGGGTCTTGTTCACAAGTGAGAGGAGGATCGAGCGTGAGATTGACAGGCGGATCGGTGCAGCATCGGCAGTGATGTGGTCGCTGTATCGGACCGTTACCCTCACCTATGGTCATAAACACCCAGAGTGGCTGGGTGCTCCCTTAAAGATAGGGTGAGGAGCTCAGTTACACGGAAGGAGCTCGGAGTAGAGCTGCTGCTCCTCCATGTCGAGAGGAGCCAGCTGAGGTGGCTCGGGCATCTGTTCCGGATGCCTCCTGATCGCCTCCCTCGGGAGGCCCCGAGGAAGACCCAGGACATGCTGGAGGGACTGTCTCTTGGCTGGCTTGGGAACGCCTTGGGGTCTATCCGGAGGAGCTGGAGGAAGTGTCCGGGGTGAAGAAAGTCTGGGAGTCCCTGCTTAGATTGTTGCCCCCGCAACCCGGCCCCAGATAAGCAGAAGAAAATGGATGGATGGATGGATGGATATGTGTGAATGAAACAAAACACAACTCCAGGTATGTTTGTGATGAGGAAACAACATTATAACATAGATCAGAAAATAGCGTTATATGGGCCTTTTAACTAAAAATCCCAAACTAGGAATGTGCTTTTGTGATATGGTAAGAGGCTAGTAGAGACATTCACATTTTAATTTGGGTCACATAACATTTGATTTGGAGATTGACTTCCAAACTGAGATATTGACATGGAAAAGCCCTTTCTTAGTCCATCACAAACAGTCCTATTTGCACCTCAGTCACTGGATCCAAATCTTTAAAAAGTTCAGCATCTTTAAATATTCCCAGAGTGAACTAAGAGCTGACCTGGTCCTGCCCTCACAGAGCATTACTCAAGCAGATGATGAAAACACAGCTAGCTCTCTGGGCTCCTCTGACTCCACATATTACACACTGCATAAATCATGTAATGTTGCTGTATCATCCGCACCCTGATCAATCTGAACTGATCAATACATAGGGCTTTGGCAGATATCAGGAGGACAGTGGCACCTGCTCATTAACATCTCTGAATGATTGGGTGACAAAGAGGCTCCAGGAGCACACGGGCAATTATAGGTATGGAGCTGAAGTGGGGTGAGCTGCATAAATATTGCAACGTTTTAGATGGACCGATAATGTGATTCTGGTGATTGCAACAGTACTGTACTAAAAGATCAATTTTTCACCATTCAACACCAGCCATAAGGTCAGTTAGAGAGAGGCTGTATTAACCCTATACTAGCTCGTAAAAATATTGTTTATACTATCAGCATATTCAGTGTAGCCTATTTTAGCATATTTTTTAAAGACACTGATTAAAAGTAATAGCCACTGGAAATATGAAATGTATGAAAGTACCGGTAAACATTTAAACAAAGGTAAACAGTCTTTTGATTGGTCATTGTTTGCAAGGCAGGATATGCATGGGGCAGTAACTTCATTTTAACATGGGAAGTATATAGTTTCCAAATAATATAGAGGTCTATAAGTATGTATTCAGGATTCAAGACTACAGCATCATGTTGACAAGAGCATACTGCACTGAGTGAGTTTAGAAATGCAAGTCAATGCTTATCTGGTTTCAAAGGCCCAGATAAAAAAGTAATAATCTTTTGTTTTAAAAGAACCACTGTGGCTTTTTTATTTAGCTAATCAAGCCATTGAACAACAACATCGTGTGCTGCTAAAATGGTGAATTAATTATTACATTGTCACAGAACTAAAGTGTACAAAGTTTAGGTTTTTTTTTCAGATTATATGGGAATCAAAACTCAAACAATTCACTTGGGTGATTTTTAGTTAACATACGTCTTAAAGCTGTATTGTCAAACTTTTCTGGTGGAGTATACACCACCAGCTTATCTCCATGGTATTGCATTACATTAAGTGTTTTCAAGTGCAAAAGTACCTTTAAAAACCTGCATATACAGTTAGCAGCATCTTCTCCACAGGTCTGACCTCTAACTGGAAATGTTAAATTTAAAGCCATACAGTGGAATATTCTAACTAAAGTGATAAAATCTCCTTGAGGACATGCAATTGGTGGACCCTTAATTACATTTAAATGTTAATTTAACATGTGATCACTCCGAGTATGATTAAAACTGTTGCTTGCAGTTTCTACATTGTGGTATGAATCAACAACAGTTCCCACTGTTTACATCTTAAATAGTGTGCGTGTATTTATTTATATTTATTTATATACACATATATACACGCTCATTCTCCTAAGGTTGTGGAGAATGAGCGAGCCAAGATCCTGTGGGACTTCCAGATACAGACTGACAGAATGGTGATGGCGAACCAACCAGACATAGTGGAGGTGGATAAGCAACAGAACAAAGCCGTTGTGGTGGACATTGCAATACCAAGCGATGGTAATATCAGGAAAAAGGAACACGAGAAACTAGAGAAATACCAGGGGCTCAAGGAAGAGCTGGAGAAGGCCTGGAAGGTGAAGGCATCAGTGGTGCCCGTGGTGATCGGAGCACTCGGGGCTGTAACCCCCAAACTGGAAGAGTGGCTACAGCAGATACCAGGAAAAACATCAGACATCTCAGTCCAGAGAAGTGCAGTACTAGGAACAGCAAAAATACTGCGCAGAACTCTCAAGCTCCCAGGACTCTGGTAGAGAGCCCGAGCTGGATGAGGTTGAGAGAGACCAACCACCGTGGAAGGTGAGGAACAAATTTTTTTTTTTATTATATATATATATATAATTCTCTCAATAAAAACAAAGTGAATAGAGAACATTACAGTCCCTGTCCCACCCGGAATCACTCCCCACACGCATTAAAATAATAGAACCTAAAACAATAATTCTCAATGAAATGTACAAAAAGATAATCATCAGCATTCAAAAGGCAATGAATAGCAAACAGCACATTTGTGTATAGCTGCTGTTTGAAGCTCTAGCATCATTTACCGTGATATAATAGATCAGGAAGAACCACTTGTACAAGGCTCTGAGCTCCCAGGAGACAGTAATAGAATGTAAATGTCTGTACAGGCACAAAGCATAACACTGGCCAACATTAGCCAAGAGCTGTACAATCACACTGTTTGTTTACGAGTGTCTGGGGAAAACGAAAAAGAGACGTTTTTGACCAAAGGATGTTTCAGTGCTATTATTGAGGTAGACGCCAATTTTTTTAGACTATTTTAAGTTGCTATTTAACTGTTACTGTCTACTAGTAATAAGTTTTGATCATATTTAATATGCTGAGCAGATAAAATTAATATTGTTTAAAAGCAGATTTTTGTTGTAATACAGTCAGTTCTTGGGTCTAATCACTTAATTCAAATGATCAGGTTCAACATTTGTGCATTTACCTTTTGGATATTTCATGGCCAAGTACAATGTAATTAATAAGGGTATCTGGCTCTTGCCCCTGATCTGTGACACTAAAACTAGTATCAAAAGTAGATACTATATAATTGTGGCCAAACCTCGCCACCTTGTCAAAGCCATGAGATCAAGGCTAATGCATTTATTGGCCAGTAACTGGCGAGGGCTGTTGTTCTTTGCCGGTTTCTTCTTCTTATTTTTTCTCAGTAGAAAATCGCATTTTTCACCCCCTGAACTTGGACGAAAAGTCCCCAAACCAGATATGGAATTGACTGGCCCGGAGAAAATTTGAAATTTGATGAAAACATAGTCATGATTTATATATAAAATGAGGTGGTGGTCAGTGGTGCAATTAAAAGTAAAAGCATTTTTTCCCAGATTTTTTTTTTAAACATATATCATTATTTTTTTCCATTTCCACTTTACCAATTAATAAGAATCAAGCGACTGTAGCTGTGCGATTTCACCAGTGTGCTGAGAAGTTATGAGCCAAACAAACAGAACAGAATAGGATTCTATATTCTAATTATGTAATGATTTGCATATTAGAAAGTATCTATTCAAAACATATCATAACACTATATTATATTATCCATATCAATTTGATATTAAACACTAAAAATGCATAATTATCCATCTGTTAGGGTAAAGGTTAGGACAGCATTTAAGATAATCATCTGTGTTGAAAATGTGTGTGCTCTATGTATGTACAGTATTTATAATTACTAATACATGGCTAATGTTTTCTATTTATTGGCCCGAGCCAGTAACAGTAACTAGCGAGGGCTATTGTTCTTCACTAGTTTGTTATGTTTTTTTTCTCGGTAGGAAATAAAACTGCCATAGCGATAATGCCCGAAGTGACCCGATTCAACAGCGCTGCCTAGAAGTGGACCCCTATGGGAGTGGGGATAAGCAAAAAAAAAAACATTTAAAAGTTCACTGTGTAATTTTTCTGATGGGGGATCTATGGGCCTGGGCAGCTGTTGGGAAGGGACAATAGCATGCCAAGGTGGTCGCATGGGAGGGGTGTGCCTGCCAGGGCGAGGGCCATCATTGGCTTTAATTATTATTCCTCATTTGAACAACTTCCTGAATAGTTTTAGAATAGTCTTGGTCTTTGAGCATGAAATTACTATCATTATGTGTAAAGAAAATGCGGTATCAAAACTGGTATCAATTATCTAGTCTGTTCTTCAGTATCAAAATTGAGTTTGATGACTATATAATGATGCCATTGTTTTAAAATGTCATACTACTCCAAATGTAATTAACAGGTGGTTATATAAAATGTAAAAAATACATTTTTTCTGCCTTTAAAGTTGAAGTATCCCATTTGGAAACTGAAATAAGGTAGTATATTTAAACTGTTACCAAAACTGTTACCCCAACCCAAACTATACATAGATGTAATAGATCCTACATGCAGGATCTATTACAATATAAACTTTCTCTAAGGCTTTAAACACATAATGGCATGGTATTTATTCTGCACTGTCAAAAGGTGTATGTTTCAAGCAATTAATATGTCATATATTCAAGTTCTATTTTCTATATGATTTCAATGTTATCTGACAGCTTTTAGTGAAATGTTCTCAGTGTTAAAGGTTAGTAGCCCTTTTATATATGATTAGCTTGAGAATAACAAAGGCCTAAACCTAGCCAATTACAATGAAATAGGCATAACATGAGTCGAAAGATGATTCTGAGTCAGAAATTAGTGAGGAATGTCAAAAAGTCAAAGTTCTACTAGAAAGTGAAATCTCCAGTGAGAAACAATTTGTTAGGGGACGGGTTGTGAGAGGACACCATCGAAATTCTATATGGCATCCACATATTTTTAATTCTATCATATTTATATTCACTATTATTCATTGTGTTACACCATACTGTTGACAGAAGTTCCTAATTTGTGAATTTTGTTGTTTTGGCTATAAAATAATCTAGTTCAGTTGATTCTGCTTTGAAAAAGTTTCAACAATACTTTACAAATTTCAAGAGACTAAAAGAATTAAAAAAGACCATCTTTTTGTATATGATATGCATTAACATAACAATACCTTAAGCCTTCGCAGTTCAACGTAAAAGGCTAAAATTAGCATATGTAAGGCACTTTCACACCAAAAAAACTTTCTCTTTTCAGTGCAGAGATGAGAGCTTTTGATGATGGAAGTATTTTAGCCGTGAATTAACAGGGGGCTTTCTGACTGCATGCCTCTAATACGAATCAGCAAATCGGATAATGGCATGTGACCTTTTCCAGCGCTTTTGGCTTCACCTCCAGATTGGAACATTTAGCTGTCATCGCGGCCAATTATTTCTCAGGTACCTCCCGTTGTGAGCCATAATAATACTTAATTAGGCATTTCGAACGATCCATTTCGCCTCATATCCCCTCTTATGCTCCTGTTGGACATAGTGTATCGCTGGAAGGGTCAATCATGTCCACTGTGAGGCGGGTGCTGTGCTGGTACAGGGCTGCACAGTCAGGGTTAGCGGATATAATCAGACTAGTCGCAGGTATCATGCTTTCAACAGGATTTCAATGGGGAGAGGCAGTGCCAGTGGACAGTGGGGTGCACCTATCTGCCACATAGGGATAAATGCGCCTTCCTCTTCATCATCATTGTAGAGAACTATGAGACTGGATGCACTGATATACATCTGTTTACAATGACGACATGTGAAGTAAAGTGTGAACTGAAGTGAAATTTAAGTTGATGGAAAAGTACAACCATTTACTATTACTTGAAAGTGTCATTGTTGTACTCTTCCACATTATTGATACTACTACCGCTGAGCGACAGTACCTCAGTTGGTAGAGCGTTTGTCCACTGATCCAAAGGCTGGCGGTTTGAATCCCGCTCTTGACATTAACATCATTGGCTGAGTGGTCAGATCCACTGACTCACAGGTTGGCTGGTGTGATTCCAACTCCCACAGTTGAATGCTGTCGTTGTGTCCTTGGGCAAGACACTTAACCCACCTCGCCCCTAGTGTCTGCGTACACTGGTGTATGAATGGGTGAATGGTTCCTTGATGTAAAGTCCTTTGAGTGCCTTAAAGGTGGAAAAGAGCGATATAAAAATGTGACCATTTACCAGTTACTATTGCTTGTACGGCTCCCATATCACTTGTAGGGTAGTAAAAATTGATAGCCTGATACTAAATCAAAGCTGAAAACTATCAGAACTAGTATAAGAACATATGGTAGCATTAGAATTGACCATTTCTTTGTGTTGATGATAACATTCTATTGTCGAAACATCAAAATTGGTATAAAGTATCAAACCTTATCTTTGGCATCTAAATTTTACCAACTCATAAGATAAGATAAGATAAGATAAGATAAGATAAGATAAGATAAGATAAGATAAGATAAGATAAGATAAGATAATCCTTTATTTGTCCCACAATGGGGAAATTGCAGTGTCACAACGCAAGTTACAGAAACAGTAGGAAAATAAGAGCATGCATCAAATCAAGATAAATAATAAGTATTTACAATCAACTAAAAAACACAACACTGTAAGCTAAGCTAAAAGGCACAGGAACATTGCACAATAAGTGTTTTTGATTCTGAGATGATTGTGTACAGTGCAGTGATGGACAGCTTCTACTGTTGTTACTACTACCACTATAATTACTATTACTCAGAATTATTATTACCCACTGCAAATATTACTGTTACTATTTCCAGTACTATTACTACAACTATTAATACAACAGAGCTACTACTGAGTCTCAGAACCAATATGTAAGGTAAAAAGTAGTTATTGCCATTATAATTGCTATTGAGGCCAGCTCTACAACTTTTGTTATGAAGGTCTGATTAGACTTGTGGATAGAAGCAGGAAGCATCCATCTGCCTCTCCTGCCTAAAGACACGTTCATAGTCCCCATACAGAAAGAACATACACTGTGTACGTCTGGACACAATCAGATATCCCACCTACTTAATAGACCTAGATAAACATTATTGATCCACAAGGGAAATTATGTGTACACAGTAGCTCACACATCACAATAAATATAATAACAAAGAGCAAAAATATAAATGGAAAATATAATGGAAATAATAAATTCAAAAGTACAGGTTTACTCTGGGTAGGGGATAAAAAAAAAAAAAAAGTCATCTCATTCCTGTGACAATCTGCTATTTTGGTCACATCGTCATATCGTAAATCACAATTTAATGCACCTGTCTGCTCAAACACAGACACTTTTCCCACCCTGTTCACATTAAAGCTCTGAGTGAGTGACAGCTGGATTTAATCACAGAGAACTTTTAGAAGATGCAGATGACTTATCGGCCAGCCCTAGGTTTCACACAAGGTCAAAAAGAGCAGAGATAAAGCACATATTTAACCACCCTGGGGCCCCATAAACAACGCCTAGGTGAGTTAATCAAGCATAATGTGTGTACTAATCAGAGCATTCATAATAGTGGCCTAACATCAGCTTTAATCCAGCTGTCTGTAGCCCGGGGCTCAGGGTTTGGGGACTGATAGGAGAGTGTGTGGGGGTGGGACACATTTTTTTTCATGAAAAAAGAAAAAAATAAGGTTGATTGATGCTTTATTTCCTTGGTTTTATGGCATAGTTACTGGAGATCTTCTACCAGTCTGTGGTGGTCAGCGCCCTGTACTTCGCTGTGGTCTGTTGGGGGAGCGGCACCAGTAAAAGGGACATTAGGCGGATTGACAAACTGATCCGTAAAGCTAGTCACGTGATCGGCTGTGAGCTGGAGACATTTGTCACAGTGAGGGACAGGAGGACACTGGACAAATTGCTCTCCATCATGGACACTCCTGCTCACCCACTGCACCAGACTATAGAGGGACAGATAATACTCCCTACAACTGTACAACTTACCCACTGCACCAGACTATAGAGGGACAGATAATACCCCCTACAACTGTACAACTTACCCACTGCACCAGACTATAGAGGGACAGATAATACTCCCTACAACTGTACAACTCAGCCACTGCACCAAACTATAGAGGGACAGATAATACTCCCTACAACTGTACAACTCAGCCACTGCACCAAACTATAGAGGGACAGATAATACTCCCTACAACTGTACAACTCAGCCACTGCACCAAACTATAGAGGGACAGATAATACTCCCTACAACTGTACAACTCAGCCACTGCACCAAACTATAGAGGGACAAATAATACTCCCTACAACTGTACAACTTACCCACTGCACCAAACTATAGAGGGACAGATAATACTCCCTACAACTGACCACTCCAGTCACATGGGCTTGTTTCAGTTGGTAATGCATCTGGTTTAATATTGGCCATATAATTGTACAGCCCAGTAAAAAGGGAATAAGGAATTAAAATGATCATCTACAAAAGTCTACTCAGCTGCTTTTATTACCACTTCTACCACTACCTCCATCTCCAAAGACTATAACTATGAATACTTCAGCATTGCTGCTATTTTGCTATAACACTTACTATAGATTCTGTATAATTCAGCCTTAGATATATTAAAGCTCAGCTCAATTCCTAGCTCATAGTGCCAATACCCAATTTCCATCCCATTTCACTGTGTCATATTCAATAAAAATATACAGAAGGGAAATCTACAATATTCATTTAAAGCCAAACCTCCTATAGCTTCTTCAGATATGATTATTCCACAGTCAAGTACAGATATCCAGCTTAGGGCCTGACCGATATATCAGTTGGCCGATATTATCAGCTGATATAGGCCGACAGTCCACGTGGGCATGTTATACCTCCTTATAAAGCTTAGACTCTCTATATTACCTCCATTTAACACAATTTACAGACAGATAAATGGCCTAATATGTGGCACTGCATCAATATTAAGATAAGATAAGATAATCCTTTATTTGTCCCACAATGGGGAAATTTCAGTGTCACAACGCAAGTTTCAGAAACAGTAGGAAAATAAGAGCATGCATTAAAATCAAGATAAATAATAAGTATTTACAATCAACTAAAAAACACAACACTGTAAAGCTAAAAGGCACAGGAATGTTGCACAATAAGTGTCTTTGATTCTGAGCAGTGAACAAACAGCAGTTAAAGTGACTCCAGTATAGTAATATATAATATTACTACAATAAAGTGACTCAGATGATTGTGTACAGTGCAGTGATGGACAGTGGTGGGTAAATAAATAAGTAGCAGGTAAAGTGACTTTAAATAATATTGCACATTGTTATTATTACTATGGAGATGACACATGGTTGCTATGGAGATGACACATGACTAGCATTGATCATTATCTGACAGCAGCAGGAAGGAAATACCTGCGAAATCTCTCTTTAACACAGCGAGGGTGAATCAGTCTGTCACTGATGCTGCTCTCCAGAGCAGACAGGGCGTCCTGCAGGGGGTGACACTCATGGTCCAGCATAGACATGAGTTTAGCCAGGACCCTCTTGTCCCCCACCTGCTGCACCGAGTCCAGAGGACAGCCCAGGACTGAGTTGGACTTCTTGATGACCATATCCAGTTTCTTCTTCTCCCTCTCTGTGATGCTGCTGCTCCAGCAGACCACACCGTACAGGATGGCTGATGCCACCACAGAGTCATAGAAGGTCCTCAGGAGTGGCCCTCTCACTCCAAAGGACCGCAGTCTCCTCAGGAGATAGAGCCGACTCTGGCCCTTCCTGTACAGTGCATCTGTGTTATGAGTCCAGTCCAGTTTATTGTTCAGATGCACACCCAGGTACTTGTAAGAGTCCACTCTCTCAATGTCTCTTCCCTGGATGTTCACTGGTGGGGGGGCAGTAGAGTGGCGTCTGCGGAAGTCCACCATCATCTCCTTGGTCTTCCCCGCGTTGATGAGAAGGTGGTTCCGGTGACACCAGTCCACAAATTCCTGCGTTACTCCTCTGTACTCCGCGTCGTCATCGTCCGTGATGAGACCGATGATGGCGGAGTCATCTGAGAACTTCTGCAGGACACAGCTGTCCGTGTTGTGTCTGAAGTCTGCAGTGTAGAGGGTGAAGAGGAAGGGCGCGAGGACCGTGCCCTGGGGCGCCCCCACACTGCAGGTCATGAGGTCAGACACACAGTCCTGGGCTCTCACAAACTGGGGCCGGTTTGTGAGGTAGTCCAGGATCCACAGCCAGGTCACAGTCCACTCCTGCCCACTCCAGCTTGTCCCTCAGGAGCAGCGGCTGGATGGTGTTGAAAGCACTGGAGAAGTCGAAGAACAAGATTCTCACAGTGCTGCCGGGCCTCTCCAGGTGGGACAGCGAGCGGTGCATCAGAGAGATGATGGCGTCCTCTACTCCGATGCCAGGCCGATACGCGAACTGCAGCGGGTCCATCGCTGAGCTCACCGTGGAGCGGAGGTGACCCAGGACGAGCTTCTCCAGAGTCTTCATCAGATGAGACGTGAGAGCCACTGGCCTGAAGCTATTGAGGTCTTTGGCGTGCGGTGTCTTGGGCACAGGTACCACACAGGAGGTCTTCCAGAGCTGTGGCACCACCTTCAGCTGTGTTTGTAATTTGTCTGTGTGACACCATACTGCACCTGAACGCACTCCCAAAGTCACGTCACGTGACTCACATGCTCTTGTTTACACCAGTGCACAAAGGCACTGGCTTTAAATGCTCTGGTGTCTGATCTAAGATATTAACTATAAATAAAAGTTGACTTCAGCGCAGTTTAGGTCAGCAACAAAATTACTGCTTGTTTTTATCAATGGAAAGTGCGAAGCAGAAAGGACTTGAAGCTACTTTTCGTTATTTCTCATTGGCTCATGTTTAGCTGCTGTATGCTCCCACACATAAACAGCCTGTTTTCTTACACTGGCCTACTGTAAAGTGACTATAATGGCTGTACAAACGTTACTGGACACTGATATGTAGATGAGTTCTGAAGAGAGGTGTAAATGGTCCACATTTACGCATATAATTAATTATCGTGCCATGCACGCACTTACGATAATGCTAAAGGCTATGCTAAGTTTAAGCTAGTTTACTTACTATGTTTACAGGCTAGAATGTCATGCAAAAATGCCATTAGGCTGACCTAATGTCTTTAAATATGACCATAAAGAGGCAGAATAACAGCAAATGTAGCCTAAATAAACCCAATTTAAAATACAATAGAGTAAAATCTAAAATCAGTTTTAAAATCAGTTGAAGATTTACAGTGAATTTTAACATCACTACATATATTGACTATTATATCGGCTATCGGTAGCTCCAAAGCCCCTTCTATGGGTATCATATTGGATACAAAAAAATCCATATCGGTCGGGCCCTAATCCAGATATACAAATATTAACCCACACAATGGATTGATATGGCCCACCTGACTGCACAGAAACTATTGCGTGTTGAACTTTGGCCCTGTTCACATAAATCAGTTTCATCATATGATCTACCACGCCTTTCAGACATTTAGTAGCAGCAGATCAATCCTAACTCCTCTTCACGAGCTCTGCTAAGATAACGCCGCCATTTCTCTTGTCATCTGCGTGATATAATAAATCAAGATTACGCTAATAACCTACACACACTTTCAAGCAGGGCCAGGGGTACATGAGCTAATATGTGTGGACAGGAAGTAGACACAAACTGGAAAGACAAAAGAGCAGAAGAGGCCATACATATATATATATATATACGGGTTTGCCACCTGCCACCTGCTTGTCTCCATAGAGATGTTATCGCTTTGCCTGAAATGTTTCACAGTATGGCATTGAACATATCTTCAGTGATGGGAAGAATACTATGAAAATGTATTTATTTACAATATTGAACGCATTCCGATACATGGTCCAATCAGAGTACTGTATTCTGAATACTAAGAAAACTTTTACACTGAGTTGCATTACATCATAGTGAAAAAACACAGCACAGAATTACAAACAGTTTTATTTTTGTTGCTATGCATTAATTTTGTCTAATGAGACGAAAAATTGCACATGCATGCACCGCAAGAGCTCTATTTTGCTCACTAATATCATGCAGATTAAAGCCAAAATAGAAGCACTGTCATGTATTTAATAATTAATTAATTAAGCAGGTAATCATAATGCTGCATTAGTAATATTAAACAAAACACTTCACTTTACCATCATGTGTACAACTCCCTATAGCTGCAGCTTTCTTTTGGGCAGATTTTGCCTATTGAAATAATACATAACGCCTCCTCAAAACTTATACTTAATACTTGCAGAATTTAAAATTGGAGTTACTATGAGAAAAAGCAATTAGCAGGTCTAAGAAAAGAAGTTATCTTTCATTTTTCACAGCTCTGTTTGTGAGTGTGTACCTATTAAAAATACTAAATTAGGCTAAATGCCAAACACAATATATTATATGAGAAATTCAAACTTTTAGAGAAAAGCATTGAACCCTCCATTATTGAATCATCGGTCTAAACTACCTGTGTGTGATTTTATCTTTAGAGATATGTGACACAACCACAGCAGACCTTCATAGCTATATTATTTTTAAAAATACTTTCCGCTGTCACAGTCAATGTTTCAAGAAAAAAGGCCACCACATTTAGAAGGCGCTCCATCAATTGTGTTTTAAAGGTCAAGATATAGTGGTACAGGGATGGGGCTTTCTCTGTAAACTTGTGTATGGGAGGATTCTGTCCAACCAGGCCTATATTTAGCTTCTTTGTCACTTTGTAAACTACGAATAAGTTATGATATTTTTAAATGGATTTTGTGCAGTTGTTCTTTTGACAACTACTGTATGTATGACTTTTTGTTAAAGGGCCTATATTACGCTATTTTCTGGTCTGTTATAATTTTCATCATCATCAGAAACATACCCGGAGTTGTGTTTTGTTTCATTCACCCTGAATACTGAGTTCTTTTCTCACACAGAAAACTCTGTTCCACCTTGTGATGTCATGTGGTAATACAGGAAGTGCTCCATTGTGTTTTTTTAATACACCATAATACCTTGACTGCAATAATTTGTATGATTTTAGCTCTGAAATTGCCCCTGTCTCTACTGAGCTAAAAGTAAAAGGTAGCACTTAAATTGAAAAGTACCACTTCATGACATAAGGTGGAATAGAGCATTTTGAACTTTGGAGATGTAGACAGACATGTGCAAATGAAATAACAAATTCAAACCCAGGTAAGCTCACAAGAGTGAATTTTGTGTAATATAGGACCTTAAATATATAAATTGTAGAAAACTGCATCAACAGTTATCCTCACTTATTACAGAAACAATATTATAACCAATTTCATCTTAATTAACATTAATAAAGCATTTACTTTGTGTTTTATTTTAACATTTAGAATGGTTTTCACATTTGGGTATTGGGGCAACCCTTTTGTTAGGCTTTTTAATTAAAGATAAAGACTATAAAACTATTTTAACTATGGTTCGTGCTATGGGAACAGTTTTACATTTAAGGGAATTCTTGCCTCTGACATGTTATACAAAATGTGTCATCATGCCTCATAGAATTTTTAGTTAGCCTGATGTTAAAACAATGGCTGAATACTAAACAGTGTTCATTAAAAACTATTTAACTATTTAATGTGATAAATATATTTACAAGTAGTGACCCAGCAGCACTACTTTTTATAGTATATTTTAGTTTACTTTTATATTGTTTTTGCTAATGCATCGCTATGGACTTTTGGCACATCTGACCAATATCGTAACTTTTTGATGTTTCGATGTTGTTCTTGTAACTTTTTTTTCTAATATGGTGTACATATTAAGAATTAAACTGTTTTTTCCTCTACCAGTTTTACTTAAAAGGGCAAAGCGTTAAAATAAGGTTCCTTAGTAAAGAATTTATGAGTCTATAATAAGCACTAGTCATTTGTTTATAAGCACTTGTAAAGCACAGGCTTTACAAAGGCTTAATTATTATAAAGTTTATAGTGTTCCAGTTCCCTAATCTCAAGAATGGACTACTTTTGTAACCATGAATAATTCTACTATGAAAACGTAACTTTTTATTTTGAGCAGAGTTAGGCCTTAACAAACAAGCCAGTTAATAAGTCACACGGTGTACTTTTGTAACAACATATAAGGAATGTAGGCGAGGGATGAATTAAAACCACATCAAGAACATCGGAAATCGCAAAAGTCCAGTAGTAAACAAGAATGGGCATGCCAGTGACCGGTATCAAAAGTTAAAACTCAGTGAGCTTTGATTTTGAGTGAAAACCCATGAAAAAATATTGAAATATGTCTCAGTAGTGCCACCTGAAAGATCGATTTAAATGGGAGCCTTATTCTAAAACGTTACTACCATTACCTCTGTAGAGGAGAAATTGGGCATAATAAATGTTATAAGATGTTTTAATGATTCAAGCACAGTACAGTGTATTGCTGGTTCACATCTATACTTTATGACCAGTAAAAATAAGCATCAATTTACTTGAACAGTTTAAAGTGAAGTTTTAAAATGGTGTTCAACTGTCAACTGTCCAGCATGGATATTATGCATCTCACATATGCCTAATAGCCTGTTTTAAAGCAGTCATCTACTGTACATTGCTATTTTCACTCTCATGTGTTCTTGCATAGCAACAGTAACCGTGCTGTGTCAAAGAATTTTAAGAAGTTCTATGTGCTTGCACAACATACACAAGATACAGTCATCTGTGAGGTGAGCTCAGTCGTGTGTGGTCACTTTATGGTCTCTCTGCGTTTCATTGTGGTTACGCAATGAATCACTTTTGTGATGGATTCTCTTGCCCAAATCAAGGGTCTCTATCAACCAATCAGGGTAAGCTTTTTGTAGGGCACATTTCCAATCAAAACAAGCTGACTGACAAAATGAGGAAAGTAAAGCTAAATATGCCTTTTAAAGTGCCCTTCATCACTCTGATTTGGAAAAGAGCGCTGCAGCTCTGCTGGCACGTGCCCTCATATAAAGTTACTGCAAGTATCACTCTCTTTTTGGTCACTACTGACCACATGACCAGGGCAGTGCAGGCGCGGGCAAAGAGGTCCATCCGTGTGCAGATGAGGTACTTTGAGATGGAGGGGAAAGACGAAGAGGAAGCCAGATCTCTTCTGAATTTGGTAAAACGTTCAATCCTCTATGAAGCCTTTAAGTCCAGTTCTGTGACAGTCCTGTGCACTAATGCAGATTGTTCTGTTTTGCAGACTTTGGATGTTATGAACCAGGTGAAAATGAGAGACACCATGTTTGAGGCGAAGGTGCCTCCTCATGTCTCCTGAAGACATCCCTGAGAACCTTCTGTAGTTCTGTAGGTCACACACACTGTTCCTTTTCATGTCTATTTGAAATGAATTTTCAGCTTATTTGACTTTGTCTCCCCAGAGACCCAAAGATCCTCCTCCTGACTCAGGAGTTTACAGACTCTTTGTCTGACAGAGGACTGTCCCTGCCTGCTCCAGCCCAGGGACGTGGTACTGGCGGTTGTCCCAGAGTTTTTCCACAGCCTATGCTAGCCTCCGGCTGACATGGGCTTGTTCAGTATGCCATCGTCTGAGCTCAGCTTACTAGCCATTGAAAAGACCCATCATGTCCTGGATACTGTCACTGAATCTCTGGGAAACATGTTCCAGAGAGTGCACTTTTCAGACTGGATTTGGGACCAAATGGTTATGAAGATTATGAGGAGGATCCATCAAATGTTTCCCCATGATGAACTGGAGAAGCATATTAAATCCTTCTGTCTCAGCCTACTGGAGGCCATCACTGACCTCACTGTCGAAGAGGTTTGCATTGTCTTCCCTCCTGAATCCAAGGAGCATGAAGACCCCAGCACAGACCTGGAGTCTCCTGCCCCTGCTCTTCCTCCTCCTGAGGACATCATCCACGAAGCCTTGGAGGAACTAACAGAGAAACCCAGTGCAGACATGCACACCCTTGATGTGACTTCAGACGTGGTCAAAAAGGTAGTCTCCTCTGAAGTACTGTGTGATCCACAGCCTGAAGAGCTCACCAAGCCCCCTGCTCTCGAGAACATCCCAGTACTCCCAGGTCTTGAGAAAATCCTGGAACCCAAGGAGATCCCAGGACTTGAGGAGATCCCAGAACGCGAGGAGATCCCAGAACTTGAGGAGATCCTAGAACTTGAGGAGATCCCAGAACTTGAGGAGATCCCTGGAGTCGAGATCCTTTCAGGATTCAAGTAGATCCCCTGTACTCCATGTACTCGAGACCCTTCCAGGACTCAAGACCCTCCCAGGATTCCAGCAGATCCCTAGACTCAAGCACATCCCTGGACTCAAGACCTTTCCAGGACTCGAGCAAATCCTCTAGAGGAGCTCACGCACCAATAGAGCTACCTATACATTAAATAGTTTGTACAAGTTTATGATGCATCATCATGTTGCATACAAATTATGTTACTGTGGTGTTTAACTACTTATTGCACTTTTTATCCTAGACTATAATTGATACATAATTACAGTTCACCATTTCAGTGTACCATTAGCTTCCCATCTAGGGAGCAACTAGATGTCATGAATGTCAATTTAGGATTTAATCAAAACTTGTTGTTAAATGCAGTTTGAATAATTTCTTTAAATATTGTGTGATGCTGATTCACAGCAGCTCATCCAGAAAGCTCAGGTCTTCCAACTTTCTGCAACAGGTGGTTGTCCAAGAACTCAACAAGACAGAACAAGGCTAAATCCTCTTAGCCCCTCCCCTGGGCAAACAAATTATCAAAGGATTTTAAGGTTTTACTAAACAAAATGCATGACTCTCTAATATTTTTAACATTAACAAATTAAGAAACAGTCCTCCATAAGGCCAATACTTTATTAATAAAAACATAACACGTCACCAAATACTACACAAATTCACTGCAGCGGTTTACTCATTTGTGCATGTTTGAGCAATCTTGCAATCTCTCACTGACACTATTCAAAGTCTCCTTTTGGTTATACAAGACCACATATTTTGTAAGACTCTGCCCACAGGCCTACTTAACCAGGAGGGTCTCACCAAACAGCCCCTCCCTGCTCAGCCCTCTCCTCTCAGAACACCAAGTGTCAAAAACAAAACATTAACAAATAAAATATTTGAATACTTTGTAATTATCTCAAATTTGAGGTAAAAGAGCGCTAATACTAATACTAATACTAATGGAAACAGATTTTCCATCCTTTATTCGCCTTTCTTAAAAGTCAAATCTAAAAAGATGAGACTGTCAGATTGTTCCCCATCACAAATAAACTCTCTGTAATTTGTCCATGACAAACATATACTCTTTTATGAGATTTAAAAAAAAAAAAAAAACTTTACAGGGTGCTAAAGAGCCTTTTTGTAGATTTGCATATCATTGTGTCCAGCTCACAAATCTGCATGCACGCTTTATTGGGTTAATTTCAATCAAAAGTTTACACATGCTTAAAAACAATGACTAGTGCTTATTAATGCCTTTATGAATGAACCTTCATTTAAAGCATTACCCTTAAAAGTTGTGATTAATTTCATAACTATTATTGTATAGAATTATGTAAGCGCTGTTTGACATGTGCATTCAGGGGCTTAATTTTGACAGAATTTGATGAATCCGAACATTTGCTTGGTGATGCACAACAGTGAAACAGTGATAATAGTTTGTGGAGACTGATAAATGACAGGATCAGTGTAGTTTAATGAGCCACAAACAAGCGATTTGTTCAGGATTCTAGTGAGTCTGTACTGACGTTCTAAAAACAAAACAGGCCTCCAAACCCAAGCAGTTAGACCCAATACTGTGAACGCCTCAGTAGTTTCAAGATTTGAGCTAAAAATATTAAGAGGTTACAGAATTTAACTAAATGAATTGACTGTAAATATTAGAGATGTATACATATTATGGGTGCAAGATCAATCGAAATTAAATCAATATTGCAATTTGTATGGATGCAAATGGCAAAGACTGTGATTTATGAAGTACCACAATTTCTGTCACAAACAACAAAATATCCTGTCTTATTATGTGTAAAAACTATTAGCCTTGTAGTTCAGAGCTGTACAAACATGTTCTGAAATGTGATTCTTTTATTGTTTTGTCAGTTCATATTTCAGTATTTTCATCAATTCTTCTGGATGCCCTTAAAATGTGAATCCTATTATTAAAACATAAATTGCAAATTTAGTCACAATGCTTGTCAGAAAAATCATTAGATATTAGATATTTTTTCCCAAATTGTTCAGCCCTAGGGGATATAGAATTTAAATGAATAGACTGTAAATAGCAGGGATAGACGTATACACAATAAGGAAACATAGTATGCCCAATTAAGATTATTAATTAAATGTTATAATCCAGATTTTAATCTTGGAAGTAGGAAGAAGTAGTTTTAACTGGAGCATAAGGAAAGATTTTTACATTCCACATTTAAATTAACGGACATCACTATATGACAAGAATACATAATCAGGTTTTGGGGACATAAATGGATGTGTGCATGTTACAATTTGATTAACAAAACAAGCTCATTTGAGGTAACCCAGTGAGGCCCAAGGAGGACATGTGAACTTCTAGCAGAAAGATTCCAACCATGTCAAGATAATGAAACTTGATATTTTAGCGATCTATCCAAAATGTGCTAAAAAAAATAAAAAAATCCAAAATGTTCTAAAACACCTGTTAATGGTTGAAGTTCAAGTAAAACACAGAAAACAAATGGACCTTAAAATTGACCACAGTAGTGCAGAAATATCACTATATCATTTATTTTCAATTGTAATTTGCTCTTTTTATAACTTTTTAAAATAGAAATATATTAACATTAAAGGTGCAATGTATAACTTTTCTGATGGAGGGTCGGTCAAATGCTTTTCGCCATGGAGATGTCATTGCTTTGTCTGGAATGTTTCACAGTATGGCATTAAACTTTTCTATCTGCATGGAGACCAAACCAGACCAAGTTACAGGTCAGGTTTGTGGAGATGCAACCCCACTCACAGTCAGAATGCCTGTTTTTCTAGGTATTTCTAAGCTATAAAACCACCTGTAATTGACTTAATGTAAAGTAAAGCTGTTTAATGTCATACTATGGAACATTCCAGGCAAAGCAATGACATAGCCATAGAAACAGCTGACAGACTTCCAACCAAACATACATAATAATGCATTACATAATGCAACATTCTCTCTCTTTTGTTTATATTTAGAGTATACGTAAATATACACTTTTAACCTGGAGGTAAATCTCTTAACAACTTCACCTCTCAGGTCACCTTCATGTCTTTGGTCAGACTCCAGCTAAATAGTGATCAGAACAATCGTATCCAAACACTTTAAATGACTCCAGTCCATCGCCCCATTGTCAGTTACCCAGAAGACTATGGGAGGTTGCGCCACAAAAGCACCTAATTACATTTAATATGGAGCACAGATGTAAAACAGGAGGTTAACACAATATCACTTAAGCATCTTCATGGTTCAGTGCTGCCAAATGACTGGGCTAATGAAAGTCTGCTACGCTAACGCCTCTGACTGGACATTCTGACTGAGACAAGGCCCTCTTCACAATCCAATTTTCTGAGTGCTTGGCTTTCCCCTTTGTGTCTATTCACTTGTCATGTCTTTACGTCAAGAAGATTATTATTTTTCGCCATTTCCCCAGCACTTTCTAAATCTATCATTTAGAGCAGGTACAATACCCGGATAGGGCAAATCCTTTCTGCATGAGCTCCCCTTCTGTGCTGGGGACTTGAGAACTGTGGAGCAGAAGAAATGAGTTGAGGGCTTTTGAATATGTCATTGGCTTTATAATCTCTGGAGGTAAGAGAGGCCAGAGCAGCGAGAAATACTCCTCTTAAAGAATTAAAGTCTACAGGGAATGGAGCCGGAAAGCCTGTTGTGAAGAGCAATTTCATAAAATAAATAATCAGGGGCCGTGAAAAAAAGAAAATGAATACATAACTTGGGCACAGTAAAATGATTATAGACAGGGGAGGAGAATAACAGATTATCTACTGGGTCAACTGGATTTTGTAAAATACATATATATATATATTTTTTTTTAAAGATTTTCTGTCCTGAAGGCTTTATTGGACAGGACAGTTCTAGCATGAGATGGGGAGAGGGCAGAGAAATTCAGCAAAAGGTCATGACCAGGAGGTGAACCTACAACACACAACCACCAGTAAACTAGATTTTATTTTTTCATTCTCTTTCTCAATACGTTTCAGTAGTCATCCAACCACTATTACTTGTTTTAAAAATTCTCATTACCAATTACAAAGTATTATAGTAATATTGTTTCAGTGATGTACTCCATTCCATATAAATGTTGCACTTGTCAAATACCTTTTTTGTGGTTGGTAAACAAAGCAGTGACAAACCTGTGAAGATACACATGTTTCAAATGATCTTGTATTGTTTCCATTCCACTTTAAGCTTCACAGAAACCCGAGTATCATTGTATACTGTCTACATGTTACTCCTCCATTTTGTATACATCAGTAAGACTCATGGCAGTTCTTGCTTGTACAGGTAATAGGGAAGCAGGGCCCAGTATGACAGACAAATGGCCAATTTTGTCAGCAACCTCGGACGGCCCCTAATACTGCCTATAGACTTGCTTTTGGTTTTGATTTTGAGACGCATCGCACGACGCACGACTTCTCATTTTAGCCAGAGAATTTCTGGTATAAACAAAGTCTACATGAAGGAAGATGAGCAGTATGGGACATGAAATTGGTCCAAAAAGAACCATGGCATCGGTGGCTTTGTGAGTGGGGATAAACTGGTCATGAAAAACATGTCTATAAAGTTGCTTGGCCGAAATCTGACAATTATGGCAACACATGGATTTTGAATTGTGTCAAAGGAGAAAACCATGTATTCAAACACCCACCAGTGTCCATAACAATAGTGATAAGGCAAGTTCAAATAAGGGACTGGTCTTGAAACAGCAGCCGCCAAAAAGAAAAAAAGAAAATCAAGGTACACAAAAATGAATCCCAATAGAGTTTTAAAGGTAGTATCACACAGAGGTTGACTCAATGTGAAGACACTGCTGAGTTTTTGAAAACATGTCATTTTTGAGACTACAAATAATGTTTATTCTGAGCTTCTACTGAACACATACAAAGCAGATTCAATAGTCAGAATTTATGGTACAATTCTAGCACGGTTCTGTGGCTCAATGGTAGAAATTAACCACAAATGTAGCTAAGCGTTTGTGTGTCGTCACTTTAAGTTACTAACTGCTGCTCCCCATTCTCTCAATGTTTTTATATCAGACTAGGAAGTAGCGCTGTTAGCATGCTAGTTGTTCTCACCTTTACAGTGACGGCAAACCTCTGCTCTGGCCTCTGAAAGTTGTGAAAAGCGCTTATCAACTCATTGCAAATAATACTTAGAACGGGTTAGGAAAGTGAGGATGTTTAAAATGAACTAGTTCTGCTTTTCACATTTTTAAGACCTAAGTCAGACACAGCATCTTTAAATAAAGCAGTAACTTTCTTTAAAAATAGTGGATTAGATCTAAGTGTATTCAAAAACACTGTCACAATCACTAACAGCCAAATCAGTCAAGAAGGTGCTAATCACAAGCACAAGTGATTATGGCTACATTAGGATGCACATCTGGTATTACAGTGTTGCCATAAATGCAAAAATAAATCTCTGCCCTCATCTTTTGTTGTTCTGAAATCCTCCAGTATTAGTGTTTGTTGAAATGCAAGTTGGTTCCCTCCTCCAGTGGAGCACATGTATTTGTTCTGATAACGTGGGAATCGCTGACCTTTAGAGCAGGAGCTGTATCTTTGTGGTGATTCAGATTTGAGCACAAAGCAGCAGATTCAGACAGAAATAAGGTCCCTGTAGATGCCTTGTTTCAATACTCCACATCAGCCGCTGGCCTGTTTAAGCCTCTGGGGTTAATCTGCTATTTAGGAGCAAACAGCAACAAGCTAAGTGGATTTTCACTCCAGATACTGGACAAACTGTAAAGTGACAAAGCTAAGCTGTGAGCCAGGGCTTTTGTTCACACATGAAGCTACTGCTGCATGCAAATAGTTGGACAAATTGCACATCTTTTAAAGAAGACAATTTAGGGAAACCTTCTTCATTAAATTGACTAATGAAAATGAACTAATCCAGCCACATGGGTTACAAATCAGTGTATCTCTGTGCCAGTTTCAAGTCTATACAAATACACAAAACTGCTTTATGAGGTCAAGCTTGCATAAAATGTATTACAAATTAATATGTAAATCACTGCACTCCAGGAGGCTGCCATTTTGCTATGAGCTGAAAAAAATAAACAAGATGAAAAATTAGCAAAAATGGTAAACATTTCTTGAAAAACTATCACCCATTGCCGCTACCTTTACCTTGTTAGAAACTTAATTATGAAATGATGTATATGTGTATGATTATTCAACACACAGTTTGGGGATTTAGTTTAGATTCTTTCTAAGATCACACAAACTGCAACACATCAACATCACTTTATTTATTAAGGGAAAAACTGTAACAGATTATACTTATATACTTATACTCTGTCCTTCACGTTGGAAGACATATTGTGCTTGAGCCTGCTATATAATTATAATCTATCTTTATCGTTATAATTTGCACATGTTAAATTGCAATATTCATCTACAATGACTTAATAAAAGAAGCAAGTCCACTGAATTCCGCCTTAGAAAACTGCAGTGCCCAATGGGAGCAGACATTGCCGTAAATGTTATCACAACAAAGAGTCGGAGAACTTCTATGGATAGCTGGCAAGTAGCGGACATTTTTTATTTGTACCAAATCACTATGCAATGCTGCCGAATCCTATGTGTACTGCTGATTAAGAAAATAAAATTGGAGAACAAATTAAGTACAGAGCAATGGCCATATGCCAAGTGGTAGTGAAAATGGGGATTAATCAGCAATATGGAGCTATAAAATGGTTAAAAGCTCTGAAAAGTTGATTTTGCATAAAAAGTCTGCTTTAATATTCACACAAACAGTACTGGTCAATGGTCATTCATAACTCCTCTGCACACCACATTCCAACTTAGCCTTTCTTTTTACACAATACTGCAATTCACCTCTAGCCACCCGCAGAACAACTCCAGATCATAAATATAGAAAAGAAATAAAAGAGCCTAAATGCTTTGGAAATTAGATATAGATTTTTTGGTTGGTCTCATACCACCTGTGCTACAACCAATGATTTTAAATTGTGTGTAAATAAAAACAACTTTTCCTAAATATTCTGTGGCCCTGTCAGTCACACGGGGAGGGAATGAAAGATTGATGTGCCTACAGCGTGACTATAAACCTTTAGTTGTTGCTTAGCGGTTAGATTGTACATGTGTGCAGAATTCTAATGCTACTCTAAGGACCTGACGGCTTTGAAGTACATGGAGGAAAAGGGAGAAGGCTTTATTAGGCCTGAAACACATCATATATGTTTTTAAAGACTGGGGAGATTGAGGACTGGGGTTCCAGGCTGCAATCTGAATTAGTTGAATCTGACTTTACACATGTTACGTAAGCAGACATGAACTAGTTGCTTGGTTGCCCTTCTGAATTGTTAGGTATTTGATAACACAACATACCATTTAAACATTATATATCCAAAATTACAATAATAATGTAGCTGTAATTGGTCCCTCTGTGTATGGTAGAAAATGGAAAAACGTCTATCCCATGTGAGGCCCCAGAGACATCAGCCAATAGGAGAAATGTTCTTCATATTTAACAATAACAAAGTTTGTGTGCCCACTTTTACCTCCAACCCTCTGTATGAGAACTGAAAGTCCCATAAATCATATCGCTCCTGGACTTATGGAGTAATATGCAGGAAAATCAATTTACAAATAATAACTAATAAAAATGCAGTTCCCTTGTACCTGTGGCTATACTTTCCTATAACATCAGTTATAGGAAAAACACACTATATGCTCTATACACACCTCAGGATGTGAATATTAAATAAACTCCACTTAAATAAATATGTGAATGCAATGTGAATTTCTCTGCTAGGAAAATAGTAGGCCTATACTGCATGTGAGCATCAATGTACTTTTAGTGTTGAGAGATTTAGTTTTAGTATTTGCTGCATTTGTTGTTTTATACTGCCACTTTTCTTTTATAATAAAGGCTGAAGTAGTTAGTTGTTAGAATTGTATGTTGTATTATTTGGTGATAAGCAGTGGTTCCCAAACTGTGATGCAGATCCCCCAGGGGAATGCAAAATAACCTTAGGTGTATGCATAGGTATAGCAGAAAGATTACTTTATAAGAATTTTAATTTTGATATGCCAGGTTAGCCTACACGTGTTAAATGTAATATAATTCAGTATGGTAAGTATGTACACATTATTAGGTATGACATGTGCAGCATGCACAGGGTTTCAAGTGCATTTAAGTAAGGTGTACGCAAATTATCATCAAAAAACATACAGGGTTAGGTTAAGTTTGGGAACCACAGTGCAGAGTGGCCAAACTTCAGCAACCCAAGCTGCGCAAGAGAACGGTGCAGCTGTCTTTTCCAATGTATTTATGAAAAGTAGCCCTCCTCCTGTGACACAGACCTGCCCCCTCCCTTCTTTCTCACACAAATAGAAGCTCTACAGAGCGCTGATGCTTTTGGATGTGAAAATGTGTCACTGAAATGCAGATTTTCAATAGGATTATTCAAAAATCAACATGTTTTACTTGGAAAATAGCTCTGGCCAAACCCACAAACAATGTTTTTCACCTGCAGCAGCTCTTAAAAAGAGAACCACATACCTGGCAACACTGCCACAGTGATATATTAATATTATTAGTTGTTGGTTTTCTTCTTTTGACAACTTTTGAGAGGTGCCCTAACCCAGTCACTTATCAAATATTTAAACTTGATAACTAAAATCTTGTCTATTTTTTAAACCAACTTTGAGGTCGGTGTATATTGAGGTGCTGATGAGAAGATAAACAGTGTTATTCAGCTAACCTTACTTACTTGATCATTTTACACACCACGTTTGTCTATTACTGATGATTTACGGACACACCTTCTTTAGAGCTAAAATGGTTCAAACTAAACTCAATTGTAATTCCTTCTTTTGGATCTGGGAGGCTGAAGCTTGCACATAGAAGAACTATAACTCTGGCTGTATTCTCATTAGCACAAAAAAAGCATGTAGTGAAAGGCTGACCTTCACACCATGTTTTGAGGGAACCTGCCGAGTTTTCAAGTCCAAGTCTTTATGCCAGATAAGCACTAGTGCGTTTTAATCCTCCCTCTGCTGAGTGGGGCATCTGGTTAAAGAAGGGTCTTTTCACCTCTGCCTTTGTGTGGAGGATTTCTGTTATGGCTCTGCTTCCGTCCGCAGATCCTCCACAAACTCAGATCTCTCTCTCCACATTGTGTCAAACTTAAGCCCCCAACGTAAATAGCCATCTCTGGACCAGGCCATCAAAATTGTCAGTGTTTCTAATCTTATTATTATTTATTTTTTTACCCCACAATATTCAAAAATTACAACCTTTTACAAAGGGCATCATTTAGTTCTGTTTTCCTTATGGGTGTATAGCATTTATTATACTAGAAGCCCTTCCTAGCAAAGCCTTTTTTCAGAGTTTGCTGTAATTTCTCAGATTATTGCTGTAGTTGCTGTATACATATAATGTTGTTCTTGCTATATCAATGGCATGTTATTTCAATTAGCATGATTACAATAAATTTAAATTATTTAAATAATACGTTTACATGTAAAATGAACAAATATTGTAACTGATTTTCATTTTGCCATGATACATCATCTGAACAAAGACCCAACTATTGATTTGGCAGACGTTTTAAATCAGATGCCCTTTCGTTAGAAAGGAAGCCTTTGTATTAAGGCTTGGAATTAAATCTATATCTGAACAAATTAATTCATGCGCTTTCACTTTTTTAATGACACTTGTACCAATAGGTTTTAAATAAGGCAATGGCCAATTACTCGAGGGGAAAAAGACATCCAAGCAACTGTGTAAACTGTGTAATAATCAACTACATGTAGCCTATTAAAATTAATAATTGAGTAAGAGTGTAATGAACACCTGTTTTTGTTTTTTGTTTTTTTTTTTACTGAAGTACACCTGGTAGCCCTTGTGTTTACAAAAGTCTGTGTTGGTCAGTTATGGTTCAAACTCAAAACCAATTAACTTTTTTCCTCCTCACTGAGCTGAACATTATCTGTTTTCCGGCACGCGGTGACTCCTATCCAATGTTTCCACGGCAACAGGCACCAAAGTACGAGGCTGCCATTTCTGCTCTAGCATTTCAGCCAGGTTAATTACTTATTAAAGATTTAAAAAGTGCACAGAGACATGGTCCAGGCCTGTCAGGAGAAGTGGGTGGATTCCTCTAATGAAGCTCGTTATTCTTAGCCCGCACTTCACACTATGGTATAAGTACAAGAGAAGTATAAATATGCATGGGCTGTTGGAGCTTGAAGTCTGATAGATGGGAGTGAGAATCAAAGGCCTATCCCCACCCCATCTCGGAGATCACAGGAGGTGTCAGTGCATGACACTTTGGGTGCTGCTGACTTGGGTGATGCTCCTTCAGGCTATAGATTCTTCACTAAATCTAGAGTCAGCTGAAAGAGTCATTGGCCTGACCTTGAAATGAACATTGTAAAAACTAAACTTTATTGTTCTAATTGGACTCTGACCCTGACCCATGAAGAAGAATTCTCTGTACCCCTTTTTTAATACTGTACCACACTGTTAATAGTAATGCCTATGGGGCTCGGGTCTGATTCGATCACTGCTCTGTCAGACGCGGACCGGGCTCAGACAAAAAAAAAAATCAGCCCGATGTCCACTCTAGACCCTACCACAAAGGTTGCATAGTGCACCTTTAGTGTTTACAGTGTTTCAGGCTTAGTACCTAATACTCTAAATCCTAAATCTGATTCCTTAATTAAGTAGTTACTAAGCCTCAATTAATAACCAATTTAATCAATATGAATTAAGAATTTGCTAATGCATTATTAAGGATAATTGTGCTATAGTTATTTTAAAGTGGTACCAGTTTTAGTGGTAACTGTATTTTAACTTCTATCTGTGTTGTGTAGTGATTTTATGTGCTCTTGTGTGAGACAAATTCCCCTCGAGGCAAAAAAAGGTTTCATTCATCACAGCACTAAGAAAAATAAATGATAAACAAAAGTGAAACCACATATCGACTTATACTAGCCCACTGTTAAGGTCAAAGTACAATTTATTTACACATAAGTAAAAATGTCACAATATAAAATCATAATTTAACAATTATTCATAATCATTGGTACCATGACCTAACACAGAAATCCTTTATGTTTATTCACATTGTCTAATGGTCCTCTATAGTCTAGTCAAGTATGTGCAATTACATGAAATCAAACTTTAAAGTAAAGTTACTGTGACATTAACAGAGAAAATAAGGTTGTTCTGGATCATAGATTGTGTACTTAATTTTAAAATGATTATGTTTATTATTTTTTGTACTTGCAATAAAAAAAAAGTTGCAAGAAAATTTTATTTTTATTCTGTCAAGTGGAGAAAAGTTTTAGAATGGACACTGCCTTATATCTGTCTGAACTACTACTACTACTACTACTACTACTACTACTACTACTACTACTACTACTACTACTACTACTACTACCTAAACAATTACGGGCAGTCCTTCAATGTTGACCGGGGCCAGAGGGGGCAACCTCATAGTGTAAGCATCATGTCAGGAAACCTTGATAGAGGATTAGCTTACTGTTTAATTTACATTCATACACTTCCAAAGCTTCAAAAGCACATTACATATTCAGTTTACAATATAAATGTGCATATAGGGACTACAAATGATTTACTACTTAGTGTTTTATCTGCCACACCAGACCCTGTCTCATAAGGGGTTAATTTATTCATTATCTTTTTTAATTTACCATATTGAGAAAATGAGAATAATTTAAAAGAAGGCGGAGTCCAATTATTTACTTCCATGATAATAAGTCTTGTGTAAGCTACTGCCGTGGCCTTGTCAACAACAACAAGTAAGTCAAGGTAAAGCAAGTGAACAAAACTAAAGAAAAAAGACTGTAACAAACTCAACACAGATCTGACCTGTAACTTGGCCTGGTGGCATCACCTGCCTGTCTCTATTATTATTTCTTTGTCTAGAAAGTTCAGTGCCATTTCACTCCATGAAGACAAGCAGGTGATGGCAACAGGCCAAGTTACAGGTCAGGTCTGTGGCAAGCCGACTTCACTCACAGTAACAATGCATGTTTTTCACCCTACATCTGAAAAGTTACATAGAGCACTGTTAATTATCCTATTCTATTCATTCCTTTTTTTTAGTCGACAAAAATATGCGTATTTTTACTTACATATACAAACACAACAAAATACATTCACTGAAAATGTGGAAATTAAAATGATTTTAAAAATGTATTTCTTTTCCTTGTCAGATGCTGAGAGAGTGGTAAGTAGATGCAAAGGTGTGATGTTGTGGGAGTCCATCACATAAAACAGCATGCAGACGGAGTAGGCTTTGACCGTGGGCAGCATTTTAAACAGCACATCAGGGCTATGACCTTTCTGCCACTTCCTCTTACACTAAATGTTTGGGGCGACACAGGGGCACAGGCTCTGGTCTCCATGACGGCTACAACTCACACTCGAGAGGACTTTTAAATGGGTATCCAAATTCAATCCGTACAATGGGAATAATTAGATCATTACTTACAAGAAGGGGTAGAGTAAAAATAACTAATAAGCAGTTAGGGAGGCACAGAATTAAAGTACAATTTATTTCAACTCTGCTTTAGTTCAATATTCAATCGATTAAACAGATTAAAGAGTTACTTAACTGAGTACCCAACTGCTAGCACATAACATGACATATTACCTTTTATTGTTTTGAAAATGCTATATTAGCTGAAAACAATGTATTACCGTTTTGTTTTTGATGCTCTGAGTCTCCCCTCTCTTTGTTCTCCGCGCTATGTCACTACCCCTTCAGAGCACAATCACAACACAATCAGCATGATCCTGCTAATGAAACTACTGCACATCGCATCAGGTTTGTCAAGTTGTTGTTTACAGTTTTGTCTCATTCTTGTGTATATTTATAAATAATTGTGGTGTGGTGTGAATCTACAGCTAACCATAATGAGGGTTCGAATAGGCTCTGGGTGAGATTGCGTGTAAGAAGTTACTAAAACATGCACGGATTATATCAGCCATGTTTTTGATGAAGAAACAAAGTTATAACATGGTAGAAAGCTAAAAAAGACAACCTAGTCAATGGTACCCTGCTGCATCTGTAAGCCTACGTGTTATTGGCTCTGTCCTCAACAATCAGAAAGATTTTTATCGCCAAATACACAAACTGCCTAAGTCATCTTCTTAACTGGCAGTTTCTTTTTCCATTTTCCATGATAAAGTGATTATGAGATAGGAACAAAAACAGTGGGCAACATGTAGCTGGTGTGACTAAATATTTATGAGATAAAAAGGATCTTAAGCCCCACAACATATAAAATGACCAGATGATCTTAATGTTTTGGTCTTTCACAGCTAAAACCAATGTCTACTCATTTGTGTGACTGTTGGAGTATTTACTTGGCACAGGGCTGAGGTACAGACTGAAGACAGAGACAGAGTATCTGACAGTGACACTTCCTGGTCATGAATCACACACATTATTACTACAGAGGAGTATGGACTGTCCTACATGATTTAAGACGTGTGCAGGACACTATTGTATGTATATGGGATGTACTCATTAGGGAGCTTCATATAAATCAAGTCAATAGTTATAAGTAGATCGATTTATAACAACTGTAGAATGCATTTCATATTTTTGTGGTTATCCATGTTGTTAGCTGTCAGCAAGATTTATACGTTTAGGGGTAAAGGCTCAGTACTTTGAATTCCCTAAATGTCTATCTGTCTGTCTAATCTATTTTTACGTAGCACATAACTCAATAACATGGGCATTACACTAGACTGATCCTCACTTTAACTAGTTACTACTTGCGTAGTCTTATCCTAAACTTACACCTAAAATGAAAAATGTATTATTAATATTCTGAAATTATTATCAGAATATTTTACTGGTTTCACTTTCTTGTTTCTAATAGAGATTTTAATATGCTAAATATAGAACTTAGCATTCATTCAAAAGTATTCAGACATTACAATATAGATATAGTAACCTTCCAGCTTATTAGGTTGTTCCAAGGCTCTTTTGTTTAACTTTTTATATTGTTTTTTTTTGTTTGTTTGTTTTTTATATTTGTTTTTTTATGTATCCCTATTATTACACAACGATTGACAGAACAGAACATTTTGTTGTTAATTGTTAAGGCAATTGTCCTAATTTTCATCACCCATGGATGTTATGATAAAATAAAATCACAGCATTTCTGACTTCTGACTGACAGACAGAAATATATATTTCTAATCAAGTTGTTTGTGTTCATCTCCTGCAGAGGTATCCATTAGAATCACATCTAAATTAATGTCCAAATAATATCAGGTTATGACTCCTTTTTCATTCATAGCACATGGGAATGCAATTTAAGCTCAAGATCTTTAATACCGGAGCCAGGATGAATGGGCAGCCTTTGGGTTGAGCTCGGAGCACATCATTTACAACCAGTGTAATGAGAAATCGTGACGAACAGCAATTAACATTTAAAAGCAGAGCCCACCTCATTGGTGATGGCACTGGGGCGAGCTGCTGTGTGACTTGGTGCAGTGCAAATATTTAACAAAGTCTTCACTGGAATGAATGAATGCTAAAGAGACAATGCCACATGGGCCGCATTATATTTCCTGTGGTCATTCTAAATCAGAGAAGCAAAAATTATGCCAAACGTTACCTAAAGACTTAAAAATCATTCCGTTTGTGCTGGAAATGTTTTTAAAGGCCCATATTATGCTATTTTCTGGTCCATCTTATAATACTGTTTCCTCATCACAGTCATACCCATGTATGTAACTTTGCTGGTAGGGGGGTCCGCCACCTGCTTGTCTCCATGGATGTGTTTTTGGAAATACAAATTAAGATGAAGATTCCATAATATAACATTAAACTGTCATGTAACTCACTTAATGTCATACTGAGGAAAATCCCAGGCAAATTAATAACATCCCCGTGGAAACAACCGTCAACCAGAAAAGTTACATAGTGCACCTTTAAATATACGCTGTGGCCATTAGAATTACGCATGAGTAATTTCTGTACAGCCAAAAAATCAATGTATTCAAATGTATTTACCTTTATAAATCCTTATTAAGTAAAAGATGAAGTGTGTAAAGAATGAATGAAGGGACATTTGTGTTTGAAGTGTAAATTTTTGCCTCAAGATGGATAATGAGTGTTTTGGGTTATTAGGAATGTTTTGAGTACACATCCACAAAGCAGGGCATTTTGCTAAATCAGAGGGTGACAAATTATAAAATAAATAAAATATATAAACTGACATAATCTCTCTGATCTTCCGCAGTGCAGTAAGCAGCCAATATTTGTCTCTGCAAATGCAACTATGGCACTTTTGGGGGAGTGTAAGACTTGCAAATCAAAGAAAGAATTACTATCATAATGTTGGACAACTCATTTTCATAGCGAGATAGGGGACAGGAGATCATCTTGTCTACACTATTTCCTAGAATGAATGATTTAGTAAAGATATCAAATTTCAATTTTTCTGACAAGGATTGGAATTAGATTTGTGATTCATGTTCTAATGGTCAAAGTTCAAATTTTAAACGCGTCCAGAGGAATTTATAAAAAGTCTGAAATGTGAACTGACAAGCTCATACAAGAATCACATTTCAGAACATGTCTTATGTCTTACTAAATGTACACTTAAAGGACAAACATACTTTCTATGAATAACTGACAACTTACAGCCATCAAGACTGACAAGCATTTCCGGAGTAGGCCATAGTTCTTAAATGTCAGCAATGTGGATTAGTTAAGCAAAATGCAAAGTTGTTGGAGCAGAGTGAGTGCATCCTGGCTGGGGCGTCCTTGCCTGGCCATTGTGAAGGACGTGCCCGTCTTCTTGACTGCCCAATCAATCAGCCTCCTGCCGGGAGAAGGAGCTCCGTGTCCCTGTCACAACAAGTGATTGCCTGGGCTGCACTACTAACTGAATGTCAAGCTCTCGGCAGCTCATAATCGCCCTTACCTGACAAAAAGTGTCCCATAAGAAGCTAGCATCAGCTGAATGAGGACGATATTATCCACGGATCCTTGGGAGAGTTTTATGATCTCCAAAGGCTGTCTGTCACTCCTCATGATAAAACCCAACTCAAAGTGATAACATGTGATATTAATTTGTACATAAAAGTGAAGTTTATGAAACTTTCACTGGTTCTTACTTCACTGCAGACTCCATAGACAAAATACTGTCTCAAGGCCAACTTTGTCTAAAGCTTTTTATCTGTCATGTATTTCTTGTATTCCTTACATGTATTTAATTATTTTATATTACATTTTATTGCTAAAATAATAAATGCATTTTACTGTGAACACGACTTGCCTCTCAACAAATCTTAGACTTAGACTTAGACAAACTTTATTGATCCACAAGGGAAATTATTTGGATACAGTAGCTCAGACAATCTGACTAGTAACTTGGGAGTCACTGACTTGTGTGCAGTAGTATGGAATTATTTTTATTTTTGCATGAACATTACAGGTAAAATGATTATGTTTCTATGGAGAAATAGCTGACCCTCCTCCAGAAAAGCTACACAGTCCAACTTTAAATAAACTGTGATAAGGATCATATATAGACTTAGACTTAGACAAACTTTATTGATCCACAAGGGAAATTATTTGGATACAGTAGCTCACTCATCACAATATAATATAATAACAGAGAGTAACAAAAATAGACGGTATGGCAAAAAGATAGCAAGAGACAAGTGTCAAATGAGACATCATTATAACAATAAATGTATATGTACAAGTCAAAATAAAACAGAAAAATAAGTAATAAAATATAAAATAAAATATAAAATTACAGCTGTAAACAAGAGACAAGAACGGCGGTGCAAATACTATGCTGATTGACAGGGCATAAGGTTATCCGTTACTTGAGATTAAGTTGTTGTACAGTTGTAGGGAGTATTATCTGTTACATAAGTAAATGTATGTATGGAGTATGGTATGAATGTACATTAACATTAACATACACAATATACATTAACAAATAACATTTGTAATTAAGTGAATGCCACAGCGTCTTACATTTCCTTAAGCAATGTTAAATCCATGTTTAGCACATTTTAGGTGTAGAATTGTTCAAGGGATTGTACTTGTTTTTCCATTGTTTTGACCAAAATTTGTCTTGCTCCAGAACAGAAATATAGTGCATAAGCACATCTTGAGGTTCGCTGTGTGCTCTCTGCATCTAATTTTAAAGCACTTTTTTGTCAGAGAATGAGGAAGTGTGCGGTTAGCATGCTAGTTGTTGTTAGCTTTCCTATAATTGCAAAATTCTAGTCTAGCCTCAGCAAGTTGTGAAAAGTACTTATACTTTTCACAAACTACTTATACTTTTCATAACTTGGGATGCAGCACTTCAAGGAATAACTTTGGACCACTGCAAAACATTTAAAATGAACTAGTTCAGTTTTTTCATGTACTGAAGACAGTAAAAATCAGGTACAGTGCCTTTAAAGAATTCTGATGACTGTGAATAACCCTTTGGAACAGAGAGCTGGAGTAGTCTGGCTACAATAGCAGTAACACAAGACACAGCTAAACAAAGGAGCAGTTTCACAGAGAGGGTGGCTGCTTTTAGTGCTATTTTTGTGCTTTTTGAATCCAGGTGAGTGATGTTAGCTGCAGCTTGTCTGCTCTCCTCGGCCTCAGGCACCATTCTTTCCCTACACTTTTTTAACGCAAATATGGCACTGCACTGTCAGGGGCACTAGCTGCCCATCAACAGGCAACAAATATACCTAAAAATGAAGTGAAATACACAATTTATATATCAAAATTCAACATATATCAACATTTTGGACTATTTATCAAATAGTGGAATGAAATAAAATACATGTGGCAAGAGATGGCTGGCATAAATTGTGAGTGAAAGGAATTATTTAAATAAACACCTCAAGAGTAATAGACATTTAATTGGAATAACTTTTAAAATAGTCTGAATGTGCATTTGCATTGCACTGTTTAATGTGTCTATTGTTTTGTTTTGATTTTTTCATTTTTGTCCCATAATCAGCTTTATATACCATCTTTTCATTAGATTCTGCAGTGTACCCGACACACTGTAGTAAACACGTGAATGCTATTTTCTAACAACACAGTAATCTGAAGGTTGTTGCTGAAATCCAATTATTGCCATTTCCCCATTTCCTCTCTCATGACACTGTGGAACTGCTGGCCCACATTTAGGACGAGGGGAGCTAAGAGAGCACCCTTAAGGTCTTTGTAAACACACACACACATTTTGTTTCATTCCATTTCTTCGGCTTTACACTTGTGTTGCACAGGCTTTGTGGAGAATTATGGCCACATATAAGCGTGCGATGCTTGCAGTGGTAATAATAAAAAAAACTGCAAAGTAGAAATGAGTTTTGTGGGGAGTAATGCGTTGCTGTTTTTGCTCAGTAGTGCATGTTATATACAGAATCCAGATAACCTTTAGCGCATACAGACGGGAAATCCTCTTTCACCACGCTCGGGCTGGTGCAAGACTTGTGTCCCCAGATAACAGCTAAAAAGAAAAAACCCACGCTGACATTCATTCAAATTTTTGTTATACATTTTATAATAGGGACATCACAATATCAAACTTTTGTGTAACAATTATTGTGAAAAGTCAAATCAAGATTTACTGATTATTCACAATTATCGACCCATCACCCAACAGTGAAATCCTAAATTTTCCTTAGTTACTGTATGTAACCAGCTTTATAAAATCACACTTCCTGAATGATAAAGGTGCAGGGATTAGTGTTCTACTGAACTGGCCTAACTGATCATAGGCAGAACTTTTTACTACACATTTAAGTCATTCTACCATTATTACCTCTATAGCATCACATTGCATTGTGATACAGACCTGCACCTGTTCCAACCCTTACTAAAATGTACGAGAGCTTTATCAAAGCTATGAAAAATGCACCAATAAAAATGACTCGCTGTATCAACACAGATCTGTGGTCCTCCACTTTAAGTATGTTTCAATATGTGAAAAAAATTTAGACAACACTGATTTAGGATTACTTTTCAGGAGTATAGATTGAATTTAAATCATTTTATTTTGCTTCTGAAATTCTCACTATTATTAGTATTTATTGTATTGTAGATTATAGTTTAATCTGCATAATCACAATTACAGATAAATCAAATAATATCCACATCTTTATACAACATCATCTGCAACATTATAACAGACTGTCGATACTAAGTGTAATCAAAGGTCTTTTTTCTGATATCACCCTATAAGAAGCAATTATGAGAAGCTTCTTTCAGCTAATCGTACTCACTGTCTACCCTTCACACAACAAATGTAAACAATCTTAAAACATGCAGAGTTGGTAAATGATGAGAATGATGTAATCGTGATCAAGATCCTGTCTTAAGACCAGAAGATGGATCGCTGTGGTTACTGCCGGCCACAGCTACAACTCCAAATTCCCCACGAGGCCAATAAAGTCTATAAACAAACATCTTGTTGATTTTATCAGATCACTTTTGACCCACAGGAGTTGCAGCTTTGAACATACTCTGATCAAGTGCAGTAACATACTAGTACATCATAATTTGAAAAAAATTAAATTGTACCGACAACATGGTTCTGGTAGAGTACTATAGAAAGTTACTAGAGAGTGTGACTACAAATAAATAATGAAAATGTTGTTCTATATAATGTTCAATAAGGTATAGAGAAAAGTTGTAATGTAAATGTAATACAGAAAACCAGGTATGGTACCCAGCCTAATTATTCAGTCATCCTTACACTTGTCCATTTTGTTGTAGATTTGTAATACACCATCTTCAAGGATAAAACTTGCCTATAGTATGAGCTTTGACTGTGAATAAAACATCTCTCTATTCGCAGTGACAAATAACTGTTGAGATGCTTCTACTTTTGTACTCAAGTTCGCTTTTGGCGATTATTTTGCAAAAAAGTGCCATTGAATAAAACAGCCCAACCAGATGAGAGGTGTCTGGACTATAAAATAGTCTCTGAAAACCAAGCGATATTGATTTCTTGTCGGAGCCACCCAAATATAGTGACAGGTTACGCAGCTGTCTTTATCTGGACCTTCCATCGCTGTGTGACTGATAGGAGCAGACCAGGCTAACAAGAGTGTCAGCTACACTGGGCAGGTGGACAGCTCCGACCAGCAGCACAATGTCTCCTGAACCAAGGCCCCGGAGCCAAAGCTTACAGTATGTGACAAATGGACTGATGCTATCTCGCTCAACAATGCACAGGGCCACAACAAAGAAAAGCAATTCACTGGAACATTTCGGTATTTATAAATGTCACCTTAAGTAAAAGCGTAAGGTCTCATGCTGCACAGGGTTCAGTAATTAAAGGTCAGTGTTTGAGATAAAGCAGTTGTTTTTCACACAGTGCTGTTGTATTTTTAACAAAGAAGGCAGAAATAAATAAAACGAGGATGACTGAATTGAAAGGTCTGCATTTTCCAAGTAAATAGAAAAATATGTAATTGGTGAGAGATTTTAAAAAAGCACCGTTGTAGCAAAAACATAAAAAAAAACATTGTATTTGAACTTGACATTTTGTTTTTGCATTGTGCCATTTCAGTGCCAGTGAAAGTCGGAAATTTATATTTACTTACAAAGTGAAATTTGCATTATCGTAAAGGGCTATTTTTGACCTTTTTTATAATGTTGGTTCCTCATCCAAAACATAACTGGAGTTTTGTTTTGTTTCATTCACACATTTAACTCACAAACCATGCATATTAAGGCTGAATTCCCCTCTTAAACTGAAACCACTCTGTTCCACTTTGTGATGTCATGTGGTAATACAGGAAGTGCTCCACTGTGTTTTTAAACTCCATACACCATCACTACAATCATTTAATGATTTCAGCTCTTGAATTGCCTATCTCTACTGAACTTAAGATAAAAAGTAGCTGTTAGTTGTAGACTAATAATAAAGGGTTACTCAAACAACCCCTGGTATGTTTTTGAGCAGGTAACAACATTCTAACATGACTTAAAGCTCACAAGAATCTATTTTGTGTAATGTAGGATCTTTAATTAAGTAGAGGAATCACAAACTTAAAGGGTTAAATATATGCCCATTTTGCAATTACAAAAGAATGAACTTACTAAAATTGAAAAAAATGCCCAAACCCGCACATAGATCAGCTTCTTCTAGTTCAGGGGTAAACACTGTATTTAGGACAATCAATTATAACTCACAATGGCAAAGAAGAATGACATCTGTTGTCACAAATTCAAATGAAAAACAAAATCAGGATCCACTGTTCCAGAGTTGCATCCTTTTTTCTTTATCGTGGTTACTTCAATCTGTAAAATTATTATGCACAACCAACACTCTATGAAAAAAGTTCCTAATTACTGAATGCATATAAGCAAAGCTGAATATATTCAAATGAAAGTAGTCCCTTTACTGAGTTTGTCTTCACAGAAATAAGAGAAACAAATGCTTTCTGGTAAAAAGCATGGTGTTTTGAGACAATTATACATGACATATGACATGCACTGCACTACACTGAAAATGTCCCACAGTGCTCCTTTAAAAGCACTCCTTATGTAAACTTTCCTACCTTGTATGACATTAGGCAACACTGACCTTTTGAATAGATTATTGTCATCCACTGTATGTCCATCAAGTTTTTCCTGTGACATCCTCGGAGCTGTCAGCCTCTCAGCGGAGTGCACTGGGGGAAAGAATAACTCAATTTGAGGCCAACATGCGCAAGACGACAAGGAGCATAAGACAAATAATAAATAAATAAATTGCAGAAAGCATCAAATGATACACTGGTTTCTACAGTGACAGAAAAAGCCTGGCATCACTCAAATACAAGGACCATCTCTTTTTCAAGTGTGTGATTTTTACCTGTCCAAAAGCTCTCAGGTTAGGGTCTCGGGCATTGGAACTTGGGTCTACATGGTCCAAAATGAATGGTGTGTGAAAGCATTCGACAGCTGGAGGGCCAAAGAGGAGGGCCTGAGTTTGAAATGAAGGTCCATTTGTCAGTTTGGAAGTGGTGGGGCAGTTGGTTGCACATCTTGCGAGAGATAGAATTTTAACCAGAGATGGGTAGAGTAGCTAAAATGTGTACTCGAGTAGGAGTATCATTAAAATAATATTATCCAAGCCGAGATACAAAGTAATGTTCCAAGAAATTACTTAAAAGAAACTGTCTGGACATAATCTGATCTTATAATTATTAATTATAATCTTAGAATTAGAATTACATGTAATAAGGACATCCGGAACATTAAATAATATACATAAAATATAATATACTAAAAGAAAACTACAACAAGAAGAAAATATCTGATCATATCTGATAATAAATGTTTAGCCACTTAGCAATCACATTGTTTTGTGCAAGAGAAACACAAATTTTGAAATAGCTGAATAGACTCACAGAAGGAAAAATAACCAAAACTTTTACTCAAGTTACAAAAGTACTAATACTTTGTAAAATATATAACTCAGTAAAAGTATAGTGTTTGAAAACTGCTCCAAAAAAGTAAAGAAGAGGTATTGAATGGGTTTTGTAGAATCAATGACTTGAAATCTTTGAATGATAGTTCACTGAGTTTTGTAAAAGTATTAGTGCTTTTGAAGGCTGTGCCGTTTTCTATAAGCCCCTCAGTCCTGTAAAAATACGCAGTTTCTGTTCCTAGTCAATAAAAATGCATTTATGGAATATTAAATGCTCCTATGACATAAAACACCAAACATTGTTAATACATAGGCCAAATACAGTAAAACATTCCTAGTTTTTGCTTAACATAGACATTGTACATAAGATACAAAAATAATGTGAGGATTACCTCACTGCTCTTGTCAGCTCACCATGTACATTCCCTTCTAGTTCATGTAGACCTGAATAAGAGAATAAGATCAGATATGGCTCAATTCCCTCACAACAGGGCTTCTTCAAAGCACCACAAGTCCCACAAAGTCCCTCAAGGCACCAGGTGGAAAAGTCCAACTAAATATCTGCATCTGAACTAGAGAAGCATGATGATTTTGGGAAGCAAGGATTGGCAAATAGTGTTAATTTTGTGAGTTTGTGTCATTGTTGTAGTTTTTAGTTTAAAATTTAAAAAAAGGTTATCAATGATGAGCAAAACTATGGCTATGGTTATATTTGTCAACTAATTCCTACAAAACTTGAAGAACAGGGACAGGTGGAGACAAGAGTCTCAGACCATATACAAACTCATGTCAAAGGAACAAGTCTGTTACGTGGGTGTAGCAATAAAACATAATCATTATTAAAACTATAATTGGAATAATAATAAAAAAAAAATCTGGCTGTGGATTTAGTTGATTGATAGTTATTGTGTATGCAATTCTCACCAAATCAGGTACACTGAAACAATTTAAGTTTTGGTGTAATACATCATTTGTGCAGGAGTGGTCCAATGTAGAAAAGTAGTCAAAATGTTTTCTAATCAATCACTCCCATCCATATATTTTTAATTTGACGGTACTTGTTAAAAGCCAAGACACTAGGCACATACACTATTTTCTAATTTATGTTGTAAAGTTGTTTCCTCATCACAAACATACCTGAAGTTGTGTTTTGTTTCATTCACACATGTTTAACACACAAATCCTGCATATTTAGGCTGAGTTCTTCTCAGCCTAAACGTCATATTTGAATACAAGAAATGCTCCACTGTGTTTTTTAAACTTCATACATCTTCACTAGAATATTTGGATAATTTCATCCCTGGAATTTCCAATCTCTGTAGAACAAAAGGTAAAACTTGAAAACTACCACTACATGACATCACAAGTTGGAACAAAGCATTTTGAGCTTTGGAGATGTAGACAGACTAATGACAAAGGCTTACTCAAACATGTGGGAATGAAACAAAACACAACTCCAGGTATGTTTTTGAGGCGGTAACAACATAATAACATGGCTTAATGCTCACAAGAGTCAATTCTGCGTAATATGCACCTTTAACTAAATAAATTACCATTGATGTCAAATAAGGGAGATGCAGTCTGAACAACAACAACAAGGCCTCTTATGGTGTATTGATGCAAGGGTCCTTTACTAAAACCACCTAACACTGGATGGCTTAACCCTTTTAGTCTCTCAATCGCCTATTGGAGTCTAAGTGTCATTTCCCAGAGTGGTGTGATCTTCATGCACTGCTATGGCCCAGAGATGTGTGAGTGAAGCAGGATCTGTCTGGCCCACATCTGCAGCGCCTCTTTGATATGTGGTGACTCGGGGGCTCGCACATAAGCACATCAAGCCACAAGTCAAGGTCAGTGCTGCAAACTCATGAATATTATTATTAATCAGAAGCTTTGGATCAAATTAATGACCATTTCGACATTGTTGTGAGCAGGATTCAAGGCCAGCTTTAGAAGAAATCTCTCCATTTCTCATACTCGCATAAATTTGACATTTTTTTGGCTGCAATCAAAGCTGGTAGCAGGCAGTTTCAGAATACAAGACCCTCTTCTCTACACAGAGCTCTTATGAGGCGTAATAGTTTTGGATGGAACAACAAGTGGTAGCATCAAGATGAAAGCAGTGTAATTCTAACCATCTAATCAATATTTTCAAAATGCCACATTACAGCGTGCATAAGCAGTCACCTCACGGGGGCAATGATGAGCGCGCAATGATAATTGTATTCCTGCTTTGGGACAATTTTTAACCACGTTGTAGCAATCACGTCGTTTTGTGGTATAATAGCTTGGTTTTATTGCATGCTCATGACATTATTATCATATTGTGCATTTCTGATATAATGTCATCTTAACAGCACTTATTTAAATGTATGAGACTGTATATTCAGCATAGCAAAAAATAAGTATCAAAATTAACGTTACACTGAAATTAAGAATGTGTTACTTTTATATAACTACCAATATAAGACTTATTGTTACTAAAATTTGGAAAAAAAATAAAAATAATAATAATTTTGTGATTAAAATAAAAGAAAAAAAAAAAGTCACTTAAATTAAGAAAAATATCTGGTTCCATTGATAATATTACTTGACAAATCAAATCTACTCAAAGTATAAAATCAAAGATATTATGCTCATAATTCAATTAAATTCAACTTGCCTCGATTTTTTGCAGTGAAATTAGATTAAGAAGACAGATTTTCCTTTCAGTCAGTCACAGCTTGCCACCTTTGTTACTCAACTGAACTTACTCTGTCATTCAGCTTTACCTTTTCAAATGATCACCGCTGTCAATTTCATTTCACTGTGGGGGTCCCAGGTCCACTGTAGGGTTATTTTACGCGTCCCTGTCTGAAAAGAGTGGGACCCCCTGGCATTTAACATAGACTCACATAGCACTCAAGTTTATTCATCCAAAAATGTGCTGTTCCACTCACAGTCATCAATTTCTTTTTAAGTCTTTCTTGATTACATTAGGCTACTATATCATCATGTATGTGTTGGACAGTGGCGGTATAGAAAGAAGCCAGTAGTAACAAGCAAAAGAAAACAAACTGAAACTAATTATATGCGTCACTGTTTGAATAAGTATAGATTTGTGGTACGTATGTTACATTAGATGAAATGCATGAGCCCAGTGAGCCGAAGGCCGTATCTCTATGCATGTATTTGAATAAGAAACACATAATGAGAATAATGGAGAACATTTTATATCTGATTTCAATACCGGCCATAAAGCCCGTACATTAGAGGTCTGACCATTGTCCTCATATCAAGAGTGGTTTCAAAAGATGTGTGTAATATATTTTCACTTGTTCTAATATAGACATTATGCTTTTGGTTCAGGTATTTAGTAAACCATACATAGATCATCATTTTACAGTTTGTTCATTGCAAACAGCAATAGTTATCTTTAGACATCCATTTGGCTTCCTGTTCAAAACGGCAGAACTGAGGTGTAATATTTCATTATATCAAGCAGTGGATTTGTTGTTGAAAATGGCCATGAGACATTTTGAGAACTACATGTCTGACATAGAGCCTGATATATATAACTTTCTCTGCCCAGAGGAGTGAGCAGAGAAAGTTGGTAGGTGAAAACAAAATTTCCTGAGCACTCAAGCCTCAAATGCAGGACATCAACCACTCAAAATTCAACTTTGAGTGAGCTAATGAGAAGGGAACACCGTTAGAACATGGATAACAACTCAGAAAAGTTGATTTCATATACTACGTCCTTTAAATTAATGCTGTACTACATCTTATAACTTTCCATATTCAACATAGCAGTCTAGTGTTTTCCTATGTGCAGCCCTACTTTGTTAAAGCATGCATGTTTGTGTTTGATGTTGCAGCAGGTGTGTACAGATGTCCCAGTTAGAGCCGTACAATGTCACGTTTACAGTGTTATTAATAGGATGCATCCCTCATTTATTCTGCACTGTCTCCACTTCTGTCAATGTAGTGCAGTGCAGCGGGGGGCACCTGACTACCAGATAGACCAACTCAGCTCCATGTTTCCGCACCATCAGCATCGGCTGTCAGGGGCATTTAACACCAAACCTGCATTATTTATGAGGCTTACCTTTGAAACGCTTTGGTTAATTATGTCCCAAATTTACATACAACACTCACCCAGTCTACTTAAGGCAACACATGCTTCATACAGCAATGGTGTCTGAGGAAAAAAATAAGTTACATTCATTAACTTTGTGAAGGAATACGGTTTGTAGATTTGTATTGGTTTTAATGCACAATTGTTTCTCTAATGTAATAATTTGGTTCTTGAGTGCCAGTGTACCTATTTTTTATGATAAAAATAGGTTTTAGAATGTTCTATTTAAGTTGTTTTTATTACCCCCAAAAATACCAGCTTGTCTCCATGGAGATTGTAGTTTTATGCCAATTTGTAGAAAAGAATAGAAACCTAAAAAAGAGTGCCCTTTTAAAATGACTGTTAATTATATATGACTTTACCAAAGTAATATAATTTTCACACTTTCTCTTGAATATAATCCTAGTCTAACAATCCCACATGTGATCACAACAAATTGAAATGTGACAGATGGATTGATTGTGTTTACCGCAAACCATTGCACAACTCACATTACACATAAACGAGTTCTAACCAATTTACAACACTTAATGTGCTATGGTTTCCTTGGTTACTTTTGCGTAGCCAATCAGAAAGCTCCATGCCAGTCCGCACCCCCCACAGCTCAGGATATAAGTGGCAGATTAAGTTAGCAGACTTGGATAGATCCATTCTACATAGCCTAGGGACAAACTAAAACAAGCAAAATAAGGCAGGAACTAAATTACCTTTGTTTGGGTGTGCGAGTGATAGCAGCTCCGACAGTGCATCAGGGGGAATCCTTGCAACTGGATCTTCAAAAACTTATGGGACAAAACTACTTTTTATTACATATTTCACTAAAAATAACATAAATGTATCCAGACAAAAATAAATCAATATGTTACAATTAGGACATAATCTTTGCTTGGAATTCAGATTATGATTCACAACAACATTCAAAACACAACTAAACCGTTCGCCTCATAATGACACCTCCACAGTCTCCCACCCAAACAAAACAACAAAACTAACCTTAATTGTTTAATAAAATAAAGTTGAAATGAAGCAATTCGCCACCACCAATTACTGAGCTGCTATAACCTCAAGCTCTGAGTTCAGTTCTAATGGGATTCAGCAATGATCTCCCCTAGTCTAAAGACTGCACTGCATATAATGGTGTTTCGAATTGCTTTAGGTCCAAAGGATACATTCATAAAGAAATTCACAAAATGACTAAAAGGTGGGTTGAAAAAACAAAAAATAATATCACAGAAATGTGTTGGATAATCCTGATAATACATCCTTGCTATATAAGTTTATGTCATTTTGTGTAACACCATTATTACTGAAATATTATAGCATTTTTTGTGTTAATTTTAAATCTTCAATTTAAAAAGAAAGCGCATCCCTAGACCATCCTGAACAGATTCTAATGCAAAAATGGACACATTCAAATTGAAAATATAAAATGCATAATGTATTATTCATCCCAGGAACCTAACACACAAACACAAGTCCTTTCAGAGGCGCACAGACAGTGTCAGTGCAGCTGACACAATGATGAATTTCCTCATTCACCAAGGTGCTAATGCTTTTAACAAATCATATTTTCACTATTGTGGGATAAGAAGAAAGCTAGAATTTCTAATTTAGCTTTGCAAATTGTGAGTGTGTAAATCTAAACTGAATATTAGCAAATAGCTTAATTTGCTAAGAGAGCCTATTGAAAAGGTACAAGTAAACGTGGGGGAAAATAGTTAATTTGGTATTACGTTCTGTACTTTTACCAATGTCATGCTCTCAGGAGTTTGTGAATGGTCCTCCAGCTTCTCTCTATTTCTTCTAAGGGTTTTCTGAGTCTATTGTCCAAATAGTGAGTTTAATATGCTGTTTACTACCCACTCACTCGTTCACATAATTTATTTTTAATTACTGAAACTGAAATGATCTCAGATATCCTGTTTGGACATTAGAAGTGCCCCCATCGTATCTGGAACATCTGGCACTTAATATTGTTGCCACTTCTGAATCATGATTCTTTTTTATCACTAAAAAGAATATGCAATTAAATAAAAATAATCATTACTCTACACCGACCAGCCAAAAGAACACAAGAATTAGTCCTTTCCAGACAATACGTTTCTGTATATGTAATATTTTGTGTGTATGTGTGTATGTATACACACATGCATGCACACACACACACACACACACACACACACACTTTAATTCCATACTCTGGAACATTCCAGTAACATATCCAGGGAGTTATACGGCGCACCTTGAAATTGTCAGCATAAATTTACAAACTGTATATAGCAAGTACTTATATGTGGTAAAGCTGTACTTAAATCTAAGTCGATCTAGGTTTAAGCCCTCAAAATGATGTACAGAGTCAATGTTATTTTATAGCCACACGACTTTGCCTATTGCAAACCCACACAGACAACAGCTATGACTAAAGGAATCCTGCAGCTTTTCTTGTCCCCACAACTGGAAATGAAATCAAATCCCCAGGTCCCGCCGATCCAAACTGTGTCTTTTCCGAAAGAATAAGTAACAAAACAAAACTGCAATGATCAAAACAGGTTTCTGCTCCGACTGTTTTTCAAGACGATTGTGTGTGATCAAACATACTTTTACTTGTACACCTCTTATGAAAGGTGAGAAAAGTGAGTTACGTGCCGCAGCCAGTGTCGGAATTTGTTTTGAGGCTGCCTGACCCTGATGCAATATGAATGACACAAGGTAGACTATAAAAGGCTCTAAAAAAAACCAAACTGAGATAGTGAGAAAGGGATTGGGGAGAGGTAAAACAATAGTGACATGACGGTCGACAGCACTCATTATTTCTCTATTGAGTGTGCCGAGTGCTGAGGGGATGCGGCTGAAATACAACTTGTGAAAACATTTGACAGAGGCTTGGACACAGAGATGAGGCGGTGGATTTACAGTGCTATACAATATCAGAGTAATTTCAGAGACCTGTCGCCACAAATCACGGCTTGCCACTCGTCCAATACATCCCACCACTTGTTTTGGAAGAGATGAGATATTTTCAGTTTGTTTAAGTCATGGGACAAAGTTAGGGCTATTTAATTTAAAACGCTGTGAATTTACAGCTTTAAAGGACATTTCAAGGGTTAAAATGAGCTATAAAATTGTACCTAATCTTAGATCATTTCAACAACAAAAAAAAATTTAATCCAAAATCCAAATAAAAGGTGCACTATGGAACATTTCTGGTGGTGCTCTTCTCCATGGAAATGTTATGGCTTTGATTGAAATGCTCCACATTATGGCGTTACGTTTGTCTATCTTGGATTTATTCAGTTTGATCTCTTTTTCAAAATGTTGCATTCTTGCTCACAGCTAGATCGCTTCTCCTCTGATCTGACCTGTACCTTGACCTGGTGGCTACTGTAGAACATTCCATGCAAGTTGAATACATCTTAATGGAGACAAAAAGGTAGGTGAAATTACTTCATCATTTAAACCAGACTAAACCAGTGCTTGCCTCTTTGACCAGCTGTAAATTACATTATTATATGATTTATACAGGTGAAAATTGACTTTTTAATGAAAAAACAATAACAGTATGTATGAATATAGAGAAAAGAAAAAAGAAACTGCTACTGGCTTCTACTAGCTTGAGATTCACAACCCTAATCACGTAGGCCAGTGGTTCTCAACCTTTTTTTCTTGAAGCCCCCCTTACCTGTGTCCAAGACAAGCCAGACACCCCAACCCCAAATCCTACCCGCATATACATACACACACACACACACACGGTTTAATTTTTGACAGCCAAACAGAATAGGTATATCCCATTACAACAGAAAAATAATGACTCATTGTTAAGATATATTGGCTTTTCTTCTGTGTCACCAGGTGTATAAAATGTTCAGAAATAATAACTGCAAGGGCATTTAACTAGGCCTGATGTCTCTTTTCATGAGAGCTAAACATTAAACTTTTTCTAAACAGATGAACAGAGTGGACACACACACATCTTACATAAGGAATAAAGATACGACTTTCAGAGATGTATCAGCACTTAGGCTTATACATACAGCTCTGGCACAGATCTCCTAATGAATTTAAATGTGGACCAAAAATATGTTTTAATTTGAATTACGCCGAATTTTGATTATCCTATTGGGTGTGTTGTTGGGATTCTATAATTTTAATGTGCACAAATATAATTTTGGTAAAGTCACAACCTCAACGCAGACAAGATTGTGTGCTCCCCCTGCCATCTCTAGTGGACCCCAGGTTGAGAACCACCGACGTAGGCTATTCACACTTACCTGGAACATAGCATGCAGAGATCTGGTGCACCACAGTGAGAAGTAGCACCTAATGTAATTCTATGTCTGACGAAGGATTGCATACAGTACATTAGCACACAATAGAGATGCGTGTGTTAAGGTTAGACCCATCTATCATATTCTCACTAGATTGTCCATTCTTCTAATGATACACTACGGGGCTGCTAACCTGTGAAGCCTATACTTATCAATGTCTAGATCATCTTTTCATTGCAATATTGAAGCAATAGTCCCATGTATGGTTGTTGATTTTATTCACAAAAAGAATTTACGTATAAAACATCTTCTTTCCATTTTCTAGGGCAGTGTAGTGCCTTCCAGTCTTTAGACAATATTAAGTAATTTTCAGCACAAATACTGTAATTGTTGTTTCTTCAATATTATCATGTGGTCTAGTCTAGTTCTTCTATAGATCAAGACCATTCATCTAGGTGAGTCCAGTTTTGTCATTTTTATATTTCAGTATAAATACAAATTAGTCTAGTTTTCATGCTATGTTGATTATTATCGGGGTATATAATTTTTGACAATACCTGGAATCTTCTTGTTCTGAGGTGAGTTTCGTTGCTGTTAAAATATTATAATATAAATCTAAAAAGTTTTAGCAAAAAAATGAATAATTCTTTTTGACAAAGATGATGCCTAGAAGGAAAACCAAAGATTTATAAATTTGCTATGTCATGCTGCGCTGGGTCTATTAAACTGAGCATTGGGTGCTGAGAGTTAGTGATAGCAAAAGCTGTCCACAAGAAATAGTGAGGATAGGAGCAGACCCACCCTTGGCTTTCAATGGAGTCACACAAATTTAAACTGCGATGTCTCTAATTGTGGCCTGACAGTTACATCATCCACGATTACAGAGCACAGACACAGGGGTGAGAGAGGGGTCACCCGGAAACTGAATACTTCAAGGAAAACTATTCATTAGAGTTTCTTAAAAACAGTATTTTTCAGTCTGATTGCACAAAGAGGAGATCAAAAAGCGCATGTGGAGGTTTTGTCTGTGTAAGTACCACTCCCCAAACTTTCAGTAGAAATTTAGCTGTTGACCTAACAACTTTAAATTTATGGTTGCATTTAGAATTGACGGCTTTAGAAATCCAAAGACAAAAGTTACTTTAAAATGGTTTAGATATACTGTATTTGTGAATTATATAGCTTCTGTCTATTTGTCTATTTGTAGTGGTACAAGTATTATTATACCCATTACTACTACTGCTGCTACTACTACTTATAAAATACAATAATAAGTACAAACATACTTAAAGTTGCACAATGTCACTTCCATGGTCCATGGAAACCTGTGTGACTCCATGGAGATGTTGCCTGGAATGTGATGATGCCACCAGGTAAAGTTACAGTTATTTTTGTGTAACAATAACGCAATAACGAATAAACGCAACATAAATAAGATTAATGCTATAGTGTGGTACATTGCAGACAAAACAATAACATTTCCATGGAGAGAGGCAGGTGCTGAACTCTACAACAGAAAAGTTACATAGTGTACCACTGAAATAACTCTATTTGGGTCAGAATTGAGGACAAAAAAGTGACACTGAATTATACAAAAATAAACCTTGCTTTGGGCATTTCTTCTTGGACCCTCCCCTTACAGGAGTTTTATGAAAAGCAGTATTTTTGGCACAGTTTGGCACCCCTCTACCATGGCTTTCTTTCTCAGGTGCCAAGTCCACACAGAAGGGAAATAACGTGGTATGCCTCAGGACAGAGCCAGGGCAGTGCAGTGCTCCTTGCTGAGTGTTAACAGCAGAATGCAGCCCCCAGCGCGGAGTGATTTGTAGGCCATCAGACCAAAGACAAAGCTTAGGGTTTCAGCTTGATTTGACAGCTATTAAAGCCGGAGATTAAGCTGAGTGTGAACAGGGACTGCACTTTGAGACCAAATGGTTCACAGGAAAACATTTGTTGTTTAAATATTGATAATAGTTTGACCTGCAAAAATACCATGTCGTAGACATGAATATAAAAACATTAGTGTGGTAAAAATATAACAATGGTAAAAATGTTTGCTTGAGAAAATATAGTATTGCTTAAGAAAATATAGGCAATAAACAATAATACTGAAACAAATTTATGACAATGATGAACCCTAAAGCAGGATTATCCCAAAGGATTATCTAAATGTACATTATTGTTAGAAAAAAAAAAAGACCTTCAGTAAATAAATAGTAGAAATTATACTTTAGTAGTGTGTATGTGTGTAGTGTATATGCTAATCAAGCATAGAAGTCATTTATTTGACCTTCAAATCACACATGTATGTAATAGCATGCAAATATATAGTATTAACGATTAAAGGGATTAGGTTAAACAATAGTATATATCGTTGTGTTGCTCTTAAAGTAGACCTATTATGCAAAAAGAACTTTTAACCAGGCTATAGTTGTTTCCAGTAAATCTCTCAAAGTTGGATTTAACGTGATTCATGCATGTTTGAGTAATCGTTATACTCCTATATTCAAGACGTCATTGCTCCAATCAACCCTTGTTTTCACTGCCACTGGCATACACCCACTACTCTGTACTTATTTCATTCTCCAATTTTATTTTCTTAATCAGTGATAGTGTAGGATTCTCCAGCATCATGTAGCCATTCTGGTACGAAAGAAAAAACCCACTAGGGTCATTCCAAGTGAAATGACCAGATATTCCTTGGGAGTGTTGCTGCACCATTTTCAAATTAGTCTCAAATTTCCATGCCACTAGATAGTAACAAAAGTACTTTCTATGCAAAATTGTAGACCTGTAGCTCAAATAGTTACTGAGTTGTGGGGGTCTGAAATTTTCAGAATTTGGGCTATAAATAGCCAAGAAAAGCCTCGCCAGGGTTTTTGGCATCTTTAAGGGGTCAATTCTTAGCCTTTAGACATACCAGAGAGCTGTAAGTTGGTATACAAGTCCTCTGCATGTAGCTAGTGCTCCACAAACATCCCCGGGTGTTTCCCTACACCCTGCAGGCCATGGGGGCTTGCTAAAAATGGCAAAAATTAAGAAAAACCTACTCGCGAGTGGGGTTTGGGGCCTTAAAAGTACTAGAAATACTGCACAGAAGTGTTCTGACATCCCTGGGTTCCATTCTACACAAACTTGTGTGATAACTTAGCAATCTGGGGCTTTCTAGGTACGTCAGTTTGGAAAATATGAGCTCCCAAAGTTGGACGAGATTTTTAATTGGCTGTTTTTGGTGGCAAAAATCTCCATGTGGGACAGGTGCCAGAGACCCCAACTTTTTCTAAAAGACAGTTCCATCGGTCTTCTATCACTGTACAAAAAAGCAGCAGGGTTATATTTGTAGTTACTGAGATATTCTCACTCAAAATGGCATAGGTGGTTTTAGCAAGCCCCCATGGCCTGCAGGGTGTAGGGAAACACCTGGGGATGTTTGTGGAGCACTAGCTACATGCAGAGGACTTGTATACCAACTTACAGCTCTCTGGTATGTCTAAAGGCTGAGAATTGACCCCTTAAAGATGCCAAAAACCCTGGCGAGGCTTTTCTTGGCTATTTATAGCCCAAATTCTGAAAATTTCAGACCCCCACAACTCAGTAACTATTTGAGCTACAGGTCTACAATTTTGCATAGAAAGTACTTTTGTTACTATCTAGTGACATACAAATTTAAGACTAATTTGAAAATTGTGTTGCAACCACCATCTGGTGAAACCACACGGAATGACCCACTAGTGTGATGTGCAGCTATCCATTGAAGGTTCCAACAACTTTGTGGCTCTTTGACGTTTACAGTTATCTCTGCTGATTATGATTATGATTCTAACGCAGAATTTACGGACTTGTTTTTTTTTTTTTATTAGGTGACTTTAGATCAATGTTGCAATTTAAACCAAATTATAACATAATAATCTAATGCCATAGAACTATATAGCAGACACAAGCACAGTATGGCTTCTTTAATGAAGAAGGTACACTGACATTTGACATTTTTAAGTGTGTACAAATGTTGTTAAATGGAAAAAGGTGATTCCAATGTAGAAGCCAATATTAAAGCTATATATACTGCAAATTTGAATAGTTTGCTAGTTTTTATCTCTTGAAACATTGCCTAAAATAAATAGAGCTACTTGCCTGGACACTAGTCAAAAGCAAACCACATGCTTTACTAAACTGATACTGACAAAGAAAAGTCATGAGCACACACAAGATGGAGGAGCATAATGTTCGCAGAAGACATGAATAAATAAGTAAAACAAATCAGCCCCTCTGAAAAGTGTGGCTTGTATTAATCACCTAAATGAGTGCGAATGACTTGCCCTTTACAAAGCCTGCTGTCCCTGGGGAGGAGAACACTGTTAATATTTAATACATACACGTGTAGTGTCACCAATCAATCCACCATACAAATTAGCTCAGATTAATTCAATTTGCTGGTCAAAGAGCCATCTGATTTACATGAGCTGCAGACATCAACTCTGTGAAGATTTATAGTCAGTTTGATGCTGTCAGACGGCGGGTCCAGAAACCATCATGTGTGCTCCTGTTGTACCAAATTTGAGAAGAAAAAAAACTTGGAAGGTATTAACTTGACAATACTGAAAAATCTTCTATAACAATATCTATTACTGATACTACTGAACTAACTTCAGACTATTACTACTATCATAAGTGTTGATCATAATCTACTGCTGCTGCTGCTACTACTGCTCCTTATAGGAAACTAGGAAGAAGCATAATTTTGAAGTGATATTTTAATCAAATAAATGTGCGTTGGCATGAATAGAAAATTACAATAAAAAATTGCAAGTTACAATTTACTGCAAATAATGTTATTGTTATCAGCACAATAAAGACAATTAAATGTAAAGTTTAAAAAAAAGGGAAGAAAATTACCATAAATTAAATTTGTGGTCACTGTAAAGCAGTAACTAGGTTCACTTCCTAGTTGTCAAATGAAAAAAAAGTCACTGACACATAACTCACTTTAAGAGCTGCATTTACAATATTTCTTAACTATAGGGCCAAACCAATGTTGCTGAACTACAGTAAATGGACACACACGGGGTACACAAAGAATCAAGTTCCTTCCTGCAGACTTTAAATATGTGTTTGGTTAGGTTAAATTTGTGTTTGTTGGTTAAGGTTCATGTTGCACAGTTGCAATTATCACTACAAGCTCTTTCAGCCCAGCTCCTGATTTGGTATCCATCCAACTGGTCCGGCTGTAAGCCGATATTTCTCTGAGGTGTCAAGGTAGCGGGCGGTGAAGCATCATAAATATGTATGTACCAGGCGCCCAGGGAAAGCAATAAGACATCATCATCAGCGCCATCGCCCCCTGTCACTCCGCTCTGCAAGGACCATTCATAAACACTGACAATCTGAGGCCTTGACCTACCCCTGGCCTGAGAGGAGGGACCAGGAAACCATCTCCCTGTGCCCATGAGACACCAAAACACACCACAAGAGGGAGTCAAACAAATCTGCAATTTTGTTTATGTTTAAAAGGGGCTAAACCTAAACTCCTTCCACACCCACAGTCCAAATCAAACTAAGCAGTGCCTGGCGGAATAAGAGGAGCGCAAGAGGGTGGGCGTATGAGGAACAGTGCGATTGGTTAGACAGGCATAAACGCACGCATTCAGTTTGGGACCACAAAGCTGCAAAATTAATTGAGTTTGCATTAAAATTTAAACCTCTTTTATAAAAGACATTGCAAGCCTTTGGGATCTCCTGACAGATCGCAGGGTCAGCAGTAAGTCAGGGAGGTCAAACCCACTTCAAATGATACCAACCCATGAAAGAGAGGCCAATGTTGAACCACAACTCACACGCCTACCATTTATGTTACAAAACAGCAATGGGGCAAGGTTAGAAAGCATTGGACTTTTGTTTTATCACAATATGCTTTTCCATACCTCAACTCTTTTTACATTGTTTATATAAGCACTTATTGCAGACAGTTGTTTCTAGTGCATTAGTAATTTTCTTGGTATTTGAAAGGTATTCTATGTAGATAATGATGTTATACGTACATAATCTCTCTGTAAATAATCAATACTGACCTATGACATAATGGCATGTTGGCAGCTGTGACTCACTGAACCATTATGCATGTAATTTAACGAGCAGATCCAACATATGATAATCATGTCAAGTCCAAATGCCAAGAGTTAAATCAGTCATCATTATGGAGATTACAGGATCCTATAGATCACGTGTTAATACTGCTGACTGGGACATTTTGAAATGCATTACAGTCAAGTGGGTTCAGAAAAACTTTGAAAAGATGGCATATGCGGATCAAGGAAGTCGTTTCCAGGGATATTACATGATGATTTGCAGTGACAATGGTGCAGTGAGTTAGATATATGCCCACCAACCGAAGGGTCAACTGTTCAAACTGTTATGGCAGAAGGAAGAGTGCTATCCATAATCAATCTGAAATTGCTCTCAGCCACAGTGTGTTGAATATTTTGCCCAAAAAACACCTATTGGCTAGTCTCTGTCAAACTCTGAGTGAGTGACAGGAGGATTTAGCCAATCACAGTGACGTGTGAACTTTCAGAAGATGATTACTTTATTCACTTCTAAAAGGATCAAGATAAAGTTGAAATGGTGAACCGTTTTAAAAAATATTTTGATATTAATGTATTGGCATATCATTCACCCCAAAGCAGCAGCCATTTCAACAAGATCATTGTGAATTTGTGAATACAGGAACATCACAAGAATTTATTTAAGACATATCACCATCAGCGCCATCTTCAGTAACATAATCAGCATAACATTCTATTAAATCCCCATGAGCCTGCTTCATTTTGGCAAACAAAACTGGAAGGACACAAATGTAACCTATAATCTTTGCTGAGTAAAAATATTCTATTTAGGCCTTTTTAGATCATGTTTTCACTCTGTCGACTCTTTTGTTTTTGAACAGAAATAGAAACGTGGCGATTTGGCCAATCAAAAGGTCTGACTTTCACACTGTATTTGCTGCTCTCTGGGACCACCACTGTCGGCCCACATTTGGGAGCTGTGGAACGACGTGAGGATTTGGCCCCAGGTGCTGAGGCTTTGGTGAGTAAACAGGAGAGTCGTCACAGTGCTGCGTCTCTCCTCGGCCTGTCGTACAGCATTAACCTGTGTTTACCTCTCAACCTCCAACTACAGAGCAGACACATACACAGCCCAAGGAGCAGGAGGAGGGCCAAATACACTGTTCAGGAAAGGGGAAAATGTTTAATATCTAAATTCTGTATCATTTTGTAGTGGTTTAGTTCGAATGGACAGGTTCCCAGGAGCTGGGTTTTCAGGTTATATCTAGAGTCCAAGGCATATATGTAAAAAAAAAAAAAAAAGAAAAAAAAGAAAGTTCCAAAGTTGTTTTTTTCCTAACAAAGTCATGATTATGACCAAATTTTCAGTGAAATTTACCAAATCTTATGACCAAAAAATAAAATTTGAGTTTACTGTGACTTTGAAAGGTCACAATAAGGACACTGTGGGTTCACAGTTATAAATTTAAAAAGCTTCTATCTTTCATTCTAGTTCAAAGAAAATCTTCTACCATTCTAAGATGAATCGGTATCTGGTCCTATTCATTGATGATCCATACATGACTAAAGATACACTGTGATATGAACCTGCTTATACAATTGATTCCTGAATACATGCTAATGACAGTATTACATTAGATTAGAGCTGCACATTGGACCAGGTCAACTGAAAATGCACTTTGAAGCTGTCTGCAGGGGGATAGGCTGAAACATAAGAGCTGGCGGTGTATGAGCCCAGCCCGCAGTGAGGGAGCACATGTCTCAAAGCCCCGCTCCTCTCCCTCTCTCCTATTAGACTTGATTTATGGCTTCATAACCGTAATTGCTGAAGGGCAGCTGCTCCATTGCATGATTCAAGCGAGTTTCCAGAGTGTCAACTGCATCACCTGCTGTTCTGCTTGGATCCCGACGTCGCAGGTAGCAGCCGTCTGATAAATAACACCAGGCTCATAAAAACACGCAGAGACGAGGCGCGGCACAGGCACAAATCTACTCTGTGTATAATTGATCACATATGAATCTCTGACCCCCTGTGTGAGACGTCTAATTTGCAGAAGTAATTAATACGATTCAAGGATGCATCGTAATGAAAGACGCAGGACTGAGTCTCAAAATTATAACTGGTGGTATTTAGATACCAAGACAGCATGGCTTTATTAATTACGCAATGTATTTTAATTTAAAGGGGCACTATACAACTTTTTCTAGTGAGCCTGCTTGTCTCCATAGATAATTTATTGCTCTGCCTGCAATGTTCCACAGTGTGGTATTAAATGTATCGCTCTCCATGAAGACAAGCAAGTAACACCACCAGGCCAAGTTACAGGTCAGATCTGTGGGGACGTGAGGGTCTAATGTTTATCAATTTTTTTAAGCTAACTGATGAAATAAACGGTAAACGGTATTTAAGTTTAATGCCATACTATGGACAACTGTAATTGCATCTCCATAGAGACAAGTAGGTGGCAGGCCCTGTACGAGTAAAGTTCTTGGTTGATAATCAAAACCAGGAACAAAACAACATCTGATTTAACCTGGTCCACATTAAGGTTAAACTAGACTAATCCTTGCTCATGACTTATTAAGGCTTAATTTGTTCTGCTGTCTTATGTATTGTTGAAAATGACATTACACAATAGTAGTTTTGCAGATATTGAAAATACAATACATTTAGGACTTATTGTGCAGCCTCCTCCTGCACCTGTTTAGGACCTGTGAGACCAGGTTTGTACTCCACAACCTTCCTCTTTAAATGCTCCCTTGCTTTGCATTTCAAATGCAATCATAGATAATCCCGCCGCAATTTCTGTGAGTGACAGTGTGATGGAAGAGTAATGACTGGATAAGAGCAGTTCATCATGTTGTCACTTCTTATTCACAATTATTACTGTCACATTTGTTGTACAGTAAATGCACTGCTGCTTTCAGGAGAGCTTCACTTTGAGCCTTTATGGCAGTGCTCCCACATCCTCCAGGGGCTCCAAACAGAAAGGCAGCTGGGAATACATTTTAAACGTATTATTGTTTAAAGGAGAGATTTCTAATTACTGGCTAGCACTGTCGCCTCACAACAAGACTCTCACATACTTCTCCCTGTGCCTTCTTTTTTTTATTATTATTATTTCTGGGTATGGAGTGAGGAGTTTTCTTTATGGTAAACTTAATTTCTATTTTGTTTCTTACAATAATTTGCTATCAAACTAGCAGTTTGTCTTAAAATACCCTTGCCACAACCACACCTTAATGTAATCAACCTGGACAGAGAATATGTGCACAATAAGCAAACCCTACAGCTATATACTGTAACCAGTATTTTGTTTTAGAGACACTGCACTGCCCACCCACTGCTCACTGCGGGTTGCAAGGGGTGGAAAATGCCAAGGATATATCTTCCTCAAGTATTCCTAAACTTTCACAAAAAATATCTAAGAATGAAGCCACCTTATTGCAGGTCAAAATAATCTATATGAATGCTTCTTGGAAATTCATATTGTATGGTTAGCTCTAAAACACATTTAAAAGAATAAAGTTGCTCACATCACAGCAGTTTTATGAGCTCCAATGAGATAAGCCTGGGATCCAATTGAGTTTTTGTCCTTTACTGTTCTTGTTTGCAGCTGAGGCCCCCACAGCGGTGACGTGAAGCTCCACTGCTCTGCTCCTCTCTCAAACATTAGGAAGTTATTCAGGAAACATCAATTATTACATGACAACTCTGCAGCCCCAGCACTTCCCCCAAACACCAAAAGAGTCCAATTACTGTACACTTGCCTCCTGTAGGGAACAAGTCTGACAGAACCACTGATTCTAGCTGATAAATATTCAGGCTCTATATGCAAACATTGCTAATATGTTAAATACCCATTGTTGAAAATGAATGTGCTTGTGGGAGCAGAACAGCAGACAAAATAAATGGAAAAATAAGTTTGTTGAATCGTTGCCACAAAGTTTTCCTCACAATATAAAGAAGCATAAAATTGGGTCATGCCTGGAAAGTTGATGCATAAACAAAGCATTTCTCAAGTCCCAAATCTCATAACAGTTACATGTCAATCAAGTTACCCACTATGACTATATAGTTAGACATTGTCCAAAATATCCTAAAACACAGAACATCGTATCATACTGTGGAAGATTATAGCCAAAGAAACATTTCCATAGAAACAAGCAGGTGAAGGCCCTCCTACAGGACAAGTCTTTTTTTGTGGCATTAGTGTGACTCTGAGCGGCTCTGTCATATCGTAACCAAAAACAAACTCGGGATATAGCGAAAATAATGAAAAGACTTTATTACTCACCTCTTATAAAGTGGTAAATTTACAGTGCAGCATCTCATCCACATTATCCATAGAAATTGTCCTCCCCAAATAATGACCCCCAGTCCACAAAACCGCACTATTCATCCAGTTTATGACGTTCTTTGAAAGAAAAAAAGTGAGAGCAGTTCCTCATGTGTATCTGTTTAAAGCCACACAGCACACAGATCGAGGTGAAGCAGGAGATTAGCGATAATGACTCTACTTCTAGTCTACTTCTAATCTACTTTATCGCCAATCTTTTATGCTATTTTTTGGGCTAAAAAGCTATTCGTGGTGGGGCTTTAAGATAAAAGGTACCCCAGCTTTAATTGATACATTACATTTTAACTTTGTGCCTTTTTTACCTAAATTGATTCAGATTTAAATGTCAGATATTGTAATAAAGGATAGTGTCACAAAGGATAAACTATAAATAACGTTTTGCATAGGCAGTTAGAGTCTCTGATAATAGCAGGAGGAGTGTGAATCTTGATGTCACAGTGTAAATAATGGGCTGACATTAACTGCTGACAGAGACAAAGTCCTGTATGATCTAAACACATTATTATACAACAATATTGATGCGTGGCAGCCGCTCTCACATCACATCACAGTGCATCAGACAAGCCTATAGCATCATAATTGTCAACATCTGCAACGCCTTTCTACTGTAATTGTGTCTTGTATAAACACATGGGAGGCAGGCAGGTGCTGTGCATATGTGGGTGCTTTGACTGTTGGGTACGAGAGCTGGCTGTGGCTCTTTAACAATAATTGATCCGTTTCTTCACTGTGTTTCTGTAACCATTGATTTAAACACATCCTCAGCTGATGTTTGTGGCTAATCGCTTTTAGAGACAAAACCAAGAAGAAAAGGCTTTGACATAACATGTGTTCAGGATGTGCAATCTGATGATGTCATAATTTCAGCTAGAGTATCTATATAACTATGGGAGATGAACTGTTTTTAAAAGAAATACCCTCATATTTTAGGTAAAAACACAATTTACTGGCTGATGTAAACCTAGGATGTCTCATATGATTGGACCTTTATTGATGCAAAGATATTCAGTAGTAAATATCAGCAGATACTTAAACCTTAAGTACTGTATCGGAGCTGAAAATGCTGGGGATTCTCTAGTCCTTTTAACTGACAACAATAACATATTTAAGGTTGAATGATGGCACCACTTTCTGAAGCTCTTGTGAAGACAAAAAAAAAAAAAATTATGTTGACAGAGATTGTCTTCATGGAGATACCCAAGTTTAAACCCATACCCCAACATTCTAGGCAATGTTATAACATCTCCATGGAGACAAGCAACTGACTCACACTCCACCTGAAAAGTACATAGTGCAACTTTAACTCAACTTGTATTGAAATTCTCAGAGGCGAGGATAAATTCCATGATACAACACAAAATTAACTCTGCACCGCTTGTATGTTAATTTTAGCATAGAGATCAACTGTAGTTGAATCTTGATGCATATAAAATTAAGCACTACAGAAAAGTATTCCACAAACATAACTCCAAAAAGACATGACAGAAATCTCATCTTTGACTAAATCCTCCATTGTGCCGAGTTGATTGGGGTCACAAACCTCTTAATTCAGACATTTTCAGACTGGTGTGATCATTGAGTTCAGTGATGCAGCAGCTGTACACAGAGCAGCGATAGTTCACAAAGTTAATGCTCACAATTTAATCGCCATCTGCCATTTAATGACTCAGATCCTACAGGAGCTAAAACGGGAGATTACACACTAATTTTAGATCCTCATTACATCACATCTCTTCATTCATCAACCACTGACTGCTTTGGTTAAATAAACTGTTGCTGAACTGACTATCAAGTGAACCAGCAAACAACATCCTCCTTGATAAAACAATTTATTTTTTGTAATGTTACCACAGTTATCAAGCAAAACATTTAACAACACAATTATTCCATTTTACATAATTGAAAAGGAGCTCTAAGATCAATCTGAAAATTATATGAACTATGTCCCATCTATCCCTTTGGCCTTGCTTCACCAGTTGATGAGTCGCACACGTTAAGCATGTTCAGATGGAGATTGCCTTATTTTGTTAGTTTATTTTTTGCATTAGCCTTAATAAAGTTATCCAAGTTTCTTTAGAAATCTCTTTTTGTAAATAAATACAAAAAGAGATCTCATGTTCTACTCCCGGTAATCATTTCAGTGATTGTGCCAGTACCCTAGACCTCATGGCACTTAACATATAAAATCATTCCATGCTGAAGAAAAACTTGATTTGACATAAGCAAAGTCAAAATGGATGACACTTCACTGACTGAGATTTCCGGCATTAATTAATCCAACTACTATTTAATCAGTTTATTTGCAGAAAGAAAACATTTGCTCACACTGTCTATTAATTATCGTGTTAAAAACCCTTTTTCACACTTTCTGTTTTCTGAGGGACCTTCTCTATACGCTTGGGTCTGCCAGGTCTTTCCGGGTTTCTCCTCCGCCAGCGGACCCTTGAACATGGTGTTTGTTATGGACAAGCTGTGACTAGCACAGAAGTCCAATAACAGAACACCGCTTGGGTTCAGATCAGGTAGGCTGTTCCTCTCGATCACCCCTCTCCAGGTGTCACTGCCGTTCCCCACGTGGGCGTTGAAGTCTCCCAGTAGAACAACGGAGTCACCAGTCGGTGCACTGTCCCAGGGACTCCAGGAAGGCCGGGTAGTATGCACTGCTCTTCGGCCCGTAGGCTGACAACAGTGAGAGACCTGTCCCGGTCCCGAAGGCGCAGGGAGTGAATTCCAACACATGGCGGCTGAGCTGTGGGGCAATGAGACCAGATCGTGGCTGCTCCCCACGGGCAACACCTGAGAAATGGAGAGTCCAGCCCCCTCAAGGAGTTGGGTTCCAGACCCCAAGCTGTGGGTGGAGGTGAGGCCGACTATATCTAGGTAATGCTCAAGGTAGTTGACGGGTACCGACGGGCCAAGGGTGCTGCAGCCCGGGCGGTCGCTGAGGCAAAAACACAGGCCTGGGAGAAGTTCGGGGAAGCCATGGAGCAGGATTATCGGTCGGCCTCAAAGAAATTCTGGCAAACCGTTCTATGCCTCAGGAGGGAGAAGCAGTGCTTCACCAACATTGTTTACAGTGTAGGTGGAGAGCTGTTGACCTCGACTGGGGATGTTGCTGGACGGTGGAAGGAATACTTTGAGGATCTCCTCAATCCCACAGTCACATCTTCCGAGGAGGAAGCAGAGGCTGGGGATTCGGAGGCATTCCAGGCATGTCCCACCGAAAGAAGGCCCTGGGGAAGACCCAGGACACACTGGAGGGATTATGTCTCTCGGCTGGCCTGGAAACGCCTTGGGGTCCCCCCCGGAGGAGCTGGAGGACGTGTCTGGGGTCAAGGAAGTCTGTGCTGCCCCCACAACCCGGCCCCGGATAAGCAGAAGAAAATGAATGGATGGATTTTCTGAGGGTTGAGTATGTGCAAAGAAAGCAATGCATTGTTTTGGTATATACGTATATTTATAAAGACTACTTGGCATCTCCGCCTTGCACAGAGCCATTAAATAAACACTTTCACACACTGAGCCTGACTTTTACCTTGGAGCTCACTTTGCGGCGCTTTTCAGTGATAAGCGTCTAAATTTAAAGTGCGCCTTCCCGACACTGAAAATAAACTGAGCATTTAAAGTGTCAGGATTCGCTGCACATATGCACAAGTCTCCTCTCTTCCACTTCTTTGTTCTCTGCTTAAATTGCAGTATTTTTCCTCAGAGATTTGCCCTTCATAAGTTAAGCTCTAAAAACATTCACTGATTATCAAACAGGAGCTCAAACTTCCCTCTCCCAGACTCACCTCTCCCTACGTGCCTTCGCAAAGTCAGACCACAGTTCACTGCTTAATTGCCTCAAGGCGATACCACCATTGTGTGAAGTTTTGCTTTGCCTTATGGTTTGATAAATAGCTTGTTTACCCTTTTATAAATGAATAAGAAAGGCCTACGTGTCTGCACATACCCTGAACAAAGTGCACATTATTTTGATCTAATCTAATTCAATTATAGGGAAAGTTACAGAACACAAGAAGTAGGATAAATGGAGAGTCAAATGGATTCAAACAAGAGCATTGGTAAGGGTTAGTTTATGAATAGTTCATAGTGGTTGCCCAGAGCTGTTTAGCCAATGTGGCAGATGTACATGCGCACTAACTAACTAATGTGTACACAAAAAATGTTATAGTCCACAAATTAAAAATGAATTGCTTATTTAAACACTGAAACACATATTTTCATAGGGCCAACTCAGTCAACTGTAGAAAGTATTTTTTTACTGTAGTGTTATTTGAGATTGACTTCTTTAACAGCACAAATCAGCTCACCTGTTGTAGTTTCAAAGAAGACATTTGGTCAGATTCTGTTAAAACAAAGCTCAGATTTCAGTCTACCTTGACTCAGAGCTACCATCAGAGCGTCAGACAGAGTAGTTACCAGTAAATTCTTAAAATGAACTCTGCCAACCAGTGCGTTAGTTTGTGTATCACCTTTAATTCTCTCTCACAAATTGACTCTTGGAACATTACAACCGTAGTTAGAGCTAATGAGCTTTTAATTTAATTAGGAGCCATAAACATCTGCTTATCCAAACAGTGATCTCCAGCTTTTCACAGCCGGCCCTGGTCAGCAAACGCACATCTCTGAAATGTTATTTTAGATTGTGATGCTTTGATTATTAGGACAATATTAAAACAGTGAAGACCAGTGGTCCTTAGGGGGCAGTGATAGAGTGCAGGAATTGTGCCAGAACAATCAGATTTCTTCATTGAATCACATACCTTAAATTGACAATTTAACTGGTTAATTAGCCAAACTGTTGTTGGCTGAAGAACAACATATAATTTAAATCTGATTTGATTGATTTATATTACAATAAGTAGAATTCAGCTACTATTTAAAATTAACATGCAAAGCTGATAATTTTAAACAGATTTTATGTTTGAAAAAATATGACAAAATGTTTCTGTGCAACCTTGTATAGCACATGTACAGGTATGTACATGGTTGTATCAAGACAAGTCAGGATTATTTTATTTAATTTCTTCTTTAGCAACTAAAATATGTATGGCATTTTTATTTATGTTTACATGGTTTACAAAAGCTCGTAGGTTACAAAGCTATTACATCAGTGTAAAGGCCTGTGGTTATGTTTTACTTAATGACGACTTGAGTAAAATTGTATTCTATTTAAAAAAAGGTTCAAGGAACGTCATATATTGTAGATTTGACATAAAATCCTGCTCAGTAGTCCAAACCACAACAAAGTTTTGTTGCCAGACTGAATTGTAATCTGGCGGCCCATAGTGTGGTGTGAGCATATGCGTCTGTATGCATGGGCGCTCATGATGCGATCAGTGAAATTAAACTTGGAGTCAACAGACATGATCAAATTGTCCCTAATCTGACAGGCCCATTCATCACAGGAGACAGGAGCCTTCCTGTAAGTGCCAGCATCTCAATCTGTTCTGCACAGCTGCACTGATGAGGAATAAGAAAACTCTCACCAAAGGTACTGTCACTTAAGCAGCCACCAGTCACACTCTAAAAGCACACATATAAGGCACGATTCTGGCTTTAAACACTTTGCACAATGTTACATTTTATAACTTAATATACCATATAGTTTGAAGCCCACTCAAGAAGCATGTCCCGCAATAGACTTGTTAGAAAATTGTAGGAAAAGTGATTCAACTGAAGCATTGCCACTTCCTAGTTCCAATTTCTGTGTATTGTAACAAATTACAACAAAGTGTTTTCTGCTGTTCAGAAGGAAAGCATTACAATCATATTCTCATTAAATATATAAGAATATTTGCACATTTATGAAATACTGTGGAGAATAATTACAGCCTCAAACCAGGTGAGGCACAGCTCCAAATAAACAATAGTTATCAAATAATTTACTAACACCCCCTTATATCCTAATTAAGCATGTTTACTTTGGCAATAATCATTTTCAATTTCACGCCATTTTAACTTGAAGTTAATTAAAACAAGGTTATTCATTAGCATGGTTCCAGACCCTTCCCTAGCCGCAGCACCTGCACTATAATGCTATGCAAATCAGCAGCGGAAAAAACTCAAGTGTTTTCACTCCACTTTCAAGAAAGTCTCCAAAGAAATGTCCACAAAAGACAAAAAAAAAAAAACTGAAATTACAGCCACAAATAAACAGAATGATTATGCTGAACATGTGGGTGCCTTGTGCTTAGAGCTGCAGTGACCCCGATGTAGTAAAGATGAATGCCAAATTAATCTGCATCCATACATTCATACACATGTCTCAGTGGTCTATAAGCACCAGCCATGTTGCACAAGAATCAGGTGCTTATCAACATTTTCAATGGAAAACTCTCCAGGGCACTGCGTTTGTCCCATGAAAAATAACCCAATTAAAAGGGGCTTGACAAATGACCTTTCTAAAGGTAAAAATAATGAGAGGAACATGTTCTGGTAAACAGCTAGCACCAATCACAAAGGCTACACCACCAGGGGGAGCGCTAATGTCCACCCACACTCAACAACAGGATAACGACAGACCACCACTGTTCACCATGACTACTGATTTTTACAAATATTTTGGGTTTAAAGGTAACTGAGAGGTTATCGCTCTATGTGGTTTGTTCCACAGTATGGAATTATTTTGCGTTTGTTCTATCAAAAATGCTTTTATTACTTTTTATCTTGAAAAACATGCTTTCCTCCTGTGAGCAGTATCACCTCTCCAGACATCTGACCTGTAATTTGGCCTGGTGGTGTTACATGCGTGTCTCCATGGAGATAGATATGTTTAATGTAATACAGTATATCAACCCAGTCAAAGCAATAGCATCTACATGGAAATAAGTAAATGGCACTCCTTAGTTAGTCCTTAAGCTATAGTGTACCTTGAGTTTCATCTTAAAATTTTCACTAAAACCTTGTTATAGTCCCCATTTAATTTTCTCATGTAATGCTCTAAATATAGATTTATAACTGGTGCAAAAAGTTCACTGGCTTACCACCCTTATACTGTAACATTATTTTGTTCTCATGCTACATATACATATAGAATGTCAAATCATACACCCCTATTATGCATTGCTCTATTTGTTATGCATCTCTTTTCACATGTAAACAGTAGCTCCAATATGGCCGCCATCGTGTTGTGTTTGTTTACAGCGACCTCGGTTTTGTAAAGCTGACAGCTCTAGGACAAGTATCTCCTGTAGCATCCACGCACAAGCATCAGTGTCTTCATTAAGTTGAACGTGAAAAGCTGGTAGTTGCGTGTCTTTGTGTGCATATGTGTGTATGTGTGTGTGTGTCTCTGGCACTGGTTTGAAAGGCCGTTGTGTTGGTGTTTGCAGCTTCACAGAGCCTGCTCCCTGATTGATGTTTTTATAAGTAAGACCTTGCACTGCTCCCCCCTTGGGCCAGGCCTCTGCTTCCTGGCATCAATCACATATCATTTCCATTCTTGTGCCGTGGCCTGACAGAAATACTGTACGAGTGATCTATGTGTGTGTGTGTTAAGTAATTATTAAGTGTCCGGCTACTCCAATAAATCATTCATGTCAGCAAGGTGTACTGGACAACCCCACACTTTTTTGCCTCTTTATATTTTTCCCTCTGCTTTTATGAGTCAGTGTTACATACTGTGCGGTATGGAATCAGAGGCACAGCTGGCTCAGTTCTGGTTTTAATCAGCAGAGGTAGTAGCCCAGAAATGTACAAGATAAAATAGATTAGAGAACCTTTATTCGTCCCACAATTGGGAAAGTCCAGTGTCCCAACAAAAAAAATCAGGACAAATTATGAGCACTGTGCAAATTAGAGCAAAAATATAAGACAAATATGTACAAGTATGGTTATTCTTATATAGAGTACAGTATATGGACAGAATAAAAAGGGGGTGGAGACTGACAGTGTATTGAACTGGTGGTGATTCAAATTATGTATAGTTTAGTTTAAATCCTCATAAAATCCTAATGAAAGTTACTAGAGATGAAAGAAAAAATAAAAACATTAAAATTAATAAATCAGAAAAAAAGTAAAATGCGAGTTAGTGTCAGTATTATTGCTGCCATGTGCAAACAGTATTGAATCAAAGTATTATGTTATGTTACTTTCATACATTTGAATTCACTGTTGTATTTTACATCTGAAGCTAAAGTATGTGTCCAGTGTGGGAGGGGAGGGTGTGCAGATCACACTTGTTAAAAGGAGGAGGTCTTGGTGGTTTGCTGCAGTGTTAATGAGATTGTGACCATCAATCAGATACTCTGGGACCTGACTGTAAATAAGGCTGTAATCAAGAGGGCGCGCCATGACAGGCAGGGCCCAGGTCTGACTTATGTAAACACATGACACACACAGGTCAATGCAGGAGGCAGAGAGGGGAATGGTAATATCTCATCCTAACAGCTCTGCAGATACAAGTCTATGATCCCTTCAATGGGCCAATGACAGCAGCCGATTGGTCTGTGTCATGTTCAATGGGTTCAACTGGTCATTATTCATACACTGTACTCATAATCTTCCAGAATTTCTATTAGATGAATTAGATACTGTATCATATACGTTGTACTCTGTAGTGTATAAAAAAGTTTATTAAAAAAACAACTAGACCAACTACTACACAAAAAATAGAAAAATTATACATTTTATTCCTAATATATCAATATAAGGCAAGCTTATAGGCAGGTGATCACATGAGTAGTTTGTAATGGAAAATTGGCTATGTTTAGATAAGATCATGTTTATGTTGCTTGACTACTGGTTAATTTTACTTGCTTTTAATAATTATGATCTGTTTTTAATTCACATTGCTTAAAAACGTGCTATTATTAAAGATTATTATTATCTTGGGCAAGTGATGGGCACACAAATGTTCTGGTTTTAAGTAATGATTCATGTAATGATGATTAATTATCGAAACATTAAATTAAGATAAATATGCATCTATTGTAGTGTTTAGTTTAAATTGCTATAATATGAATTACACTCAAGTACATTTTCACAAGACTTGGCAGCTGTTACAAAAGTGTGTTTACTGGCACAATTTGCAACTATGTCAAATAAAGCCTGCGGCGCTGCACCTGCCTTCTGTCCCAAACTGTTGGTGCTGGTCTTTGTTTAGTCAATAAATAGGTTATATGCACTCATGGATGCCTCTTAATATAACAGATTACAGATTCACTACAAGCTTTCATAGCATTATATGGACACAATAAACAAACACAGGGATGGACTTTTCCACTACTTGATAAAAATGATGAAATGGTGATATGGCATAGGGCTAGGCAAAATCGAATCATGATCTCATCGATGTGACACCAGTGCCGTTTCCATCACCTTGTTTTTTATGCGCATTTTGAAGATTTGCAAAGTAACGGGAGGTGGAAATGCACAAATATATCGCATTTAGAACCCTTAATTTGAATAAAAGTTTATTCGCTCGCTACAGGTGGACTGTGATTTATGCATCTAACAGTTAAAGTGCATTTTGGAAGGTGGAAACACATTTAATGTGCTTTTTTGGTGATATTGTCAGATTGTGATTCAGCGCTTATCTGTTCAATGGGCCTGTATTGTCAAACACAGACATTTTTCCCTCACCCTTCTCACCTTCTACTGGTCTACTTCCTTAAGGTTTTGAGTGAGTGCCAGGTGGAATAAACCAATCATAGTGAAGTATGAACTCTCAGAACAAGTAGATGAGTTTATTTACTACTACTGAAAGTACTTATAAAGGTACTATATATTAATCTATATAAATTATGGTAAAATTGGCTCAAAGAAAATCTCTATGTTTTCTATTATTAGTATCAGTATTTATTTGTAGATTTCATTTATTCAGCAATACAAAACATTTCTCCTATTCCTTCAGATATTTTATGTAAAAATATTTCTTTTAAAATGACTAACAATTTGTCTGTGTAGAGAGTAAGAGCCATCAGTCAAGACATGATACAGAAAAACATCTCCAGTCCATTATTTCTATTCTGTACTTCCCCTATGCCCACAGAGTGTACCCGCAGTCACCGGAGCAACCTGCCTGCACCAAACCCAGCAAATAAATCTACTGCTGAGCTAGACAACAGGACATCTGATACCAAAACACACCACTCTTAAAGTTTGGGACACTTGCTCCTAAAAGATTTAGGGCCCTATCTTGCCACCGGTCTTTGTGTGAGCGCTAGCGTTAATGGGGGGGCGTGTCCAGGTTGGGCTGTACTTTGCTGCTGGACGCTGGAGTGGGATGGTACAAGTACATATATGGTGATGGCATCTGAGCCACTCTGTGAGCGCTGTAGCAGTTAAAAGCACTGCCAGTGTGGGTAATGTCTGCAATCTTTGCCTCATTACCAGGCAGCAAAGAGGGATGTGGTAAAAAAAAGGTACAGAAAACAGCTCCGGAGCCCCAAGACGTAAGTACGCACCAGTTGAGGCGCCATTTAGTAGAGGTAGAGGTGAATTTTGGATGGGCCATGACAGAAATCATTGGGCTTATGTTCCGTGCGCATGTGCGCCCCTCTTACATACGCGCGTCTCTGTAGGCCCATACATGCACACTAACGTCAACCAGAGCTTTCTCTTTGTTCCTCAGTTCTTTTGCCTCCCATTACGCAGCAGCAATGGCTTTCTTGTACGCTCCCCTTCCCACATCAAACCCGCTGATCTCCTCTCCCAATGTTGCACCCGCTACTGCCTGTCCCGGGCCGGCAGTCCGCTCCCGCCTGTCCCGTGTCTCTCACCTGAGACATGAGTTTCCACTGCTGCTACTGCTGACCCCTCACATTCTCATCTCACAGGTGTCTACTGCATTTGGTCCACAATAGGTCCAAGGATCATGGAATACCTTTACTGTCATATAAATGTTTCTGATTTTACCATTCTGCGCATGGGCATGGATTAAACCATTAACACTCTGGGAGGGTGAATCGACCTGCGCTTGTAGAAGAAGGTGCCGCATCTAGAGCAATACCGTGTGGACAGGGTAAGAAAACACACTTTAGGATAGTGTGTGAAGAATCCCTCAGTCGTCCAGGTAGAATCCATAGCAAAAGGAGAAATTTAATTAGTCAACTGGACAGAGTTTATTTGGTCGAATACGTTTCGCAGCTCATCCGAGCTGCTTCTTCAGTTCTGTTTTCTGAAGAAGCAGCTCGGATGAGCTGCGAAACGTATGCGACCAAATAAACTCTGTCCAGTTGACAAATTAAATTTTTCCTTTTGCTTTAGGTTAGTGCTTTAAACTGCTTCATGTGAATGAGGAGCTTTTGTACAGATGGAGATCAAACCAAACTGTAGAGCAGTGCTGAGCCAATACCGGGAGTGGGCACGGGGCTGTGCTCTGCGGTGGGAGAGCATCTGGGCGGTGCACGAACATCCCAAACAGCACATGAACATGTGAATGATATGCCTTTATCAAACAGTCCAAAATAAAAGAAGGCCTTGAATATGTTACATGTAATGTTTTTCAGTGAACTAGTTTGATATTTATTTTTACGATTGTGGTAATTCACTGAATACGCCACACAGACTCAGACCCACTCAGACTGCTCCACGCCACCTGATATTTAGGCACGGCACACCTCATGTTTAGAGCTCTATGCCCGATATAACCATTAAACTGTTTTTAACATCTCCAAATACCAATGACAGAGGTTTTCAGCATGTGGTATGTCAGTGAATGCTTTTATTTTTGTTTGGTTGGTTTTGGGTGTATGTTTGTTAGTTTTTTCTTCTCCAGGTCTGAAAACTGTTACATTTAATGTAATGCATGCTTTAGTTTTAGAAAACATACAGGTTAGTTTAGGGGGTAGTATGTAAAATCTACTTTTTGGAGCTTTCTACCATGCTATAACAGTGATCCCGCATCAAAAACATGCCTGGGTCTGCTTAATGATCCATGTGGTTTGATTACATTCTGTTCCTTTACTAAACCCCATCCCTCAGGACACGATTTGTACTTGCTAACCACTGTTAGCCTGCCCCTTCATCTCCATTAACATAAAGATGATAGCCTTTCAACACAAACCTACATGCTCCCGAATCCTCCTCTGTAGACCAAAGAGGGACTGGTTTTCTAATGCTGTGATCTAGAATATAGAGAGACTTTGCATCTTTGAGTCTAGTTTTTGGAAAAAACATAATAAGCATTGCAGTATGTTTTAATAGTAGGATTCTGTTCAGATGTTTTCATTGTGTAGGACTATTAACATTTGAAAGAAGACTGAAATATGAACTTTAGATTGTTTCTATATTACAGGGTTAGCAAGTTTACTACATAAGAAGACGTGTTGTAGAGAAAATGTAGCTGTAATTGTAGCAATTGTAGCAAAACTGAATATTGCTTATCTGGCAGTCCCCAAATCGAGACCCCGTACCTTTAGCATGTAGAACAAACCAGGTTCCCTCTGATGGATCGGGATGAGACCCTGTCCGCCCTCCTGTCTCTAGAGCAGGGTAATGATGGCAGTGTCTGTGGATTTAGAGTTGTAGGTCATCTGCAAACACAAAGAGGAACAAATCACAGCCAGTCTAAATTTATGTCCATCTGCAAGAATCACTCAGACGACCTGTGCGCCACCAATGCAATTAACAACACACTGGATGGCCACTGCTGGGGATCATATGACACAGAGAAACTAGGCTGTATCCAGCATTTTAATATGTAGTGCTTTAAGATGACCAAAATTACAGGTCTTACGATTTAGGGCTCAAAATAAATAAAAACTTTTTATTATTGTTGAATGCTGCAGCCGATAAAATGTATGGATTACAGCTTAAAAGATACACTATGTAACATTTCCGGTAGGGGTCCACCACTTGCTTGTCTTCATGGAGATGACACTGCATTGCTGGAAATGTTCCTCCAGTAGGAGTAGCCCCTCTCCAGAGATCTAACCTGTAACCTTGTCTGGTAGCATCATCTACTTGTATTAATGGCGATAGATACATTTAATGCCTTACTGTGGAGCATTCTAGGCAAAGCAATAACATCTCACTATAACAGACCCTCCACCAGAAAAGTTACTACATCTTGCTTTGCTTGCAGTGATTCAAATGATTAACTTATCCAGTATAAAATATTGTACTGTATGCTTATCTAAAAATGCAAAGTTATTATAAATACATACTCCCATTTATCATTTGTGTTCCTATGCTCTTTTCATGGTATGGGAAACCACAAAAAAGGATGTCTTAGTAAAAATATTAAAGTAGCTGTATAAGGAGAGGACTTGATCCCTTTAGCTGCTCAGCACAGACTTAAACATGGACCAAAGGCAGTTGTATGGAGATTCAAACTGTGAGGAGAGAGGAAGCCTGGGAAATGCTCTGTATTCTTCTGCACTTTAATATTCAAAGCATGCAGCGCTCAGAGAAGAGAGGGGGCTCAAAAGGTTCGGATTGGGTCACAGAGTGGAGCCTGTGCGTATATATAGTCATTCAAATGTTGTAGTTGCTCGGTAATAATTAGAGAAAAAATGGTTCAGCAGCTTTAATAATATTTTTCAAATCAATTTAGCCTGGCTATAAATGAAGCTGACTGCAAGACAGACAATAAGTCACGCTGAGCTCATTAGGCATCCCCTTTGTCAATGTGCATCTGCAGCACTAACGGCATTTTACTATGTCTAATACAGATGAAGAGATAATAGCTTATTAAACTCAAAGTGCACCCTGACACCCATGGAAATTAATTTCCACTGCCCTCAATAAATTCCTGTAACATTACGGTATGCAAATTTATTTAATTGTATGGGATTTTCCTACAGTAAAAGATGACCAGGAAAAGATTTACAGAACTCAAGCACAGTATGAAGAGATAAGATTTATAGGGGAATGGTCGGTAGTCAGTAGGGCAGTGCAAACACATCTTCACAAAATGATGTCCATTCCTCCCAAGAGGTATAAAAATACCACATTTTTAACACTGTTTGTAACAATAAACAATTCAAAACAGGCATTTTGTTACACAAGGAGAGGAAGAGATAAGATTTAAAAGGAAGTGGAAGTCAGTAAAAGAGCAGTTTAAACAGTTCTTCACAAATTGAAAGTGAAGTACCCCAAAGAGGAATGAGAATTTTCCATATTTTGTTTTAGTTAAGTTGCTGTAACAACAAACAATTCAAGTATTTTGTACAAAGGACTCACTGTGGCATAGTGGTTACGGCTTCTGCATCTTAACAATGTACACATTTTAATGACAGATGAGTCTGTAAGTCAGCCTGACTGACTGGCCATACTACTGGCTCAATAGTTGTGAGAACACAGCAGCCGCCACCTGTGTTCTGAGAAGACACAAATAGGGATTTATAATAAATGTAAGGTTGGACAGGACTTATGACTTTTAACATTATAAGCAGCGAGTTTGATCTTCAAAAGATCAAAAGATCAGATTATAATTGCTGCTATTGCTATACGCAGTGGTCAAGTGTCTTATTTGTTGTTAACACACTGTACCAGATTTTTATGATCTTAAAATTAGAGATGGTCCAATATATCAGTTGGCCATCTTGTTGGCCCAAAAAAATTGACGGTCAATCTCTACTTAAAATCAAAATCTTAGAATTATTCCTCACTTTCTTAACACATTCCAAGCATCCTAATTTTTAGCTACAATGAGTTTAAGTGATTTTCCCAACTTTCTAAGGCTAAAGGAGAGTTTAGACCTCATGCCACTGCTACCAGCACTAGCATGCTGTTATTGCTTTGCAGTTAGAGCCGAACAGAGCACAGTGGTCTTATTCTGACACAAAGATTTGCTCTTACAATATCTATACTGGAGCAAAACAAATTTTACTGGACAACAATTGGGTACAGTCACTTTAAGTTGTAGATCAAAATTGCCTACACCACAAAGAGGATATGTCCTGCCAAGGAGCAACCTGTTAGGACTTAGGGGAAACTAGAGCACCAGAACATGCAAACTTCCCACAGAAAGGCCCAGTCCTATCCTGGAATAAAACTATACTTACAAAATAGACTTACATTTCATATTTCCCCCCATTTCCGATATTTCAGCCTGTTCATTATTCTCTCTTATAGCCTTCCATTTATCTGAGCTGAATCAGACTGCAGAGCTGAGGATGTGAAAGCCTCTTGTACACTACCGGCTCTTCCTTGAGTTCACACAGCCCTCTCCATTAGTGGTGTCAGTGTGCCTCTTCGCAGCAGTAGGTGCCGTAGCAGCAGTAGCAGTAGCACATATTGGTCCTTACAAAGCCACAGATGCTGAGATGAGATGAAGAAAGATGCAGATGGGCAGTATCAGAGCGTCTTGTTCTGTAGAGACGACATCACGCCCAAACAGCTCATTAAACACTATTAGGCCATCACTTAGTTGGGATGAATCCTGAGTCCTCTCCTCTTACCCAGTGGTTAGCAGACAGCTCAGGGGTCAGGGCTGCAGATGAGAGACACGATTCTAATGGTGCCACACTGTAGATGACACACACTCCCAAAATATGTTGTCAGCAGCAAGAAACTAATTACCCAGAGAGGTCTGTGGGTAACACTGTGTTTCCAGAGCCTAACTGAAAGACGTGATGGGGTCTAAGAGAATGAGACTAACAAGAGTTTGACATATATGATATATGAATCATAATATGATTCAAAGCTGGTGCAGTTCAGTTGCTAATTTTGGCTTGGTTTTAAGCTTTTGCTCTGAAGCAAACATTTTTGCTTGTAATAGTGCTTTTTGAAACTACAGCTTCTTAAAAAGGTGTAATTCAGCAGCATTAATACATTTTTTTTCTAAACCAGATGTAAATACATTATTTCAGATAATTCAAATCAGGCATAGTCTAATAAATTAGTGTAAAACTTACTATTTACATTCCTAAGTTGGATTCCTGCTACTTTGAGGCTGTCCTCAGTCAGTTGACCACCAAAGACAAAAAAACAAAAAACACCACAGGCAAGATTTTTTTTTTTTTTTTTTTTTTTCCACAGCGAAGCAATAGAAAAAAATAATTAAAAGAAATTAAATATATAATGCTGAATCATATGGTATTGAATGGTCATGAGAAAAATACTATCAATACAAAAGAGCATTTAATTAAAGGATGTATTAATTCCTTTGGAATGTAATAAAAAACAAACATGTCTTTTGCCTGACACTGATGGACAAAAGGGCACTCTCTGATGTATAAGAATACAATGATTTTTTTTGTCCATTTTTGAGTAAACAAGAAATCCTGAGACTTGCCTTAAAAAGGTTGTCAGCTTTTTCAAACCAGGGTAAGTTAAAACTCTGAACAAACCTCTATGAAAGTGCTGTTTTGTCTGAGCCTTCAGAAAACGACAGCACAAGTAAAGCAACAGTCAGCATAGATCCTCCATAACTTTGACAGACACTGCAAAGCCTTTTGTAGTCAGACCTCTTATGATGTTACACTTTTATTTATTTATTTTCTGTCCCGACATGCAGGATGAAATGGTGCCATTTGGCTCAATGTAAAAAAGCCGTAGTCTGGAGCCTCAGAGCAGACGCTTGTATAAATCAATGGCTGCACAAAGACAGGACGGTCTAAATGGGCCTAAACACAAGATTAATACGGCTCAGGGTTTTGATAAAGGTCAATTTGGTAAAAGTATGCATCAGTTTGAAGCAATTACCCATCACTATTGGACCCTATACGTAGCATTTCAGACCTGAACAGGAGACTACTCTGTATTAGGGCAGCATGGTATATCAAAAGCAAATCAGAATCACTATTTGAACTGTCATAATGATCAAATCACAAAGACTGCAAATATTTAGATAACAGAATGCTCTCTCCAAAGAACTAAATATCCTGTTTATTTTAAAGAAAAAAATGTGTAGCCCATATCTTCAAGAAAATTTAGTTTAGTTATGATTAGGCTAGTGTTTAACTTTTGGAGTTTATGTTGATCAAACAGTCTACAACTAACAAGAAACTGGAAAAATGAGAGAAAACTCTGAATAATATGACAACTTACACAATGTTTTAGGAGACTTTCATGCTTCATAGTGTGTTTTGGTGATTTTTTTCAAATTTATAAATAAAATGAAAAGTTTCAGTTAGATGCGTTTTTCAGTTGTGGGTAAAATCATAATCGATATGTTGTCTTATTTTCCTCACTGTAGCTTATTTAGGCCTGATTTTAAGCTAATGCACTTTCCGAGACAACAATCTTTACTAATCAAATTCACAACAAATAGCATAGATGTAGCCTAGTAGATGCATCAGTAAGTTCCCCTCTATAGTGTTTTTGCAGTATTCTCATTTGAAGTGAGAGCTGTGTCTGGGTACAGAAAAATGTTCAGTAGCTCAAATTTCCAAGTGTGACTTCTATCAAAGGGTGGAATTTGGGTGAGACCAGGCCTGGTGAATAAAGACATTCAACTCATCTCTTCTTTCTCGTCTCTGTAACACTTTGAAATAGTGTGGCACAGGTCATCAGTAAGTCATCAGACTCCTATTGAGAACACAGTAAGAGTCAAGTCTGTAGAGCAACCATCCACGTGTGTAATAATTTAGGTTATACAGGTGGGCAGAATATAATATTGTGAATGTTGTTTTGAAGATATACATTTTTAATGTCAAGTGTATTGTTTATTATTGAAAATAACGCAAAGAGTTTAACAAATTTACATTATTTTCAATGTCACACTGTTCATATGTAAACATTAGTGTGTTGTTTAAGAAATGAAATCATATATTGATACTTTGCTACTCATCAACATCGATAAGGATGTGATGCTAACTGTAAGCATGCTCTGTCTGAAGCTTTGTTAGACTTTATTCTGAGCTTTGTTTAACACAATTTAATCATAAAGAACTGACTTATGTTGCGTTCATGTGGTCCTCTGGAACTCGAGAAAATGGTTTTCCAAGTTGAAAAATGCACATGAATGTTCACACAAAAAAAACAGATTGGAAAAACAACCACTTCTTTATACAACTTGGGAACTCGGGGTGAAAAACCGTCTGCTTGAGCTCCACACTTGACATGATCTGCTCTTTGCAGATCATAGACTGAATGGTGCAGATGAACAAAAATCAGCTGATTTGTCTATTCATCTAACATTACATTGAGGGGTTTACTGTCAGATATTCATATCATAAGCGCAAAGGATCAGTACAAGAAAGACCTGAGACAGCAACTGTTAAACATCAATGAATTAGCAATGCAAGTTTTTCAGACTATCCTAAAACTTTTTTTTTGTTTGCTAAGGTGTGCATTGTGTCACCATGGTAATTCCTGAACATTCCGCTATCAGCAATTAGGCATACATGTAAATAACTTTTTTTGAAATAGTGAATAGAATTAAACTGAATAATCTTTTGGCAACAAATACACAGACTGAAGATACTTTTTAATGTACAAACTATTGAGTTTAGTTCATTTCTGTTGTTGGGTTACCACTCTTGTCTACTGAAATGTATTTTGTAGTGTATGTAAATGTAAACAGAAAAGACTCACAACTGTACCATCACAATAGCGCAGGGCAAGCAGCTGTCCCCTTTATGCAGCAGACTCTGGCCAAACAGTGCATTTGTCAAACGCACTTATATTGGAACATTATAAGCATGTGCATGCCACATGACAGCGCTTATACACATGTAAAACCAGAGGACTGTGTCCACTATAACAGCGCTGACTTTTAGCCATCTGTAAACTCCAAACGCATGTGTCTCGCTGTAGTTTGTGTTCCCATCACAAAGAGTTGCCAAATAACAATGTAAAGCCATAAAATCCTCTTGTACACTATACATTTCCTCACGTGTGTTGAAAACAGTGAGTATTCGCTTGCTTGTCAACGCTAAACCAATGAGAAGTCAATTAAATCTTTTGGTCCGCCTCACGCCGCTTCTGATTGGTCGCATTTACAGTCAATCTGTTTTAGCCAATCACTGTCTACAATTCCTCGCCTCAGCCTTGTTTATTGCCCAAAACAAAAGGAAAAAACTTTGCTGCTACTTTGAATGAGACGAGAGAGGAGAGTCTGATCTGTCACCGCTGCTGCAACTCAGTAAAATAATGAGCCCCATTACGTTATACTGACAGTAACTATAGCGGCATTACTGCAAAATAAAAAAAGTACCGTATTTTCCGGACTATTAAGCGCACCTGAATATAAGCCGCATCACCTAAATTTTCAAAGAATTTTATTTTTCTACATATATAGGCCGCACCTGTCTATAAGCCGCAGGTGTCCACGTCTTCAAGAAGTTTTCAAGTTCGGAGCATCTGCTTGTATTGCCTCTGAAAGCTTTTGTCGTCTTTTTGCATTGAGTCAGTTCGTCACGCTGCCGTCGCCAGCGTCTCACCATCGACTCATCGATGCCGCGCTCACGTGCAGCAGCTCTGTTTCCTTCTTTGACAGTCAGATCAATTGTCTTTAACTTCAATGCTGCATCATATGCATTTCTTCGTATGTTTTCCATAAGGAGGGTGTGTGCATGAAGCACAAAATAACTGTTCAAAACAAAATCAAATGAGCATCTTCCTCAGCACATCATCTCTTCACCTGTCTGTTTCGCTCTTGCGCCCCGTCACTTGGCGCTCTACTGCGCATGTCTCGAGCAGAAAGAGCCGCTGTCCTGTCTGGGATCATGTCCGTGTCTTGTAGGATTTCAACAGGATTTGAGGCTCTCCCGGGGGTCGGGGTTAGTTGTATCGATCATGTATGAGTGGATGTCCAGCTACTGAAGTTTGAGACGTTTCGTCTCGTCATTTACGCCTCACCTGCATTTAACACATACGGGTCATTAAGACGTATCCCACTCACTAATGTTCATTTAGCAGCAGAACTTATTTTATCACGCAGCGATAAACTGTTTTAGTGCTGACAACAGCGCTAGCGAGTGTTCTAACTAACCCTAACCCATGTTAACCGCACAGACAGCGGCGCTTTCTGCACTCAAGCTGCGCGCACATGCGCTGTGTTCATAGAAGAATAATCCGTCCATATATTAGCCGCATCGGTGTATAAGCCGCAGGGTCCAAAGTGTGAGAAAAAAGTAGCGGCTTATAGTCCGGAAAATACGGTAATTAGTTAAATTACTCATTACTGGTAAAAGTAACGCTGTTATACTTAAACAGTGTTATTCCCAACACTGTCCCTGTTATACGACAAACCATTACAGTACGATTCTTTGTCAACTGAAAACAATCTGGTCAGAAGCAGGGACTATCCACAGTGGCTCTTTGATTTTCCAATAGAGTGTGGTTGTATGAATATTTCCAACCGTATTCATATCTTTCATAAAAGTGTCCAAGCCTGAAGGCCTGGACCTCTGCTGAAAGGATTAAGTTCAAAGGCAGGCCAGAAAATGAAAATGACTGATTCAAAGTCTTCATCCATGCGTCAGCCTCCTCTGTCCCACAGGCGCGAGCAGAGCCACCACCCCCAGTGTGGAACCTTTGCTTTAGTCACTTTCCCTGTTACAGTGTAGGATACTGTTGAGATGTGCATTATATAAACTTAACCCTTTTTATGCCCCATTACCTAAATTAATTTCATGGGCCTACTCCAAAAAAAGCATTATAAAATTCCATAAAGCGTTTAGTTCCAGGGGTGCTGTTGAGCCATGCTGTTTTTGGCAATGCATCTACTCCAAAGTACTGATCTCACTAATTTTGGTATAAATCTTTCAGTGGGTTCAGAAGGTTATGAAATTCATGTCTGCAAATTTAAATTTCCCCTCCATAGTGGGGATGTATGGGCTCTCATACAAGCCTCAGTCTGCCTGACTTTTTCAATTATACAATTTAACGTTCCAGATCAATAAGCTTTTTCCCTTGCTTTTTCTTTTGCATAGATTATCTTTGTTACATGGAGTATCTCCACGGAGACAGAAAAATATAACCCTGCACAGCAAGAAGGATTCTCGCAATATTTGTGAGTTCACAAACTCACGAGAATCCGTCTTGGCATAGTCCGGTGGTGCGATAGGTGCAGCATTGTGGTTTGGGACGAGGCCAAGGGTGAGTGACATACTTTTTTTTTTTTTTTCATTTAATAAATGAAACTCAATTCAGTGTAGTATCTATGTATATATTTTATCAGCACTTACCCATGTGAATGAAACACAAAGCCAACAAAAAAGGTCTGACATTTGCAATCTTTGACAGGGAATAATAATGAGATGAAACAAAGCTATTTGAATAGTCCCACCTACTTCCTAGCTCAAGTCTTATAAAAGAACAAACAACAGAAAGAAAGCTTCTACCTGTTAGTCTCAGTAAATGCATTTGTTATTGTGAGGTTTATAAAAAAATGAAAGATGAGCGAGACACTAAAACAGAAAACATCTCTATTTAAATGCACCATGGAAAACAAATGGCTTTTTATCATCTGTCTATTTCACACAGAGAGGAGGCGACTACAGATGAGCCCCCTAAGAGAAATAAAAGAAAGGTTTTTGCAGAATGTAAGTTAATAAAAACTCCTAATAAAAGCTTTTTGTTTGTGAGAAATGTCTAAAGCTTCTCTGATAAACAAGGCACTTTAACACTTACAGAGCACCACAGCTCAATAAAGAGGTGAGAACAATAGTAGTTAAATAACACATTATTACATTTAAGAATATGTTTCATTAATCTGATGTGCAGTGATTTTCAAATTGACGGTGCATATGTAAGTCTTCTATGGATGTTTAATGCCACACTATGGAACATTCCATGCAAAGAAATGATATCTCTCTGAAAGTGTAACTCTGTAAAGGAAATTATAATGAGATGTTACTGTCAGCATAGTTTCACAGTGAATTAAGCATCAGGTCATTCAAATCCACTGTGGTCTGTCGCTGAGGCAGCAGTCGACAGAGAGAAAAACACAAATCTATAATCTCCTTAGTGTTTCTTTCTTTTTTTTTATTACTGACGCATTGTGCAAATAATAAAATCATTGTATGACAACTGCTGCTCATTAAACAATGATAATGATTTTTTAATCTCGATTTGACTTTCTCCATAATCCAAAATTACACTGAACAAACCGAGCAGACACAGCCCGAGTGAGAAAACATGTTGTTTCTGAGTAATTACTTCCACTGAATTATAAAACCAGCTAATTAATAGTTTTATGAGTGTCCACACAGTAATGAAATGATGGATTAGATGAAGTCACTCCGGGCCTGGACTCAAAACAAATAAATACTAACAGATTTTAAACAAAAACAAATAAATTAGCTTTCCAAGAAACTTTAACATAGTTTTAGCCGTATTGTATGACTGAAAGTTGGTCAGGTCTGCAATTTAAAAAAGTCGAAAAAAGTAGTAGTAAATTGACCTTACTGTACTGTGAAACAATAGCGTGAAAAATATTGACGAAATAAACTCAATACATCGCAATAACATTCTCCATCTGACAAAAATGCACAGTTTTTTTAAGGATTATGTTAAAGGTGAGTGTAATAATTATTTTAAACCCAAAATTAGCATTTATGCAGTTCTGGGTTTGCCTCTAATGTTTTTATTTCACTCATAGACTGTATATATAAAAATGGACATAGTAAACCTTCTAGCTGCCGTATTCCACATTGGAAGTGAGCATGGGAGTGCTTCCGGCTCCACTGGCTTGAACTCAGTTTCTATTGAAAAATGTCTCTCCATAACTGCTACTGTCAGACACTCTTAATTAAAAATAAATAAAAATAGAGATTTTCTGCTGGTATGCCCAATGACACAACAACAGTTAAGGAAGCAAGGATTGAACCACTGAAAATTCAGGTATCAAACACAGGAGTATAAGATTTATACAGTAAAGGTGGATATAATCTTGTCATTTACACCTTTTGTATGATAGAAAAATGATGCCATAAACTCAAGAACCAAGAACCATTTAACAGTAGGTCTAATTAAACTGTGCTACTGCAAAATGTCCTCTCATTAAAAATTCAAGAGTCAAAAAGATAAAAAGTGGCAATTAGTAGATGAAACATGTCAGATACATGTTGCCCACATTTCTTCATTAAGTTTATATTTGATATGTTAAAGAGTTTATGGAGCTTCAACGACCTTCAGAGACCTTGGATGGACACTCAAGAGGACATCATTAACAGTACAGTCATGAGCAGTGAATGCAGAAGACCCTCATATAAAGAGTTATATAAACTAAATCATAAACTCATGTTAACAGCTGAGAGCCAAAGACACAAATGTACAGTATTTTAAATCCATGTACAACTATGCAAGACCTCAACAAGTTTTAGCGAGGGTAACAAATATCAAGTAATACCAATAAGATAAATAATAAAAAGTAGATCATTTATTTTGCATGAGTACTTAAAGGTGCACTGTGTAACAAGGAGGGGTTGGTCATCTGCTTGTCTGTTACTGCATTGCCTAGAATGTTCCTTAGTATAGCATCAAAATTATTTATAATGCATTTTTTCAAATATGCATTACACATTATGGCATGTAACTTGTAACTTGGTGGAATTACCTTCTTGTCTCCAAGCAATAACATCGCCATAGAAACAAGGCTTAAAAAACAAAAACAAATGAGCTAAATTAGTAACAATATTTAAGAGCTTCATTTAATCCTTGTCTTCATGGGTAACAGGATCTTAAAGTTATACACTGGAGATGTTTCATAATAATGAAATTATTATGAACTACACCTAAAATGAGAGACATTTGGTCAATGTTGATAAGTGACAATTTCAACAAAAATAACCACTTTTCTCCCCCAAGACATTTTGAAGAAATAATAAGTCTATTGATAAGTAGCGTGTGTCTAAAACTCTATTATCAGGCTTAAGAGCACATAATTACGTTAACCACCTCCGCTAGTGTTTCTATCGATTATCTTTTCATTTCAAAACCATCTGACAGCATTTTCCAAAGCACAGTTTGATTTTACCTGCTCTCTTTGTGTACTATGGCTTCGCTGTTGATTTAAAACTCATCTAATTAATTATTCAAGGGTATTATTTTCTACATTGACTCTATTTCCTGCATCAGCGATAACAGTAATGGCTCCCAGAGGATTCAAGAGTGCCACAATTTCACCGCGCCTGCTTTTTACCACACTGCCTTCATAACGACGTTGTAAACAAATTTAACATGGACACACAAAGGCACGCACACGCACACACAAATCAATGGTTGGGGCTCGGAGCATTTAGCAGAGCACAATGCTAAGTGAATGTCTGGTCCAGCCAAGTGCAGAATTTTCTCCCATTGCTCAAAACTACAGTAAGCACAGTCCATCTTTATGACACAATAGGCTTCTGGGTTTGGTCTGAATAAGGGACAAATTTTTACCAACACTGTTGAATCACAAAGTTAAGTATTTTAATTTTACAACTATTGGCGGTGTCAGTTGTGTGATATAAAATCAATATATCTTTAAAAGGTGCAGTTAAAAGGTGTAATATTTTCTGGCGGTCAGTAACCTGCTTGTTTATTGGTTTGGAACATGTGGCATTAAACTTGCATTTAGCATTTATTCGACTGCATATTTTTATGCTAATTTTTATTGCTGAAAAATACCTTGAAAAACATGCATTCTTACTGTGAGTGGGGTCACCTAGTCTCCACAGATTTGACCTGTAACATGTCTTGGTCGCATCATTTGCTTCAAACTACAACGACTGCACTTCGCACGGATTAGTTAAAACTAAAGAAATCAACCAACAACCCAGTCAATGTTGACAATTAGATAATTTTCAGTTGAACTTGCCTAACACCAACTTTAGGACTCCAACCGAGGACTATGCAGTTTTGAGTCTCATCAATCAATGTAGAACATTTCAGTGTGTCATTTCACAAATATGTCTGTGCATTTCTACTACCTGTCTCAAATATGACAGGTGTGATTGATGGCTATTGTAGAATCACACGAGAGATACTGACAAAAATGTATGCCCAAAGTTTTTGAGACAAGACAAATTCTAGCGAAGTGTAGAATTTGAATTACTGGATAATAAACTTGTTAATGTTGAACGTTGCTGAAGTATATGAGCAGCATTATTAGCATTTATTTCTAGTTATACGTGCATTTGTCCATGTGTTTGGCTAACAGTTAATACTTTGCAGCTGATGTCGTCAACATTCACTGGTGGTGCGATGCCAACTGTAAGCACTGCTCTATCTGAGGTGTGTTAGATTTTAATCTGAGCTTTGTTTTAACACAGAAACCAGAAAGAGTTTATTTGGTTGGAACTACAACAGGTGATATGATTTTTGCTCATAAACAAGTCTCTCACACACAAAATTACAGTCACAAGCTAGCTAGCATTAGTCAGTGTTTCACTCTCGCAATTTTTACTGAAAAAACACTTAAACAGGACCATGAACACTCTAATAATCACAGGCTCCTGGAAATGTATTGTTTAAATCCATATTAGTTTTTTTCAGACTGTCGTAAATCTTTTTTTGACAATGTTTGCCAGTTCGTGCATTGTGTCACCATGGTTACTGCTGAACACTCCACCAAACAGATACATGTAGAAAACCCCCAGCGTAATGTCACTACAAAGTTTGCGTAGTTAATATGTGCCTCTATTATTAAGATTTTTTACAATGGATTGAGAAAAAAAAAAAAAAAAAACAATTACAAACACTACAGATTAGCCATATACTGTATAATTCCTTATATGGATAACAGTTACATTAATATACCAAATAATTCCCCCAATGCAGCTCATAATTCTCCTAACAATGGTGTAAGCTACTTGTTTATTATGACTTTCTGCACTCCTAAAGCTAAGACATCATTATTCAGTGTACACAAAATAGTATAGGAGTTATATTACAAAAGGGAAAATATTATTGTTTTGGAGATATGCAAAATGAGAACAATTTAAAAAGAGACACAAAAAAGGATATAAAGTGATATTTCTGATCTTTGGTTAATTTGGTCAATTCACCTTTTGGGCAATACAAAAAATATCAGATATTCATTTTTGTCAATATCATATTTAAAAGTAACATTTAATAGATACACAAAACAACACACAAAAGGAAGTCTGGAGGAAGTCTGGAGGAGGTTCTTTTCATAAGAATGGGATGCATGAGCTGTGATATGCAATTGGAGGTGAGCAAAGGGCAGCGAGGTAGAAAAATGAAGTGGTATGAGAGCGAGATATATCAGAAATTACTTTACACAAAAGAACAAAAGAGTCCATTAATAAACCTGCTGTGCCGACTCTTCATTCAAAGAGACAACTTTATGGAAACTGTGATGAAAGAGGCCATCGCCACTGAAGCCTTTCACACAGTGTTGCTCTGATGTATCAATTCTCATTTGCATCACAAGAGCTCGGAAATATTCTCTGTTCAGTTTGTGCACATTTGACCTATTGGAAAATCTGACAAAGTGCTTTACGGCTACATGGCTTTTCCATTATTCACATGGTAACAAAAACAAATATTACTCATTTTAATCATGAGATGCAGTCATTTCTAATCATCAAGGATCAGCTTGGGTATTTTTAATTGAGAAGTTTACAGTCAATTCTGTGTGGTTTGGGGTTTAGACTTAGGAGGAAGAAATTTTACCATGTGACTGTTAAATGGCAATAAAAGTCTGTTGTTTATGTTCACAAAATGAATATTGATTTGTTTTATTGTTGTTTTAATAATACAAAAATTAAATGTAAAACAAGCACCATTCAAAACACACGCTCCACACAATAAAAAGCAAAATTATATGAACAAATACAAACAACCATATGACGTATTAATTAATGTTACTTATTTTTAAAATCAGATCAAGGTGTATTCTCCTTAACTTAAATTATCTGGTGTATCGATGCGAAGTTTTGACAGTGACGGGTTGAACTACAACTCGGCAAGTATGTATGAAAGTAAAAAATGCCTGCAACTGAATAAAGATTTCAGGCAACTAATTTGAGCAATGCAATTTAATGTATACAATAGATCAGAACACACACACCCCCACACAGTCACACTCACACACACACACACACACACACACACACACACACACACGAGTGAAGGGGGCACCACCAGATGTAAGTAAAAGCACCTCTAATGCTTTTCCCTGCAGCTTATTTACAAAGAGGCACAAAGTCATCCAAATACAACAGCCCTGCTCGATGTCCAGCTGCAGCACTAGGGGTCATACTGTCACACAGGGGGCCCAGAGAACAGCCACAGTGCCCTCTACTGGGCACACACCAAATATGCACCAAAGAAGTCATCTGCACAACTGTAGTCATTAGTCATTTCAGTCTTTCAGTCAAGTGTCAAAATTTAAACAGGAAAAGCGAGAGGCGTTTCTTAGTTAAAAATAAAAAAATAAAATAATAATAATAATAATAATAATAATAATAATAATAATAATAATAATAAAATAAGTGCTCCTCATTGACAAGGCTCAATAGCTAGCAAAAAGTGAAGTTGTGTTAATATACATGCCAAGGTGTATAGATTCAAAGATTCCAAATTATTCAATCGTGTTATGAAAAATAAAGAATCACAGGTTTTCCCAAACAATGAAAACTGTTTTTAATAAGAGTAGATTTCAGTCAATTGTCAACATTACCCATTTTGACCAAAACTAACTTTGTAGTTTATATCCATCAAACGAAAAGGTAATTAGCCTGTTTAAATCTGAGGTATCTTTTGATCACTAAACATCAAGACAAGACTTCATTTATATTGGATTAGGTGAACAATCCTGGTTTATTCCTCTTGCTTGCTTTAATTTATGAGCCCTAATTAAACATCAATAAACATTTTAGTTCTGCCTGCTCTGTTCCTTAATACTTCACTCCCAGGACACTCAGGTCAATCAGGAAAGTCTGCTTTCCTACCAATTATCAAGTGATGGGGGCAGACCCAGTTAAGCGGCAACAAAATCAAGTGTCAATATAGGCAACTCGCAATTGGACATTTTTTTAGTTACTATGGAAACTTAAATGATAGAGTGTGTGTGTGAGTGATGGTGGTGGTCGAAGGGGCCGATGGTGCAGATTGGCAGCCTCGCTTCCGTCAGTCTGCCCCAGTGCAGCTGTGGCTACAATAGTAGCTTACCACCACCAAGTGTGGAGTGAATGAACAATGAATGTCTTGGAACGTGCTATATAAATGCAATGATTAATTAATTAAAATAATATGAATTGTAAGTTAGCTAGCTCTGATGCATTCTGTAACTGTTTAAATGGACCGTCTACCACCTCTTTCGATGGGAATATTATTGCTTACTTTGCCTGAAACATTTCACAATTAACAGCTTACTGTGAGCAGTGTCAACCAGATCTGACCTGTACTTGGTCTGGTGATGTCACCTGCTTGTCTTCATGGACAGTAGTATGTTAAATGTCACAATGAGGAACATTCCAGGAAAAGAAAAACACCTAAATGGAGACAAGCAGGTGGCGGACCTAAAAAACAACAAAAACTTTAATGTTACCTCCAGTGCTGTTAGTCTTTTCTGTAAGTCCACATTGATCAGACGGGCCAGACAGTAGAGACAGCAGCAGCAGCCCTGGGAAGCAGTGATGTGTTAGTGAACATAACTACAGTTTGACATGACATCAATACACATAAGTCTATTCCAACGCAAACTGTCTGACAGCTGCAGCCAACACAGCAAAAGCACTCCCCTCAGGGTAAGCTGCTCTGAATAAACTCCAATCTTCCATGTATAAAATGTGTAAAATTATGATCTTATGGAAATTATGCAAATATGCACGCTGCCTTTTTCCATGAGAGTGACAAGGGTGTGTTATGAAAGAGGACAGTGACAAGCCTGCACTATGAAAGAAAACAGTGTCAGCTGTACGAGATTCTTGGCATTATCTTGATAATGTTGTGCAGATAAATGTTAACAATGCATCAGAATATCCTAAAATGAGTCAGTAAATGTCTTTGTTGAGTTCAAGTCCAGTACAAATCATGAATTGACCATAGAAATAACCACACAAGGGCATAAATATCACATTTCTGGATTATACTAGAAATTGTAGTTTTTAAACAGTTCTTTTTATTGGTTATTTAAATTCCAATTATGCATTAGTCTTATTTAGCGCTTTTCCAGACGCTCAAAGTCACTTTACAATTTTGTGCATTATTCATTCACTCCACACTCTGTTGTGGTAAGCCAAAGCTGCCCTGCGGTGGACTGACTGAAGCGAGGCTGCTAATCTGCGCCATCGACCCCTCCGAACACCAGCAGCACTCTAGCACACAACACTTACATAACAGGCAATGTTGGTGAAGTGTCTAACCTAAACAGACAACAACATTTTTGCCACTGAAGCCCCACCGTGGTATTCCCATTGGTCTCCCATTCAAGTACTAACCAGGCCCAGCTCTGCTTAGCTTCTCAGATCTGACAAGATCTCCAACCTCTACGCCGAAAAGACTTCAGTTTTCTATGTATAAAATATGTAAAATTATGATCTTATGGAAATGATGAAAATATGCACACTGTTTTTTTCCATGAAAGTGAAAAACCTGTATTATGAAACGGCACAGCGTCATGCCCACCCACTACAGTATTTGCTAGGCAGGAGTGAGGGTGCGTATGTCTAATAAATATTGCAGAAGGATACATTTGGACCATCTACCTGCCGCATAAGTCAAGGAGCTTTCACATTATGGAGGTATCATGGCTCTGTGTGGCTGCTGGCCCCTCTACTCTTCACAAACTGTCAAAGCATGTTCATCCTTTTGTACAGCAGCCTATGAGCTTGTCCAAAGACTGTGGGCAGGAGTGGTTGGCAACACTTCTGTCTGTAATGTTGTGCTATTCATGGGTTTCAGACAAACAATTTCTTCCTGATTTGAAGGACTTTGTGAGCACCCATAGAGGACCTTTCCCCATTCAAAACGCATTGATTTAGATTGCTTAATTATGACCACGGAGGAGAGTTGCCATAGCTTGAAACCTAATAGCTTTTTATAGCTATGGAGGTTCTGTCTTCTTGGATATGTGTCAAACAGCAAAAATTAGGGACTTGGTTGTAATAGTGAAAACAAATCAATGCAACAATAGGCCTGCACATTTTCTATCTTAAGTTTGTTTGTTTTTTTCAGGACACAAATTTTGGGGCAAATAATTGGCAATATTCATAACACAGCTAAAACAAGTGTTGCTGATTCTAAATGTAAAACCAATGGTCCTATTTGTCTATAATAGGCAACAGAGCTAGGCTACTTTACAGCAACTGCCAATTCACCAAAACAAGGTATGTATGGCACACCTTTAATAGGCTAGCACATAAACTATTACAGTGATACAGTAGGCGCACAAAATGCATAAAAATAGCAACAACAAGAAGCATTTTGTGTTATTTTCATAGATACTTACCAATCGGAATACAGGTTCTGCAGCTTCACTGTCCAACGGAAAAAATGGCTGCGGATTGCGCGCGTAAAAGGCACGTGACGCAATGTGTTTCCGACAAAAGATCTTGATGAAAAAATATTAAAAGGAGCACTAATCATTTTACAACATGGGCTCTTAAAGGCACTTATATGGGCTGTTGACCGCAGTCCAGAACAATAACGCTTTACACTTGCTGCCCAATATTAATTGCTCCAAATAACCGACTTCTCGTGCTCAGGGTTTTGGAGACTCGTTTATTAAAGTTCACTGTGCTGAAAAATGAATGGAACTAAGACTTTTTTCGTTTTGAAGATTGGGTTTTGGTTTAGGCTTAAAGAAGAAGACTAAACAAAAGTACAAAAAAAAAAACATTAAATGGCATAAAAACAGTTGGTCCATCTGGTGGTATCTGTTAAAATGGTAGGCCTGTAGATTTAGTTAAATAGTTGTGGTGTCAGTAAGCGTGTAATCAGCATAGACTAAAATTTGATATTGTGACATCCCTCACAGTAATTATGTGAATATGCCTGTTTTTCTTCTTTTATATTCTTCCACAGGCTACAGATTCAGACTGTCAAGTTGAATTGGCTGTCACATTGGTGCCAAGAAAAACACTTAGACAATTTTCATGTTCCAGTAAAAATTGCATTGCCTTAAAGTAAAAAAAAAAAAAAAAAAAACCTTAACATGTGCTTTTAAAACACTCAGGGTATAGTGGGATGAGTGGAGCACTATGATCTTTTTGAATAGCACAGTTAGTAAAGCATTAGCATTCAGAGGTGATGTATGACAGGAGATGCTATTTTTTCCAGTGTGTCTGAATTGCACCGTGTGAGGTGTCACTTTGTGTTTGACAGCTCATTTGTCAGGGCTTTAGGCGTCTGCTCGGCATCATCTTTTCACTCTAGCAACGTGCCGAGCTAACGCCAAACTAAGACAAGAGCTCTCAGATACAGCCCTGAACCTCTGCCCGTGCACTCCAAATCTGGACTCCATAAATAGTCTGTGCATACATGGACTACTGTACTTTGCCAGTGCAGGTAATGAGCTTTCTGCTATATTTTGGTTTCACAAGGACACTTCATAAGCTATTAGGAGCATAATGATTTGGCACATTTTTGTGTCAGATGCCTTTCCTAATGACACCTGCCACACTGAAGAGGATGTAGCCTATATATACGAAATCTCCTGCATAAGGACACCACAACAGAACCTTAATCCTTTCTGTTATAGTCGTAAAAAGGTGGTGCACCGTGTAACTTTTCTGGTGGGTCAACCACCCCTGCCAGCTTGTCTAATTGCTTTGCCTAGAATGTGTATAGTATATCTCTCTTGATGCATCTTCATGGAGAAAAGCAGGTAGCGTACCTTGACCAGAAAAGTTACATAGCACCTTTATTTCCAGCAAGACTCTACCCTGACTTGACTCGTGTACAAGCCAACTTGTGATTGTCAGTTTGGTCCATTATCAGTGTATGTGCCCATGGAAAAAGAAAAGTGCTATGGGAAGTGACCAATTTATTTTACAATTTTTCAACTACAATTACAATGAAATATTTATCAGTCAAATGTTGGAAAAATGTTTTCTGTATAAGAATCCCTCAGCTCATGCTCCTCTGAGACTGCACTAAATTGAATGTGAAAATTTACAAAATGCTAGTGTCTTTATTTCCCTTTCGTGCCTGTAGTGTTGCAGCTCAGTGCCCTCTGCTCAGCTCATAACAGTGGGATGTGCCTCATCAGGAGAAGCTGGGACAGTAATGCACACACTCACCAGAGACCTCCTAAGGCTAATAGAACGACTCTGGCTTTCCTCATGCTCCATTTACACAGGACTGGACCCAGAGCTCAGAGTTAATGCAACAAATCAGGAAGCGTCTGGGGAGAGGGAGGTGGTGGACATTCAGTCTGGTAAACACAACTGTTCTTCACAAGAACCTAATATAAAGGTTTATGACTGGTTTTGTGTCATAATAAGCACATCCAAAATGTTTTTACTTTTATCTTCTTATTTGAAACATATAACACTCACAGATGACAAATATACACACTTGGTTTATCGAGTGAGTAGGTGACACTCTGATAACTTTAGGAATCCGAGATCTCAGTAGGCCTACTATGTGTACAAAGGTGGGTAGTACTCCATTACATTTACATAACGTACGTATAAGTACGTTTTATTTTTTCAGACGCTATAAATTTACTTTATTGAATAAGAGTTTTATTAAGGTAAAGGTACGCTTGTCCCCATGTCCTCTGCATTTGACCTGTCCTTCATGGTTGCCAGGGCCCTGAAGAAAGCATGAAAAAGGCAACCCAGGAATCAAACCTGTAACCTTCTCGCTGGCAGCCACTGTGCCACCAATCAGCGGTCATCAGTGGTTTGAAAGATCCCAATTAAAATAAACAGATTTATAGTTTTGAACATTAGACAATGTTCCACCATAGTCTTGACGCTTTGAGACTGCAGTATTTCCCAGTGCACTGAAATTATTTGTTGGCTAGACATTTCCCCCAGGCAGAATCTCTCAAGATATTTTACATCGTCTCTGTGTGTTGCTATGATCACATTTAAATATAAAAAAGAAACATTTAAATTGTGAAATGATGAATTGTCTTTTGTACATAACAAAAACAGTAGCCTCAGGAGTAAAAACCCTGAACACTGAGTGTGTATCCGCTTTTGTGAACTTTTAGATTCAAGAATTGTATGTATGTTTTTAGAAAACTGCATCTAGAATTAAGCTGTACACATTTAATTTCCATCTCAATTTAAATACTGTACAGAGAACTGTACATAAAAATCTAATTAAAATTTAAACAATGGCTTCAAAATCAGCAATGAAAAGCAAAAGTCAATGCAAAAACTAAATTAGAATTGTGAATGAAAAGTGCTCATTAACTTGTTTTTCTAACATTGCGTGAAGGACAGATTGTGAAGAGACTTGATTAAAATATATTATGCTGTACTTTGGTATCACAATTTACATCAGTCTTAATAGACACTTGTGCAGGCAGTAATTGGAGCAAAAGTGTTGAAGTGATCAGGAGCGCTTGAGGGCTTAATAAGTAAATGTTAATGTGCTGGAAGACTAAATTAAAAACACTCCCTCCAGTGATTGCAAACCAACAATTTCTGTGAGTGGAGTTGTACAGTAAAAGTGTGCAGGCTCCCCACTGGGTTCCAATTTGAAAAAGACAGCATCTCTTGATTGCAATGTACATATGCAAATCCTTAATGTGCTGATTTATACTGGCGCAAGTAACAATAGAGCCAAACGGTAACAAAAGTTTTAATCAAAAGCCACACAAATAATTGTCACATCAGATTCACTATGCAGTCAGTCTACAAAGTCTTTTATTCCCTTAATTACTGTTCTAATGGCAAAGTTCATAATCAGTCCAGGGTGCCCTTGGGAAACAGTGGTCATTAATAAATTAACTTCACAGTACATCCAACAAAATATATTACTAATTTAACAACAATTTTGGGCAAATAAAATAAAAACACAATGTCCACTGATCTCGCATTACCACTGCAAGGTGAAGAGAATAACAGATTACACAGATAGCTTCTTAAAGATGCAATATGTAACTTTTATCTAAAATTGTCCAAAAAATAATAGCAAAATTTTTATAACTGTCAAATTGAAGATTTGTTGTTACTTTGTTTAATAGCTCTATAATTACCAAACCTATCTATATGAAACAAAATTCAAAGTGTTCCCTGTCAGCACAAATGAGCTAAAATGTATTTTCTCACAATTAAAAAAAAAAAACATGTTGTAGCCTCATTCAGTCACAAAGATTGATTGATGTTAGTTTTGAAGACTCAACTCCTAGTTACCCTTTTTAAGTAAAATACTGAATTGTGAAATGTAATGTAATGCTCCGACTTCCTGAAATCATGACATCAAGTTCTTAAAGGTGAACCCAATCAAGTTTGGATCATATAAAGCAGGTGGTCAAAATGTTCTGCTTGAACAGTGCAAATCTCAAGGTCAGTCAACATGTCAATAGTTGCTGAATGCTCATACCGACTGATGCATAAAGGCTGGTGGCCAAATATAAAAAATAAAAAATCTTTACTTCAATGATTTCTCATGTCCCGCATCTTTTTCCTTTTCGAAATCTTGTATACAGTAACTCAAAGGCAGTATCAGTGTGTGTCCTTCATCTGAACCAGTAGGGGGAGCGGCAAGGCGAGCCCCAAACTAGAGGATGATTTGGTTTTTGAAGCTGCGGTTGAGGTCTTTGTGTGGGAGGACGATAGAGTTGAGTATAATGACCTCAGAGGGGATGCTCACATTACAACCTGCGGAAATGCAGCCAGACTGGAGTTAGTCCCTGCTCTGCCTCTGCACACCACATAATATATTACACTTGTCAAATAGGCTGTGTGTTTATGGAGGGGCTATACCGGCTTTTCATTATTTTTACAGATAATGCAAATAAATTGTCCCACATGGCCAAACAGATCACAAATAATAAATGTTAGAGGGCAAAGTACAATACTATACAAAGATATTTTACAGTTTATTTATGTTAAGGACAGTGCATATTAAAGAGGCACCAAGCAACTTTTCTGGTGCAGGGTCCGCCACCTGCTAGTCTCCATGCCTTTATGAGGCATACTGAGTGTTCAGTATGGCATTAAACTTATCAATCTCCATGGAGCAATAAAACCTCATGGAGAGGAGGTGGTGGTGGATCACATAGTGCAGCTTTAAAAAAAACTATTTGTATATGCCAGAATTAGGTAAAAGGCCATTGTTTGTTGAACTTGTAAATGCTCTTTCCATTGACTCGCAAAATCTTTATATCTCAGAATGTCCAAAGTGACACAGGATGTATAAACACTTGTTATCTATCTGTATTATGATTTGAAATGCATTCTTTATTATTAACATAAAACAATTTGAATAAAACACTGTATTTATTCAAATGGCCTTTACACAGTTTTTATAACCTAAGATGTAAAAAGCTCATTACACGTTTCTGTCCAGAATAAATATGAATGCATTTGATTATTTAACACATTACTAATACATGTGAGCAACAACAGAATTATCCCTACATCTCAGAAGAACTTACCAAGAATAGTAATGGACGGAGTGAGTTTGCCTTCTCTAAACAACGTTTCACTGTCGATTCTTGCATAAGGGTCATTGGGGTTGGGGTCACTGGGGGTACCTTCCACTCGGGCCCATTTGCCGATGGTGCTTTCCCATCCCACAATGCTGTTCAAAACACAGCAGTGATCCTAGAGAGGAGAGGTCATTCTCATTGTGTAAGTATGGAGTATGGATTTTAAAATAATAATAACGCTATAAAAATATTCAGCTGCCTATTGAGAGAAGCAAGATGTGACAAAAATGGAAAAGATAGCCCCCATTTAATGAAAGATATCAAAAATTGATAGATTTGTAATATGTACTCATTAACTTATTTTTTATAATTTTACAAAGCTAAACCAGGATTAAGGTGTCATATTTTAGTTCATTGTGATATGAATTTTGTATTTGCCAGAATTTCTACACTAAAGCTACATTAGAGACTCATTTTAAAGCACATCCCAAATAACAAATTGTCCTTGTGAGTAAAACAGTGCAATCAGTGTGTCAGATGAAACCTAAACTCATTGTGGAGCCTCAGAGTTATCACTGGAGACATGAGATTAAATTAAAGCAGCTCACAAATCATTAGAAATGACACCAATGAAAGAGCAAACACAACAATATTTATGCAGTGATAGAGAAGTTAAAGATGAATACAAAGGGTGTCACCCTTGAATTGTGGGAAATGCAACCAATAAAACAGCTGCAGTCGATATGTCGCAGTGTGTAATGAGATCTATTTAGCTTTTTATTTAATTTGTAAGGTCTTTGAAAACTTCACAATCATTAATAATATCTAAAAACTAAAATGTGTACTTGGTTATAAGTTGATACAACCTCTGACCAGGCCCAGTTGTACACAGCTGAGTTTGGGTGAGCACATTGAAATTTTAGGTGGTAGGTGGGAAATATAGAGATATATGTCTATTCATATTAGGTAGTAGCTTGAATTGGGTGGACAAGAATTTCACTTGTCTATAGCTAGACCTCTGTGACTATGTTGTAGGTTCAAATGTGCTTACTTGTAGTGTTGCATTATGAAGAATGATGGATTCTCGTACTCTGACCCCAGCACCGATTGTCACTCCCATCCCAATGGACACATTTGGGCCCAACTGCGTACAGAAGAGACAATCTATTACAATACAATGCACTTTGAATATTACCATCAAAGACACAATAGCAAAGTATTTCCTTACTGTTGCTGTGGGGTCGATATTTGCAGTTGGATGAATGTAAACATTACCTATAATATAGAAATATACTCAATTTATAAATTTGTGTTTATCAAAAAAGTCTTGCCAAAAAGTCAAAACGTAGCATTACCACTTATTTTGGGGCCTCCTTCTTTGTTTGTAGCCAGACGTTCAGGGTGACTTGTGTGATACTGGTTGAGGTACAGTCGACTTGCATAAATTGCAGACCTAAAAAAATACATTGTTAAAGGTCTTATATCAGGGAAAAATTGACTCTTGTGAGATTTAAGCCATGTTAATATAGTTAACTCATCAAAAACATACCTGGAGTTGTGTTTCGTTTCATTCACACGTTTGAATAATCCTTTATTATTAGTTTGTCCACATCTCCAAAGCTCAGAATGCTCTGCTCCACCTCGTGATGTTATAAAGCGATAGTTTTCAAGTTACCAAGTTACCAGCTACTTTTTACCTTTTGGTCAGTAAAGATTGGCAATTCCAGGGCTGAAATTATCCAAATGATTCTAGTGAAGGTGTATGGATCTTAAAAATACAGTACTGTACTACCACACAGGGAGGTCAAACTGGGGGGTAAAGGGTACCGTTTACCCACGGCCCAGTACAAGGAAGGGCCCTCACAAAGTCTTCTAATATGCATTGTTCATTTCACAAGGTGGAACAGAGTGTTTTCAGTTTGAGAGGGGATTTCTTAAATATGCAGGGCTTGTGTGCTAAACATGTATTAATGAAATAAAACACACTCCCTCTTAACGAGGAAACAACATTATAACATAGATCAGAAAATAGCCTTTTAATAACAACTGAATGTTACATTGTTGCTGCAGAATTATAATCCAATTCCTAATGCATGGACGGAAACAACATGAAAATATAATCTGTAGATGTGAGTTTTCATTTAATGTGATTTTTGTAACATTGCATTCCACACAGATGCAACAAACTTCTTGCTAAAATCACTCACCCTGCTGATTTAATCTGGCTCCAGAAGCTGAGGGTCTTGTACACGTAGAGTTTGCCTTGCCCTGCCAGAGCAGTGAAAATGTCCTGCTCCAGTCGTATGTGCTCTGCTCTATGCCACCCATTGTTTGGCTCCTCTCTGCAAAAGACACATGTTCAGTCATAAGCACAAAACACAACTACATTCAGTTGAAGACTATCCATGGATGGGCTGCCATCTTCTTGTCTCTATAGAGAGGTTATTGCTTTGGATAGTACATTATTAAACTTATATATCTTGCATTTGTTCAATTACACATTATTTTATTACTGAAAAATACCCTGAAAAAAACTAAGCAAGTTTGCTTCTTCACAGATCATATCAGTAACTTGGTCTGGTGGCGTCATCCTCTTTCACCATGGGGATAGATAGGTTTAGTCTCCTACTTGAAGAATACAAGCAATAACATCTCCGTAGAGAATAGCCAGTGGCAAACACGCCATCAAAAGTTACATAGTGTAAGTTAGTTTAAGTACTTTTAAAAGTTAATCATTTTCTTTCCTGAAGCTGAGCCTGGAGAATAAATAAGTTGCATTCTCTCAACTTAAAATGCAAGACCGCATTGATGGGGTCAGTGCTGACTTGATAGCAAAGCTGCTTACCTAGTGTCCAAAACTTCAGGCAAGAGTCCATATGCTCCATATTAATCAGCCCAACTCTCTGATATAGTGTATTGTGAGAGCCGCGAGATGAAACACGCTCTTAAAATATTCATTTCATCAATATTTAACAGATGCCAACCCATAATCGAAGTTTTACTGAAAAGCAGGGAAGTTGCTTTAAGGCAAAGTGGTCCCCATGAGAGCTTGTAGTATTAGGCACATAGTTTCTAACAAGAATCTATGATGTGTTAAAGAAAAACGTGCAGATTCAGTGCAGTGCTTGCAGAAGTGAGATGGGTGAAATTGGGTGACCCTAACATTTCCTTGGATGACCACAAGTGAAATTAAACTTTAAAATAAAACTTAAACATATCCCACAGAATTTAATTAGGAATAATCAAGTGCCCATGGATAAAGTCTACTGTGGAAGTGACATTTTTGTGAGGGGGAAAAAAACAAAGGAAAAAGGAATGATCTAAATTCTCAATGGAAGCTCACCGCTAATACAAAATTTACAAGGCTACCAAGACTAGACAAGAATACTATTTCTATTACACAGCATGTTGGGAAAACTAAGACTGTGCCAAACCCATAGTGCCTTTTGAATTGCAAATGTGTCAAGGAAGAAGAAGAACGCCTCAAGTTTTCTTGTTAACTTAACTCTAACAAAGCACAAAGATGCTAATCAGTACTAAAAGAACAATCAACTAGATAGATACGTAAAACAAGCATTGATACATAATGATATTAGAGTAAATATGGTCAATTTGGACCTTTCCTGAATAGTTTGAAATGGTCTTGAATCTACATCAGAACCACATTAAAGAACAACAACTACAATGCACATGTCCAATACACCTTAACTGCATACCTTGAAGTGTATTACAATAAATGTATTAAGAGTTGTACAGCATTCAGGAACTATGTTATTTTTCATACATCACCTATTTAATTTACTGCATATGACTTTATACAAGTATTTTCCACAAAAAAGTACAAATCATGTAAATGTATGCAGAACAAGATGCAATGAAATGCACTGCAAACTACACCCTGACTTGCAAACAAAGCTTTAAGAAATAGTCAAGAGTAGCAAAAGCTGGTACACCACAAATGAGGCAATATTATATTTTTTCATAGCGCTCACACCACACAGTAAGTGCTCTAACCACACCATGCAACCTACATAAACCGACTTACCCATCGTACGGATATCTGATGAAGTAACAGAAATCATGGAGGAATGGAGAGGGAAGAGGAGAAATGAAGAAAACAAAAGTGATGGTAATGTGCATGCTTAGAGAGCCGACAGAAACGTGACTCACAACAACATGTCCTGCTGGTTCTTCTGGAAAACAGTTCCAATGTGCTTAAAAATGTCCGGGTTAAACAGGTAGATCCCACAGTTGATAATGTCGCTAACAAATGTACTGGGCTTTTCAACGTAGTGCTGGACCTAAAGAAACAGATATTATGGAGTTAAGTTCCTTTGATTTATGCTAAAAGCACACTACCATACCTTTATAGACTTTATAAGAAAAACTTTGATTGATCCACAAGGGAAATTATTTGGACACAGTAGCTTACACATCACAAGAAATTATATTGATTATATTAATCATAACACTAAAAACTTTTAATAGAGATTAAAAGGTAGACTTTATTGATCCCCATAGGGATTTGTCACAGGGGGCAATCTGTCAGATCTTCAGCTAGGATTTCTGCCTATTGTGCATGTGTTTTGAATACAGTTTTATATATCTAACTATGATCTCGAAATCTCTATTGTATTCCATTGGCAAGGAATTTGTAAGCTTTGTAAACTAATGAAGTAGAGTTACCTCATTTGTTTCTTCATTTGCAACAATGCAGCCATAATTTAGGGACTGCTTTCTGTTTGCCTAATGAGACAAAAAAAATGTAAGTTGAAATGAATTCATTGTACTTTTTAATTATTGCAATTTTGCCAGTCTTACTGTAGTGCCGAGGATTACAAAGCTGTTTGGCTCTCCGTGCTCCTTCTGAAAGCTTAGCATTTCGCTGAGTGGAAAAGCTGAACATACATCTGCATTGAGAACAAAGAAAGCCTCCGGACTCCCCGAAACAATCTGATCTCTGAAGTGATAGATACCCCCTCCAGTGCCCAAGGCCGAATACTCCTGTAAATACCTGTAGCACACAGAAACAATGCAGCCATTATTTAGAAACACAAGAAAGGGTAGTGTTCCTAGTATAGTGGGAAATCATGATATTGTGAAATTTGCATACTGCTACTTTCAGAAGGATGGCAGGGCCCTATATAACCATGAGAAATTAACAGTTTTTGGATTTCCAAACATAATTCACATATGATTTACTGGGACTACAGAATTAAAGTGAAAACGTAGATATTCTTTATTTACCAGATCTGCATTGTTTTGAACTTATTCTGACCCACCCTTCACCTCCTAAAATACGTGCAATTTAGAATCCTGTGATAATACATGAACTCAAAGTGTTACGCAAATGCTTACCTGATTGAAATTTTAAATTGTTGCTGTGCATTGACAAGAAATCTGGTCAATTCTTCATTAGGTTGGTAAAAGCCAATGAGCAAAATTTCCTTCATATTTGGGACCTGTAAAAAATACAACACATTAGTACAACCAAAAGCACAAAGACAAGCATGGAAAGAATAATTAAAAATATACATATATTTAATATACATATATTTATGATTGTCATGATAAATGCAGATACTCACTTTGGCACACGCCTCTATGTGATGTTGCAACATGGGAACTCCAGCAACAGGAAAAAGAGGTTTGGGGACTTCAAATGACAAGGGCCTGAACCTGGTGCCTGGAAGAGGAAAATATGTAGCCTAATAATATCACTTTAAAATTTAACTAAAGTCATTCAGACAATCTTTATGGATTCAATTTCACGATAAACAGAGAGTATCTTTATATTATGGGCCGTTTCTGTAGTCATTTTGAATAATAGTCTAACAAAGATACTTGCATACCATGAAGAATAATCCAAAAAACTAAAATCCTCCCTCTGTAGCCTTCGTGAATAGGACAGCTAGTGAAATATATAGTGTTCTGTTGACAGAAGCATCAAGTACATAGACTGTAAGTCAGAACAGCCATCTCTTTAGACACATGTCGCTGTGTTTTGTTTGTTCGCCAGCTGAATAATAATTTGCCACGTCAGTGATAACAGGAGTCTCCTAGTCGCTGATGATGAGACTTGTAATTTCGTTTCTTGCCGAACAAGCAGAATAATAGTAGATGAATATAACGAAGCCTTACCCTTTTGTGGACCACCGATTAAAACCACAGCTTTCAACATTTTTAATTAAGAGACTAGTGACAGCTCAGCCTGGCTGATGGGCTCTTCTGTGTAAAAAAATAAACTTCCGTATGACGTCCTGCGTGAGCACGTAGTGCGTCCAAGCGGGAGGGGCTGGACGAATCTGGAGTTGCCAAGTTTTCTTCTTATTATCGACATTTGGTCGCTCATTGTTTCTCTCTGAAAATCTGGCAACCCTCACCACAAATTAGAGCTGTACAATTCAAGCGAAGGTAGGAAGAAGAGTGAGAGCTAAAACTAACAGAAAGTGTGCAAAATGTCTAAAGGCCAAACGCAGAGAGCTTTGGTGAATGAGCGGCTGACTGCGGCTGCTGGAGATATTTGCGCTTGTTGAAAGGACAATAGCGGAGTATGAGGAGGAACTGTGTCGCTTCAAAGAGGAAAATCAGAGGAAACAGCATCCTGGACTCTGTCCTTAGCCCACAAGTCCTGGTTCACAGAGGTCCAGAGTCACGTTTTCAGTCCTGAGCCCAGACTGAACTTGGAACTGTCAGGGACCCCACAGGTTAAACAGCGTCATAAAGGAAGACGAACTGTCCCCAGATTTCACTGTTAGTGTAAAATGTGAAGAGATATCCTCACATCTCCAAGAAATACAAACTGAGCATAAACAAGAACGACAGTGGAGGACATTTGCATTCAGAGTCCGAGGAACAGACTGACAATGATGATGACTGGGATCATCATTCAGTAATAACATGTCTGCAGCAGAGACACCCTCACCAATGGAATCATGCCATATTTTGAATGTTTGAAGGTTTGTCAAAAGAAATGTTCATCTGAAAAGGAGTTATTAAAACACAACAGCCTTCATTCAAGAGAGAACCCCAACACCTGTTCAGTTTGTAAGAAAACACTGACCATCTTGCGTAATCTGAAAACACAAGAGGACTCACACAGGGGAGAGACCTTTCAGCTGTTTACTCTGTTGTAAAACATTTTTCAAAAGTGCTCTCTGTTCCTTATGTCAAAAAGGTTCATATCTAGGTTTGATCTCAAAAGACATACACGATTTCACACTAGAGAGAGACCTTTCAGCTGTTCGGTCTGTGGGAGAGGCTTTATTCTTCATTTTCACCTCAAATGTCACCTTATTTCTAAACACTCTAGAAACCTAGCAGCTGTGAAAGTGACACATGAATGTTTGTAATTTCATGACTCATTTAATAATAAATGATTAGAAGCAAGCATAGTTTTGTGTCTCACAGAATCACGATATTGGCTTGTACTTTATGGCAATGACTCAAACTTTTCACAGAAAGTACCACCAAAGAAAAGATTTGGCTTTGCAATTATCACCAGATTTAACTACTCCAGGTCTAATCTAGGGCTAAACCAGGTCAGTATTGCTCAACAGTTGATTTTTGTCTATTCACTAGATTGAAAACAAAATAAAGTAAGAGCATAAAATATATATACATATAACTCTTTATCAGTATTCCAATCCCTCTCTCTGTAGTTTGGCTCAATCTGTTTACAATCTTCTTTCAACAGAGTAACAGAATTTGCCATAAAACTGACCCAGCATTCATTATCCCATTTATAATCTCACATTTTTATTACAGTTTTTACATGGATAAAGTTGGGTACACTTCAAATGTTTGGAGCAAAGTACAAAAAAGGGCTAAAAATAGATCAGGGGCCTGTCTCTTCTAAAGACAACAAACACAGCTCAAATGGAGGAGTTTACTTTCAAATACACTCATTAAAACGTAACCCGAAGTGAGAGTTTCCCATGTGGAGGCAACCGTAACCCAAACATATGCAAATAAGATGCGTATCAGGAGCATCTTTCAGAGAGTATTTTAGTCAACAATCACCAGGGGACAAGGTGCTCTGGTACAAGATGCACTTCTTCAGGAGCAAGTGAAGCCTTCATGTCATTCCCTAAAAGTTTAAAGGTTAATACATTTGCATTTTGGCTAATCTTAAACAGACTTCAAACACATGCTCAAAGCATAAAATATGAATAAGCTTCGGTATGCCATAGACCCTTTATAATGCTATGTCATCAGAATGTTCAAATATCGGGAAGTGGGGCAAAATTAAGTAGACCGTAATACATTTTCAACAATTAACTACCATCACATCTAAATGCTAATGGTTTTAAATCTGTTAAGTCCATATAACAATTTTGAATTTCTAGGGTAGAAATTCTTTACTATTGCTTTTCTACTACAAAGGAAAACAAAACCATTTGAGCTTCACAAAAAACAAAGTGATAAATGATGATGTAATATATTTGTAGGTAAAATGTAAAAATACTATTATAATAATCTTCCATTAAATCAATATCTGCATGGTTATCATTCCCAAACTAGTCTTGGTTTTTTATATGTTCTGATATTCTGTGGGTAATCCCAGTTTCTCAACTGAAATCACATTATGTTTCACTTAATTTTTGCCTCTAATTTTTCATAAATGTATTTGTTTGCACACCTTTAAAGGGTCTATATTTTAGTACCTAAATTGTTTCACTCATTGTCACAGTTACAAAGTCCTTTCAAATACAAAAATAATCATCAAAATTCCTTCATTTAAATCAAATGTCAGTTCACATTTTGGTATGTTTAAAATCCTATCTGTTTTTTCAAACAGCTCTTCAGTCATTTTATATACAGCAAAATTAGAAAATATGGCAATACAAAAAGTACCACAGCCAAAATAATTACATAAAATGGCATAAGAAATACTTAAAACATTAACTGATTCTTGCATGCCAAAATGTACCATAACTGTAAAAAAAAAAAATAGAAAAACAGATTGTCTCAAAGTTATTACCACTCTCGTAAAGATTTTTTTTCAAATTCAAGTGTAACAAGCATGGTAATTGTAGTACCAATATTCAAATAGACAAAATAAATATTATTAAACATCGCACCACCTACTTAAACTGATCCAAAAGAATGAGATGTGTATCAAAGCTGTACCTGCAAAGCTACCAGAATCATGAGATAAAGGTGAGGAAAGTATTAAAGTATCAATAACAACTGTTGTTGGTCACTACACTATATAAACAAAAATATCTCCCTCTAGTGGTTGGCTGCAGTAAGGTCACAGTAAATGGTGACAACTTATTTATACAGTTGTATACAATGTGTGCGTAGACCATTTTTATTCAACCCATGCCCTACTAAAGCATGATTTAACAGGCTCTCAGTCTTAGTATGTGGATTATCTTCTGTTGTAGAGGTCTTTTCGTTTTCTGAGCTCTTCTAGTACTCTGGCTCTGAACTGGGTCCAGTCTTCATCCTGCTGCTGCTGCAAACCCAAAGCCCGCTGGAGATCTGCTGAGTGAGTCCTGAGGAAAGGGTTGTACTCTTTCTCTTCTCCAATTGTGGAAGGGCTCTAGGAAAAGAGTTAGATACTGTCAAAGATAAGATGACATCTTATTGTAGCCCAGTTTTTCTATGGATATTTCACCTTGGGCTGTGCAGATAATCATTATACTGTAATATAATGTTGTATTTGGAAGTACATTTAATTAAAATCTGTTCTAAATGATGGTGAGGATTGTATGTGCTTGTTTTTATCCTTAAAGCCTAGAGCTAAGACATTTCTCAAATCTAAATAGCCTTTTAAATCAAAATGTTTCAAAACTTTACTAAGATTGTTCTCAGTTATTCATTGACTAACACTTCATAAAAGTGTTAAAAATGTTTGAGTAATTACTCATTAGTAAAGCTTTTACCTCAACTTCACTTTCAAACTTTGGTATTGCATTGAGTGTAATGCAACATTTAGATATGGGATATAAGACATTGGACATAAGATTTTGAAGTAACAGACTAAACCTGTTGTTAAATAAAGTTTACGTTCTTTTAATTTTATATAAGAATATTATTTGGCACCTTAATTGAAGAATGTATATATATATATATATATATATATATATATATATATATATATATATATATATATATATATATATATATATATATATATATATATATATATTTTATCCCTTTACCATGGACATTACTCCAAACAGTGTTATACATTACACAGCAAGTTAAAAAAAGAACAGACATGCCTCACATAGTGCAGACTGTAGGCGGTGATAAGCCTCCCATACAAAAGGCTGTGGACATCATGAATCCTGTGAGCACTGCATGCCAAACAGGCTCAGTCTAAAGCTGTGTGTATGTGTGTGTGTGTGTGTGTGTGTGTGTGCGTCTGTGAGCTTGTGTGTCTATTCTCACCGTGCACAGCTTGTGTCCTCTCTGCTGCAGCACCCACTGATACTTGTTTTCCCTGGCACTGTTCTGGGGCTCTACCTCAGCAGCAAATAGCAAGTTATCCTCAGCATACTCATGGCCTGATCGTGGACAAACGGTAAAAAATAAAAATATAACATACGGTACCCGCAAAGGCTTTTATCATATATCAAACTACAGAAAGTGTTCCATACCAGGCCATAACAAGATATCATCACTTAAAGAGCTGACTGTATCCAGCGATGTCAGCATTGTGGGAGCTGTGCCTTCAAACATACGCCCTGAAAGCACAAGGACAGAGAAAATTATCTTTTTGTGGCAATGTTCAAACTTAGTGTTTCTCACACTGTGGTAGCTAGCTCCATGCAGTTTAAAATATGCAAGAAATAGGAAAATATGGACTAATAACATGCAATGTACGGATTCTCAGTGCTATCCTCGTGTAACTTACCGCATCCTGACAAAAACACCAGGTCCCCAGAGAAGAGACTACAGGGGGCTCCGACCTCTCTGCCATCCAGGAGATAGATCATGTGACCAACAGTGTGTCCTGGAGTGAAGAGGGCCTTAAAGTGCAACCGTCCTACATCCACAGTGTCCTTGTTTGAGAGAGGACTGAAAGAGAATGAAAAACATATTATTTCACATAGTAGTTTTAAACTGTGTGCATCAATTGGCACTTAATATGCAGTACAGCAACACAAAAAAGAACTAGCATTGATGAAACCAAGAATAAAGTTGGACTAAACTAGACCAAAGTTGAGTCTAAACCACTCAAGACTATTCAGTAATAAAGTTAAGCTCTAAATGAATCAAATTGGCCAACAAATTACACGTTACAGTGATTTAAATCATGTTTAGTTTCTAAACACACCACATATTGCCAACTGCACCATGTTGCCTCAAGCCTTCATACCAGAAAGTGTGTGTGCATATTCAAAGGAGAATTCTTAAAAGCTGCTATGACAGTGTGAGTTTATTTGATTTTGACTTGATATAATTCAGAATTAAATTAGGAGACACTTGGTTCATGGCATGCCTGTCAGTCACAGCTTATCCGCAGCACCCGGTATGATAATTTTGATAATGTGGTGTGAAGTTATGTGCTGACAGAGGGCTGTAGCCGTGAGTGTGATATGTTAACAGAGGAGACGTACTGTGTGAGACCAGGGACATTATCCACAGCACTGCCATACACACGGCACGAGCTATGGAGACGCTTCAGCCCTTTGTTTCCTCCACTGTGGTCCCTGCAAATGCACAATATGTGAGAATTAGACAAAAAAGGATAGATGTAAGCAATAAACAATATTGTATTCCAGACTGGAATTGTATCTCTTCCCATGGAATGCTGTATTATTCTATATAGTAAGTGTTTCCCCAAAAAATTCTTATTTATGAAGTTGCATTTGGATCCCTATCTTTGATGGATCCCGGTGCTTGATATTACGAAATACTGTGCACTGAATGCAAAATCAACAACTGAGATTAATGGACATAAGCCTCAATTGATTTCCAGATGTTACAAGAGAGAGACAGCTGACCACCAGTAATACCTGTCCCAGAATTTGAGGAGAACCTCTTCATAAATAAATGGCCGTGTTGTTGTCGTGTGTATTGTAATGATTGACTTACCAGTGCTTGTGTGTGCAGAGTATTGCTTCTAGCAGAACTCCTTCCGCCTCGAGAGTTGCCTGAAAAGTCACACATATGAGTAAAGACTTAAATTGACTTTTTAGTACAGCCCTTTAGCAGCTGTTACAACCTTACACGATCAAATTACTGCATGCTTATTGCCAAACATATGCTTAGCTTAGTAGTGAGAAAAAAATGTACTTCCAGGCAGTTATTTGTACAAGCATGTAGAAATCTGTAAAAGCTGGTACTCTATGCCAGAAGGCTGTGTGTATCCTTTGTTCAGACACAGTCTCAGAAACTTTGTAAAGATACTTGATGCCACTTCTCTGTTTACAGAAAAGCCATATTCTCAGCATTGGCACAAGATTAGGCCTAATTTAGTATTATTTCCATTACAGTGAAACAACATAGATTTCTCTTGTGCATAAGTGAATTGTATCTGGTTCAATTGCCATTATTACTAATGGCATTTGGTAAGTAAAATCTAACCAGTAAGCTAAAGATGATGAAGCTCTAAAATAGGTAATGTTTTTTGTTTTTTTTTAACCTTTGTGATACTGTTACTCTATGACTGTATTTCAGTCAGTGATCTCACCTGTACTGATTGAGGGTCTGCAGGATCTACCACCACTGCAACACTTGAAGCTGTGTCGATAATGAGATAGCTGTAGTTGTCCGACAGCACAGCGATGGGAATTATTTTGATACCTGCAGAAAGACCACAGAGTGTTACAGTATTGTTACACCGTGTTCTGCAGATACAGAATCTCACTCATTTGCATGTTGTTCATACCATTGAACTCCATTGGCTGAGTGGAGGAATGTCCAGAAGGGTAGTGCTCACGGGCTTTCCTCATTTGTCTCTTGTAGTACATGTAGCCCAGTCTGGTCCTTGTATAAAGCGTGTATCTGAATTGAAACGAAGGCAACATTTACATTTAGCGACTACTAAATTAGCAGGGACAGAAAAGGGGCGGGCTAGCGTGGCCGACTGTTGCCCTGTAATTACATGCCGTATCATGCTTGGATTTCACGTAGTAGATTCAGTGTGGCCTTAATTGGAATAATGTTTGTTGTTTTTACTTTTATGAAAGACGACTACAGAAACAACGATGGTACAGTTAAAGACACAAAGCAATCTTACAGTGCCAGCTAAGCCAAGCAGCCAACCTGAGCCGTTAACCCTGTGTTTATGTAGCTAGACCGTAGACTGACATGATGGTCACAAAACCACGTTTTGTTCCAGATCAACTCACGCTATTCGGAAGAGCGGCTTCTCTGTGCGAGCCATTATTTTGTGCAGATATTTCTTCCCGATCACTTTTACCTTACGACGAAAACGAATACAAACACACACGAGAAAAAAGAAGGATGCAGAGGCTGCGAATGTTATCACCCATTCAGGAAGCGCCATAGCCGGTGAGCCGTGCGTAATGACGCGGCAATGACACGTCGCCTACAGAGGACCGTCACCTGTTTATATACAATTTTTGTATATATTTTTGTATATGTATGAATGTATGAATGTATGTACGTACATACATACATACATATATACATACACATACACACATTATATATATATATATATATATATATATATATATATATATATATATATATATATATATATATATATATATATATATATATATATATAAAATATATATTATATATGTATAAACCAGATCTTGTATTCCCAAGAGTTCCAAGGACAGACATGAGCTCTCATGGATTTAATTTATTTGCTTAATAACACATATAGGCTAATATGTAGGTCTAGGTCTACTGTAGGCTATATTGCCATGAAAATTATTAGTGAATAATAGTTTAAAACATACTTAGTATTTATGTAGTCTAATTCTCACTGGAAGACAGGACAGGGAGACCTTCTGTTCCCGGGACACACTAGAAACAGTGTGAGTTTCAGAAGCAGATCCTGTTACAGAGATGCTCAGCTCTAGTTCAACTCCACAGCAAACAGAGCAGAGAGGACACAAAGACACAGGGCTCCCATTGAGGGCTGCAGCCACCAGGTAAGCACAAAATATGTTCAATGACAACTTGTACTGTAGTCTGTTATGTTTGTTCTAAGGCATATTACCAGGCAGTTGTATATTAAGGTTAGTGGGGTTTTCTAAGAGTAGACTGTCGTGTATTGAGTTGCAAAACTCATTAACTACTTCTAGGTTTTTCTAAACAGATTCTACTTGTGTGTCTCTACCAAATGTTGTATTATTTAATTTTTTGATATCACATTTAAGTGATCTATAGATTTTAGATGTTGTAACAAAACCTGTTTTAAAGGTGCACATGTAACTCTTCTGATGGAGGGCCCATCACCTTCTTGTCTCCATGGAGATGTTATTGTGTTGCCTGGAGACAGAGAGGTGATGGTTAGGCCAAATTACAGATCGAATCTGTAGAGATAACCACACTCACAGTAAGAACATATTTTGGGGCAATAAAAACAAATGTAACTGACAGCATGTAACATAGATTGATCATTATCTTACTGTGGAACATTACAGACAAATCAACACCATCTCCATGGAAACATGCAGGTGGTAGATACTAGTAAAGTTACATATGGCACCTCTGACACATGAAGTAATATGATTAAAATGTTAAAAAAAAAAGAAAAAAATCCCAACCAGGATACTGAAAACTCAATTGTCCCAGACATAACTAAAATGTTGTGTATTTCATAAATGTGCCATGCTTTGTTTAAGGTGGTCTGGTAACAATGTCCAAAGACAACAACCCACCACCATATGAGGACGCAGTTGCCCAGCCTAAAGATGCCAACCTCCCACAAGTCACACAGGAGAATTCCACCCTCCCTCCTCCACCGTCCTACACCCCTGGTCCAGTGTACGGAGGGCCCCATGTCAGCTGGGGCCAAACAGGGGCCTACCCACCCCCAGGAGTGTGGATGGGGCCTGGCTTCGGGCCATCCGGAACGATACCTACACTGTCTGCAGGAGTGCCATCCTCCAACTCAGGTAAAGGCATCATTTACAACCAGATGTATTTATGTAGGGTATTTTGGCTAGTTAGCAGTAAATATTCATGTGTTATTAATAGTAGCAGTGGTTATGCTAACAAGTTGGTGTTGATATGACCTAATGCACTGAAGAATGGGTTTGAAGTGATTTCATTAACAAAAACATTAAAAACAACAAAAATAAACAAAACCTACCCCAAGACTAAAGAAGATTTAGGGTGCATTCACTCTGGTTTAGTCCTGGTATGAGACAAGTTTGAGTCCTATTGCAGATTTGGTTTTGGTCCTGTTCTTAACCTGGTTTAGTCCAGTCTAGTCCAGGTTTAGTTCTGGGTTTAATCCAATTGTGATGTGCCGATTGTGCAAATGTTATCGCACACTTGGAATAAGTTTAGTTGAATAGTTGAAAGAATTTAGCAGTCAAATAGAGCAAAATATCTCATCTAGAGCAATAGCAGTGAGTTCATGGCACTGCTCACATTCAAATGCCCATTCAGTTATTGTTTATACCAATAACATGCATGTAGTGGTCAGTATAGAGATTAGTAGGTTGAAGCTTATAGACCCACAGCTCGTCATTATGTTTATGTTTAACCAGATTTCATTTGCCTTGTCTTTTTTCAACTTACTATCGTACAGGAGACATGGATGATTTTTTAAGTAACCAGTTTGAGAGCACTTCAGTAAGGCATGCATTTATCAGGAAGGTAAGCATTATCACATTTTAATTAGTTAATTTTACAAGGGACAATAGCTTTTTTTGTCTTTGTATTTTATGGGCAGGTGTACCTAATATTGGCAGTACAGCTTATGGTCACATTTTCAGTTGTAGCCGTTTTTACCTTTGTGTAAGTATATATATATATATTTATATATATATATTTTTTTAATTAATTATTCATCCATGTATTGCAAAAGTATGACTATAATATTTCATTTTCCCTAAAGTGAACCTGTGAAGATGTTTGTCATAAACTACCCTGGGGTCTATTATGCTTCTTTGTAAGTTACAGATCAAAAATGACAATCATGAGGGTTTCTGTTAAAAAATAACTACTTTATTTTTACTTTAGAGTGATCTATTTTGCTGTTTATTGCATATTAGTTTGCTGCAAAGAACCAAGGTAAGAATGGGCTTTGAACAATACAAGCAATAACATTTTGAGATTGACAGTAGTTGATGTCTAACTAAGTACTGCATAATTCATTTAAGGAGGCGATTTCCATGGAACTTTGTACTATTGGGAGTATTTGTGAGTACATCCTGTAATTCAGTTTGTAGAAAACAAATATAAGGAGAGATAATCGGTTTAGAATTTGCCATTCACAAAACTGTTTTACATTTTAGACAGTTGCATTGTCTTACTTGGCTGGGAGCATTGCAAGGTCGGTGTCATCCAAAATTTCATAGTACAGAACATTGTGATTCACCACTCTAAAAATGCATTTTGTCTCCTCTCTTTACCAGCTATTATGAGACCAAAGCAGTGTTCATCGCCATGATAATAACAGCCATTGTTTGTGTGGCAGTGACAATCTTCTGCTTCCAAACCAAGGTAGGCACCACATGAGATTAAAAACCGTTTCTTTCTGTTTGCTGTTCGGTAACTCACTGTTCATCAGAGGCCTTTTTGTTGCTTGTAAAAGAACTCCTTTGTCTCCAGTTACAATGGGCCACCAACATCCTTTAAATATTCATCACATTTCGGAATAATAAGTGAATCTACTTCACACAGTCTGATGTAACCCCACACGAGAAAGTTACATTTTCAGTTTCAAAGCATGCAGTCTTATTCCTTTTTTCATCAAATTACCTCGACAGCTCCCTGTGGCTTAAAGCTAGAGACGTTCACTTTAATTTGTGAATGATAGATTCACAGGTGGACTAAACATAAAAGACGACTTCAGTGTCACACATTTTAAATACAAATGCTGCTGTAAGATTTCATTTGAATTATAAATGATATGAAACCGTGTGATCATATTATATTAACTGATTATGTATTCATGAGCCAGAGCCATTTTAGTTTTTGTTGATGCATTTCATACTCTACCCCCGTTTTCAGCTTCCAGATTATAGGCACCATTTTGAGCACTTTTCACCATTCAAAAGATAAATTGTTAGTAGCTATGGTAGTGGTGCTAATTTATGATCAGTATAACCCATGTAAAGGTGAAGCAGCAGAATTTTGTGGTTGTAATCTTACATATAAATTACCCCTGTGGTTTGAAGCCGTCTTTTCATGGTGTTAATTTCTCATCGCAGGTGGACTTCACCTCCTGCGGCGGGCTCCTCTGTATCTCAGCTGTTCTGCTCACCATTATTGGGATTGTTACTGCTGTCGTTCTGACTTTTCAATATGTAAGACATTGACTGTGGATTTGACTTTCATTTCTTCTTTCATCTTTGTCAGCACAGTGGGGTGGAAGGGAATAAAACCTCACTTTATGTCACTTCACAGGTCCCTTGGCTGCACATGGTGTATGCTGCAATTGGAGCCATTGTTTACACACTGGTGAGTTCAGATTGACTTCTTATATTATTGACAGAATATGCCAAAACAATAGAAACAATGTCCCCAATTCAGATATAGTAATTATTGTGATAATAGTGTTGATATACTACAAATACACCGGATTGTATTTTTCATTTATATTGCTGGAGAACTTTGCTGTTGTACGATAAAATAAGAAAAACTACTGAGTGTTTTATCCTGCCTTATTTTGTGTGTGTATGTGTGTATGTATTTTTTCTTCTTCCCCACACTAGACTAACAAATCTAACAATTCATGTGATGCAATTGGATCCTACTGCATCAGATGAAGGTGTCTGCAAAATGATCAGTCTCAAAAACTTAAACTTCCAAACGCTGGGTGTGCAGTTTTTCCATGGAACACTGAAATTCAGCAAATACGCTGACTTATGAACTGCTGTGGCTGGATAAATTGTGATTTGTTGATTGCCAAGTTTCATTTGGCCTTACATTTCTGTCCTTCTTTCCCTGGTTTAGTTTTTAGTGTACAACACGCAGCTTTTGATTGGAAACCGGGAGCTAGCCATAAGCCCAGAAGAGTATGTCTACGGAGCACTGTCCCTTTACATCGACGTGGTCAACATTTTCCTCTTCATCCTTCAAGTCAGTGGGGGTGCGACCGACTGATTCCTGCAAACTTAACTGGGACTTTTACTCCTGAGTTATAATGTTGAGGTGCACACATTAGCATGAATAACTAGCTAATTGTGTCTATCAAATATTATAAAACACTAGAGAGCACTTTGGTGAATCAACACTATGAACTGTGAAAGCATATTGAAAGACTGTATAAATATTTGGCCTTGTAGATATAATGTGTATATAATTATGCATGTTACACAATATGAAATAAACCAGAAGTTTAGTTATTAATTTATATTTATTCTTATTGTTATTGTGATCTATAATGTCACTGAATCATGTAAAAAACCCTGCAATGACAGGCATACAGCAATGCCTGCGGAGTCCGCAATCATAGCTTGAGTCTGTGCTGGTCAAAAGGAACTCAATGTATCTTCATCACATCCATAGAAAAAAACATGAACTTTTTTTTTTTTAGTAAACAATTGATTCGTTTGTGCAGTTAGGTACTTAAATCATCCTATACTGTCCGTTCTCATTAAAATATGTGTAACTGTGGTTAAGACAATTATACAAACCAATAAACCTTATCCAACTATTTCACCTGCTTATTTCTGAATGATTAATAAGTGGCACGTTAATTGAAATTGGTGGCACTAGTTGCTCCCTATTTTACTCTGTGACCTTAAGGATAGTGGATTAGTATCGTTTCCCTTCACCAGTTTTTGTGTGTTAGTCCAATGCTTCATGATGACTGGCAGATCTCAAGGCGTGAGGCGTTTGGGGTCACGTGGGAACATGGAGGTCTGACGAACATTGTGGAGACCAAGGTACAGCATGCAAACTCTCTCCAAACCTGAAGAAGACGGATCAAACAGTCAATAATTATTCAAAACAATCAATACATTACTGGTCTTATTGTGGTAGATGTTAAGTTTACCAATGCCTCCACCGCCGTGGGGTGGAGCTCCATAACGGAAGGAATCAATATAAGCTTTAATCTTCTCTAGATCTGTAAGCCAGCACAAAATAGGGTTAGATGAAACACATTCATTTAAATTATTTAATGGTCGTGGTTGGCCCAAAAAATCTCATAATGTTTGAACGTTTAGTTATACAAAGTTTTTCTGTAGTTACTTGACTGATACATAACAGCTACATAACACATGTGAATCAGTTTTGTGTTATTTTATTTTTGGCCACTGCTCTGAAAAAACGACTCTAAAATAAAACCTTTCTGGTGCTGTCCACAAATGTGTTTTTGTTCTACCCAACCAGCAGAGGGAGCCAAATCCTAAAAGTTCAGTTTCACCATCTCTTACTCACCAATCTGGTGGTGCTTGGCCCTCTCCGTGAGCAGTTCAGCATCATGGATTCTCTGGGCTCCAGATAGGATTTCCTCTCCTCTCATGAACATGTCATAGGAGTTTGAATATTTCTGTTACAAAGTGTTAAATATAGATTCAGTGACAACAAAACTGTCATTTAGGTTTAATGTACATTTCAATCAAGGTCAGAAATAAACAGACAGTATTAATGTTCATATTTGTAGAGCTGACACAAATGACTTAAATTAGACTGATGCACAGCTTGAATTTTTTTAGGTTGTTTGAAATGTTGATGCTCTATTCAAGAGTTTCGCCTTGGAGTTTCTGGCCAACATTTTGAGTACTTTTTCACCATACAAAAGAATACTTTGTTTTGAATTGTTAATTGTTATGGCAGTGGTGCTAGAGTATTTGGTTTCTGCACACCAACCTCAAAAGATTTTACTGCTATATCAAAGTTTTAAAAAAAAAACTGTTGTAAAACTTCACTTTCAATAAATACATTTTCAGAATAAATTAAAAAACATATGTAAATGTGTGTGAGAGAGCATATAGTTTAAAAATCTCCAGCCATTACTCTGTGACTATGTCATTATGGATGTCAAATTATTCTTGACCACACTATATGAATGTGATTTTCCAACAGAACTTATAGCGTATTTGGCGCCAAGGCAAACAGTTGGCTGACCCATCTCTATCCACAGAGACATGTTTTCTGGACGGTTACCACAGTTTGACCATGGTGCTCATTAGCAAACATTTACATAACTTATTGGACATATGTCGCTGTGTGGCTGTACAAATGTTTGTGAAGACTTACAGGGTTGTTTGGATCAGGCATTGTGTAGAATGGTCTGACAGCAAGAGGATATTTGTCCAGCACGTAGAAGTCAGTATCATACTAAAAAGAAATAAACACCTATAAATACATGTAAAAAGTCCATTTGAAATGTTTATTATTATCACTACCACTATACCTTTTCCTTCACAAGGCGGCCGAGCAACTTCTCATTGGGTGTACTGAAGAAAAAACAAAGGAGATTTGGAATTTAAAACAAAATCACCCAACTTTTTACATCTTTATGAGCCATTTTATGGAACACAAACATGTAAGACAGAGACACGTGAGTCACTATATGATGCTTTGGGATGAGAGAATTTTTTCATGATATTCTAATTATTTGCAATGGACTAGTACTACTTATTTTCAATAGAGGGCGCAACACACTCATGAATAAGACCCAGCTCCATGTACTCAACTCTCCGTTCTTACCCTTTCACTTCCCCATTTCCCTTACCTTTATACACTTATTTGACATCAAACTCGTGGATGGCATGTGGTTTAAAAATGGTGCATATGACCTTTGACCTAGAGCTGGGAGATAAAAATCTAATTGTGAACTCATCCTTGTGACAATATGTTCTTTTGGTAAAATCATGATTCCCCATTTCTATTTAATAAAACTGTCTGCTCAAACAAAGATACCTTTTCCCACTAACTTCTATTGGTCAGCCTCTCCAATACTCAGAGTGACAGGTGGATTTAACCAATCACAGGGAAGAGGGAACTTTCAGAAGAAGGAGGTGTTTATATTGGCTTTAAGACATATTTAGACAGTCAATATAAATCATAATTTGGTTAACCCACTGGCCGTCACCTTACAAATAGAAAGTGAGCATGGGGGCACCTAAGGCTCCATCGACTGACTCCAATTGACTGAAAATTGTCACTGCTCTCTCTGTAACTGCTGCAGTGAGCCTCATCGTTTTGGTCTTAAAATGCTAATATTAACGCGTTCTACATGATCCTGGCGTTTTTCTTTTGCTATTTTGTCCATTAATAAGCTCCTATTCCTAATATGAAACTTGGCTCCAAATTTGCTCCTATAACCGCTGGCCTTGTGAGTTTCATTTGACTGGAGCCAAACGCTGTGGGTGATGTCACACTTAGTCCACCTCATACCATCTATGTGGCACACCCCTGCTTTGACCCCTCACCTGAGGTCCTCCTCGTCGCCCATCTCCACGCCGGCCTCTCGCAGCATGGCCACAGCCTCCTGGAACTCCAGCCTCAGAGTGGGCTCCAGGAACTTAAAGGGTTCACTGGGAAACTGCTTATTCACCATCTGGATCTCAGTCTGGAAACTACAAGACAAGACGATGATGAAGTTTTGATGCAAGATGTTTTAAAACCAAATAATCCAATATTCAGTAGAGCTATAACTGTAATTTACTGACCAGTATAAAAACATAAATCATGTCTATGGCTTTGTTCCTGTGGTAGTATATTGCATCCATGGGTTTTTCAGAGTAATGGAAAAATAGCACCAGTGCCATAGCAGTTAACAATTCCAAACAAAAATATAATATATAAAATAGATAAAAATATTTTATCTTTCGAATGGTGTAATGTCCTAAAAAGGTCACAGATCAATAGGTAGCTGAAACCCATGAATAGCTTTCACAACAGAGGGTGTCTTTGCCAATGATTAAATTCACATACATTGAAAAATAGTGACACTGGCTTTAACAAAACACGACAAAAGTATTAACAGTGTAAAGATTCATTTTAAATTGTCAATGATAAGCTTGGGTCTTTTTAATTGTGAGGTCCACAGCTAATCATTTTCAGTAAAAATATGTAGCTGGGAGCAGAGTTCAGACTTTTAGGAAGAAACTGGTCAATTGGCACAGATTAAAAGTCGGTCTTGCTTATGAAACATGAAATTATAAGTATATATCGTAAGTTATTTTAAGGTTGTTTGAAAATTGTAACTACTTCCTGTACACAACCCCAAATGATGCTATTTTCATATTCAAACTTTCATTAAACTTCACTTGATAACTTGATAATGATTTTTTAATGATGATTGAAAGCCATATTTATTTGTTGGATAAGAAAAATCGAATCAATCTAATATGAAGGAAAGAAGTTGTTGTTGTGGTCCAAATTTTTCCATCCCCATTTCATCATTAATACAAGTTGAAATGTTATCTTGAGTCATGGAAACACAGAAAGAGGAACTGCAGTCACAAGTTAAACCAAGTAAACAGTGAGTTATATGTTCCAGCTACAAGATGTTACCAAACAGGAGGTGAGCGACTAGCCAAAGTTAATCATGTGGGAAAATCTTTGAGGGACACCTGTCCATTATAAAGGCCCATCTCTGTTTAAACAGTGGCACGTCATCAGTATGGACTTTATCCCCTTTTGTCATCGCCTATTCAGGGCAGCAGCTTGTCTGGCAATTCCACCACAATGGCACACTATCCTCAAATCTACAAGCTGGGAACAGAAAGGCGTCAGCAGATTTAAAAGCATGTGGCATTGTGTATACGCTGTTTGAAGTTCTTTAGCTCAAGTTCAAATATGGGAAATGCAGTGTACCTAAGGCTATGCCATTCATTTTCTATAGTTTTAACTGTGCCATTTCCAAAAGCTATATCTGATAATTTCCAAGTTGTTCTCTTAACTTGTGTTCAAATTAATTTTATTTTGAACAGGGGTTAGTTTGTTAACCACATTGTGTACTGTAGTGTGACTGTTTGATACAAAGGAATAGACCACAATGCTAATAAAAAAAAACAGTAGATAACAGAATGTGATTTTCAACATGAAATCAAAGTTCAGGTATGTTCCATGGGCGTATACTAGATGTGGTTCTGATACAGCTCAAAATCATTCTAAAGATATTCAAGAAAGGTTCATTTCTGTCCGGTTGATGTGACATTTTTAGTATCGACACCTGTTCAAATGAGCAACTAGTTTCGATGTAAGTTTTAGTATTGAGAAGTATCTGATTCCCTATCCAACAAGCTATTCTAATTTATATTGTACAATACACCATCCACATTTAGTAGGTAAATATGAAGATAGAACTCATTATTCTTAAACTGAACACTTGGCTGTACAGTTTTACATATAGTACCGGTTGCAGCCACTGGGAGGCAATAAAGTCCCATCATAACACTGTACTGGTGCCCACTTGCTTGACAGCAAAAATGAACATCACTGACTGTCATTAAAACAGACATGTCGGATGACAACTTTTATTCTAGATTTAAGTACGCCAACGTTGTGACATAAAAATCTCCAAACTCCAAAAATATTTTTATAGTCCACTGAGAAATCTTGTCTGTCAAAACCTGGGACAAATTTTGAGAAGTATTCTGGGTGTTTAATTTGCAGCACATTTTGTAGCCACTAACCAATGTCATATGGAGCAAGTTGGAGATGCTTTGTGAATGCAGATATTCTAATCACAAGAGCAGAACAGGCTGAAAGCTCATTACTGCATGTCAGGAGATAGGAGACATAAGTAGCTCCTTTTTGATCTTACTTGTCTCTCAGTCCCTTGAAGATCTGCACCATAGTGTCGGTAATGGACTCAATGACTTCGTGATAGTGGTAGTTAAAGGCCATTTCAATATCAAGACCCACAAACTCGGTCAAGTGACGGTGGGTGTTTGAGTCCTCTGCCCTGAAAACTGAGACCACAGAAGATTTCACATGTCAGCACATAAATATTGACCGTATTCACAGCTAAATTAGAAGTTATGCGTTTTCATTTTCTGTCATTTTAATCATGAGACTGCTAATGAGTACTCCCATGTCAGAACAGACAGTACTGAGACATAATGACTTAAGATTTCAAAGCTGTGGTCAGGTGTAACATATACACACAGGGTACTGCTTAAACCTACAACTTCAACAATATCACATAAAGTATAGCTTCAATGATTAATTGAATCCCTGGATATACCAAAGGAGCCATTCAGTGGTCGGGTCTGTATAGCTACGGACTGCTGGGACTAATGAACTCCACTCTTTTTATTGGCTTCACTATAGTCATCACAAAAAGGCATTATAATCGTAGCCAGAATAACCTTAAGGTTTTTTATTTTCTTGTGAGGTTAGAGCACACAAGCACTTGGCAAATACTGGATCAGCATCCTTAATATTTGCAAAAAGGAGAACGTGACACCATTATAAACAAGTGTGAATTAATTTGAAGTAACTTTCTTAAATCAAAATCCTTTGCAAAGATATTTCATTATTTTCCAGTAGGATTGCAGCACCTTCTACACCTATCTCATGTTGGAAGTTAAGCAAGGTTGCGCCTGATTAGTACTTGGATGGGAGACCACTGGAAACACCAGGTCTACCCCAGGGCAGCTGTGGTTACAGTAATAGCTTACCACCAAGTATGGCGTAAATGAATAATGCAATGTAAACAAAACACCCATCTAAATCCAGTAAATCATTATTATTATTAGTATACGCACATATTATGATCAAGCAAAATCAATTGGTATAAATAATTAAATGACAGCCAACCAGTCAAACACATTCACGAAAGCATTTTTTAAAATCTTTTTACTAGTAATATTTTTCCAGTTACCTCTATCTGGTTGATTCCGTTTTGCAATATCATTACATAGAACTGTTGAACAGGCTGGCTGCTGTGTTATCTTACCTATAAACTCTACAGCCCTTTATAAAACAGCAGGAGCTTAATAAAAGCCTTTACCATCCCCGCTGAGTCAGTAGCACACTAAACTGTACAGTTGCAGCAGCTCCAGTCCATGTTAGGAAAGCAATGAGAGCGTGTAAAAATTTAACAACCTCAATGCATTTGGAGGCATTTTAAAGCTGTCGTCTATGTTAACGGAGGTCTATCACCTTATGGTACACCGGCTGCTTGTTAGGTTGTAAATGATAAGAAAAACTGTGGGACAGATGGGTGGGCTGACTTACCTGGACCCACACAGAAGACCTTGTCAAAATCGGCGCAAATGCACATTTGCTTGTAAAGTTGGGGAGATTGGGCCAGGTAAGCACTAGTCTTGAAGTATGACACGGTAAAGACGTTTGCTCCACCTTCACTGGCAGCTGCAAAGAAAAAAGATAAGTTTAGACACAGGAAACAAGAGAAATGTGTCGACCCGGTGCCATAGGAGCGCCAGCCATCACTCATACTAATGATGATGTACTGTATGTCAGAAGTACACGCCATTTTTCGATCGGTGCTGTCCACAACTTGGACTTTCTCAGACATAAGATCATGTTCGTTTACAGATATTTCTTTGCTCAATAGAACTTCAACTTGACTTTCTGCAAACAATAAAGACAGAAGAAGAAATTGCACCAACTGTAATTTCATATAGCATTGTGTCTGTATTAAAGATAAGATAAGATAATCCTTTATTTGTCCCACAATGGGGAAATTGCAGCTGCACTGTACAAGGTTTCAGGTGGGAGGTCTGAAACTGTCTCCATGGTCATTGAATACATGAACGCTAGATAAGTTTATACCATACTGTAGAACATTCCAGGCAAAGCAAGACCTTTTCATGAGACAAATAAGTGACAGACCCTTCATCAGAAAAAGTTACATAAGTTTAAAAAAAAGTTTAAATAAAGTTTAAATATGTGCTTTGTTTGATCACTGCATATTTTACATTTTTCTGTGTCTCAATAGCCTGAGAATCTTCTGGGAGCCTTCTCCAAATCTTCTTAAGCCAGGATCAAGAATAAAGACTTACCCAACTATCTTAAAATACTTCTTGAATATTGAGTCATTTTATTTTAAACGGCTAGTTAAAGTAAAGCCATTACACGCATGAGGACGTAAATAAACAATTATTTCCAATGGTATTGACTTTTCCCTTTTCCCTTTATATTAAAATCTTCTATTTTGATACTTTTGAGGTTTGAAACTGTTCTCTTCTCTTGAGTAGGTTACTTTGTGTTCAACCTAAATTAACCTAAAATGACCAAATCCAGAACATGGGCAGAACAAAACATGTTCACGTCAACATGCAGGTGTTGGTACTACACTACAACACCACACATCTAGTTCCCCATTTTTAATAGACATCATTGGACATTATTGTTGTTATATTGTTGTCATTGCGTCACTACTATTGGGTGGGGGGTCACACATCACAAACCGTTTGTGATTTCGGGCGTGTCAGACAGGAAGATGTGGTTTTACAGAGTACATGATGTTGACATGAAAGTGCCGCCAAAACAAAAAAGAGCGCCACTTTTGAATGTAGAAATGCTCCATCTGTGTTTGTGTCTCTTGAAGAAGAGGAAGTGAAAATGACAGTACTTCACCACATCTCAAAACTGTCTGAGAAAGTTGTCTGAGAAAAAGTGGAATTCACTTTACAAACCTATGCGAAATGCTGTGGTGTAAAGATTCAGGATTAAAGTCAAATTATGCTTTTTATGTTTATGGCAATACATTCATAGCAAATGTCTTGCTTTATTTTAAGGAAGGAAATGTTTGAAAATGTACAAGGTGCTCCTATGTCTTCTTTGTCAGATACAAAGACGTAGGAGTAAACATACCAGGATAAGACAGACGCTACGCAACACAAAAGCACAAAAGACAACCTGCCCAATGAATGCTGATGTCAAGATTTACGAGTGATTCTTCCCAACTTCTTTTAGTAACTGTCTGTTGAAAGCAAGCTCAAACAAAGCCACTCCTGCTAAATTAGAAGACCATTGTGTTGTAATGTGAGTGAAGAGCAGATGACGTGAGAGTTTGAATTTCAATGCATCAGTATCCAAAATCCACCTATTGTTCACAAAGAGAACTAGTGGTGATACCAGAAATGTGGCCTTTCGTATTTGTAAATAATGGTTCCTGGTTTGGTATACATATGATCAGAAAAACATATACAAATACAAACTGTAAAGCAGTAGTGGGCAAAAAAAAATCTTGATTATTGAATGCACAGGGCGTGTCTTTAGTCAACAACTAAATTATCAGATCTCAGGAACAGAGAGTACTAGTAAACAGCACGTTTATAGAAAAGGCAGATTAAACTGTCCGCTCACTCCCAAAACTCAAGATAACTCACGCATGGAACTAGAGATTTGTTTGACTAAGACACCACAAAGCATCAATTGAATAAATAACTAAAACTGGCAGTAGGGGTTTAGAAAAGAATTTTTACATTATATTGGTACACTGGAACTACAATATCAGAGTGGTAATTTTTTTGTTACCCATTATACTTATACGAGGTAGTTCAAATTTCAGCAAATAAGATTATGTCATTACAATACATTTAGTCCCTTGTTTTATGGATATTGTGTTTGCTCATATGTGATTGTGTTTCCAGCAGGAAGCACACATAATACAATGCCTTATCATCTTGTCATTATAAGATTATTGCTTCCAATCTTATCTACCACGCAATATTATGGTATATGTTTAGAAATTGAATTTTTGAGATAAGGTACACTTGTCAATACAGATCTTGCTAAGCACTAAAACAGGTCTAAACAACTCATAGCAATAAAAATAAATGAAATGAAATTATGACTAAATAAACTTTAGGCCCCAGGCAGTGTGTGTGACCATTACATTACTAGGATACATTCTGCCTGTTATTATAGGCTTACTGGTATAGGGTTTTCTAATTTTGCACAATAAATACACTGAAATTCCTGATTTGTCACTTTTGTTTTCCTTCGGGGCATAAGTGTTTGTGATAGTTGTACCTGATATGATTTTGGGGGTCTGGATCTCCACAAAGCCTTTATTCGTGAGGGTGTCTCTGAAAAGCTGACACACGCCACTCTGCAGACGAAATATGGCTTGGCTGGTGGTCGTCTAGGTAACAACAGAAGACAAGAACCACACACAAAGCATTAAGAAAGCTGGCGTGAATCACTGCTTCATATTTCACAATCACGTTTTCTTCACATGTAGAGGAATATTATTTGTTGGCAGTACAATGTGAGCCTCTGGGGCGTTTAAGCCTGTTATTATAGATGTAAATTACAGAACTAGTCAGTCAGTTTTACTCACTAGTTCTGAAAGAAGTCAAAAACTCTCCTCAAAACTAGCAAGGTTTTTTTTTTTTCCCTCATCCAAAATGAGTATTAAAAGGGTGCTGTACCCAATTTATAAAATTTGTTTGAACCTAGTAAAGATATATTGTAAATGCAATGCTTAGAGTGCCCTCATTTTGACCCTGTTTTTTATAGTTTGCGAACCAGGAAGCATTACCGTAACAGCAAAACTCCGCTCCAGCCACTGAAAGATGTTAAACGCACTTATAAACTCATTGCAGTGAATGATCTGGATTCCAAATATGCGTTAGGAAGGTGAGGAATACGTTTGGACTGCTGCAAAATCAGATACAGCGCCTTTAATAGACTATTAGAAAAGGCTTGTGCACAAAGACTCAGCCAACTAAATACAGTACTGTAAGCACTTCCTAAGATCTACTGCCTCATCGAAAGTGACCACAAAACTTCTATAGTCCGGGTAGTCCTTTGGTATAGTCCTCAGATTGAGTTTTAACACATTTCTAAGACATTTGCTCCTTTCAGTACAAGAGGAATGGTTGGGCTTTAATTAAAAGGCTTAATTTCCTCCTCCTTTTTTCTCTGTTTCTCTGGTGTCTGTCCAAAGTCCTGAATAAAGCGCGTCAGATTTGCAGCTGGCAGATTGGAAAAGTAATAATGTCTTAATGCTGGCAAGCTCATTAATCTGGAGACAGAGCTGCGGGGATGTCTGGTACCAACTGGAAGCTTCCTCTTGTTTGGCATTTCTTACAGAATTAAACAAAACAAAACAGTTATATCTGATTTTAAGAAATACAAATTGAAAAACAACATTTAAACAAATCTATACTTGAGTTGGTAGTTGCATAGATCATGATGATACATTAGAAATTTCCAGGGGCATACCAACAATATTTTGGTTAGTCAATAGTGAAGTGAAACCAAACTGTGGTAAATTTGACCACGACTTGGTTTCTAATGAATGAGGTTTTCGTTTTAAAAACAAAACAAGTTGCTTAAGGGGGTTACCTGATCACAAGGTGTATGTTGATGGTTGTTCAACAAACCAAAGAACAACGTCTTTCTTCCTCATATCATGTTTCCCATTGTTAGTGTTTCATTCAGCATCAAAGAAAAAGGCATCTTGGGAAATTTACAGATTAAATATATTAAGGCTATTGATTATCGGCAATTTAAATACAGGCAATAGTATAGAAGAAGTGTCAGATTTGAACTGAACCTTGTCTATAAAAGTATGGTAAACCTTTTTAACGCTCTCCTCATGGGCATAATACTGACTATGATTTTAAATGCTTCAGCTGAGAGCAGAATTTGTCTTGCCCCAGTACAGATATATTGCATAAGCAGCACATTAGGTCAAAATAAATCCACGGTGAGCTGTCTGCATCTAATTAGAAAGGATTTTATTATCCAATAATCTAGATGTGCCCAGTTAACATGCTCGTTGTGGTTAGATTCATTATTGCATCAAAACACTGCTCAGGTCTCTGAAAAGCAGGTATAAACTCATCACAGTGAATAAAATGGTTGGAATGCACAAGGTAAGTCAGTAATTGCTTTGAATAGCTGCGAACTGTTTAAAAACTAGTACTGTTTTTCACATTTTTAAGAGAAAAACAAAAAACCTCCCATGCAAAATTAATTATAGAGCATACTACTGTTGTCCAAACTAGGCTCTTTACACTAAAACAAAGATGGCAGGGTTAGAGAGCAAACAAAGCAGAACTAGATAATCATTATTCTGGTTCATGGTTCCCTGGTGGAGAGACTGCTTGGTGCTGTGGGAACCTCTTTACAGCTCGGGTCCTGGCTCTGAAGTGCAGGGCTGATGACAGGGCCTGTGTATGGGGCTCAAAGTGCACAGTACCACACACAAACAGGTGTTACTGCAGCGCCTCTCTGCCTCCAGCACCATCCACGTGGGAGGCACACATCAAAACTATCAGACACCAAGGTGGAGGTTTGGTCTGCTCTGTGGCTCGCCTTAAAGCTTAACCACATCTCCCACTCAGCACACAAACCCAGTAGCTTCAGTGCATTCAGACACTGGCTGATTGGTGGGCGTTTTGTTTTTGAAATACCGTTGCAGCGGTTTGCATTGGTTTGGTACAATGCAGGTATGGGCAGATATTTCAGTTATTTGGTAGCCAGAACCAGGTCCAACAAATTTTGAAGTGTGATATATTGTTGAAGTAAATATAGATGCTAAATGATAAAAAAAAAAAGAAAATCATGAGCTGCAATAAATAAAAAGCAAAAAGAAAGACTTTAGTTCTTAGTTTGCATCTGTAATGAGTCAGAAGTTATTAGAAGAACTTTTTATAGCTTAAATTTTATCGTATAGACAAAATATTCCCAGTAGTGCAAAGAATATGCACAATAAATACTGCACGCAATATTTCATATATTGAATGTTAAGTCATTGTAGTGATTATGGTGCCAGGTCTACTAAATGTAGATAATAATTGTGGATGTAATTTTGATGAAAATCTGAATATCAGGTATATCAATTATAAATGCTGCATAAATAGCTTATTAAAAACACTAACTGAACAAACAAGTTGGAATCTATTCAACGACTAACAGTGTTACAGTCCTTTCATTTGTCTCATACTTAATGCTCAACTAATTCATTTAAAGATGAAAAGAACAATAATTTGTCGATATCTCCCCTTCTCCACCGCTGATTCAACATTATCGTATGCTGCATGTCATTTTATGTGCTTGCCTTTTACATAAAAAAATAAATCCACTTTTAATGCAAGATTATCTTTCATGTCCCAAACCAGTGTACTCTTTGTGCTTGTCAAAATTTGGATGAATGGAGAAGACTGAGTTGGAAGGAATCATTTGGGTTTTTTTTTTCCCCACTTTTTACTTATATTTGAAAATGTTAAACATGTGTAGTTTGGGGCATCATTTTATGTATTGTGTAGGTTTTTATTGTACATTTCTACTGTATTTTATTGTATTGTGAATCATATTGTACATCTTACCATCTTTGAATACACTCACAGAAATGGGAGTAAAAGTAGTGTAACTTTCTCTTAGTCTAACATGTCTCCCTCTTGCCAGTAAACTCACCTTATGCTCAAATGTGAACTTTTCACTTGATATTGGGTTTATAGACACAAATAATGCCTTTTAAGAGGTCATGGAGAAATTGCATTTTTGGCCTGAACAAGCTGTTATAATGACAGCTTTCAGACTGTGGGCTATATTGAGTGTACTTCACATTGAGACATGAGCGAACTTGTAGAGAGTCACACACCATCTGACAATGCCCACGTGTGAAGAGTCGAGGAGCACAGGATGGGGCTGCACTTTGTTCTTTTACAGAGCTACAGTTAAAAATGCATTTAGACTTTGGCGCTTCTGTTTCAACAGTTGACATCCTGTTTATTGCCAGAGCTCGGTTTGTGTGTCTAAGTATGTGTAGTCTGTTTTGTTGTGTATAAAAGGGCATAGTCAAAACAGCAGCTGCTGATCATAAAATAATTTAATTTCATAGAAACCAACAATTAAGTAGGAAATTACTGGCCTTGTGCAAATGTTTTTGAGACATGTTGCAGCTAAAAATATATATTTAAACAGAAATGGAAAAATATGTCAGTTAATAAAACTTGAAGTGCGAATTGTCTCAAATAAAGCAAGTACACTTTGAGATGCCAAAAAAAACAAATTCAGCTTGAACACAATTATATTTTGCAACTATAAATATAGGTTTAAATAAAGTATTTTAAGGGTAAAAAAATTGCATTTCCCATTCACTGAACCCAACTATTTCCCCCACACCATCTATGTCCACATCTTTAACGCTTTTTCAACTGTAAATAAAACACTACAACTGTTTTGCTGCTTATATGAGAATCAAAATCACACTTTCCCCATCAGCTCCAACTTACCCTGAGATCAATGACCCTGTTGTCCAGCCTGGTGTCCTGGTTCACAGTGGCTCTTCCTTCCTGCAAATGAAAAGTGAATGATCAATACAAACATCATATAACCCATTTGATTTCACCAGCAGCAGCATTTTAGTTCTCATAACACTGTTTACACTGATTCAACACTTTAAAGAGTGACAAGGCAAGATATTCAAAGTACACTTTGAAACTTTTCTAAAAGGGGTCCGCCAGATCCATGTCCACAGAGACATTTACCTGGAATGTTCCACAATATGGCATTAAAGATATCCATCTTAAATGTGTTCAATTATAGGCATTTTTATTTCTCATCTTGAAAAATGTGCATTCTTGCCGTGTGTGGAGTCACCTCTCCACAGATCGTCACTTGCCATGAAATTAGGACACAGATAAATTTAATGCCTTTTTGTCTCAAGATGGAAATGGACCTGCAATAGAAAAGTTAAACAGTGTACATTTAAAGAAAACATAAGCAAATATTGTTTCAAGCATAAAACTTGAAGCAGAATTGAATATCTGTTTAATATTTAATAAAGGCCGCATTTTAAAATAAAAAAAAATTAGACACTAAAATCAGAAAACATGGAATTGTAAAAACAGTATAATCTTGTAAGCCTGCCTAGCCAACCAAAAACACTACAAATATGGGAGCCACGGTTAAAGGGTCAGTTTCAACTCCTGACAAAAAACATCCGCAATTTTAAAAGGAGGGGAAAAACAAATGAAAGAGTAAATATTTCATCACAGGAGCGACTGCAGTTTTCAGGGTCAGGGATGTCGGGCTTCCTTTGGGAACACAGTGCGGTTTGGGCCAATAGTTTGATATAGCTGCATCCTGCTCCAAGTGTGCTCAGCTTAAAGGGACAAAGGCTTAAGCAGACAGAGTCACAGGGCTGTTAACGCTCTCAGGAGAAGACAGGTGTGAAGACAAATGTGTGACTGACATGGAAGTCCCCACAGTAAACATTTGACTGCTATGGTAAGGAAAGTACAAGCCGTTTCTCAGATAGTAGGTAGGCAGGTAACTGGTATGTAGTCTGCTGGAGCTGGGTGATTTGGCAAGTATCACATCATCTTTCATATTGATCGATCTCAGTTTTCAGTTTCATTTTAGTTTGTTCTAGAAGTCCATATTGTAAGCCTTTTTATTTGTTTTTAAGACAGAGACTTTTAAATAATTGCCATTCAACACAAACAATGAGCATTGGCTGTACACTTCTTGATTAAAAATACATACCATTGCCAATTACACTCATCAATTTAATGAACTGAATGATATTTGACTACGCTCCAACGGTTATGAAATCCTCACAATTCTTGCTATACAATTTGAAGACCAGATGTTGTCTTGGTGTCAGTGAATGGTCACAATGATGTTACAGCTGGTTTCATTAAGGGCCCATATAACACAATTTTCTGATCTATGTTATAAGGTTGTTTTCTCATCACAAACACACCTGGTGTTTTGTTTCATTCACACATGTTTAACACACAAACTCTGAATATTTAGGGTGAGTTCTTCCATCAAACAGAAAACACTCTGTTCTACCCTGTGATGTCCTTTGGTAATACAGGTGCACTGCTCCACTGTGTTTTTAAACTCCATACGCCTTCACTAGAATAACCTGAATAATTTCAGACCTGAAATTGCACATCTTTACTGAACAAAAGGTAAAAGGTAGCTGTTAACTTGAAAGCTATCACTACATGACATCATAAGGTGGAACAGAGCATTTTGAGCTTTAAAGATGTAGACAAACAATGAAGACGGATAATGAAGAGTTACTCAAACATCTGTGAATGAAACAAAATTCAACTCTGGGTATGCTTTTGAGAACCAAACAGCATTATAACATGGCTTTGTAATACAGGACTTTTAACTATACTGAAATTAAATAATGTTGCTTTCTGTGCTATTCTAGTTTATCATGTGTCCAAAAAATGCATGTTGAAATACTTGCCTTAGAATAAAAAAATAAGGAAATATTGCAACATTAACTATTTATTCAAAAGGCGATCTGTGGCATTTGCTTTCACACTCCCAGTGGAACAAACAAACTCTCTAATATATGCATTTTAATACTGGCTAGAAAACACCCACCAGTATCTCACAAAAATACATATTTAAACTGTACCACATTTCCTCTTGCTTATACCCGTTTACCACGAGTGCTTATTTAACGTTCATAGGGAAAAAAATCATTATATTGGTGACAAAATTATGTTAAAATGGTAAGAGACAGCACAACTATGGGGAAATGAAAAAAATTAAATAACTACGTAGAAACAATACTTATTTAGTATTTAATTAGTGAATCTATAAACTTTTTGCATTAAACTTTGCTTTAAAATACACACACAAACTGCCTAAACCGTAATATCTTAATCTATTGATAAGCGCATATAGACTGAGGAGGCGGTGGAAAAATAATGGGATTATAAGAGCTTCAAATTAGCCTGTGAACATCCAGCAATGATGCAAAAAAGCCTATTTGTAATTCAGAGGGCTGCTCATCTCAGGTACCCATTATAAACACTAGCAGTGAATTCACATTATGCACAGAGTAAAGCAAGTCACACAAGGTAAGGTAATAGAGTTTAAATTGGAGTATAGCTAAAAAGCAAGAACCTGACAAATAAGTGTCAAGTACAGTATAGTGCTTTTCTGTCCACCAAAACTGGTCTTTAGGTCATTAGGTATGTTTCTCTTTTCATCATAGGACAGAGACTACCTTTTCAGGGAGAAAAAAAAAAAAAAAAATCACATTAAACTTTTGACATAACATCATGACCATCAAAAAACGAAGCAAATGGCACAAAATTACTCATCATCAAGAAAGCTGTTACTTGGTTATAGTTGTGTGAGAAAAAATGGCAAACCCAAAACCCAAGAACTGATATATTTATATATTTATTTATTAGAAAGAAGTAGTGTAATGGTATACCGCAAAATATTCCAGGCAAAGCAATAACAGCTCCCGGCAGACAAACTACCGGTGGACCATTTAACTAGAAAAGTACATAGTGCGCCTTTAAGACACAAGATGTTTCTGTTTTGTGTAGAAATAAACAAACCTGGACCAGCCTAGCAGAAATCTTATAGTGCACCCATTTTACAAAAAGAGCTGGAGCTGATGCCACTCCTACTGTTTGGCATCGTTAACGCCAAACAGTTGAAGGCGTAGTGGAAGTTGACACTGCCTTGGCTGTTGCTCTGTGTTCGGAGCTGAAATGCACTTCCCATGACCCCCTCATTGGCAGCGGGCTTACCTCCTCGCCTTCTCCATCGGGCCTCACCGCGTCATCCAGCTGCAGGGGCAGACGTGGCTCGGCCTGGCTAATGACGAAAATCTAGAGCAGAGCAACAAAGAGCATTAAGATTCACATTGTGTCAAACTCCCCTACAGTCCTGATATCAGCAACAGTGGAAAGTACCCTGAAGACATATGCACAGAATGAAGCCAAACCTAATGGAATATCTGTTAAAACTTTATCTGGGCTTGTTGAAGAGATATGTAGTGCATTTGTTGACAGGTAGTTATGTGTCGTTATCTAGCAACTTTGATTTATGCACTAACAAAGAGACCAACCAGATATTCCTAAGAGTTTAATTAGAAATGTGTCTTTGCTTTAATGCACTTTGCCTGGAATATTTTGCAGTATCGCATTACACTTTGACTCTGTTTAAATCCAGGCTCAAAATGGTTCTATTTAGCTGTGCATATGAACGAAAGATTTCCATTCTGAACTCTTCTCTCTCATTACCTCCGCCAAGGAGGTTATGTTTTCGCCTGAGTCTGTTTGTCTGTTTGTTTGTTTGTTTGTTAGTTTGTTAGTTAGCAAGATAACTCAAAAAGTTATGGACGGATCTTGATGAAATTTTCAGGAAATGTTCCGAATGGTAAATCCAACAGATGATTAAATTTTGGTGATGATCCAGAAGAAATCCTGGATTCTGGATCACTTTGAAAACTGAGCTGCTTGGCGGAGGTCTGCGCTCTCTGAGTGCTTTTCTAGTTTAATAATGAAATAATAATAATCAGTTTTATATAGCGCTTTTCTGGACTTCACTCAAAGACGCTTTACAGATCATTAATCATTCACTCCACACTCTGTGGTGGTGAGCTACCATTGTAACCACAACTGACCTTCACACCACTTTTATACTAGGCAATGTGGGTGAAGTGCCTTGCTTATGGACAAGACAACATTTTTTTTCTGCGACTGGCGCCCCACTGTGGCACCTGTTTTTCCCAGCGTCTCCCATCCAAGTACTAACCAGGCCTGGACTTGGTGAGCTGAGATCTGACGGGATCAGGTTTTGACAAGCTGACCACATTTAATGTCTCTCTAATTTTTTTTTTTGTTTTATAATGATTATTTATGTTTTGATTTGTATTGTGATTTTTATGCATTTCTTATTCTGTAAAGCACTTTGAATTACTTTGTGTACAAATTATGCTATACAAATAAACTTGCCTTGCCTAGAAAAAACATTGCTTGACACATTATGACATTTATAGATTTCACGGTAAAACTGGTTGAACTCTGAACTGGTTGAAACCTGAATAATATATAGAGGTACTAATAAGTAAAAGCCCAATCCGCAACCCAATCTAAAGTTAATTTATAGATTTTTAAATTTTTAAAACATAGTAATGCAAAAATGTTGACTTTGTATTTTTGAGTCCGTCTTCCTTTCAATTCTTTTTTTCTTGCTAGCTTATTCAGTAAAAAAAACACTAGAACCTCAAAAATGTAGAGGCTGTAGCCATGATTTCAATATATAGGCAATAACAAATATCCTTCCACTTTGAACTGCACTGAGGGACAGTTAAATGCAACAGTGTAGTCGTTGGATCTGTCACTCTTTTCTGTTTCATAAATAAATAAGATACTTCATACATCTTTCCAATGCATGTCACATCTGTTATGCACAAAGGACACTGCAGGTTTACATGCTCCTCTCTGTGTTACGTTCAATGACTGCGGTAAAAAAGAGCTTCCCCACCCTCTCAATGTGCAGCTCTACTTCCTGCTGAGAACAACTTTCAATCTTCTGCTCCACTCTGCGCACCACCGCCTCCACGTCCACAATGCTTTCCTTGGTGATGCTGCAGGAGACAAGCACAAAGTCAAAGGGTAAACGATGCCTGGGACTTTACAAAACAAACTAGGCAGCGTGGGAGGGTTCGTGATCAACAATGTTTTATAAAGTCATACCTTTGGACAATGTGTTTTTTTCCCATGAGAAGTGAAGGCGTCTTATGATATATGTGGGAGTGATGTGTGCTACTGGGTGGGCTGACAGTTGTGTTTTATGTTTCCAGTGATCAAAAAGGTCTTTGAATGTAGCTGCTGTAAACTAGAGCAGGGGGCTATGGCAAATTTGGAATAAATTTGTGGTTATGTGTCCAACTGAAAAACATCTGTTTCTGTGAAGTTTGAAATTGGCAAGCGCAAGTTTCTTGAGCAATTAAAAATGTAATTCTTTATTCACAACAAACTTTACATGATTTAAAAAAAAAACAAACATCTCTCATCACTTTTATTTTGTTTGCCGTTTCTTTAAAAAAAAACTACTACTAATAATAATTTATGTAATTCATAACACAACTTTAACTTAAGCAAAGCAACACTGTAACTTTCTGGAGTTGCCACATCAAACAGGATTCCATGGAAATCGAAGGTTAAAACCAGCCAACATTCTCCATGGACATAGACAGGTTTTATGCTCTACAGTGGAATATTGTAGCTAGAGAATATAATTTCCATAGAGACAAGCAGAATTCCTCCAAGCCAAATAAGAGTCAGTTTTATGGAGTTGCAAGCCTGCTCACAGTAAGGACACCTGCTTTTTCTGAAATTTTCAGCACAATAAAAACATCAAAAATAAAACGTCATTTATTTTAGTCTTAAGTTAAGCAGTGGGGCTTTAAGCAATCTCCGCTTTCATAATACAATTTAAGTGTAACTTAAATTGGAATGTTGGAATAACACTAAAGCCTACAATGTTACTCAGCAGTACATATAAGTATGCGTTGGATGATATGGTTGCCTGCTTGCTGCATAATGGGAACAGCTTCACACATTCATAGTTACTGGGAGGAATAACCTGAGCTTGGCACATAACTCCTAGCCCCAGAAGCTCTCCGGTGGACATCAAAGCTCAATCTGTGGGTAGTAATATGGTTAGTAGTTATATACAATTTTGGAAGAAAAAAATAAATAAAAAATCTATCGGTGCACTATGTGCATTTTTTGGCAGAACATATCTCGTCTCTCCATAAAGAAATGCAGTTAACACAACCAGGACAAGTTACAGTCAGATCGGTGAAGAGGTGAAATTTAATAAAGCAAAGCAAGCAAAGAAATAAAATCCCCATGAAAAGTTACCAGAAAAGCCACATAGTGCACCTTAGACCCATGCTGAAAAAAATGAAGGAATGTATTGGACAGTTCTTAATTCTCCTCCAGTAATTTTTATAAAAAAGCAAATTATCATGAAATCACAATTACCATGAAATCAGACACTGCAAACAGTTACTTTGGGTTAATACGCTTTACTTTTCTTTGAGTAAATTACTGGATTATACCATTTACTTTTGACTATTCAACCCACCCCTCTTCCTTGTGTCGTCCCTCACAGCATCATGTCATACTGGAGGACTTGACCCACTGTTAGCATGACACGGGCAGATGGGAACACACTGTAATCCTTCAGTTGGCCTCATTAAAAACTGTAATGAGGGACTCTACACTGGTCTAGTCCTGTCCCTCCAGTCCCCAGCAGCTGCCGCTCTGGTCAGCCCTTCATAGCATGAGATCAGCTGGATAAATAGAGCCACTACTAATGCTACACTCCGGGGCTGGTAACAAGACATCCACCTCTCAGAGGCAAAGATACTGATTAAATGATTAACACAGAGGAGGAACAGTAGAGTATGGAAGGTAATAACTATTTGTGAAAAGGGATAGAAATAATATATGAGCAAGGTACATTTGAAGTTAGTGAGCTAAATTAGTAAAGACAGAAATTCTTCCATAGTACAGAGAAACAAATCTGCACCATACCAATTACTACATTGAATTAAGGGTTACATTAACCCCTATCTGGTACATCTTAATGTGTGACGTTGACAAACTAGTTTCAATACTTCAAACTAAACTAAATTAAATTATATAGAATAGAGGGATATGAGCAGGTCATGTAGCACAAACCCTAACTCCATGAAATGTGAAAATTATGTGAAATTATTCAATATCAGCATTACCCTTGTGCACTGAAGTGAATTTCACAAGAGACTGAGATTCAGTCATTTCTAATCGTCAATGAAGAATTTTATTGAGTCTTCAGCAGAGTTCAGACATTGGAGGAAGAAATTTAGCTTTTTGTGTTAAAAAAGATTATTCAAAGTCTGTATCATTTAATTTAGAAAATTAATATGGAAAGCATTTTCACATGTTTTAATAAGACACAATAGAATTGAATCGAAAACAGTGATCTACTGAGTTTTTTGGGTTTTTTTTTTTTCATATTACCCAACCCTAATCAGCATTTGCATATTTTCTAATTGTAAAGCTACAATTTCAAATTATTTAACAATGGAAACCTAACTGTCCCTTATGGATACACCATTGACAGTTGTGTCCATGAATCCCTCAGCACTTTGAGGTCTCAAGTTCTACAGGGGTTGATCTGAAGAGCTCTTAATTAAAGAGTGTGAGTGACTTGGACTTTTTCTGAGTGAACAGAGAATGAAGCGGCCATATCATCTCTGCCCTGGGCATGATTATGAGGGGCTTTGCTTGTAATCCTGGTCTTACATAACTTGTCAATCACCAATGCCACACTATGTGAAAGTGGGAGAGGGCTGCAGCAGAGACACCTCTTGAGGCCAAAGTCAACTGCTCCATACAAACAGAGCAGAAGAAAATGGCCAGTGACAACAATTCTGAGGAAGGGTGACTTTGCAGTTATGGCTTTTGATGAAAGAACATAGTGTGGCTGCTACCACTACCACCACCACTACCACCACCACTACCACCACCACTACCACCACCACTACTACTACTACTACTACTACTACTACCAAGTAATCACTGTGTCAATTTTAATATCTTATCAAAACATTTACAATTTTAAGTTAATTTTTCATTTTTGTTTTGATCGGTAATTGACACAAAATTACACATTTGGGGAATGAATTCACTTCTTTGAACACTAAAGGAAAAAATAATTATTGAATGATTTGGAAAAGAGCATTAAACCTGTGAAATATAGTTATGAAATAATCTTCAAAAACAATGGAGTATATAATAATTATACAAGTATATGATCAAAGTCCTTGATCATATACTTGGTTACATGACACATTTTTAGCTTGTAAAAAGACATTTAGTTCTTCAATGTCTGCTTTCAATTTCTGTGCAGTGCTGCATATTCATTTCGAATCTTTGAACTGTTACAAAAGACTAACGAAAACCCAATTGCAAAACTAAATTGAGGAACTGGCAAGCAAGCCTATAACAAGTCTCACATAAGAGCAGATATATTGAAATGCGTGTGGTGTCCAAGCACAGGTCTCTATAGTAGGAGTGGTATACATGCACACGTTTTACATTCTGGTGGCCTTCCTTTTGCTGCATTATTTTAAAGCTACAAAGTGGTGAGGGAAATGGGCACTGAATTTGAATGAGCATTGAGGAGGTCAGAGGAACGTAATGTGGCCAGGGGGATCTGACACTTGGAACAGAGAAGGGTCACTGTGCTCAAGCTGCTGGGTCAACATACAGGTCAAAGCTACTCCGACTTTGGGCTCATTAGGAAAAAAAATAAATAAAACTTTGTATATTTTCATGTTGCTTATAACAAACAAAACATATACATGCAAGTGAATAATTATGTTTAAAATGGTAATTTATGCAGAATCTAGTCTCCATTAATCATTTAGCAGCTCTGAGTTCTTTACATGTTATTGTGACAGCTTTGTAAATAAACAATTCATTATTTAGATCCATTAGGACCTTGTGCTTCTTATGCAGACATATAGATTAGAAAAAATGTATTTTTTCTTCTGTAAGATTGAAGGATGTATTAAACACAGACACTCTGAATAATACATCATAGCACTCTAAGAATGCATGTTGATGTATTGTATAGCTCTCCTTAAATGCCTATCCAAATTGTTCCTCTGCTGTAGAAAATCACCTACGATTAACCCAGCACCAATGGGTGTATGCTGACTTCACATACAGTTATATATCGCTCTCAATTATGCAGGGATAAGCACAAAGTGTACACTGATGGGCTCAAATTTTTTTACTCAAATTATGTTGATGGAGGAAGAATTTTTATTTACAATGGAATGTTGTTTACTGCATTTGAACCACTATTAAACAATGGGCACATACAAAAATTAATATTACAAGTAGGTGAGGAATAAACTGAATTAAAGGTATTCTTAAAACTCCTATTAGATGGTGTAAAATGCCATGGGGTGAAAAAACACACCAAAAAATACATTAATTAAAGCCAAGAGAGTTTTGAGCTGTGTCCCCATGAGCCCTCAGTCACTTGTGTGCAGCGGATGTCGTAGAGTAAAACTGTGATGAAGTCTGACACATTTCAAATACTGACTGACACGCTCAGTTTTTACAGTGAGTTATGATGGCTTTTGTCAGCTGCGATTTAAATTTTTGGTGAGAATGACATGGTATAGCCCTCTGGAGGCACTTCATCTACACAGAGGCTTGTTCTCAAACTTGGGTCTTCATTTCTACACTTTCTCGTCTGGCAGTTGTGGGCGTTTGCCAGCGCTACACTTGGAAACATCTGCGGAAGCACAAGAGCTTCGCAATAATTAAAGTTGCTAAAAAAGTTCCTTCCAAATATTATACATAATTGTGTATTATAACTATGCATCTGCAATTACAAACTCAGATTTTATCCATAATAATACATGTGAGTATGTGGGGATAATTTATTTATAATTGCCATGTGCACATGTGAAATGCATATGCAACATTCTCACTAATGTATTTACTGTATTTTTTAGTACCATTGACACTCATATGGCTAGTTTCTCTGACATAGAACCTCAAAAACATACCTGGAGTTGTGTTTTGTTTTATTCACATATGTTGAAGTAACCTTTTATTATTAGTCTGTCTATATGTCAAGCTGAAAATGCTCTGTTCCACCTTGTGATGTCATGTAATGTTAGTTTTCAAATTAACAGCTACTTTTTACCTTTAGTTTAGTTTGTATGCTAAACATGTCTGAATGAAACAAAACACAACACTGGGAATGTCTTTTGATGAGGAAACATTATAACATAGATCAGAAAATAGCATAATACAGGCATTTTAAATTGTTCAAGCAGACGATACACTGATTAAACTTGAGACAAGCACATTCTTCCCCTGATTCAGAAAACTTGGGCAGCCCCATGATCCAAGACATTATTAAAATCACAGCTTGCTATCCACCTAAAGTATCCCCCTTCATTTGTGTTCATTCACACACTTCCAGTAATGGACTAAGATTTGGCTGCTAAGATGACTGATGACATTTTGCTCTTGAGCATTTCTTCCTCGTCTTATTGGAGCAGCCATATCTTCCATCTCTACAGGAACTTCTGCATTAACATGCCCAAGTGTGCTACCCCGCCCTCAACCAGCCCGCTTTTGTTGTAATGTGTAAAATGATTGATGCCTCCGTCCTCTGCCTGGCTACTCATGTGTGAAAATAGGAGCTACTGATGATTTTAAAGCCCAGGATTTTCCCACCATTGTTTTGCCCTCTTTGACAGGAAGTGAAAAACTCTTTACTCACTTTGCAGCAAACTTGACCATCTGCTTGCTGGCACGGTCTCCCACTGCGACCAAAGCCTGCACGTTGAACTGTTGTTGACGCAGGACCAAGAAACATTGCTTCCCTGTAAACACAAAACCCACTCATGTTAGCAGCAGGCAGTTGAGACCTGGGCTTTACAAGGCTGGACACTGGGAGATGATCTTTGATGGTTTGGTCTAAAGTAGGGGTTCTCAAAATGTGGTGAGGAGATAGTTGGTAGCAGATTGTGTAATGATAACAAAAGCAGTCCTTTCCCATGCTGATGTAGTTGTAAAATACTAGCTTGCCTTTCAGTATTTATATGTGCATATTTGCTCTGTATGAAAGTTGTGCAGTTGTGTATCCAGCCGTTCTTTTCAATGTGGTTTTATCCGGCATATGGCAAATAAACTGAACTGAACTGAAACTCTGTGGCTTTAGTCCACTCAACTGAATGTTGACCTTGAGTACTTACTTATTACGTAGTACTTATTTGTAGTTTAGTCTGATTTTGTTGACTTTGGTACACTAAAACCCACTTCTGGATTTAAAACACTGCTCACTGACCTGGATGAGTTGTTTTTTTGTTTTTTTTTTAATCAAGTCTGGCTTTAGTTTTTTTCAATATACTGGATGGTTTTTGTTCAGCCCTGATTCTGTCCTGGCCCTGTTCTGGCCCAGTGTTAGAGAAATTCTATTTTTATGCTGTATCTAGGGCACTGACTGCCTGCTCAGTCCTTCTCATCAGAGGTATAATACTCCTTACAACTGGACTGAACCAGATGAAAATTGACAACACTATCACAATGTCTTGAGGGTTCATATCTCCAGGTGCTGGGCCCTGTGCTGATGGTTAAATTAACTTCTCCTGCATTGTGCCTTTTCTCTTCAGCTCTTGGAATAGTACAATTTATTCTACAACACAGTGTCTAATTCTCTGCATTCTCTGCATCACTGCTCTAAATTCTGTTATGTGAACCTCTTTTCTCTTGAACAGTGTCAGTCAGTTGATAATGGACCTCCACTTTGAAGAACAATGAGTTTGGAAAAAGCTGATTGCTACCTTCCTAACAAACACACACCTGTGAACAGTGTAAACATGCTAGCCAACACAAACTTGGGCTCGAGACAGTGGGACCACCCAGGGACTTTGATGTGTGTGAGAAAGAGGGGGGTGGACAGTGCATGGGACGACAGAAATGTCAAAATCCCACCAACAGATGCACTTCACAACAAACTATCAGGATGTTGTCATGCTCATGGGCTTTTTTACAACCACAGGGATTACAACTGCAATATAATGGTTTATTTTACCATTTAACTCAATTATGTTGTTAACCACTGCGTAAATATTTTATGAAAAGAATTGGGCGAATAAAATAAACTATGTACCAGTACCACCATTTCTAAAGCTTTTGTCAATTATTTTTACATTTTTTGATCCAAAGGCACAACAGCAAATTATCTCCACCAAATTGACTGGTGCAGACCAAATTCCAAACTCAATTCCCATGCTAAGGAAAAACTAATTTTTTATAGAATAAAATGTAATGTAATGTTTCAACACTAAAAAACAGTAATTTCTTTAATGTTATAGGTTAGGTTTTAGGTTTTAGATCAAGATCATTCTAAAATATTCAGGAACTGTCCCACTTACATGATTATTTTTTCACTGACACTTATTAAAATTCATATGTTGATACTAGTTCTAGTTGTCAGGGTAATGACAGTGATTTTTAACAACCCTACTCCTACGCCTGTGTATGGTATAGCATACAAATTTTAAGTTAAATTTGTATGTTTTGCATTGCAAGCCACATTGCTTGGATTCAGTGTACAAATTACACCAATAAGTTTTTCCACTATAAACAATACATTTGGCCAGTGGGAGAATTCAATACAAGACACATCAACATCAAATACATCCATATTGATATTCCCTGGAAACAAGCTCACCATTGATATCTGTTTATTCATAACAGCCTGAGCAAAAAGGGCCCGGGTTACACTCTGAGAAGTAATAATGAGAAGAGCCAGTCTATTGTGTAGAAGTGGAGCAGGCACATCGCTGCCAGTAGCTGGAACTCAGTAAATAGAGGTTATCTGATCTCACAGTTGGCAGTGGCATGCTTTTCTTACAATAATATCAGAGGCACCCTTAGGTCTTCACACTGTTTAACTGAGAGGGAGGTGGAAATCTGCCATGCAACTGTCTATTGCTTGCACAGTGAAGCGACGAGTGGGATGTACCGGAGCCAAAATCATGACAAAATAAGCGTTTTGATGATATACAAACACACAGTAAAATAGCCTATAACTGCAAGGGTGTTAATTATTCAATTAATTATTCATAATTGATAAGTACATTTTTTGAGATATAGAACAAAAATACCACCTAATAGCTAAAAAACAAATAATTTGTTCAACAGCAATGTCAGTTTCTTGGAATGGCATTTTGTAGTTAAATGTAGGAATATTTACATCTGAACTATACGATTAAGGCTTGATCAAGTTACTATACATTTGAGATTAACTCTAGTTCTATTGATGATGATGATGATGATGATTGTATTGCAATGCATATTGCCACATTGTGCTTTGGTCACAGATTTCCCTGTTAATACACTATACTGCCAAAAGTATTCACTCACCCATCCAAATAATGGAAATCAGTTGTTCCACTGGTGTATAAAATCAAGCACCTCAGCCTGCAGACTGTTTCTACAAACATTTGTGAAAGAATGGGTCGCTCTCAGGAGCTCAGTGAATTCCAGCATGGTACTGTGATAGGATGAACCTGTGCAACAAGTCCAGTCGTGAAATTTCCTCACTCCTAAATATTCTACAGTCAACCGTCAGTGGTATTATAACAAAGCGGAAGTGACTGGAACGCCAGCAGCTCAGCCACAAAGTGGAAGGCCACGTAAACTGATGGGGTGGGGTCAGCACATGCTGAGGCGCATTGTTAGCAGAGGTCTCCAACTTTCTGCAGAGTCAATCGCTACAGACCTCCAAACTTCATATGGCTTTCAGATTAGCTCAAGAACAGTGCGTAGAGAGCTTCATGGAATGGGTTTCCATGGCTCAGCAGCTGCATCCAAGCCATACATCATCAAGTGCAATGCAAAGCGTTGGATGCAGTGGTGTAAAGCGCCGCCACTGGACTCTAGAGCAGTGGCATTCTCTGGAGTGACGAATCGTGCTTCTCCATCTGGTAATCTGATGGACGAGTCTGGGTTTGGCGGTTGCCAGGAGAACGGTACTTGTCTGACTGCATTGTGCCAAGTGTAAAGTTTGGTGGAGAGGGGATTATGGTGTGGGGTTGTTTTTTCAGGAGCTGGGCTTGGCCCCTTAGTTCCAGTGAAAGGAACTCTGAATGCTTCAGCATACCAAGAGATTTTGGACAATTCCTTGCTCCTCTTTGTGGGAACAGTTTGGAGATGGCCCCTTCCTCTTCAACATGACTGAGCACCAGTGCACAAAGCAAGGTCCATAAAGAGTCCTGACCTCAACCCAACATAACACCTTTGGGTTGAATTAGAGCAGAGACTGAGAGCCAGGCCTTTTTGCCCAACATTAGTGTGTGACCTCACAAATGCACTTCTGTAAGAGTGGTCAAAAATTCCCCTAAACACACTCCTAAACCTTGTGGACAGCCTTCCCAGAAGAGTTTAAGCTGTTATAGCTGCAAAGGGTGGACCGATGTCATATTAAACTCTATGGATTAAGAATGGGATGTCACTTAAGTTCATATGCAACTCAAGGCAGGTGAGCGAATACTTTTGGCAGTATAGTGTATAATTTGCATACTGTTGTACCTTTATGTTTGATTATGTTGATCAACTCTGGGGGATCACAATCTTAACTGTTAGTCTGTTTGGAGCAGACAAGGTCCTGGGAATTCTCAAGGCAGAGGTCAAAAACAGCGAGGATAACAGTTTGGAGAGTAGTGTGTGCTGTGAAGAATTAGCCCAAGGGTGTAACCTGTATTCATGGAGGTCCACCAAGGAGGTCAGAGGTCAGATACGGTTAGCGGTTTTATTCTGACACAAAGATGTAGCAATGATAAAGATTTAGCCATGGGAGGTGGTGATCTCACCTTTAGCTCTGCTGGTGTGGACTCGAGCTCGGACCCACAGGAGCTGATCAGCCTTCTCCACAGTCAGGTCCTGCACTTTCACCAATGCTCTATCTGTGTCAGGTACAGAGAGAAATAACTTTGCTTAAGTTCAGTTTTAACACATAAACCATAAAAATGGCACATGAAACTTATTAAAAAATAGCATAAATAGATCAAGACATCAATAGGCCCAAATCAACAATAGGCTCAAGATGAACAAGCACACATGAAACAAAGATACAAAAAATTATTTAAATTATCTGCTGAAATTGTGACACATATCACAAAACAAAAAGATGCTTCCACATAAAATGCAAAAATTCTATAAAAATGCATTTTTTTCTGTCAGTAACAAAATGAGAGACCCTTCTTAAGGCTGTGTGAGGACAGTCAAGGTGCTACAGGTCAGGCAGGAAAGCTTTGTGGAGTGTCCCCTCCACCCACTCTTTTTAAGTTTACACTTAACAGCTTTGATGAGTTATACAATAGTTACCAAACAATTCTTCATCTACATCACATATCCTCCATTTTCTGCCTCAGTGCAAATAATATACAAGGACATTTCACTGCAGTCGCCCACAGGCAAAAGAAATGTGAACACGCAAGCTTGTACTTGTAGACAAATGCACAATAAAAATACTCAAATTACAGGGGCCCCATAATAAATAAGACACACTAGGAGGGCTGCTGAAAACCTGTCCAACTCCTATTCTCTTTGGATTTCATGACAAATTGACTCTAGTTTCGCCTGTGTCAGTCAAAGGCATGCTTCAGCCCCTTTTGTTACGAACTAGGAGAGGGAGGCAGACACGATGGCTACAGTGTGGTAACAGAGCTGTCCTCACTATCTATCAGCCCACATGAAAGCCACTAGCCGACACTCTGCTAGCTTCTTCTTCCCCACAACTGAAAAATCCATGCAGGTAAAAAAGTAGGACACACTTTGTTTGTAGCCAATGAAGCTGAAAAAGACGCCAGACATTGGGACGTCTTCTGTCTGCCTGTTATCATGAACTATTACTCACATAGTTATCAGTCAGAAACACCATGAAATAAAGAGACTGAAAGTATTAGCACGTACACAGGTGTGATGATGGAGGAGGTGTGTGTTATCGCTGTACATTTTTGGCAACTGTTCGGAGGTAATCGGAGCAGATCAGAAGCATGGCGTCGTTTGTAATCGTGTTTGTTCGATGTGTTAGTGTTTGGTTGTTCACTAAAATTTCTTGTGGTAGCTCAAGTGACATCAGGTAATTCATAAATATATCACAAGATCTGAATGCAGGACAATTGATGATTCCTTATTCTCAGCGCCCTTATTCTGAATGCATTTTTTGCAATTGGTTTTTAGTTTCTACAAAGGAGTATGCTCTGGAAACCATGTTGTCTTTGCTGAATAAATTTACTGTAATTTTCATTTCTAATTTGACTTGAACCACAGGGTATGCTAAGACTTACATTAGGGCAAGTTTCAGATACTGTTTACGAATAGCAGTATGGAACCAAGCCTGACAGCAACGCAATGGTATTTGAGGCCTGAAATTCACCAGCTTTTTAAAAATTAAAACACAAATTATAGCATTTGAAATTTCTTCAAATATACAATTTGTTTCTAAATGTTTTCCATTTATTAAAATGCTCTACTTTTTGCTGCATTGTTCAGCTGCATTTGCCACTGTTGCCATTTCAACACTTGACAAATTATCACTGACCTAAGTCCAAAGTTGCTCTGAATGTGAATTGCACTCTAAGCATTTAATTTGTTTGTTTCCAAGTAAAATTGTGCAGCCTCAAATATGACAATTTTGTATTGAATAACATTTGTTCTTTGAACACAAAATATCAAGCTGTGCATTCTTGTTTGAGCTTACATAATCATAAAAACAAGTGTGTTCCAACTGCATTCAGTTTATAGAAAAATTCTTTAAAAAATGCTAAATCAAAATCGTTTTGAACAGCTCATTCTGAATCACCTGTGGGTGGGGTGCGGGTGCAGTGTCTGACCTTAAAAACATTACCACTTTGCATTGTTCTTATGTAAAAGCTCCAATTTGCATCAGACAGACTTGGATCAAATAGTCTATGACGTCTGTTAACCTCATCACAATAGGTCAGTAATGGAGACGCAATGCCCTCCATAAATTTTGCATGGTATTTTGTGTATACTGGCAGCTGATTAAAAAAAAATAGTTGCAATACTCACCCAGTTTTTGTTGAGACTGGAGCATCGCAGACACACCATAACGATCCTTGGCAAAGTCCTAAAAGAAAACAAACTCTTACTAGCACATCAATTACAAAAACTATTATCATTATTCAAAGTGTCATTATGTCTACATTTTGAGATAATAACAGATAGATGGAGGGTTATCTAACTTTACTTGTGCAAACTGAGAAACAGAAAGAACATGCAGGCATTTTGAAACAAACAGTTGCAGAGGTGTGAAAACAGTGAAAAAATCTGACGGACAGTAAAGCAGCAGAAATGGCACTTACATCTTCCTCTGTGTTTTGTTGATCAGCAGCCTGAAAAATAAAAGGAAGAGAAGCATTGTTTATAAGACAAAACAACAAACTTTGTTGAGAGCATAAAACTAGAATAGGGAAATATGACTAAATATAATCCCTTCATTGTCCAAATTTATCAAATAATTCACAGGTTATAAAATGAAATCCCTAATACAATGTTGGGCTGGGAAATTCATTGAATTTTAATGAAAATAGATTGAGTCATGTGTAATCGTGATATTATTGGGTTTTATAATCAAGTGTTCTAGAGCCAACCTTTTATCCATCAAAGCATGTGATTTGGTGTATTTCAGACTGTGGAAATTTATATTGAAAGCCATTTTTCATTTAGCCTATAATCAGACAATCAAAAATTGTGATCGATCAATATGAATATGAATACCAATAGAAAGTTTATATGAACTCTTGAAAACACCTAATACAGTAACAAAAACTGTTTAAAATTATAGCATGGCAGAAAATATAATGTTTTGTTCATTATGCATAATACATCAACACATCTCAAACAATAAGTAATGGCAGCACAGCCTATTGCTTTGAAACAGAAGCTGCACAAGTGGAGAGACATATTTTATCTTCATAGCAACTTCTAGCCAAATTACTGTCTGTGTCTCAGCAAAGTTACAATTCCATTTTCTATTCAAAAAGGATTCGGGTGCGTGGAGATGGTTGGTGGGAGCTGAGTCAATTGAGACTCGCCCATCCTTGATAAGATAAATCTGTCATATGATTGATGATGTGCTTTATGATGAAGTGAATATAGGGGGTCTTATCGCTGCCGAGTGTCAAAATAATATAGGGAATATTCATCTTAGCTATTAAGACTTTAAGAAAATCTAATGATATGGGATGAGAATGCACTTGTATCATCTGCCTTTGAAATGGAGCTCTGAAAAAAATAAAAGGGACCATTTCCATTTATTCTTCTGTCAGCCTTTCCTAGGGATGATGGTCAGACAACCATCCCAGTGTCTTTTAAATTCCACAAAGCCCTCATATGCTTCATTCTGTTTTACGAGTTCACAGATGATCAACCAATGCATAGAGTAGAGCTGTATAAAGTTACCAAAACATTACAATTTACACAATTAAACTTTTGAATGTTTCATATTTTCCATGTATTCCCTTAAAGCACGGCTGTGCAATTAATACAAATTTAATGGATATCAATGTTTGTTTTTTGCTGTATTTTAAATGTTACATGGGCCATTTTATGAAGTATCTGCACACGGTTACCTGCTGTCACTTTGCCTCTGCCCCGGGATGAAAGATGAAAATTAGCTTGTAGCTAAATCTGGTCTCTACAATACATTTATTGTACAATGTCCCTGTCAAGTCAAGTCAGGTCAAGTAAAGTAATAAATAAATAAAACAAACATACATACATACATACATTTCTAACAGTCAATATGCTTAGGTCTTTTGAATTAAGAGGTCTACAGCCCATTTTCTACCAGTAAAAACAAGTAAAACTCAGACTTTAGAGGTTTGATTTTGTGTTAAATTGCAACAATTAAGTATATATTATTTAAGATCAGGACATTAATATTGGAAGTCATTTTTATTTGTTTTAGTTAGACATTAGGCTACAATAAACTAAACTTTTTTGGCAGCAATCTACCATTTTTCCAGAGCTGTAGGTTGACAGGGCAAGTCTTCCCAAAAGATACATTACCTTTTTCCCCTTTTCCCATAAAGGCTGCTTGAGTCATGGCAGATCATTTGTACAGCTGGGGATTAGTGTTGGATGATACTAGGACAAGTTGAGGTAGATGACACATTTTGTTCAAAGCGCACAAAAGGACATGGGCAGTGGTAAACATCACTCAGAATATGCTCCAAGGCATAACAACCTCACCACTTTTGTTCAAATACAAATAGCCATTGGAGAAGTGGGATTGTTGGCCTATCTATGTTGTTAAGGTGGAAGAAAATAGCACTTTGTTTTGGCTAACATAAACAAGCCTAAAATGACAGGAATACTTAGACAATGGCTTTCAGTAGCCCTCCCACTGTCTGATAAACCTTACAAACGTGCAATGAACAGTCTGGGCCGCACGTCAATAGCAGCTGTAAGGGGGCACCGGATGTGAGACAACAAACCCAAAACACACTGACCTGCTTGGCCTGTTTCTCAGCCTTCTTCGCCGCTTTCTCCGCTTCCTTCTGCTGTTTCTTGAGCGCTTTCTTTGACTGGGCCTGCTGCTCCTCCTCCGTCGCCCTGCGCAGGAAGGCAAGCACAACATAAACATTTAAGTCAACTTCCAGCTACTATTTCTCCTGCATCCCCCCGGAGGAAGTTGTTGGCCGTCTGGGAAAATTAATTTGGGAGAAGTCATTGCCACCTCAAGCTTTTAAAGTCTAGCTCTAACTTTAAAGCCATTGTCTTGGGCACAACAAAACAAATGTGGTTTGTAAATGGAGGGGCTTAGACAGGCAGCTAAAAGCAGAGATGATGAAAACAAGATCTGTCTGATAAACCTTAAGAAAACAGTGGTCTCACGAGTGCTTTCTAAACCGTTTTAGAAGCAGGGAAGAATAGAGATTATCCGATTATGATAACATTAGTCTTATCTCAAACTTGAGGGCTTTACTTTTATTGAAATGTGCCATCACACTGCACACACTATACTGCCATGATAAGCTCCACATTTATTATATGTTCATCTGTGGCTGATTGCAATTTGGTACAGTGAACCTATCTAAGCATCTATGGGCCATAGGTGGGGTAAATCAGGAACATGACTGAGATGCCAGCACAGATCCAGTCAGTCAGAAAATCATTCGATCTCATTTTTACTAAATTCACTATGCAGTTTTTCAGATACCAATTTGTCTAACAAGCCATTTTTGGTTGATGGGTGGAGAAAAAAAAAACCCTACAGTAACAAGGGTTAAAAATTAAATATTAAAATATGTTTGCTTTTCCCTCTGTTAACTGTGTAAAACTGTTAACTGTTGATTTGATTTAGTTTGCCTTATCAGTGAAAGTAGTGTACCCATGGTTTATACCCTTGAGGCTATAACAGATAAGTTACAATAAACTAGTTCACTGTCCCACGCCGTAATATTAAATGTGAACTTTGCACTTCTCCCATTGACGTAGCTATAAAACTGAGCTGGGAGTCTCCAGGTGAATGAATAAATGCTCCTTATTTTCCCAGGTGTCTAGACCAAGAAAGCCTGGAAGCAATATTGGAACCGGCTGCCGTTTAGTCAGACAGGAAACGACAAGGTCCAGAGGCAAGGAGTAAACGGCTAGTTTAAATCAGGAGCAAAAATCCTCAAGTATACCGCTGCCCTATCCCTGACATCCCAAGTGGAATTTCAGACTAAATTTTTTTTTTTACCTCAGTCAGCGTAAAAAAACAACAACAATAAAAGACATTGTATTTGATTTTTTTTTTTTTATATCAACCACAAAATCTAAAAAGTGCAATGATTATGTACTTGAATGAAGCAACAAAATAATAACTACTTATTATTTTAGTTTAGCAACATAATGGCAATTAGTGACATTTGTTTTTATGACCAGATATTTAATTTGCCATTGTTGCCTTAATTAAAGCATAATTACTACACTATATTAATATAAAACCAATTAATCTCAAGTCTTGCAATATTACAATCGTGCCCAAAAAGTATCCTGAGTACAATCAAAAGAAAATGTGGCACTAAGCAACCACAAAACATTTCACAAAACAGTTTGTATTTTTTTGTAATCTTTAGGGATATAAAGATTAAGAATCTTTGGCCAACAGCATTTTGGCCTGTGGTAAGAGGTCTGTCAGTGGTATAAAGTTATCAATCTTACAGTCAAACCTGTTTACCTAGAGACTGGTGGTTGTGGTTTCATCCAACTTAATTACACGCCAATTTGCTAACAGCCAATAATTATATCTCACTGCACAGGTGAATGCAGGAAGCCTGACCTTCTCACCTAAAGCTAAAAGCAAACTGGCTCTACCTGTGTCAACACCTAATCTGTCAGTTGACTTGTAAGGTTTACAAATCCTGTCTGTGCTGTCTGGTAAACTTTCACACTTACCAGAAGTGCTATAAAAAAGGAACATAAAAAGATAATATGTGAGTGGAACAATAATATTTGTTTGTGTAAGAGAAATTCCTGTTGAACACTCAGCAACTTGAACAAATGGTAATTAAAACATGGATACAGCCACAACTGCACTGGTAGGATTATATTCTATTACATTGCAATATATATAGGATTTCATTGTTCTAAATCTAAAGAAAAGACTTGATGCCAATCCTACGCTGTTGTTTTCACAGGCCTCTAGCCAAGTCAACAAGACCTGTCAAGTCACAATTTTCCTTGTGGATAACAAGAAGTGTTAAAGAAACACAATGAAAATAAAACATATTCAGTAATGCAGCATTATATATTGTGAACAGATTCAGAATTAATGACGTTTATTGTTATAATGTATTGACTGTATTGATGAGAATGGTAAATAAATAGTTAATTTCAGCTGTTAAGATTCTTAAAATATGCATCTGCGTTACCATCTAATCAATAAATAGGCCAAATTTGACGGTAACACAGAAAAAGTTGAAGCCTAATCATAACTTAATTTGCAAGTGTCCAACTAGTCTAGCAGCCTCATCATTGCATTTATTTCTGACATCGTGATTGCACTCACATTGCTCATATTGATTTGAATCTACTATCGCGCTAAATCAAAATCAACTTTTGAGCATCTCTGATTGAAGTGACAGCTGATGCAATCTGAAGCATGCTGTGAGTAATGCTAGTTAGCGTCTAGCTCGGATATTGTCCAAACTTTAACCACTGCGTCATAACTAAGAAAAGAAATTGGTGCAACTTGCAAGGCCCTTACCCCTGAACTTCCTCTTTAATCATGTCGAGCTGCGTTGTTTGAGAAAACAGACAAAATCTAGACGACTGGTTAGCAAGTTGTCATCAGCTGTTCACAGGAGCATGGACGAGGCAGGAAGAGAACCCGCCACGACGCTGGTCCGGTAAGAAACTCTTCCGTGACAATAGTTCCGCCCTTGTATGCCCACGGTAGAAATTGCTAAGAAAACGCATTTAAACGAGTTTTTAATTTGTGTAATGTGATGAGTTTGAAAATAAAATATAGTATCCTTTATTTGATCACTTTAGATTACAATAAAAATTTACTGTATAGTACCAAGCCTGTAAGCTTTGAAGAATTTTGTATCAGATAAAATCTTCCTTGGGAAATGCATCTTATAACAACAAATAAAAGTAGAATTTACATAATGATTCATGTAGACAAAAAAAAAAAAAAAAAAAAAAAAAGAATAAATGGACAAATGGCATTGCTTAGTCTCTCCGTGTGGGCTGTTTTGCCATGAACAAGTAACACTCCTCGAGATGACTTTCATATCTTTGTCTGAGTGGGTCCAGGGCAGCCGTGACCTTTTCCAGGGTGGCCACGCACAACAGCAAATGACAGTGGGCTGAATACAGTGGGGGGGGTCATCAAAGCTTTTCTCAGGCTGTTGACCACAAGAGCCCCTTACTCAGGAAACAGCCTTCCTGCTGCTCACTTTCCAGCCAAAACAACAAAACCATTAACTAACACTAGAAGCAACCACTGCTAGTTGCATTTAACTGTACTGTAGAATTATATATAGAGGCACTCAAATAGAAAATAGGTCAATCACAAATGTAGGTTTTTAAGTTAGACTGTATACGTTAACAATATAGGCACATGAGTTTGTGTAATGAACAATCTCATATTAACACACAGCACTTTGACTCAGCAATAATGAATAGCCAGACCAGTAGATGCTATTTCCTGTTTGCTTCAATTACTTTGGCCTTTAACCCAATAAACCAAACAAAGCCCGTTCAAAATGACAAAACACCCAATTTAGTTTATTTTTAAAGATATAATTAATGTCTTTGGATGTCAGATTTTGTACAGTACTTAATTAACTTCCATTATTATTTTTTTTTAAATATGCATTTACATCATAAATTAATACAGTTTTGAGACTTTAGAGAAATATGATTTTGTGAACAGTTTGTTACAAAAAAAAAAAAAAAAATACATCATATGTTTTAGATCATCTTAAGTCATATAAACATTGTGGTTTTTTTCTCTCATATGGGCCCCTGAGTTATATTTACCTTTAGGATCCGTAAATCGATCGCAGAGATGACACGTAAGCCTATGCTCATTATTGATCAGCTTTTGGCTCAGACAAAGATCCTTTAATAATGAATGAAAGTGCCCCTTCGGTTCTCAAGGGACATACAGGGCTTAAAATCTGCCTAAAGTAGGTCAATTTGACAGGGAAACCATATGTGCTTTAAATTAGCATTATGACGGACATATGTTGTATAGTGAAGAGGCTGTCTGTCAATCATCTGCCACAGAAAATTAGTAATAAAAAGTCTATGGATCTATGAGACATGTTATTGATTAACCAGCACTGTCATCTGATATTACCACTAGACAATACGACATTTGTGGGTCTAATGTCACTAAAAACGGTGACTAACTACAATAAATCAATTTTATGGACAGAGGTGAGGGTAGCCAAAATTGTACTTATTTCAAAATAATATCACTCAATAGAAGTACAAAGGAGTGGCCCTAGAAAGTATTTGGAATAACTGCCACTCAAAAGAGAAACTCTGTGAACATAACAACAGATTTAAGTTAAAGTAATTGGACAGACAAAACATTAACTAAAGCACAGATTTGGGTATTTCCTAAAGGATTGATGAACAGTCAGAAGGAGAGGTGCAAAAAACACAAATACTCAAATGCTTTTACTCAGAGTACTGTTACATTGTCTGCAAATATATGACTTAAAAGTAAAAGTACGGTGTTATACGAAAACTACTTTCAGGAGTAGAAAAATAATTTTATTAATCAAAAAGTACCTCAAGTAGATGTAACTGAGTACTAGCCATCTATGATTATGGATTGTATGTTTTAAACAATAGGTTGCACACATGACACTGCACACACACTCAAACAGCCAACCTCCTATGGTAATTCAGAATGATCAGGCATCATTTCCAAGTCAATACATCTGTTCTTGTGTTTTATCCTGTTTCCCTGTATGAGCCCACAGCCTAAGCCCCATTAACTTTGTGACTTGATAGGGGACACTTCACACCTTTTTTAACATGCAAAGAAATGGAAATTCACTCTGAATAGATGCGAGTCATGTATTGCACAGGGGGCAGTCTGACAACTTTATTCTCCATTGTTGTTGGCTTCCTTTAGTCTCCTACAGGGCTGTGTGGTTGGACTTCACTGTCTGCCAGATAAAAACATCACATAACCTCATCTTATCACCAATTATTGATGCTATACTCTAATACCAATAAACTCACAATTCAAAACTACAAGCATTTTACACAGTGTTGACTGGATTTTGTGTGAGTCCCAGACTTTGATAAATTGAGCAGTTAGCGTCAATAAGGGCATCAAACCCAAGTCTGCATATATTTTTGTGTAATCACTCTAAATCACAGACATGTTTATTATAATGATGTACTGCCAATCAACTCACATCCCGAAACAATATGCATTTTACACAGTTAACCATTGTGGATTTTTGTACCAGTCCCAAACATTGATTAATTGTGCAAGCATCAATAAGGGGAACTAAACCTGTTATGAGATAATAAGGCTACAACCCAAAAGCATTTATTTTTGTGTAATGCAGTAATGCAGTTAATTGCAGACCTTGATAAATTAACATCAGTGATGGCAACTAAACTAAACTAAACTAAACAAAAATGTATATATTTCTGTGTAACAAATAAACAGCAAAAACATTGAATTGAATATGTGGACAATATAATAACAAGAAAAAGTAGCCACTCTTATCTATGCAAAATCTAGTCCAGATGACAGTTCGGAAATCATTTGTTGGCACTTTACTTGGCTGTGTCACTAGGACAATGCGATGTGTTGGCTATTATTCTCTATGCTAAGGGCTGGGGACATGGCCAAGTTGACCTGTTTATTCTAGACAATGAGATTACATTGGTTTACAAGCTCAACACAATGGCAGCAGTGAATCTTGCTGCAGAAAGTCATGTCAAAGGTGAACTTAACTTGCTTTTTTCTTTTGTCAGCTAGACATATGGGTGGTAATTATAACTGATGATTTGAGCTGTTGTGTCATGGCTGCTTAAGATGTAAAAGTGCGCAGATGTTTAAGCAATTACAGGGTTAGTGAGCCTACCAGCCTTCTGCTTATTACCCAGATCAGGTGGAGAGACATTTGGGCTAGGGACACACTTTAAGACAAACTACCCCCACCCAAGATGCACACTCAACCCCCAATGCCTAAGGGAATTCAAAGACAACATACTCAACTGTTGTAAGGTTCAATGGCTTTTTTATTCTTACATAAAAAACACAATCTCAATAGTACAAAAAAGCAGCATGCATTTACAGTATTTTACAAAACTTCCAGTGTGGATGACAGCAATAAATAATAGCTTTTTTTTTCACAAAATCACGCAGCGTAAGTGCACACAAACAAATGCTACAAATTCTATATACAGTTTTACAGAAAGCAGCTCTCCCTGAACAGTAAAAGACAGGCAAGTTGATGCCCCACCATCTAAGGATAATTAAGACCTAAAAAAAAAATGAAAAAAAGAAAATAAACATTGTATAACTGTTTTGGAAGACAAACTTGAAATGCAAAACCTTACAAAATGCCAAACACAGCAAATATGTCACAATGTATAAAACTCTTTTTTACATCTGTACATAATGTAGTTGAAATTAAAGCTTACATTTTAAGAATTTTAAGTCATTAACTTGACAACACGCTTGAAGATTCAGATTCTGTTGAAATGGATGAAATTGGTCCACGCTTTTTATTCATAAGAGATTTCTGACTAGACCTGCTGCTAGTGAGTGCACTTTTTGCTGACTTCTTGAACTTAACTCCCAGAAAAGCATACAGAATAGGGTTCAGACAACAGTGGAAATATGCTAACGCCTCTGTGATAGAAACCCACTTTTCAATAGCTTGTTCTAGTTCACATGATGCCTTGATTACGTTCAACATCACAAGGGTATCCAGGAAGATGCCCAAACAGTATGGCAACCAGCAACAGAAAAAACACAGGATGAGAATCACTGTAGTCTTTAATGCTTTTCGTTTCAGAACTTGTCCTTTGGAGCCTTGAGACAACTTTGCAATGATAATACAATAGCAGATGAGAATGACCAATCCAGGTAGCACAAAACCAACCAAAATGTGCTGAAATCTGAACACTGCAGTCCAAATGAGGCTTGAATCTTGTGGGTAGATTCGCTGGCAGATGCTCCGAACATCTGAGGACTCTAAGCTCTCATCCTGGTTCATAAGCAGGTTGGAAGTATCCCGGACCCGAGCGAAAACAAGATCAGGGATGGTGAGGACAGCAGCAGGGAGCCACACACCGGCGTAGATCACCCGACTGGCGAGGAGTTTCCTTGTGGCTTGGCTGTTGGTCGCACGTACTACAGCGAGGTATCTATCCAGGCTGATGAAGGCCAAGATAAGAACACTGCTGTACAGGTTGACAGTGTAGATCATGTGGACTGAAATGCAAAGGAAACTCCCAAAATACCAAGTCCTTGCAGCATCCACAGCCCAAAAAGGTAACGTGAGCACAAACAGGAGATCAGCCACTGAGAGATGCAGTCTGTATTTGTCCGTCATAGTTTTGACCTTCTTCTGGTAGCCCATCACAATAACCACAAGTCCATTGCCAATGATTCCCAAAAAGGCAATAATCCCATACACGGTGGGGAGGAAGATCCTGTTGAAGTCATTGCTGACCGCTCTCTCGCAGGGCTCCTGGTAGTCCAAGCCAAAGTCTTCAGACTCAAGAGACAGGTTGTCCGTACTGTTGTCGGAGAAGTCAAAAGTGTATGTAGGAAACTGGGGAAAAAGGGAAAAATAAGTTAAAATTGTGAAATACATTAAGAAAAGAATACTACAAAGGGCAGCATTAATTAGAAAATAAATAAATAGATGCTTCTTGTTCAATTCACCAAAAAAAAAAAAAAAAAAAAAAAAAACCATTACGGAGAGGTAAGATACAGGTACAAGTGAAGTGCTTTTCTCTTGGCAAGTAGACTATGAAAGCCTACTTATTTGAAATCATCCAATTCACTAATAACTCAAACCGAGACCCCACACATGAGGATAGCCTTGAAAAGACAATAATAACAGTGAAGAGACTTACGTTTTCGTCCATGTTGACCGCTCGTGATGTTACGTTACGTTAGTCGCGTGTGTGCGTACGCATGAGAAGGAGAGTTATCAGTGTGAAGACAGAGGCGCGACTTTAAATAGTCCGGGCCTGAGCCCTCCCCGCGCAACACACAACAACAGTGACACACGAGGAGGGGGAGGAGGAGGCGGGATGTGCGGCTCCAAAAACAGGTTCAGTATAAAGCCAACTGTCTGTCACGAGGGCGGCTCTTTGTGAAACTTTTTGTACTCACACCTAGTCTGCAACAAATCATCTTGAAACCATAAAATGAGGGAAAACAAACCGCGCACAGAGGAGTGGTGTCTGACAGACTCCGGTCAACGTCTGTGAACCAAAGACAAACTGAATGGAGACGGTTACGCGTTCAGACTGCGCTGTGCCAGTGCGTCTCCGCTTTACGCAAAGAGTTACTGCGTTTGCACTGATTTGTGGCGAACCAAAAATATGCTGACCTGTCGACTGTTGCTCGTTTCTTTTAGAAATAATAGGCAGTGGATAAATTCAGGACGTTTTTAGCGCGGTATTTCTCTAAATTATCTGAATTCATTTGCAAATTCTCAGAGCCGTTCCATCAGCGCGTAGCCAATGGAGGTCAAGATAATATGGGCTATTATTGTTGTGCAAAAGTTAAGATAATCCTTTATTTGTCCCACAATGGGGAAATTGCAGTGTCACAACGCAAGTTTCAGAAACAGTAGGAAAATAAGAGCATGCATCAAAATCAAGATAGATAATAATAAGTATTTGCAATCAACTAAAAAACACAACACTGTAAAGCTAAAAGGCACAGGAACGTTGCACAATAAGTGTCTCATCCTGCTCACTGCTGCTCACACTGATTGGCTATAGGCTGAAAGTTTAGGCTAAGTGTATTATTTCATTATAGGTGTTTTCTTGAGACGTGTTTAAAATGCAGTTGTCAATAAAAAGGGAACAATTATCTGTATTCTAATATTTAAACTCCATAATGTTTTTCTCTAGTATGCCGTAGGCCTACTGCACTTGGTCTTTTCAGCATAAAGGAAATATGAAATCCAGATTAACTGCCTGTGTCAGCTCTTCACAATATTCTCTTTAATTTGATGACAGTTTTCATCATCAGCCTCTTGTATCCTGCCTCACCTCTGCACACCTGTCACCAGTCAAACGGCTATTTTGTCTCTCCAAAAGCCAAATGACCCCCAGTGGATTTGAGAAGTACTTTATAATGTGGGATTTTTTTTTTTTTTTTTTACCAAACTAGTTTTAAGTCATTCTCTCAGTTTGACTAAGCATCTCTTATTTCAGTTAAGTTGGTGCTGACAGCAACTGGCTCCCACCTCTCACCCCAAACCAAAGCTGAAACTCTATATCCTTATGTGGCAAGAAAATACTCATAAATCTTTGATGTATAAGAGCAACGACACAGTTAGCGGCACGGATTTACTGACTGTACTGTAATGGTCATGTCAACGTCTTCTTTATGGAAAGGCTAAAGAGGAGAAAAGGTGCTACTACTACAATGAGTACAATACACTACAATTTCTACTACTATGTCTATGCACTAGCTACTGTTTGGCCTATTTTGGTATGATCTCTGTCTTAAAAATATGATTACAGGTGTCCATGTTGCCACCAGGTAAACGCTACTGCAACTATAAATCAACTTTACATATTACACCTGTCCATGCCAATGCAGTTACCGGTGTAAACAAAACACATATTTTTCCACCAGAAATGTACAGACAATATAATGTTAGTAAAAGTAAAAATCACTCTTTCTTCCCTCAAAAAACAAGTATGTTTTTAAAAGTATCTGGTTTCTTTCCATCCCTGACTGCCTCGGAGATACACCCTTTTACACTAAATAACTCCTGCTTTATTAAATGGAGCAGTGCAGACAAGTGTGGTTTGGGATTACTGTCTATCATTCAGACTTAGCATTCTCTGTATATCAGCACTTTGCACTGATTTGGCTAGCCCTGTGTCAGGCTTAAAACAACCTATCATTAAAGTTTAGCAATGAAAGCCGCATTGTCAAATTGTGATCTCTATTGTCCAGAAATCCACTAAAAGGCTGCACATCTACAGTTTAGTTTTCATGATTACTGATGATGTTTTAAAACTTTTTTATTTATTTATTTTTTTTTTCTCAGAGGAGGAATGCCAGAGAGGGATTGCAGTCATGGTTGAGTAACACTATGGAGATATAACCGTCTTCGTGCTATCAACAGAAATCTGAAGGATCTTCTGCATGCTTTCTCATAGAATGGCCTCACTCTGAACCAAAACAATACCAAATAAAATCCAAATAATAAACAGCATTCATATAATATAGTGTTTTTAGACAGTCTAGGTACTAGTTAAAAAAAAACTGACAATAAATAGACAGAGGTTAAAAGATAGTAGTTTTATTTGCAGTACAGTCTAATTTTTTTATTGAAACAAATGTATACTGTATAAGCAATCAATAAAATATCAGGGTTGGATTTATCATTTAATGAGCCAGTTGCCACAAAACGGATTAACTGTCTTTCTCAACACAAACGTCGTGGATAAATTAGATAATTCTCAACGCCAACTGACGACTGTATTTTTGTTGTTTAGCTTTTTGTGTGTAAACAGTCTTACCTCAAATCACCAAGTCTCAAACATGCATTTGACTCAAGGTTCTGTATTTAAACAACACAAACCCAACTTCAGAAGATTCACATGATGGTACTAAACCAATAATCCAATAATCTGTAATATTTAAGGCATCATTAGCACTTCTAAATGATAAAATAAACCAGTGATTGTGGTTTAAGACAGTTTTGGGTTAGCTGATCCCTGCAGTGGACCCCTGGAGGAGAAGAACAGGGCAGTGCTATGGGCCCAATAGAACGAGTACTGTATTGGTATGAACCTTATCAACCCCACTCAGACAGCATTTATGTTATCTGCAAGCCTGGTTTTCAGCTGTCTCCTCAATTATATGCACACAGTTACAATCACAACTTTCAGTAGTAAATAAGGAGCAAAATCTACGTATATTTGCAACAACTGCATTACATATTAAAAAATATATATATAATACAATCTTAAAATGAGACAACAGCACTGCTTTTACTACTGCCACTATATTACATTGAATACTATTACATGACAAATGTAATTTAATTGTCATGTTTTCCAAATAAAATCCTGGATATAAAAAACACTTAAAAATAAAAAGAACATAGAAACAACTGGTGTCTATTGCATTATCTTCAGTCTTCACCACCTTAAATGAACTAAAACTATAATAAATCATTTTCAGCAGTAAATAAAAGCTAATACACTATTTTATTTTATGTTTTCATAAAAATCATTATGTGAAATATTATCTATCATAAGTTATTCATGGGATTATTATTCTCTGTAAAAAAAACAAACAAACAAACAAACAAAAAAAAAAACTCTGCCACAATTTGTTTATGTAACAAACACAGCCAAGTGATGGCAAAGAAATATTTCATACAACTTCAGATCTCAGTTGGATTTTGGGATGTCGTGGCAGACACACAAAGTGTATGAATTATTTTTTATTAACTTGTAAAGACAACTGGAGCTCATAAGCAGGTAAACCCCTGCAGTTTGAAGCTAATCAATAATTTTTCTGTTGTTGATAGAATTGAAAAAAAAAGTAATAATGCTCCAAGAAATTACTCAAGTAAACTTAAAAAAAAACTTTAAAAAATGGGATATTACTATCAGCTATTGATTAATGAATTTGAAAAACGTTAATCATATCTGAGGGGGCAGTACACTACTCACACTGAGAGTAACAAAAACTTTCAATAAAGTTAGAAAACATCTATTTGTTTTATCAAATTTGTACTATCATTATTAGTGCTACAAGCCACTCTGCTATGTGATATAAATATATAGCCTATTATATAGCCTACTGTTCCACAAATATAGCAAACAATATGTTCACAAATGATTCTGAAATATGTTTCTTTATATCTAGCATCATACCAATTCCAAAACCTGCTTTTGTTTGTGTTTGTCTAATCTCTTGTGTCAAATTTTACACTTGGCAATCAAGCGCTTTTTGCAATTTTCCTTTTCATCACATTCACATTAGAAAGGACACAAAGCTTATCATTTTGTCTTCAGAAATACACAGACAAAATTGATTCTTTGTCCCTAATAAATAAAAATCACCCCTTTGGTTGTGTAGCTGAGTCTGTGTAGCAGCCTCCACTGTCAAGATTTGAGATAGCGATCGGGCCGGCATACAAAAGCACTGGGAGCCACTTCGAATACAAATCAGGAGAAGTGTGAACAGCAGCAGAGGGCCCTCGAGTGAAGAATGCCGATTGTAATGAGGCATAAGAAAGACAGGCAGCTTCACTTCCACCGCTGCAGATGAGCCCTACCCCCTCCTCTGCAAGTCCCTTCATGAATAATACCCCTGTACTCCCATATCACCTTCACTTTTATAATCATGGCATTTAAAAGAACGCACGCCGAGTCCTGACAAAGTACAAAAGGCATGGAAATACTTTTAAGCTCTTGTCTGAGTGCAAAAATGGGGTATTTCAACATAATGGGTGATCCAGTCTGTACCAAGTGGGGTAAAAGAGTGCAAAGGAGTAAACCTGGAGTAAACTTGGAATAAAACTATCATTTATTTTTAAAAGTAGACTTAAACTTTGATCTACTAGGGAAATTATTTGAACATAGTAGCTCACACATCACAATATATTATAATAACAAAGAACAAAATTTAAGTGGTAAAAATACATTCAAATGTCAAATAAGGCATAATTATATAAATGTATATGTACAAGTAAAAATAAAAAAATATAGATATATAGTAATGCAAATATATCTCAGCTGTATGCAAGAGGTTGTGAGGAGAAAACAGTGCAAGTAGTGACTGACATGACAGGATTATCTATTACATAAGTGTGAGTTGTACTTGTACTTGTAAGTTATTATCTTATCTTTCATGCACATATTTGAATAACAAAGATGAAAAACATTTGAGAACATAGTGTTATTTTATGTAGTAACCTAATTCATAATTTGAAACTGCTTCTCTTCACTTTCTTTTTATTATTGTTGTTCAATTTGTAGTAAACTTTACTGAGTCCTCTTACGCAAAAAAACTGTGGAGAGCATAACACAAAAGAAGACAAAATGAGATATCAAATCAAACGATCACTATACATTGGGCTCTTATTCAACATGCTTATAATCTTAGCTCATTTTGTAATGTTTTTAATTGTTTTTATAGCCCCTGTCTGCACTATCTGTAAAAAACATTGAATTTCAATTGTCTAATTTGGTGAGCTAGAATGTTCCTCGTACTTTTCAGATTTGTGTAATCAGCAGCAGAATCAGCATACAAAAGCCACCTAACCATGTGTTTATGCTAACGAGCCACTAACGGCAGTCTATCCCTGCAACAAACAGCATCTCTCTCCAAGTGTCAAATCTACCTTTTTAACACCTCCACTCAAGTCCCACATCTCCAACCCATATCCTGCTTTTACCTTGTTTTTTTACATACCAAAATAGAGAAAGTGTCAATGTTTTGATATGAGCTCACAGGACAAGAATGCACGACAGGTCAGGGCACTAAGTTTGTCCATTATTCACACAGGAATCCATAACATTGCTATCAGGAATATCATATTAAGAGCTTGTTGTTGTGTATTTGCCCCCTCCGTGCAGTGTATTGTGTGGAGACCAAGCCAAGCCGTCTGGTTGGTTCCCGGGTGGCAGGAGACTCCTCTGTGCTCCAGGCCTTTAGGAGTTTTACCACCGTTTTTAGACAAGACGCATCAAGCCTGAGTGAGTAAAACATGACACAAGAAAAAATATGACAGTCAAAGCAATATAATAATCCATTCACAATATGATTCATAAACGTGAATTTACAAGCAGTGATTCACTTGTTTTTTTTATGGCTGTGCACAAAAATCAATATTACAAGTTGAGGTATTTCAAGAACAGTAAGAACATATGGTTTAAAAGCTAAACCTGCCTGAGATTTAGAGTTCAATCCCCAGCTTTGAGCAAACAAACATATAAACACAAAATTCACTAGAAAAATTTATAAATTTGTTAAAATGGCTACTGTTTATCAAAAATCATACTACTACTACTACTACAATTCTTGAGCCATTACATCTTTACATCAATAATCTGACTAAAAGTATAATTTTATTCTGTCCCACTGTATGCCCACATCACCAAACTCACACAAATATTTGTAAAAGCATCCGGCTTATAGTTTAATGTTTGTGTTTGGTGAAAAGAGCTCAAGTGTGAACAATAGGAGCACTTTAAGCACAAAGCGGACTCCTTATCTTGGGAAGGCACCCTCTTAAACTTCCTACTTTACACTGAGGCTTGGCGAGCTATGGTCCAGCCTCAGAAATCCCTCCCTGACCTCAATCAAGGTCACGATATGAGAAGCAATTCAATAACACTCCCGTTTTCAGATGGTAGTGTTTATATGAAGAGCTGGAATATAATTGTGAGAACTTGGGCACAAGGAGAGTGGGCTAGAGAGGTAATCAGGGCTCCAATCAAAGCACTGTGAGAGTAAAATGAAAATTGGCAGGGGAATTATTTGAAAAAGAATATTATTATTTTGTGATAACCCAAATACTGATAGGAATGTTAGTAAAATATGTAGAGGCCAGAATGTACCACAACCAAAATATTATGCTATATGTAAAATAAAGCAAAGTTAGCAAAATTAACATAACCCGCCATATGAAATAAAATGTTGATATAATGTCATATATATTTAAATAATCTACTATGTTTTTTTAAAAAAACATAGTAGATTATTTCAATACAAGAACAGATCAAAATGTACCCTGAGTTTGTTCTTACAGTCTTACAGATGCACTGGTTTATGACATCCCTGGAGGTGACGTGGGTTCAAACAGGCCTCATGAAAAGAACCATAAAATACCATTGTCTTCTCAGTTTTACATGCACCACAGTAACAACTGTAGAGAACCGGTTCTACCGCACAGAATGCAGGAGCTAAGGAACCCTTTAAGTGCATATATTTTTATGTGTATATGTTATGTTTATTTTATTTCAAAGTAATAGCTGTTTAATTCATTTAAACCGATAACTCAATTTCTGTTCACAGAAAAGACCTCAATCAATATTTTTACATCAAAGCCGTTTTGTAGATATCTCCTGCAACCACAACTACTTCAAAGGCTTATAAACTACTGTTAGTCCAGCAACTACTGCTACTACTACTGTCATGGACAACTACCTCAGATACTACCATTGTCACGATTACTTTTACCATTACTTTTCTTCCACTAAATTACATCCAGTGCTCACCGCAGCAACAACTGCTGCTGCTGCTACTACTACTATTAATAAAACTACTACTACTTCCACTAATGCTACTGCTACTACTACCACTTCTTCAACTATTTTAATTACTACTACTACAACCACTAACAAACTACAAGTGTTCATTTTCACATTGTTGATTGGCAGCACGGTGTTTTCATTCTAATTACCAAAAATTGTTCTTTTGCCTGTCCCAACATGGCAGATTCGACAAAACATTGAAGAAAAACATAAAATACGAAATAGTTGACACTTCCCTCCAGCAAAGGGAAAAGTACAGTATCCAGATTTGGCACGGGCCCAAAGCAAAGCCACAAAGATGGTTGAGAAAGTTGATCGTTGTTGCATAGGAAGGCTGTTTTGTCCATCATGATAAAAAGCAACCGGGGTTCCCTTTCCTATAACGTTCCTACTGTGGTTTAGCCTTGCAACAGTAATACAAGGTTACATTACAGCAATACATGGCCCTGTAATCATGCATGCTGGATTATTAGCATGTTGTGTAAGTATAAGGTTTCTTGGTTCTATAGGAAGTAAATGTGAACATATAAAGTAAAAAATATTTAGTTTATGCTGTATTGTATATCAGCCTAAATACTAATTTACAACTATTACCACTATTATTCTGAAATTATACAAAAAGGTTGAACGACAGCATTTTAAAGGTATGTTTTTGAACAAAATTTGCCTTGCTCCAGTACAGATATAAGCAGCTCTTGAGGTCTAAATAAGTCTACTGTGTACTGTCAGTATTTATTTGTAAAGCTGTGAAAAGAGCTTATAAACTTCTCATGGTAAATAATTAGGATGCTCGCAATGCACAAGGGAGCCTGAGTGAGGAATAACTTTGGACCATTGCATTACATTTAACTGGTTTTGTAATACCATATACCTGTTTGGTTTTTATTTGAAGACTAGCGTCACTGTTGAGATGTTCATTTCCTTCTATTTTATTGTTTAAAGTGAGTTTAAAGTTAGCTGAAATTCTGAAATATCAAGTAGACATGTTATAATTGTATGGGTGTATAAGTCTAGCTTGCATACATTTAGGTACGCTATACAATACTGTACAATAGGAGTGTCAGTTACATCCTTATTGTAGTTTACCTTGCAGGAGTCATAAAACTGTACTATTAAATGCTCTTATTGCCCGCAGCACAGCTTTATTTGCAGATCATATAAATTGTATTTACACAACAGCTGAAATCCTCCTTTATCTCTCTTTCAACAAGGACCACCAATGTTTCAATTTTATATCTGAGGAAGATAAAATGCTGAAATGTTAAAAAAAAAGTCTAAAAAGACAGACTTGGTAATTTAATCTTATATGGAGAGGACATTGTGGGTGTAGTCAATCACATGTTTGCATACAATTGCATTCTGCCATGGGTTATTATGTCCCTATTGTAACTTAGCTTTACAGCACTAATAAAATTCTAGGCCTACCAATAAAGCCCTATGGCAAGGAGTAAAGCAAAACACCATGAAATGAATTATAAAATAACATTAAAACATTCAGTTATTGAAATTAAAATTGCTTATAAACATTAAGAAACATAAATGTGATATACAATTAATTTTTTATATATATTTTTTCAATTTATTAAATATATAGTAAACATAACCAGTCCCTACCTGCAAGTTCCACTTCGACTTATATACCTAATGATGCTTTTGATTATCTTGTGAGACCAATAAAACACTTGTAATACCTTCTTACTTCACTGCCTTATGTTGTCGATGCAGAAAACAACAGCTTGTCCAATATATTTACAGATCATATAATTGTATACATCTCCATTACACTACAGATGTTCATTTTGTGCTGTTTTATTATGATTGAAGAGATTTACAGAACAACTTTACACCACTTTGAGCAACATAAGGGGTTTCTGTGCATGTTTACAGCCTAGCAGACTTAAGATTAGTTTTTGTATAGGACAGAGGTACCCCGGTGTGGTTTGATTCAGGCTCTCCGCAGGTATGGCTGCTCCATCTGTCTGCGGCGTGTGCTGCAGGAGAGGTAGACCAGATCACCCCTGATAACACGAACAATGGGACAGGCCAGATGACAGCAGATAAGATGTGGGGCTTAGAGTGGCCATAAGATGAGCTATAGAGCGGGGATAGACCTGCTGCCAGGGCATACAGTGTCCTGTTACACTTAAAAAGGAAGGGGTGGGTTGGGGGGAGATAAAAGAAGGGTCAAGATTTTTTTTTGCCCTTTAAAAAACTCATATAACAATAACAACATAAAACAGCGAAGATTAAATTAAAATCTGTAATATCAAAATGGCCTCGTGATTACAATCCAATATCTCAAGTGTGTTTTTAAACCTTACTACAAATACACATTACTGGTAACTTTAATAATATCTGGACTTTAATTTGCCTCAATTAAACATTAAAAAAGATGTAATTCAGGTGTAAGGTGTATGTCTTCTAAAATAATACCAAAATATTTTCTTATTGTTGACTACAAATGGTGTACTTGAAACAAATGCATTTTATATTGTCTCAGAATATGGATAAATCTGTGCTCACATTACTTTAGGCTGTACCATTTATATTTGCAATTGTCATCAAAGGTTCAACCTATTATGTATTTAAATATTAATTTATTTGCACATTTTTATCATTCACATTTATCATATTTTTAACATCACCTGTATGTTCAAATCAAATATAAGAAATTTTTTATATCAAATGATGTTGTTGAAGCAAAACTGACAACCAATTAGGTTGTATTATAGGTTTGTATTATAAGTAATAATTATCCTAATTGTTAAATAATTACATAGAATTTTCTTATTGGCATATGTACTTCACAATGCTTTAATAACTGTTATACTAAACATGAACTGAAAGCGAATGAGTAATACACTGCACTGACTCATGCAACGAACCAAGAAAAAGAAAGTTTCTAATTGCAAAAACATACTCCTTTGAAAGAAGGAGGATGAAGCGTTGCAGCTATTTATTTAGAGCTAGCTCAAGGCGCTGGTGTGTGCAGACGGAGTCATCTTTCAGACACCCAGGCTCCAGAGGCGGTGAAGCTCCCTCTGGGCACAGCTCTGATAGATGCTCCTCTTCACACGGGACACGCTCTTTGTACTGAGTCCTCTCATGGTGGACACTGCGCCCTTTCGTCCAAAACACTGTGTAGATGGAGCTGCAATAGAGCTGTCCACTATGTGCAGACTGAAAATACATTACCATCAACCATATTGTGACACCAAGTGAATATTTTCCTTTTGATAATACAATACAATACAAGTTTTTTGGAACATTTGCCAGAGTCTTTCTCTTTACAAAAACAAAACTGTATTTAATATAGCTCCCCTGTCTCCTGCAAAGATTGGGTAAACAAATGTGCAGTAGAACAGAATTCTTTTGTAGTTAGCATCTTAAAATGTCCACTGCTTTAATTGAAGACGTCAGGTTGCCTGGGCTTTTCTGTGCGGGACTCCCATCAACCCAAAAGATGCATCACAGATAAAATCCTTCAGTTAAATTAGTCCTGACCAAGTCTAACTCAAGATCTGGAGATGAGTCCATAGCTGAGACACTATGGTGCTCACTGCTACTGACAGGTTGCCCCAGCGGCATTGAAGAATGGGTCAATGCAGAGGATGAATTTCAGGGACAATAGAGTGTACCTTTACCTACCTTCATCTTCATTCAGACACACTGTATTATCATATCCTGAAATATTACAAAATCTTAAAACCTTTAAGACTGAGGAATGAGAGAAATCAAAGCAAAAATAGTAAATAATATGACTGCAATACAAAGTGACACAGTTCTTACAAGTCATCACATATAGTCAATACTGCAATACATTTACTTTCCTGGAATTTGTTGAAATTGCTGGCATTTTGCATTTGCCAGCAATTGCGTTATACTTAAAATGCTTCACGATATGTAGTTTAACCATAATGCTTACACAAACAAATCTAGTATGAGTGTCTTGTCTTCAATAATGAATGAAGTCTGATAGCTGTGAGTAGTGTTATAAATCATGTGTAAAAGCCAAAGGCGGTTTACTCACCGGCCTCAGTGGAGATGCAGAGGTTAAAGTGTTACGATTACTCAAATAAGTCGACAGTGAGGAGATGCTCAGTGCCGCTAATGTTCATTCATTATGCAAATATTTGTGTAGCATATGGTGAGCTCTTTTCTCATAAATACATAAACAAAACAGCACTGATGATGATAGTCATAATGAAGGAATTTTCAGAAACAGATGCAGATTTGAAAATACTGAAGCTGTGACTGTCATCCAGTAGACTTTTCTCAACTTTTACTACTTTTTATCGTTCATATATCCACCAAATCTCTCACAGGAGTTTTCTGTGACCCAAAATGATCTAGCCAGCAAAGAGCTTATTGTTTAAATATACTGTGATGGATTATGCCAGCATTTTTCCTCGGTTTGTGTGTACACTATAACAGCTACTTATCCTACTTTGCATTGCCCTACATATAAGGATAGTAAAGTAGAAATATTATTTGCTTTCCACACATTTCAAATTGACAAACCATTGTATGACCAGCGGAACAATGAAATGTAAGCTTAAGCTAACTTAGAGCCTATCAAACGTTATCTAGATCATAATATGAAATTCCTAATATTAGCTTTGTGGAGTAGAGACACCTGCCTGCTTTCTAAAGGTCACTGTGGTGCCATTACAAAATAAGCATTAGACATTAGAATAAGCATTTATGAGTCAAGCGGCTGCGTCAGACGTTTAATCACAGACCTCTTATCAAGCTGGAGTCAGGAGTGAAGCAACGCAAACTGTGTGGCAACTTTCAATTTTACCTTTTGCACGTACAGGCAGGGTCACCAAGCATTTCTGCCTATTATTAACCGTATAAAAACAGGGAAAAGGTATGTAGTGTTCCATAAAGGAATTGCTCTTTGACGCCAGCTGGAAGTAGTTTTGGATTGTTTCTGCTTGTGCTGACAGGAACGCCCCATGTGAATTAAAAAGTGGTAGGATTTATAGCAGCGCTGTGATAGAGTTTTCTCCTAAAGCCAAAATGTCCGCCCGCATCCTCTGGGTAGTCTTCTGGGACCTGTAGCCCTTTGTACTTGGCTGCCTTTGGGCCTATTTCACAGCACAATTGAATTCTTCTCTTTTCTAACACTGGAGATGCCTCTGTTGATATAGAAAGAGTTGCCAGTCCCACCCCCACAGCAGAGAATTATCTTGCAGGACTATTTTGTTTTGGGGAAAACATTGTTAAGACCTAAATAATATAGCTGAGTCTGGCGTGCCTATTCAACATCTGGTTGGATAATCGCTCTGGTTGTTTAGCAGATGTCAAGGTGTGGTGTGTATCACAGGAAACTGATGCCTTTCATGACTAACGTGGCTAATCAAAGACGGTGCTTGCATTTTCCTCATTAACAAGAAGTTGTTTAAGAAGGAAAATGTTCACTCCATGTAACAGGCAAATTGTTAGAGCATCCATAATCTACTTGTCTATATGAAAATTATGTTCCACATTATGGCAATCAACTTATCTATCGCCATGGAAACAAGCGAGTAAGGCCAACAGGTCACACACACAAAAGTTGAGCCTGCTGATAAAAAGAGGTATTTTGAGCAATAAAAACCCCTGTAATTGAATGAATAAGTTTAATGTCACAATGAAGATGGAGCTCAATCACATCTGCACATGTATATGCAGTGGACCCCCACATAGATAGTGCACCTTTAATACAGTACGGCTACTTGCTTTCATAAACAAATTGGTGATGGCTCAGATGGAAGAAAACCACTTGAGGCATATTGGTGTGTTCTTAGGCATGAATATATTGGTTTTTGATCGATGGGGTTCATCTGTTCTTGGCACAGAATGGTGGCCAAGTCTCTGTAAGTTAGCCCCAGGGCAGTTGTGAATACTGAAGAAGCTTACCATCCGTGTGAGGAGTAAATGAAAAATGGACTAAAACAAAAAACAAACAAAAAACACTTCATACTGTAAAAACTTCAATAGAGGGTTTATTCTCAATTTGGGACATCACAGTCCCTAGGTTGTCACCCCTTTGTTTGATTTGTGAGTAAAATAACTAATAAACATGCTATAGTTACACCTAGAAGAGTATTTTTCTTTTCTGAACTTTTGAGGAACTGCAGCATGAATGTTGCAGGATGATTGTGTCCGAGTAAATAAAAGATCTGGAGTTACTTGGCCCTATATAACATCCTGCTTGCAGCCTGGTTGATTATTTAGCAGGGCACAGTTGTTTATGACAGGAAATAGGCTGGGCTTCGGTCACTGTTCTCCCACAGGAAACTCTATTGATCAGGATGTGACAGGTGCACCTTGTTTCCCCACAGCTCTCATCGCACACTCGAAAACAGTGTTTCTCAAAATATGGTTTGCGTTCCAGTGGGTATAAGTATAAGCTGTTTTAAAATACTCATTGTGTATTAAGATTTTAATGATTTTAAATGATGATGTTAATGATTGTAGTAGTTCTATAACTTTAAGGGTTAAATTTGATTTCTGGCTAGATCTACAAGGTTAAATTGAGTTCATTCTTGGATAAGTTTAGACCTGATTTTGTCAAATGATATCTTAAATAGCTATAGATCTATAGCAATACCACATAACATTTTGGTTGGGGCACATCACCTGCATAACTCTAAGGAAATAGAAAGTTCAAACCATATTTTGAAACATTCTCCATTAAGATAGATATGTTTTATGATATTCATTGGAACATTTCTTTCAAAGGAATACAATTTCCATGGCGACAAAGTGAAGGCCATGCTTTAGTCAGATTTGTGGAGATGCAAGCCCAGTTTGTTTTTTTGTTTTTTTTGTGCAATAAAACATTCACCATGAAAATATATGCCTCTGATTTAGTCCACAGTTACAGTGCTGGGCTTTAATGTGATGTATAAATCCAGGCTTTGTTCCACTTTACTTCTTGTATTGTCTTGCCTGGGTTAGTACTACTCTTTGAGGTTAATTGTACTTTAAAACCTATGCTGCAGTCAATTTACAAATGATTGTGATTCAGACTTTTCACTTTGACACTTTTAAGCAGAAAAACTCTTAGTTACGGAGTCTGCAGAACAAGTGGCATAATTGTCACTATCAGCAGGTCAACAGCAGAATGGGGTTATCATAAACAACATCACACACACTGGCTGTTTTCAGTTAGCTGTGTGACTCGTCAGGTCTATTTCAAGTTTTACTGTTGTGTACTCAATGTACCAGATCAATTCAGTTCATCTTTATGGTCACTGACCCTGTCAGTTAGATTTAAATACAATAGAGACTCCATAGTACACAACCTGAGCAAATAGAGTAGATCTAAATTACTACTAGTTTGAAGGTGAATTGAACAAACTTTCCTTTATAAAATACTTGCAATAAATAAAATATGCAAATTAAAAAATTCAAGGGTTAGGATTAGCATTTTATGGTTAGGTTTAGGAAAAAGGTTAAGATTTGGCAAGTTTAGGAACAGGGTTGAGTCATCACTTCCGTTCCATCATGAGTCGACTGTCCCATGAACAGTAGCCTACTTATCTTTAGAAGACTTACAGGTCAGATTGTTTAAAAGATGTGTAAGCTAATGCAATCTGTACAAAATGATATTTTACTTTCAAGTGCCTCACCTCAAAAACGATAAATGTCCTGATTGAACCCCACTCCACTTCCATAGTTGTTACCTTGTAAACAGAGGTATGAATTAGTGAATATGCATGGTTGTCTCCGTACCTGGTGGATGAAATTGTTCTAGCCATTGTAACTGCTGATGTTACTGTATTTTTCATACACAAATACATTTATTAAAGTAGAACTAAGAAACGTTCAGCGATAAATCTCCCCCTGCAGCTCCCTTATGAGAATACACTGTCAGGGAACAAACTTCACTTTCCTTTTTTACTTGAATAAGGCAGTATACTCACATAAAAAAACAGATAACATTGCCAATTATATAAAAATAACTAGGTTTTCCCAGAAGTACTTTTAGTTTTCAGGTCATGTCGGCCATCACAGGGACTTACAGAGACTTTAATGTGGTAAAAATGTTATCCATCTTGAAAATGATTTGATCAAAAATAATACAATACATCTTAAACTTTACTTTTACCTCTGGTACCTTTCACCACTTACTGTTGGAGTTCGCTGCCTGTCAGAGCAAAAGGGAGTTTTCAGTAGTTTTAGTTTCTATTGTGTTTCTTTGTTCTCTCATATTGCTTTCCCATTTATCAACATTACATCCTTTGTTTTGTCAGAGGCAGATTTGCAGGTGTACAGTGTATCGCTTCCACAGCATCACAGGGGTTTTTCCTCCGGCTCAGAAAACTGTAAAAGATCTTCTGAAGTAGTTACTAGATAAATAATAATTTCTACTTCAACTGGGGAGGTTCAAAACAGATTCATTTTTGAAATAAAGAAGAGTAATTTTAGCAGCAACTTGAAGCATCTCAAAAAGCATCTCTGAAGAAACACAACAGGAGTCAGATCAATAATAGTGTTTTTGCTTTACACTTTGGAGATGGATAAGGTACATTTCAGGTCTGAGTTTATTGTAGAGGAGATGTAATGGAATTGTTTATGCTTCCATCTCTTGGGATAGCAATTCAGTGTTCTTTTTGTCAGTTCCAAACGTAGAGAATGGAACCGATAGAAAACCTTTTTAGGATATACATTACTTTAAACTGGTCGACAGCACTGTTCCTGTTCAGTGCAAAATATGCACTATACTAAGACTCAAATCAACCTATTATAATTTATTTTGAAACATTAGGGCTACTTGTTTAGTCAACTGATCTGTCACTGGAGTCTTGACTGATCAAAATTTTAATTTGTCATATCATTATTGTAATAGCATTCTTAAGGATATATATGTAATATCAGAAAGAAAAAAGCAAGGAGTGAGATATAGCTTTTATAGTTAGTTTTTTGGAGTGAGAAACCTCATTTTCCTGAGTGTAGTTTGGGTAAGATCCATGGCCAGATATAGCGTTTTGTGAGTCCCCTTTTAGTTGATTAATCGATGCATATGGCATGTCTTTAGCTGACCAATAACTTATTCGACTAAAGGCCTAAATCCCATAGCTTCCCAATAGGCACAAGTAAAGGTTATCGCCTGTCCAGACATTTCTATCCTTTTGTCAATTAATTAATTTAACAACTGAGCCCTCCTCAAAACTGCTGTGTGTTTACCCTTCATATTATTATCCACGCAAATGCCTTTGCCAACAACAAAATGCAATGGTTTTATTCACATGACTCTGGTCTGACTAATACACTGACTTTGGGCCATAAATTTAGCTTAAGCTGATTTACCACAAGGCGAGTGGTTGTTTACGGTGCTTACAACTGGAGCAGAATGTTCGTAGTTTCTCATGTACAATTGTGCAATATCTAATGAGTAAGTAATGTGTTTTTCAAATAAACTTAAGTTTACTTTTATAACAAACTTTATTTTTTACAAGTAGTTTTGCAACATAAAACCACCTCAGAGTTTTGAGGTTTGAAAAGTGCTTCAAATAAAAATGATTTATTTTGTAAAGATGGAATTTATTTTCAACATTTTTGTTGGTCGGTGAGCAAATGGTTACACAGTACAACACCCAACTTTCCCTCACTACTTACTATTTGTCTTTTACCCAACACTAGAAACATAGAAACATAAATGCAACCATTTCAAACTTCAGTACTTCCTTAATTCTGAAATAACAACTTATCCAACCATCTAGAGTACATTTGTTTTTCATAGGTTACGGAAAATGTCAAAATATAGATTGCTGATGTTATTTATTATCGCAGGTTTGTTACTTTTGCACTAATACAAACAAGCATTTAAGTTCCATTCAGCTTGTTTCATTCTTGAGACTTTTTGCTGCTCACTACAAATTTTTCTCTCTTTTCATATCCATAAAACAGAATGCACTTTTATAGATGTTATTTCGTCTTGTCAGTACAAGTGTGTTTGATAGAAGAAGAGGCCAGCTGCGAGCACTGCTTTTTGTACAAGTTTTCTCTCAGTCTCTCTCTGTCCATCTGTGAAGCAACCATCCCTTTCCAGACGATAGGTACAAAAGGTGATTGTTAGGAGCAGGCCCGGCCCATGCACTTACAGTCTCCTAAGTGGACCTCCTGACAGACGGCCGCTCCTTCACAGTTCAGTGGTGAGAAAACGGAGGGCACGGACACCAGCTTTCACACTCTCTCCAAATCAAATCAATGTCTGATCCATCATGGGCCTCTTGCCTTTGGGGCACCTCCGGATCTATAAGGAGAGCTCTGTGTCTCACCCCACTGCAGGCCAAAGTGTGCCTGTCTGTCTATCTATATGTGTGTGTGTTCTCTGTAATGCAATTAAAGGGGACCCCAGTTTGATTTATATTTGGGTGGCCATTTAGTCCGGGTGTCATTCTTTTTATGCCACATTTTATCCTGGCTTGCTTACAAGTTCTAGTCTCGTGCCTGTTTTGAAATAATCCAATCTGAATGTATTTATAGCAATCCAACATCACATTTCAGTATTTACCACAAAAAAAGGAAAATACTCCTACTACCATCCTAGTTTAGCTCAAGTTGTATTTTTGTAAACATATAAAAGTAATAATTCTGTTTAACTGTTTAAATTTTCAATAATAGTTATAAGTGACATTAGCTAAGTTGTTTGTCCACTGAGCCGAAAGGTTGACGGTTCAAATCCCGCTCTCGACATAAAACATCATTGGTTGAGCAGTCAGATCCACTGACCCACAGGTTGATGGTACAATTCCAGCCCCACAGTTGAATGCTTTTGTTTTGTCCTTTGGCGAGACAGTTAACCCTCCTCGCCCCTAGTGTCTGTGTACACGGGTGTATGAATGTGTGTGTGAATGGGGAAAAGCGCTATATAAAAATGTGACCATTTACCATTTTCCACTCCAAAAAGATATTAAAATCTTTTCTCCATGGAGTCTGTGTAGGTTTCCTTTGGGTACTTCCGTTTCCCCTACCTCCTATAATAAACCTATAATGTCAAATTAACCTTTTCACTTTACAACAAGTGCTGTAAACAAAGTCAACTCTCAGACTGAGCTAAATGTAAAATAATAACAATTGTTATGATAAGGGGTTTAAAAACAGGAAATGAACCAGACAATTTAGTGATGTGATTTCTAAATATAAAAGGTCAAGCAATTCACATCAGATAAATCGACATCTGGTTATAAACTGATTTACATATTTTCTCTTCTAAAATACCGTAAGTTGGGTCTATATTAAGCTTATTCAAAACTGTATTAGTAGCCACTTCACTGGAAAAAATACAGCTAATGTGACCACAAGTGAAACTAAAATGTGTCTTAATTTAGTCCTGAAAGGCAAAGGTGCCCAGAGGTTCAGTGCACAGCAAATTCTTTGTAGCGCATAAAATAAAATCTAACCTGAACTGATAAACACAGAGCGGGTTTGACCCACGGAACGACCAGTCTGATGGATTCAGGTTTCACACGTCAATGTGTAAATGCGTTAGGGACAAGCCAACTATAAACAGATACATTTCGACCGCAGTTCATTCGCTTCCTTCAATATGACCGTAGTTGTTGTGCACATCGCCACGGGCCAGAGCCGCCACTGCCACTCCACAGAGGGAAGAACACATGAAGAGGAGACAGAGACATAATGTAATCCTCACCTGTTTGCTTTGTTTCTGTCCAAGACGGGACTTTCTCAAAGTGTGAAGCCTCTCCCCAGAGCGTCATATGTGTCACTCTCACAAAATTATTTAAATAGGCTAATTATTAAAAAGCCAGATATAAAGTGATAATAATTTATACTTATTTTGGAGATCATTATTTCGGGAAAGATGCCCCATTTTATAGTGGCCTATGACCTATAGGCCACTATACAATCCACATACAATCCATAAAAAATCTGTAGCTTTATGCAGGCTATATTTATCAAGCTGAAAAAATCTCTCTTCGTGTGATTTTATAAGTTTATACACTGTTTAATTTTATTTATGAGGTTATTTTTCAAAATATTGTAATGTTCAATGTTTCACTGACCACAGCAGGACCCTCACAGTGACATACAACATATACAAATCTCATTAACAACAAAATTTATGTCTTTGTCATTCTAAGTGGGCCAAAAATAATCTGTTATATTAAAAGTAATCTAACGAAAATAACTGCAGTAATCTGATGAATAAACTATGTAACTTGCGATGATCTCAGGTGTGATACTGGTGTGGCCACAGTGTGCATGTCGGATGTTGTTCACGGAGGTCCAAGGAATACTCAGGGAGTTAGTGTGTTTGCTCAGACACATGAAAAATTAGGGGGAACACTGCTGAAAAGTATAATCTCTACCTCTATTACCAGGCATGTTCATTTCTGTGTTCAATCATCTCGCCTATTTTAATAATACAAACTCAACTCTATGCATCAACCAAAATTCCTCACAAAACTTCCATCCTGTTTGAAAAAACATTTTGAGTCCAATGAAACTATAAATGGGATGTTATATTAAAGGGCTATTACGCTATTTTCTCATCTATGTTATAATGTTCTTTCCTCATCACAAATATACCAGGAGTTGTGTTTTGTTGAATTCTTCTCTCAAACTGAAAACTCTCTATTCCACTTTGTGATGTCATGTGGTAATACAGGAAGTGCTCCACTGCATTTTTAAACCCCATACACCATCACCAGAATCATTTGGAAATTTCAGCCTTGGAATTTAAAATCTCTTCTGAACTAAACGTAAAAGGCAGCTGTTAACTTAAAAACTACCACTTCATGACATCACAAGGTGGAGCAGAGCATTTTGAGGTTTGGAAATTTAGACAGACTAATAATAAAGGAAACAAAAAACAACTCCAAGTATGTTTTTATGAGGTAATAACATTATAACATGGCTTAAAGCTCACATGAGTCAATTCTGCGTAATACTTTTTTCTGTCATGACATCTCTGACATGATCCGTCCATGCGGAAGGGTGCCTACATGTTTGCTATGTGTTTTAGCTGTGCCCTCTGTAATAGAATTAAAGGGGACCCATGGCCTCGGGGGAGCTTTCCATCTGGGTTTATCTGCTCAAATGAAGGCACTGTGACAAATGTATTAGCAGATGTTGGGACAGGAAGTGCAGGAAAAGTAGCTGTTTTGAAATCGCAGAACCCCATGGGGAAATAAATGTGCAGAGAGCTGTCAGGCGGGTAGACGTATTAGTTAGAATGTCAGAGGTGAAGCCCGGGTCTAATGGGGCACTGGGATAATGTTGTTGTTGATAGATTCTGCTGGAAAAATGTACATAAGAACTTCCCTCACACCCACCCACAATATTAGAACTAGGGAGAAGTTCCTGTTTCCTTTGACTAATGTGGGATGCCATGCTCTTTACATGTGATGCTGGCTTTTGCTTATTTGGTAAACCTCAATCATGACTTGCAAATTAAAATGTACTAATCATGCAACAATAAAATGCTGCAAAATTAGAAATATAGAAGGACTCATGGATATCTGAAACATATGTGATATATGTGTATAATTGTATTTTTACTTTATGCATAAAAGGTTACTAGATACCGCTATTCCTAAACTTAGATAAAATGAAATGTGTAAGAATTTGAAATATAATATAAAATTAATAATTGGTAAAGAAGATTTGTATACTTACTTATATATTTATATTTTTAATTCAACTATGAGGTGAATTATAACTATTGTTATTTTAGGTTGGGAATACTTGATTTTAGGCAAATAATTACATTAAATTTACTTGATTTCACAACCTTCATTTCCCTATTAAATGATCAGTATAGAAGGACTAGTTTAGGATAATTTAGTTCCAGAGGGTCACTGGTTCAAGCCCCCAATCAGCCTCTTCAGTAATTTCTCCAATTGCAAAAGGAAGCGTATCTAAGAATCTGCTATGCAAACATCACCATGCCTCTGGGTTGCTGTGGAAGCCCAAGATAATAAAGGAAGCAGCTAAAACTAATTGGTTTTTAGCTCATAGAAATCTTTACCACTTTACACGACTGCCTACGCAGTAACGATTTTTACATCTCAGGTATGTTTACTCACTACCACATAAGCCACTATCTTGTCTCTTTGGTGAGATCGCAGTCTTTCTCTGTGTTAACAATGAACTATAATACGTTGCGGTGTGGGCGTTTATGATGCATGCATGTAGACACTCGCATGGGGGGCACAAATCGTCCAAATAAACATAACAGCCAACTTTCTTTGCACCTGTAACTTGATCTTACTCACCCACATACTGATTACTACAATACTAGGAAGGATGAGTCACTATATACACCCACCATCTTAACCCCCTCCTATTCCCAGCATCACATTTCATTTTTTTTCTTTACTTTCAAATGCTTTCCTATCTTCTTATTCATTAGATTTAGAGCCTGTAAAAATCCCACTGGGTTGTTGCCATCGTAATAGGTAGAGAAAAAGATTGTTTTTGCAGGCATCAAGTTTCAAAATCATCCCTGGGGTTTTTTAGATTTTCCTGGAAAGATAATGATAGCTCAGGATTTTGCAGGGGTGCAATAAAGTGTTTCTCAAAAGGTGAGGAGGGTGCCACTGGGGGTATGTAAGGTTATTCTAGGGATACAGAAGTGAGGCTTTAGGATCCATTCACACTCCTGCTTTGTCCTGATTTCCTCCTCGTGGTTTTGTCCTGGTTTGGACTCAGTTTAAGTCCTGATGTAGATTTGGTTTGGCCCTGTTCTAGTCCTGATCTTGTCCAGGTTTAGTTCCAGATTTAGTCTCCAGGTTTAATTTAGTTACAAAAGTGTGTTGTGATCATAGTTTAGTTGGCTTGGTCAAGAGTCAAATCCTATTTAGAGATAGTGATATTTGCATTGTCTCTCCATCTCCTGTAGAACAGGAGGACATTCTGAATGTCTTTTTTCTGTTAAAAAAACAACAACAACAAAAACAAATAACATTGTTTAAAAATGTCCTTGTTAAGAAATGGTCCTTTTACGTTACAGCCACTGCTTTGGTCTGGCAGTCATTTTCTTCAGACCTAGGGCTATTCAAGTCCTGATTTTATAATATCCAAAAATGTATTAAGTTGTTTACATGTTACACAAACACAGAACAACACAACAGAACAGAACAGAAAGCAAAAATAACATAAACAGAATTAATATAGAAACATTTAGGTAGTTGCCGACATGTATAAACAAAAACTGTCCCATTGTTCAGTTATTGTGTCATCATTTACCTTCCCTAGCATCTTCTCACATGCAGCATTGTCCAACAGATACTCTTCATTCAAAGTAGAAGTATTCGGTTTCTTCCACATTTTCAAAATTAGCCAGGCACATGTCACCAGTCCAGTACTAAAACAAAAAACAAACAAACAAAACGGATGCTCAGATATGGCATTGTGGATACGGCCTGGTGATTTGGGTAGGTATTCAAATTGTGATTAATTGGGATTTGCAACCGGTACTAGTACAAGTCACAGCAAATCTTGAGTTTAAATAAAATAGTTCCCATGTAGCCAATAAAAACATAAGTACTTAATCCCACGCCTGTGTAAGATTTGTCGTTGTAGAAGCCTATTATTCATTTGCTGTAATCTTATAATCTCGTAATTTGCAATGGAAATAGAAAGCCTTAATGTCTCGCCAGTGTCTAATAAGAATGCAAAACAATATGTATCCCTATATTTTTGCCAAAACAAGTCAATTTTCCTCCACAGCCCAGATAATTTGATGATTGCAGCATATGATTTTACTGTTGTCTTTACAAGCAGCAAATCCTGTTAACTCCCTATATGAAGCTCATACTGCACTACAAAATAATGTGCAAAGAGACTACAATACTATGGATGTATCTGAGCAAAATGAGTCTAGCCCCGGCATAGATTTTTTATAAGTAGCTTTTGAGGTCAAAATAAGTCAGCTGTGTACTGTCTGCATCTAATTATAAAGCGTTTTTTTTTTGTCTGGAAATCAGGAAGTGCGCAGTTAGGTTAGGTTAGGTTAGCTGTTGTTGGCTTTACCATAACAACAAAGTCATGAAATGCCCTTAAAAACTCATCACAGTGAATAATGAGGATGCTCAGAATGCATAAGGTAAACGGGAAATGAATGTTGACCACTGCAAATGGTTTAAAACATAGTTACGTGTTTTGTTTTGTTTTTTCGCCCTCTAAAAGTTGTGAAACATGCTAACTCTTGAGGATGTTTGTGAATGCATTTGGTTTGCTGCCTGGAATGTTCCACAGTATGGTGTTAAATGTACCTAATCTCCATTTATCCTGTAACTTGACCCTTGACTTAACCTGGTGGTGTCACCTGCTTGTCTTCATGGATATAGATTACTTTAATGCCATACTATAGGAAACAAATAGTACTTTTTAAATACTCCCACCTCTGAAATAGAAACTAAACACTGTGTAGTTATCACACTGCAACTGTTGAACTCTGGGTGAAATAGTTATTGTATAAAGCGGTTTGTTGCTCTTACTTCCTCTATGTGACGCCAGACCTCCTGATAGATATCACAGATGTCTACTACTGCACTTCAGATCAATACTTTCTCACACACACAGAAGCACTTGCACCTGTAAAGGATGATGGGACTTTATGGCAGCTAGCGTCATCACCACACCGCACTTCCCTCATTTTGGATCACGTGAGAGACTTGAGAATGATGAACTATTGACTGGTGCAAAAAGGTACTGGGTTTTGGTGTCTATGGCACCAAACAGAGGTGGCTTTAAGGTCAACAGTGTATATTGGAGTAAAAGTATTCAGCAAACCTATGTGTGCAATACATTTTTGTCATCAGGTAGTTGTTGTACAGGGGAAGTTGGGATAGCCTTTGCCCTATGACACAGAAAGTTTTCAAAAAGACGTCATTTGCCAGTGATGTGAATTTGAATAGACATAATTCAATAAACACTGAAGATGGTGATTGACACTTTGCTGCCAAATTATATAAAAAAAAAGTAAAAGTAGAATCAAGAGGCTGAACATTCACAATTTTTAAGTGGAACAAGTGGCATGAATGTTCTACTACGCTAGACTGTTTTTCTTTTCCTGCACCTGTAACCACCTATGCTATCCATGAAGGGACAAGTTAAATTCAGTAAAAAAAAATAAAAATAAAAAAATCCCTAACACTTTTTCATTTGGTCACTCATGGACAGTTATAAAAAAGTCCAACTTTTAGCTAATACTATTACTACTACCACTACTATAGACAACAAGTCATGTTGCAGCCACTAGCATTTGCAATTTACTTCTTCTTATCAACTTTTTTTGTGTAACTACCATAGTATTTCACTGAATCAAACTGTGTCCCAACTCTTTCTACTACTCCTTTTGTCATCACATATCTTACACAATGGAGTTTCCATGCGTTGCTGGTTTACAGTTTGTTGCCCAAAAGGTCCCACAACGGCAACAGCAATTTAGCCATCAATAACGACTATAGCACTGCAATAGGCTTGAACACAAATGTCTTCACCTCACCTCAGATAACCCCACCGTGCTGTAAGTTTGTGTGTGAAGAGTACAACATTTGACTAGACCAGAGACTGTGATTGAATGTTGAACAGTATGAAAAGTTTTGCTCATTAACTGGCCTCTCTGATCTGTCCATTGTGTTGGCAGCTCCTATGGGCAGATGGCCAGCCCCTCCCCTACCCAAACGGGGGAGGGACGAGTCTGCGTCTCTATTTATGTGTCTATTGTGTGGGCCTATGCTTATTTGGGGTGTTTAGTCTTGTCCGGGATGGTCTGTATGTCCATAAAAAAGGTTAGGGCATCCCACCAAATGTAAATCTAAACATTAACAAGTCCCTTTGGCAGGTATTGATTTGAAATCTGTTGTAAAAGTAACCCCCAAACTCTTCTTTTGTCCAAATTAGATGTAGTTCTTGTCAGAGTAGCACACTGTTTAGTAGTAGTAGTGGTAGTAGTAGTAGTAGTAATAGTATGGTAGCATAGTCACAATAAAAGTTTTACCTTGTATTTATTTATTTTATGAAAAGACTGATTTTAACAACAAAGTGGATGACATTACTTTTACATTCTCAAAAGTGCTTGATCGGAATCTAATATTATCATTTTTATAAATTATCATAATTCCCTTATCACATGATAGTCACTGAAGTTATACTCAAGGCAAGTGAGCAACTTTTTTCCCCCTATTTTGTAGTTAAGTGTTGGAGCATCTGATCTGACATAAATCTGCACATTTACAAGCAGCTTTGGCAGGTATTGATTTTGAATCTATTCTAAGTGTTCCCACAAAATCTCCTCCAGGATTCTCTGTCTGTCCTTTGTCCAAATTAAGTGCAATTCTTATCATGCTTACACATCCACTGCTGCTACCTTCTGCCATGAGTTACTGTCAGAATTTTATACAGCAAAAAGTACTGCAGTAATAATATGACTAACCTTGTGACATTTCTTTGGTGATATGAGAAAAATAAGACCAAATTGTGTTAAAGAGCAAAACCTGTGTATACTTTTTTTTTTAAATCAACTAAAAACCCTATTCAAGCTGTAGAAAATCTTCATTCTTTACCAGAAATGATGCATTAAAATCTATTTAATTATTTATGTATATTCATTCATTATATTTTTTTCTATTTATTTATTATCTAGCAGGTTTTTTTTTACAATTTATACAGCATCTTTAGTGTCTGGAGAAGCTCTATGAAAGCCTAAATAAAATGTTATCATAAGGAAACAAGAACTAAACCGGGAATAAACGAGATCTAAGCCAGTGTTAAACCAGGTGCCAAACACAATAAAAGGTCTGCTATTTCCTCTGATGTGTTTAGTGTGCATTGGTTGCTGCCTATGAGAGTACACAGCTGACAGCACATCTGGCCTCATCTCTGGGCCTCTCTGTTGTCTCCACTCGGGACATGCTCTCTGCACCATTAGCTGCTCGTGAGGCAGAAAAACACCAGGCACGCTGCTGTCCCACTGACACTTACCCACAATGCATCACTGCACTCAAACTAACTACATGAAAAGAGATATTATAGTTCTACTGGTTTATTGCGTTGCGATGTTCAAAACAGTAAATCAGCATTATTGCTTTGTTAATGTTTTGCATTATTTGTATAGCAGTAATGGACAACAAAAAAACAAGATATTAGTTATTAGTTAAAATGACTTGAATTCAGAATGATAATCTGAATCTTTGAGTAGTGTCAGCTACACATTCATCCATTTTCTCCTCTTGACGTGAAGGACCAGCAGCTCTACTCCAAGCTCCTCCCGTATCAATGGAAGATTTATTATCTAAGAGATTTATTTTCTCTTGCAGTTGCTTCTTTATAGTTCTCTTCCAACATATTTTATTACTTATATACACTATATACTGTAATATGTATATAATTTGGAACTAGTGGTTAGCTGCTAAGTTACCTTTTACCTCTTACTGAATGCAGACTGGCTGTTTAGTGGAGAAAGAACAATTCTTTTTCATATATTTCTCTGTTTATTGCTGGAGACATTTGATAGACACAGCCTGGCAGTTCAAAATTAATAACTGCATAAACAACATTACAGTGTGTCAGCAGGCTAAACAATCATCACTTAGACATATTAATTTAATCAGACTGCTGCTGTAAACAAGGGAATAGAGAATAAGATCAGAAAGACACATCTGATCAGAATACAGAGGCCAGAGATCATTTACATTACACAAACAAGTACAAAGAAGATATAATGAATGTTGGACACAAAACTGGTTTCACTTTACAGCAAAGTAATAGTGTTGTAATATAAAATATATGGGAACTGGGATAACAAAGGATAGATGCATTTTGTCCTTTTTATATTACATTATATTCCCATGTAATGTGTTACCTTACCGCTGTTGGTTGATCATTCTCATCTAGAGGTGGGTGACATGCCTACTTCACTACTGTGACTTTCAAAGGTAACTACAGCTATCCCCTTCTTCACGCTTCACTGTGATTGGTTAAATCCACCTGTCACTCACTCACAGTAGAGCATTATGGCAGAGGCTGAACGATATGAGTGTGGCTGAAGAAAAGTGCCTGTGTTTGAGTATTTATTAATTTTGAGCAAGTAAACATTTTGCGTTCTTTTACAATAGAACATCATAACATCTAAATTGACGTCAATGCAGCTGTATCGACAGAAACAAGAACAACAACAAAAAAAAAAAGAAAAGCAAGTAATATGTATGGTTATCTTTACTTTTGCCCAAAAAGGAGTGGGAAGAAGAAAACCTCTGACCCCCTATGCAATACAGAGAGAAACCAAGAGGCCCTTGATCTAGCCTAAAACATCTCTTTTGGTAGACAGGCCCACTCACTACTCTTGCACTTTTTCAAAAGACAATAACCATAATGTGTCTGATGTTTTAACAGCTGACCCGCTTTCAACAAAGAAGGCTAAAAGTGCATTTGTCCTGCTGTCATGTTAATAATTAATGTCCTTTTTATGAGTACAACATCCAGATGACGTAATTTCTGTATGTTTAAAAATATTGCGTTGTACCACTCTTAAATATTTGCATTGCTTTTTTTTTTTTTTTTTTTTAGCTCTGTGAAGCTTGTACTTTTTTCTTTCTGACTATTTCTGAAAAGGTTACCATGCACTTTTCAATGACATCTACAAGAAAAAAGAACCAAAGAAAGAACCAAAGAAGCCAAAAACCTGTCTCAGAACATAAACTACATGATACAATTTCTCACTAGTTTATCATAAATCAATTACAAGTTAGATTAAACCTGTTATCTCAACCTGACAAATTAAAGTTGCACTATGTAACTTTGCTGGTGGCGTGTCCATTACCTGCTTGTTTAATGAGGGTGTTAAATGCCTTCATTGTTCCACAGTATGACATAAAACATAATTGCCATGCATTTATTAAGTTAAAAGTTGATAAAAGAAATTGAAAAACATGTATTTTTTTTAGCGTGCTTGTAACTTGGCGTGTTGGTGTTGTCTGCTTGTCTCCATGGAGAAGTTTAAATGCCATGTTGCGGTACATTCCAGGCAAAAGCATCTCCATGAGACAAGCAGGCAGCACAGCATCCACCAAAAAAGTTCCATAGTGCACCTTTAATAAAAGGGAGGAGAGGAGTGGTCTTGCTTCTGGAGACCTCTGGGTTAATAGATGCCACTGATCCAGACTTGGAACGATGTGTGTTTTGTGTCTAAATTGGTAGACAGGCTCCACACAAACAAACAAAAGGCAATGAAAGTGAAAGGAGAGAAGCTCGACCTCTTCCTCCGCTCCTGTTTGTTCAATGAAGCTTGAGTCATTAAAGGCCTAACAAGCACAGAGCCCCTGAGTGGTTAAAGTGTCCAAGACCAATGGAGACAAAGAGGGACAATAGAGCAAAGCCTTTGTTTGGGTCTGAGAATCAGTGCTACAAAAAAGTGCTATTCCAGATCTATTGGACTTAAAGAGGTGGACCTCAAAATTGGCATAACAGAACCATAACTATAGACATCTTTAGCCATCTTTGCTAATTTTGTTCATAACATTCTATGCTGATGGGCACAGTGCTGAGTGCATGAATTAGAATCATTCATTTATTTCAAAGTTAGAATCCCAAGCCAGATTTCAACCAATTTATTAGCACTAAAGTAGGTCTGGACCCTCACATGTAACCATAGACTATATATATAAATGGACATAGCTAATGCGCTAGCCATCGTATTCCAAATAGGAAGTGAGCATCTTCCGGCTCCTACTGACCCTGGATCCCATTGACTTACATTGGAATATTGTGGCCCCTCTCTTTGTAACTGCTGCTGTGAGCCTTGTCACTTTGGTCTTAAAATGTTTATATTAACCTGCTGTTTTTTTCTGTTATTTTGTCTATTCAAAAAATCCTATACATCTTCAAAACTATGCAACATTTTGTCTGATTGTTTGTATTACAACTGTATGATCCCATTTTATGAACAATCTTTTGAGTCCTTGAGGAGCATCTGTTCTGGACTATGAACTAAGATACTCTGAAGCTTTCATTTCCTCCATGCTTTTATAACTATATATACATCTTAATGTTTTTTAATTATTTAAATTAAAAAACATATTTTTTTTAAATTAAACACATAATAAGTTACAGTATTGTAGTAAGCTTGTTGGACTTGGAGTAAGTAACTGAATAATTTAATAATTTTGAAACACATGAATAATAATGGGTTATATTGGCGGTAGAAGGTTCTACTTTCCCCCTGTATTTTGAATGCGATGCGAATGTAGCATTATTGGCAACAGTATTATTACTGATAGTAAGAGTATTTCTTGTAGTAGTGATTGCGGCTTGTGTAATAGTTTGTATTGATAACAGGATTATCACTGGAAGCAGTAAGAATAGGTATTTCATTTTATGATCGCCTTGTATTAAATCTCAGTAGGTCCACTTTTCCTTGCATTCAAAGTTTGAGCCCCTTTTGAGTGAAAATTCTGCATAAATGCGACAAAACACCTCATGGCAGTGTCTAAACAAATGAAGCAATTTAGATATGAGGTATGAACACACCAGCCAGCAGCGGAGCCACCATTTAAATTATTAAAGTGTCTCTAGGTCGAAATCACACATTATTACGGCAATAATAACTGCGAGAATCCAATTGTATCTGGTGTAAAACATGAAAAACACCCGTCGAGCTACAAATGCTATGCTATTTGCTCTCACTACTCACTACTTTTATGACACTAAACCCAACATTTTCCTGTCACATTGCTCACCAGTGTGGCTGAATTTATTGCCCAGTAAATATTCTCTTATGACTTGTGCTTGCAGCTTTTCGATTTGGACTTAGAAGTATAAATGAGAGGTGTCAAACTGTTATATTTCTTGTTAGTTAAAGAGATAGTTTAGGGTCAAAGTTACAGGTTGGATGTTGCAGAAATGATGGAGCTTCATAAGTTGTGGCCATTTTGACTTTCCCAGGAGGACCACACAAACTCAAACTAGCAGCAAAAGACAGCGATTAGATTGGCTGTCATAAGTGTTCTATTTATAGAATTCCAAAACACTAACAAGTGAAACATTGTGTGGGATTTTATAGCCAATGAACATCATGCAGGCCAGCCTCATGTGGCTAGTGACCGCTCCGAACTGGCTGTCCACCAACATCATGGAGAGAAAAGTCCTCCAGGCTCCAGCTAGTCTGGACCAAGCCCAGCTCAAGATCTGGAGATGGGTCCCAGATAGGTGCACTGTGCTGCTCTCTCCTGACAGGTTGCCATAGCTGTATTGAAGGATGGGTCAAGACAGAGGTGAGAGGAGAGGGTATAAGCTCCAAGTAAAAGTGCTCTCTCTCATTTTCCTCATATTGCATTTAAATTGTCATGTTCAGTTTGTTTAGTTTAATGATATGAAAATAAGTTAAGTCTAATAAGGGTGAGATTATACTTGTGCTGATTTGAGCCTAGTTTGATGTATGGTTTGGTCCTATCCTAGTCCTGGTTTAGTCCTGGTCTATTTCAGGTTTATTTCTGTGTTTAGTCCAGATGCGGTGTGTGCGGTGTGTGGTGTATGTGCAAGTGTGAACGTGTGTTTTCAGTTCCTTTAACAATTCATAATGGGGTTGCAAACTTTTTCAAACTATACACTTCACATTATATGATACATTTTCAACCTAATTTTGTTGTACTGTATTTGACAATCACATATAAATTCTAACTGTTCTATTGCACCATATGTAATTCAAGTTGTGTGCCGATTTCACTTGACATCGTCTCAAATTGGCAGGTTCATGGCTATATGATATGAGACTATATGACTTCATCTCCATTTAGTTTCAGTGAGTGATTTCTGTAATTTCTTCCATCATCTGCAAACACACGCAAACGATTTACAATATCATTCTGAAAATTCTAGAAGGACAAACGAAACTAAGTATCTTGTTGACCTAAATTGTTCCACACACTGTTTAAATTGTATATTGTGCACCTCATAAAGTCAGTGTAGATATAGTCAACACCCATATTTTACAATGCTAATAAGACTATGCAACAAGATCATACAAGGCTAACTTAGACCGATATTTTACAATGGAAAGATATGGACAATATGGATAGGCTGCCACATTAGTAATTGATACAGGTTTACCTCTTTAATTGATTAATTCATGATAGAAGATCCTAAAGTGCTCACTTAAGAAAAACTACAACAACTGAAATAAGAAGTCGTTCTTGATAGTTTCACCTATACTAAACATTTTAAGGAAGGATGCTCTAACTCCTCAACTTTTAAATCAACAAGCTTTGAATTGCAATACTCATGCCTGTCTGCATTCTTGTTTCACGTCGGCTTTAATGACTTATTGATAGACGGGTGGCTTTCATCTGAGAGCGGGGTTTTTCTTGCCCAGTGGAGTGTCCAAGCAGTTCCCATGTCTAAGGTTTCGCCTGGACTTTCTCTCTTTTGATCATCCTTCAATCTATTTCAAGTCTATAGGTCCCACATACCACCCACCACCCCTCCCTCTGCCAACCTTGCCTTGGCCTTTTTCTTTGAATCCACTATGAGGATAAATGTGTTGAAAAGAAAAGAGGGCTTGGGGAGGCTTGACAAGCTTGTGTTACCCGAGAGAGATTTACATCGGTGCCATAAAAGCCTCAGTGGAAACAGAGGAGGTATAGGCCACAGTAGAGGGGTCAGTGACTATAGGATGCTATGGAGGTAAAATGACCTAGTCGTGTTGGGAACCGGACAGCCCACCACGCCACCTGCAACACACGCCCTGCCCCGAGGAACAAGACTTTTTGGCGCTGGACAACTCCCTCCCCCTGTATTGTCTTTAGTCATTAACCATTCTACTGTTTCATTAGCGAGAAGCGTGCTATTATATCATTGGTTTCTGCACATAAATCACCAGGAGAGATGGCGTTATTTAGTATTGAAACTGATGTCATCAACATTTCCTGGGGGTATGATGCTAACTGTAGGCATGCTCTGTCTGAGGTTATATTTGACTTAAATCTGTGCTTTATTTTAACACAGTCTGACCATAAAGAACTGACTTAGTTGGGACTAGAACAGGTAAGCTGATTTGTGCTGTTAAACAAGTCTCTCATACATTAAATTACAGTCACAAGCTAACTAGCATTAGCCAACAGTTTTCTAGTTAGTCACTTGATGAAAACCTAAACAGGACCATGAACGGTTGTATTGATCACAGGCTTCTGAACATATGTTGTTTTGGGTTTTGGCAGTGTTTGTTAATCTGTGCATGGTATAAACATACCACCATTAAAGATACATGTAGAACACCCCCAGCATGATGTCACTGTAAAGCAATAGCAAGTTCTCGGGTCTAGTCAAAAATAAAAATGAAAGTCCTAATATATCCTGTGACTGAAATTTTCGTGACACATTTTGTAAACATTAAATAAAATATTTGTTAAAAAAAAATGTGTCTTGTGTTGTTAATAGTTATTTTAATTCATTCAGTTTCACAGTTTTTTCTTTCACCTTAATGAGAATGTATGAACAATAAATCAATATTATTTTTTTTCTCTGAGATTACAACAATATAACATACTTTTATAACATAAAAGCATAAAAGGTTAAATGTTCTGTTATAGCCTATAATTGTATACATAATTTGACTTTTTCTCTTCATAATTTAATATTTTTGAATGAAACAGTGCTCTTGAGTATACATTTTAGCTACTTCTCCCATTTTTGCTGTTTTCTTATGTTACCTACCTTATGTAACTTAGCACTTGTGCACATAAATCACTTAGAGCAATGGCACTGGTACAACTTTACCTTGCAGCTACGTGAAGTCTGAGCAGTCCTCTGACACTAGTATCCCCAAGTGGGCCAGTGTGGATGGACCAGGAGCACCCCACTGCAGCTGAAACAAAAACAAACCTTGTAATACTGAGAGTGAGAGAGCCCCAAGCGGACTTCCAAAAAATAAAAAATCCACTTCTACTATACGTTTATAAGAGGCCTTGGGAGGAAAATCCATCATAGCGGGGAGAGCAATTTATGTCTAACACCAGAAAGTGACTGACATCTCCCATCCTACAAAGAGACTAGTTTAGCTATAGGGGATTTAATTTGTCAGATGTGGTATGGCAGGGATTCTTACACTGTGGGACAGGTGGTCAGGGTGGTGTGCTGGTTTATTGTATGTTCAGAAATTTATTGGTGAATTTCAGTGTGCAGTTACAACATTTTAATCGAGATTCAGGCATTTCTAATGATCAATGATATGTTTTTTGTTTTTGTTTTTAATAGAGAGGTCCACATCCAGTCCTTTGTCAGTAAAAACATGTGGTTTGGTTGAGAAATCTGTCATTTGAAGATGAAATTTTTCTTTTTAGGATCAAATGAAATGGCGATTAAAAGTCTGTATTGTTTATGTTCAAAGATTTGATACTGAAAGCCTTTTGTAGCAGTTTTGTCATTTTTAGTATGACAAAATACAATTTAAAATGAAATGAACTGTGATACATATTTCCTCATAGTGTGAAGTGGTTTATTCCTGTAGGTTTAATCCTAATCAGGTATGTATAATCTTCGTTGTCTTTGTGCTGGGTGACTTCTGGAAAAGCCATGTCATTTATAGTTTCTTTATCAGTGGAACCTGACAGCTGGAATCTAAAGGTCTGATTTGATTTTTTAAAATTTTACATCATTTTACTTCTGAATATTGGTCTATAATATGATGCCCGAATGATCTCGGGAGCTATCTTGTCGGGGGCTTCATGCCCCTGTTAAGGTCACCCAAGGCAAACAGGTCCTGGGGGATGGGTCAGACTAATAGCGATTCAGAAGCCTTTATGATAAGAAATACAGCAAGACCAGTTATGTTACCTGGATTGGTACCCGGATTGGTGGGGCCCTGGCCAGGGTGGCTCCAGGTGTAGGAAGATCTGAACAGCAGTCGAAGGAAGGGGCCTCGACGACCGGATCTCCGGACATGGAGACTAGCTCTGGGGACATGGAATGTCACCTCGTTGGGGGGGAAAGGAGCCCGAGCTCGTGTGGGAGGTTGAGGGTTACAGACTAGATATAGTCGGCCTCACCTCCATGCACAGTTTGGGCTCTGGAACCCAAATTCTTGAGGGGGACTGGACTCTCCGGGTGTTGGGCAGGTGTGGGCCTGCTCATTGCCCCAAAGCTCAGCCACCGTGTGTTGTGGAGTTCACCCCAGTGAACGAGAGGGTTGCATCCCTGCACCTTTGGGTCGGGGACAGGTCTCTCACTGTTGTGTCAACCCATAGGCCGAACAGCAGTGGAAAGTACCTGGCCTTCCTGGAGTCTCTGGGAGGGATACTGGACAGTGCACCGACCAGGGACTCAGTTGTTCTACTGGGGGACTTCAATGCCCACGTGGGCAATGATAGTGACATCTGGAGAGGAGTGATCAGGGGGAACAGCCTCCCTGATCTGAACCCCGGCGGTGTCCTGTTATTGGACTTCTGTACTAGTCACGGTTTGTCCATAACGAACACCATGTTCAAGCACAAGGGTGTCCATCAGTGCACGTGGCACCAGGACACCCTAGGCTGGTGGTTGATGATCGACTTTGTTGTTGTGTCATCTGACCTTCAGCCGCGTGTCTTGGACACTCGAGTGAAGAGAGGGGCAGAGCTGTCAACTGATGACCACCTGGTTGTGAGTTGGGTCCACTGTTGGAGGAAGAAGCCGGAAAGACCTGGCAGACCCAAGCGTATAGTGAAGGTCTGTTGGGAATGTCTGGCAGAGCCCTCTGTCAGGGGGACCTGACATCTCCAGGAGAGCTTCTCCCAGATTCCGGGGGAGGCTGGGGACATGGAGTTCGAGTGGGCTTTGTTCTCGGCCTCTATTGTTGATGCAACCGCTCATAGCTGTGGTCGTAAGGTCCGTAGTGCCTGTAACGGCGGCAATCCCCAAATCTGGTGGTGGACTCCAGAAGTAAGGGATGCCGTCAGGCTGAAGAAGAAGTCCTATCGGGCCTTGTTGGCTTGCGGGACTCCTGAGACAGCTGACAGGTACCGGCGGGCCAAGCGTGCTGCAGCCTGGGCAGTCGCAGAGGCAAAAACTCTGGGCTGGGAGGAGTTCGGAGAGGCCATGGAGGAGGACTATCGGACGGCCTCAAAGAAATTCTGGCAAACCATCCGACGCCTCAGGAGGGGGAAGCAGTGCATCACTAACACTGCTTACAGTGCGGGTGGAGAGCTGTTCATCTCAACTGGGGATGTTGTTGGACGGTGGAAGGAATACTTTGAGGATCTCCTCATTTTGAGGAAGAAGCAGAGGCTGTGGACTCGGAGGTGGACTCGTCTATCACCCTGGCTGAAGTCACTGAGGTGGTTGGCAAGCTCCTCGGTGGCAAGACTCCAGGGGTGGATGAGATCCGTCCTGAGTATCTTAAGTTTGGCTGACATGACTCTGCAACATCGTTTGGCGGTCGGGGACAGTACCTCTGAACTGACAGACCGGGGTGGTGGTCCCTCTGTTTAAGGAGAACCGGAGGGTGTGTTCCAACTACAGGGGAATCACACTCCTCAGCCTCCCCGGTAAGGTCTATTCCAGGGTACTGGAGAGGAGCCTCAAGCCTCAAGTGGAGGAGTTCAAGGATCTTGGGGTCTTGTTCACGAGTGAGGGGAGGATGAAGCGTGAGATTGACAGGCGGATTGGTGCAGCGTCAGCAGCGATGTGGTCGCTATATCGGACCGTTGTGGTGAAGAGGGAGCTGAGCTGAAAGGCAAAGCTCATGATTTACTGGTCAGTCTACATTCCTACCCTCACCTATGGTCATGAGCTATGGTCATGAGCTTTGGGCTTTGGGTAATGACCGAAAGGACAAGATTGCGGATACAAGCAGCCGAAATGAGTTTCCTCCACAGAGTGGCTGGGCACTCCCTTAGAGATGGGGTGAGGAGCTCAGTCACATGGGAGAAGCTTGGAATAGAGCCGCTGCTCCTCCATGTCGAGAGGAGCCAGCTGAGGTGGCTCGGGGACCTGTTCTGGATGCCTCCTGGATGCCTCACTTGGGAGGTGTTCCGGGCATGTCCCACTGGGAGGGCATGTCCCACTGAAGAAAGTCTGAGAGTCCCTGCTTAGACTTCTGCCCCCGCGACCCAGGGGCAGCAGTGGAAGAAAATGGATGGATGGAATATGATGCAAATGATTGCTTGTTGGGATACTGGCTTCAGAAAGTTTGAGAATAGCATTAATCTCTAAGATTGATCTTTGACATTTATAATTGTTATTCCCCAGTGTTTGGCTATTACAGTTGACATGTTGTTATAGTACAGATTTGAGGTGTGAAAAAGGATTGCGCGTGACACAGTCGAGTGTTTATCACTTCCCCAAACACAAGAACATGCTGTGCCTTGCTATGGAGAGTTTAAAAAAAAAAAAAAAAAAAATTAAAGAAGGCTATTTTTAAGTTCTTGCATCATACATTTTCATGTTCCTTATTATACCCTGATGTAGATGCAAACTGTTGCTAATTTTGTTATACGTCAGTATGCTTTACTATTTACTACAGTCATTTTCTTATGTAGTACTTGTAGCAATTATAGTGTCTTTCTTATGGACAAATAGTATGCCTCTTACAGCTGATGTATAAAACTTTTTATTTTATTTGAATACTTTAACTAGAATTAACTACACATGAACAAATGCAACAAACTTTTCACACTCTTTCCTATTTTATATTTAACTGCTGAATCACAGGGTAGTTTGTATTCATAACTACATTCTTGTATTGTTGCCAATTGTTCTTTTGTGCAGCAGATGTAGGTAATAATCAGATCTGGTATGAATAAAACATGACTCTTTTAGAGGCTGCACAGTTGGGTGCAAGGGCCATCTAGTGGAAACATGCATGTCATTACACACGTGCATAAAGCCTCACATTGTGATCCATGTTATAAAAGGTATACTAGACTGTATAGATATACAGAGGCAATATTAAAAGCATAAGATTGAGAAATAGGGATTGGAAAATGTTGAGTATGCTGTTGCTTGTTAATACTGTGATTATAAATAATAATAATTTAGTGTATCAGCAAACGGTGGAGTTTATTAAAAATAATTGAGGATTTAAGCTGAATGTTAAGGTATCCATTTGGACACTTGTCAGTTTAACTGCCCACTCAAAACTGAAATTGTATGCTTATATAAATGTAATTATTAATTACATATTTTCAAGAATTTGCAAAATATATGTCATGAATAAAATCCTTCATTGACTATTACCCTTCAAACTCTATATTCACATCAGTTATATTACTGCTTGAAAAAGATTTAGTAAATAGATAAAACAACAAAAGTTGGGTCTCTCATTAAACACTCCATCACCCTATTATATTCTGAAAACAGCATTTCATTCTTGCTTTGATTTTGACTCCCAAAAGTTGTCTCAGTTTGTCTCCTCTTGTGTAGCGAGCATGCTCAGAGCTCCCTGTTGGCTCTGGTCTTTGCTTCTGTTAATAGAGATTTCCGGGTTTTGGCTGTGGGTAAATGGGATAAACACAAATCAAATGACTTTTGTTTGCACTTTGGCTCACACTACGGAAATTAAATCTATATGATGTACAAATACGGGAACATTTGTGTTAATATAGTGAGGGAAAAAGAGACAAAACTGATTTTGAAGTGCAAATGGTGTAAAATTAATTCCGTTGATAAACAGAATTAGGCTTACACCACAATAACCAATATCACTACACATTCACAATAAATAAATGCTTTAAAAATATACAGTCTGAATTGAACTACTTGAATTAACCTTTCCCCTACATTATAATGTATTAATATGCACCTATAATGTATATTTAATGAGAGATTAGCTATTAGTGATGTATTTTTCAAAAAGAAAAGCTTATGTGCATTTATTATTAATGATGCTATATAATTATTAACCATAAAAGCAACACAATGCAAGCACTGCGACAGTGCCTAATGACCAGCCACTATGAGATATTATCTTTAAAACATTCTTTAAGTGGCTACTGTAAACGGATAGCTGTGCAAACTAAAGAAAGCAGTTTGATTGATTAATCTTGACATTTCACCTTCTTTGTGCTTAACAATTTGTTGTTTATCAGCAACAATTGAGATAAAGCTGGCTCATTTTACACAATCTAAAAGGACTAAAGACCTTTAGTATATAATTATTTACTTTCCCTATTCACTGAAAGGACAAGACAATGCCCAGGATTAGCTCATTAATCTAGCTCTAGAGGCCATTTGTTTGCTAAAATGGTTTAGCACAAATCAAGGTAAATGTGCTTTCTCCCTAGTCAGCACAGCATGGGGACCAGTTGTCTCGCCAAACGCTTTGCCAAAGGTTACGAAAGCCCTTAAATTACAATGTCAGCATGTCTATCAGTTGTTTTGGGTGGGAATAGCAGTCATTTTTCCTGCTCTAAAGCCTGTCCAAACTGTTGGCTTCATTTGGTAAGCAGCAATAAAGTTTTCCAAAAGGTGGGCTAGTGACTGAGGCAGGGCATTTATCTGAAAGAAAAGGAAACTCTCCCAACAGAAGGGAAAGTAAAAAGAGTGAAATGAACTAATAAATAAGGCTGCACAAGTTTGGATAAGAAAACAAATATACTGGCAGTGTTATCACACTTATCAAATTTGCAAGTGTGTTGTGTAAAAAACTACAATTCCAATGAATCATTTAATTAAAAATATTTACAATGAAAAAAAAAAATAAAATAAATATTATAAAGTTTTTTTCTTGTCTTCAAAGTACATTCTGTAACATTTCCTGTGTGTGTGTGTGTGTGTGTGGGGGGGGGGGGGGGGTTCCTCTGACATCAAAGTTATGTATATTACATGTGAAATGCATTATAAAAGACATATTCTTGCTCAATGGCCACGCCACTCCACAAACCTGACCTGTAATATGGTCTTATGTGCCACCTGCTTGTCTTTATGGAGATAGATAAGTTTAATGCTATACTGCGAAACATTCTAGGCAAATCAGTACCATAGAGACAAGCAGGTGGTGATCTACCTGAGAATTCCTGGTTAAGCCTTTTTTCCATTGAGAAATCCTAAGTAGAGCTTTAACTCTCTATCCAGAGTGCAGGTTAAGACACAGTTACCAGTTTTCATATTACATAGGCTTTGCAGGTCAGAACTGATAATAAAGTAACACCTTGACATAAGTGGCACAGACTGAAGCAGTTGTAAGGTATATGCAAATGAATCTGTGTAAGCCTCCCTGACATGACTTGGCCCCAGCCGCTGCTCCTCTTTCCGCTTGGATTGAAGCGCTCTTAATAGTGCAGTGAATTGAAGTGGGCAGGTCGGAGAGCACGGGGAGCAAGATATTGGGAACAAATTGACAAGGCCGTCTATTCTGTCTCACTCTTCATTTAAGGCGGAATGATCCGGAGCAGCAGGCTGGCAGCCAATCTGTTGGCTCTGAGATGAGACTCTGAGGGAGGTTCCTGCTGGAGCTATTGCCCAGGACGTCCTCAAATGTGATGGGCCAATGTGGAAACTAGCCCCTGTTTCTTCAAAGCCATACCTGGAAACTTTAAAGTCTATCTATCAGCGGGGAGCACATCCAGGCAATAGGCTAAAGGCTATGTGGGGTGAATAGTAATCTGCAGTATAGCCAGAAGCTGAATAGATATTGGTAGGCCTAGAAAAAAACATATTCAGTGAAAAACTGACATCTTCAGTGGAAATGTATATTCAATTGAACAGTTTGTACTACATGTAGATTATAAGATCTTATTAAATTAGGTAAAAGCCTATAGATTTACACTAAGCTAACATTAAAATGTCTTTTAAGGCTATAGTGTGTTAATGTGGAATAAGCAGTGTGACAGGTATAATAAGTTCTTGTAACACTACTAAATTGCAGAAATCTAAGTATTAAGCCTATGTTTACCAAAACATTGTAGACCTAGTTTATTGTGCTAAAAAAGTTGAGGTTATATAAGGGCTGATGGATGACTGATAAACGAGCCTCATAACTTATTCTGTATCACTCCGCGAACAACACGTGTTTCTAATTGGCAATTACAGGTGGGATATGAACAGTATGGCACAGTAGCGCTGCTTATTGTCCCTTTGTGGGATTATTTTGCATTGTAGTTAACAATCATAGTTGGGAAAAAAAAATAAAAAAATAAATAAAAAATAATAATAATATATATATTAGGCTCGGTCTCCGCTAAAAAACACATTTTGGTTAAACTTTGAATTATTACCAGCAAAGGAGCAAGACAGGAAGCTTGGCGCAGGGAGACCACAAGGTAACAGGTAACTGCAAAACGACCAGCAGCTAGCTGGTATCTCTGTTATTAGCCTATAGATGCAAATGACAAAACAGTGAAGAAAAGTAGTAAGTCTGTCATAGCTTAGACGTTTGACATTTCTGCTACATCATGTACCTTGCATGCTACAGGGAGAAAGTTTATGAATAATGCATTAGAGACACGTTGTAATACTTCCTTGTCCATCATTACGGCAGCACGTGTTTAGATAATCTGCAGCTCACCATTTGTCTCCGCAGAAAGTCCACAGAGAAAGCGCTGAGCTGTGGGTGAGTGGGAGGAAAGTTACGCACGCCAGGCTCCAAATGACTGAGGAGAGGACTGCTGCTGCTATTTCCTAGAACCAATAGGTACCACTGCACAGACTTGTTAAAATCCTGTTATAATCTTAACTCTTACAGGTCTTAAAAGTGCTTCATATAAGAGCAATTTTATTGTTATACCACATCACAAGTCCACTTATTTGTTATGCTTGATACACTTCCATTCAGATTTTGACCTTAAACAAAAAGTCATTATGTTTAACTTCATCTCTGGTCTTATGCAAGAAAATATGTAGCCTACTGATGTATTGCTGTTATGGCATTGTTACAGATTTGGCAGATTACTACAAATGCTACAAGTGGAGCTTAACAGTGACCGCCTGCTCCGATTCTGGAAGTAAATTTTCCATTTGTTTTTTTCTCCATAGACATTTTGAAACATTCAAATATTAAGAGTTCAAAGGCATCACAAAGCCTAACCGGCTTCATGGTAACTATATCCATAACGCAACTGTTTTAAATACAAAAAGCATATTTAAACAAAAGATTTGGCAAAATTCTTTAATAAGTAATCTGTTTCAAAAACAAATTTTAAATAAAATTATAGGTCTTTTTACCATGTAGGTCTAGTTACCATGTAGGTTATTAGCCCTGAGTAAGATTGCAAACTTTTAATATTATTTTTGTTCGGAAAGTCTATGGAAAAGAATGATGAGAAATTTTCTTCTGGAACCAGGGCGGGTGGCCTCTATTGAATGCCATTGGAGCTGTCATATCATGGCTTGTAAAATTTCGTAATGTATATGAGGATTATGTGAAATGTGTAATGTGATAATTGCACATTCACTGCAGCTGATTTTCCTCAGTTGGAGGGAGGCAGACAGAGATTGTGCCTAATTGCTCCTGCTAAAGTTTAGAGCGACACTGACTGTGAACGCTCTGCGTTAAAACTTGAATGATGTAAGAGATGAGAATGTAGTGCTATTACTCAAATAGCCTGAAACAAGTAAGGACAAATATTAGAAAAAACACAGTTAAGCAGCGGTAGGTAGACATATATTGTTAATTAGATCTGTTGAAAAATGTCTCTTTATATCATGACAAAATATGTATCAGTAACATTTGATTATCATAATGGTAAAATGCCTTTTAAAGCCAAGATAAAAATTGAGATAATGTAAGCTAACATAGTGGCCCTTTACAGTGTTTCTGTGGCTGCTTTTATGTGCTTGGAAATGTTCTATTGATTTGTTGCATCACTAATAGACTAATCAGGAAAGCTCACAACAGAAGACAAGTGACTGCCACCTGCTGGTAGATCCCAGTTTTCATGTTGGGAATGTTATAAGTTTTATAGGCACATTTTATTTTACTATGTGACACATAAAACGGCAAGTGAGAGAATGATCTGGCTGCAGACCTCCACCTAATGGACCCAGTCCTCAGACCTCCACCAGAGGGACCCTCATGTGACTTGCCTCCATTCATAGGTTCCAAAAGTAATTTAACAGTGGCCATGCCAAAAGAACTCCAAAGTCCATGGTTTCCTGACCGTTGTTTTCAACTTAACACTATAAAAGTTAACATTGTTAGTACAGATTTGTGCCTCATCCTAACCAGAGACCTACAGCAACACATTTACGCACAAACTACATCTAATATGTAGATTTACACCCTTGTATATGTGGGCCTATGTTGACATTTATAAAATAAACTAATGAAAAATTAAGAGGGACATGTCGGTAAAGGTTCATCCCGGTGGAGGTAGGAGTAGTGTCCTCTGAGTGGACACTCTTGCCAAGTGAGGGTAACTGAAGACAAATAACTTAAACTATACATTTCTCCTAGGTTTCATAATATTATGAAGCCACCATATTCTCACTAACTCTATTCTCTCATTCTTTATTAGTGGTCTTAGAAAATATTTTATACAGGAATTATTCATGAGTTGTAAGGAGCCACTGAACTATTTTAAAAGGATATTTGGACAGTGTCGTTGATGAGCCGTTGAAATTTGTTTTGTTTAGTCCAGTAATGCATCACCATACACACTGTGTTTGCCATAGATTCTGTGGAGACTGTGGTGGCACAAATGATTTGCATTTGAATAATTTAATCTCATAAATAACCCTCTAACCCCTATGTCACTTGGTGCCTATAGTTAATCTTTAAGCAGTCCTTTTTGCTCAGTATATTTTAAACATTTTATGATGATACAATTGGCAGCAATGATGTATAGCATAGTCCAAGTTGTTTTAGACTATGAGGGGAAAACACTGCCATACATACAGTGCATAGCTTAGATGCATATTGACTCATGTTGGTTTTCCCATTGTATTATCCAATGGCTTTTTGTGACGCAAGCAGCTCTTCACCATCACACCATTAGATCATCTATTTTTCATTTTGTGAGCGGGACTTTCTTTTACAGTTAAAGCTTCATATAGAGCTCATACATGTTTAATTTCTCACCCACATACATGGTGTGCCTGGTTAGTAGTGCAACTTGACCCTCAGGCTTCCCTATGGACATTTTTGTCCATTTTGTAATTTTTAAAAAAACTTTTGCAACTGCACAGGAACCCTCAGATAAAAAAAAAGTCACACTTAGGAGTTAAATGTTCATTTACAAGCTGTACAGCTGTAAAATCATCATAGATTGATATTTTTTCAACTAAATCCAAAGATCTATCTCTGCTGTAAGCCAAATACGATGAGCATTATCATTAAAGCGAGTCGTATAATCAAGCCTACCTCCTTTCTGTGAGGTAGAACCATTCTCTGCTATAGTAGCCTTGAGGGCAAACTCCCCCAACATCCTCCTCTGTTTGAAAGTAGGAGTGTTTGATGCCTTCCTCATAACAGATATTTTTTCTCCTTCAAAATGTCACCTTGCTCTGTGTTAAGTGTTGATACAGCAGCTGTTTCCCAAATGTTTCCATTTGTGTGTAAACTGCCATGTTTGTTTTTTAACACAGGACAGACAGTACTTTGTCTAATAATGCTGCTGATATTTGGAACACTACCACACAAAGTTCCTGTTTGGTTTGGTCTTTGTAATCAGCAAAGCATGCAACTACCTAAATCTGATCTCTTCCACTCCTTCTCTCATTTGAGTGACACCTACACAGCTCCATCAGTGGTCCCAGTGGACTCTGCGTATTGTAGGTGGCTCTTGTGTGCACAGAGCCTCTTTACGCAGCAGCACTTGTTTGTTTATTGAACGTTAACAATGACCTGTCACTCATCAGCACTGATCTGAGTGCTGAGTGAGTTTGCAGCTCCCCAGGCTCCACTGTTCACTTGGTTGCAGCGCTGCCCTACTTCTCAATTCCCTGGTGTAAAATGGGCATTTCTCTGCCATTACATTCTTGTTATATGGCTTTCATCATTGAAATGTATTCAACCACAGTGTATATAATAATATCCAAGATAAAAAAAATAATAATTCAATAAGAGCACAGGCCTGCATTCAAACATAGCAAGACAACACAAGCAAAAATCTGTTTATGGGAGTTGCCCAAAAGCATATATGGGTACTTGATGTACCTTTTTTTTCTGTCCTATGGTTTGACACACCTTTTGTAGCAAAATCCAAAAAATATTTTCAAAAACAAATCCGTTCTTTAACAATTGTTAATGTACCTTTTTACAAAGACCACAATATTTTTATATACTTTCAATTTTAGACATTTTAACATGCCCGGTGGTGGCCTTTCCTGTCACCCGGCTGGACATTCACTATAAATTTCTCATTTTAAAATATTCTAATATAATTATTTAGTATGTCTATATTGCTAAATAATTTATTAACGCTAACTCTAACCCTAACATCCATCTTAAAGAATATCTGTTTAACAATTAGAATTGTATTTTTCGCAGGAAATACTGCCGTCATACCACAGGACAACACCATCGTGCATGTTCAAAGTTTTTCAGAAAAGTTGCATTTTTACAAACAAAATTCTAAAAAAATAAAATTATTACATGTTGTTGTTTCTTAATCCCTTAACCCCAGAGCTCTTCCTGGTGCATACATGACAGATGAGCTCCTTCTAGTTTTTGTGCAACTGTCTTTTTAAATGTGTGATTTTTCATGTCACACCACAGAACACCCTCTCGATTATGGCATTAAACTGTTACTATCATTTTTAGATTTGAAGTAGCGATAAAGGTGTAATATTATTAATTAATGTTCACATGCTTCTCTTTATGCCAGACCTGAGCATTATACAGTTCCCGGGCCACATCCGGCCCTTTGGTTGATTCTGACCAGCCTGTTTAAGATAATTTGGAATTACAAAATAAACATATTTTATAATTTTACCTCATTCATGGACTAAAGCTGCATTGCTTTTATTTTAGAGGTTTTTTTTAAATGACATTTTTTGTAAGGCAGCCTCACTTTTTCATTGCTTAGTCATAACATATACTCTTACCAGTCTGACCAGCTTGTCAAAACAATGCTATTTACTGCTTTTTATAAAGAAATACAATTAATATTTTCAGTTTCTCATGTGGCCCTATGGAAAAAATAATTGTCCATCCCTGCTTTATGCCAACACCTTTATGAACTGTCTCTGAAAGTGACAGTGAGTGACTCATTCTAGAAATGATTTAAGAAAAGTGTTAGTCACACAGATTAAATAATACAAAAATATGTAAAAATTGTGGGAAAGTTAATGTATTTAGTTGTGAGTGAACCTTGTCTATAAAATCAGACACATTATGTTTCACTTTGACTTTACATGTCTTGGTTCACTTACAGATTTTTAGCCATACCTGTTATTCTTTTGTCAATGCGTTGGTAAATGCTCACAAAAGTGAAAAGGTAAGTAAATCCATTTCCTCAGCAAATGATCTTTGAATGCCCAAAATATCTGTCCTCACATCTTTGCAGACTCTTGTTCAAGGTTGCGCTTCCCCACCACAAAGTATTATAAGGAGTTGATCTGCAGAGGGGTATCCAGGAAAAGCAAAACCACTTTTGCAGAATAAAGTGTTTAATCTCCATAGGTTTCAGTACTGCCTTTGTCCAGGTGATTCTGTTTTGTTTTTCTATTTTAGCTGTTTTGCCTCCGCCTTGCTGTTGTAGGGTTTTTGCAGGTCGTCTAATGCAGTTGGTCTTCATGATGTATGGGAAATCAATGAAGCTGCTCAAAATCCATGCAAGTTTATCTCCGGGCCATGATCCATATTAGCAAGCCTAGTGCCTCTGCGTCTTTATGTAATTTGTCTTTATTTTATTTATTTATTTTTTTGAGAAACTGCTGCCGTTTGTAAATGCTATGCCAGATCGCTCAATGTAGTTTATAAATTCAGCTGGTATAAGCAGCAAAATTATCCTGATGAATGATGCAGCCTCCTGTTCCCCATGTGATCCCTGGATACATCTTGCATTTTATCAAGTCAACTGTCTATAGTCTCACTTGTCACTAATGAACAATGTGAGGCTCTTGTGAATATGTAGAGACTGATTGTGCTCAGAGCAAAGCAATGTGTAGAACCACACTGTGTAACTATGTGACCCAGATCAGCCTGGACGCCTGCCTCTTCCCCACACAGTGTTTAGACAATCCTTGTGTGTGCCAGTGGGAACGACACTGCAGAGGAGCAGGCATAAGTGAGAGAGGTACTTGTTCTCATGTCTTCGAAAAGTCATACTTCAAAATAAAACACTCAGTCAGAGAAGAACCTGGTTTTATTGACTTGCTCTGCTCTGTTGAACCTATTTTCTCTGCCCTCCTTACACCCAATTATAGACCTGACATATTGTAGAGCATTAGAAAAGAACTTTATCAGAGACGCTGTTATCAGTAACACCTGCTGGAGTCTGACTCTGGGACTGACTTTGCTCAGGTCAAAAGACAGCAGTGTCTCTATGTGTCAGATATGAATCGTCAGGGCCTGCAGGGGAAAGTCTATAGAAAAGCATAAAGTACTTTATGTTCATGTTGCTTGGCAACAAAGAGTGAGAGATTTGAATGCAGCTCATACGGAGCTAAATGAAAAGCTGCTTGAGGTAAATATCTGCGTCTCTGTGATGTTCTCTAATTATAAAGCAGTGTGGCGGTTGAGCAGGAGACGCCAGCTGCATCAAAGCACAGCCCAAGTCTCACAGCGCTCACCTGAGCACGGTGAGGAGGCAGTGTAGCTCACACCAGTTAGGTACGATAATGAGTGGAGCTTTCCCAGGAATCATTAGCTTTGTTTAATTACATTAGAAACTAACAAGACACCTTCACACAAGTCTGCCAAAGTTTTATTTCATTTGCATATCATCTGATTTTTGCATTTGTGTCATTAACAAGGTGTACATGAAGTATAAGATGCATTTTAAGATTAGAATAAACCTTTGAAAGATTTTTAAAGTTTTTGAAGATGTTCCAGTTGCCCAGAAAGAGAGAACTGACTAATCTTTTTGTTTAGTGCTTTATCATTGCATAAACTGCTGCCAATGTTATTGGGAGTAGTAAAGTAGCTTTAGGCCTGTTTGAGTGTTTACTCCCTGAACACCTTATTCTTTTGCAGTTAAATAAACAAACATGATACTTTCATCAGCTCACAATAAAAGAAAACTCAATTCTTAACTTTGAACAAACACAAAATGGTGAACATAAGTTTGAGCTGATGAAACAGTAAAAGGCTGTAGCATGCAGACATGAGCACAGATACGATTCACCCTGCACTTACATCCTCTCATTCCCATTACAGATAATTCACCTGCTGCTTTTATAGAGCACCCTCCTCTCCCTGTTGTACTGCCCGAGGCTCTCTCATGAAGGACTGGATTTACCTTCATGCTGTACAACAATGAAACTTTTTACTCCCAGTACCACTTCTTCAGATTTCTTCTTGTGTGTGTTAGTTCAGTTTTAGTTAGACTGGACAAAATCAAAACTAGTTGAATCAAATTGGACTAAATCTGAACTCAAACAGAACTTATCCAAGATCAAACCAGGTCCAAGCTGGACTTATTTAAGTGTAAATTGGGTCTTAGTGTGAAACAGGAACCAGGTTGAGGGCAAAAGTGAAATCACAATTATTAAAAAATTTACTTGCTATTATGCATCAGCATGCCTAAATGAAGTGAACAATTAGATTGAGTAGATAATGCATCTCACAGAAATGCTGTTGGAAATGTACTATTCAAGTAGTACTATGAGAAACTTTTACCCTCGAAACGTGTAGCACGAGTTAATGCTAATAATATAATAATAATCACCATTAGTTGATTACTTAGACTTAGACAAACTTTATTGATGCACAAAGGAAATTATTTGGACATAGTAGCTCACACATCACAATATACACTATATTGCTAAAAGTATTCGCTCATCTGCCTTGATTCCCATATGAATTTATGTGACATCCCATTGTTAATCCATAGGGTTTAATATGACGTCGGTCCACCCTTTCCAGAAGTGCATTCGTGAGGTCACACACTGATGTTGGATGAGAAGACCTGGCTCTCAGTCTCCGCTCTAATTCATCCCAAAGGTGTTCTGTCGGGTTGAGGTCAGCACTCTGTGCAGGCCAGTCAAGTTCATACCAAACTCTCTCATCCATGTCTTTATGGACCTTGCTTTGTGCACTGGTGCACAGTCATGTTGAAGAGGAAGGAGCCATCTCCAAACTGTTCCCACAAAGTTGGGAGCATGGAATTGTCCAAAATCTCTTGGTATGCTGAAGCATTCAGAGTTCCCTTCACTGGAATTAAGGGTCCAAGCCCAGCTCTTAAAAAACAACCCCACACCATAATCCCCCCTCCACCAAACTTTACACTTGGCACAATGCAGTCAGACAAGTACCGTTCTCCTGGCAACCGCCAAACCCAGACTCGTCCATCAGATTGACAGATGTAGAAGTGTGAGTCGTCACTCGAGAGAATGTGTCTCCACTGCTCTAGAGTCCAGTGGCGGGATGCTTTACACCACTGCATCCGACGCTTTGCATTGCACTTGGTGATGTGTGGCTTGGATGCAGCTGCTCAATCATGGAAACCCATTCCATAAAGCTCTTTATGCACTGTTCTTGAGCTACCCTGAAGGCCACATGAAGTTTGGAGGTCTGTAATGATTGACTCTGCAGAAAGTTGGCGACCTCTGCGCACTATGTGCCTCAGCATCCGCTGACCCCGGCCCGTCAGTTTATGTGGAATATTTAGGAGCAAGGAAATTTCTCTACTGGACTTGTTGCACAGGTGGCATCCTATCACAGTACCACGCTGGAATTCACTGAGCTCCTGAGAGCGACCGTTTCTTTCACAAATGTATGTAGAAACAGTCTGCAGTCCAAGGTGCTTGATTTTATACACTTGTGACCATGGAAGTGATTGGAACACCTGATTTCCATTGTTTGGATGGGTGAGTGAATACTTTTGGCAATATAGTGTATTATAATAACAAATAGTAAAAATATAAATGGAATAATACATTTTAAATAAGTAGCAAAAAAGATGGCAAGAGACAGGTGTCAAATAAGACATAATTATATAAATGTATATGTACCAGTGTGTAGAATCCCTCAGTTGTCCAGGTAGAATCTATGGTAAAAGGAGAAATTCATTTTGTCAACTGGACAAAAGTTTATTTGGTCGAACATGTTTCGCAGCTCATTCAAGCTGCTTCTTCACTGAGGAAGCAGGTTGGAGTCCAGTTGACAAATTGAATTTCTCCTTTTACCTATATGTACAAGTCAAAATAAAATAGAAAAATAAGCAATAAAAAATCTCTGCTTTAAACAAGAGGTCATAAGGAAGACCTCTTTTTTTAATCAATTAGAGCACAAACCGTAATTGAAATTTGATTATGTACACTGGCGCAGCCTTAGAAATTCATCCATGAATTTTACAGCGACTGAGTAGTTCGCAGGAAGGTGGGTTTCTGGGTTAGATTCACAGGGTTTGTGTGTGTACAAAAAAAGCAAGCATTTAACCCTACCCTTACTTTGACGACACATAAACAGACTTGTATCCCTGTCAAACAATGACAAAACCGAGATCAAAACTAAAGTGACTGAACAGATACCTGGTTCAGTCCTGAATGAAAATGTGATCATAGGACAACATCTAAATTAGCAATAGGATTTACTGCCCAGAGGAAGTCTGCGTACTATGGATCACTGTTTGAGAACCACCACACTCCAATCCATTGGCATTCTCATTCTCTCCCCAATTAGACCCCAATTAGCATCAAATATGCATGCTCTGCAGATACACAGCACTAGACAGGAAAGTTCACTCTGCAACAGCTCCAAAGGGCTCCAAACCAAAGTAATGGAAATGCGCTGGCACCAGGGGACTGTCTCTCTGTTCTGATTACTCTTCATTCTTGTGTGAAAGAAGTCGGAAAAAATGGTAGAGCATTTGAATGGATTCTCTATTGCCAAGGTTTTATTTGACTGGACCCAATTGGATGGCATACAAAGCAAGTGGTGTGCTGACAAACGCTATCTGTAACTCTCTGAACAGGCGCCAGTGCGATTCATTATTATATGACATAATTATCTTTCCGAGCTCACCGGGCGCTCCTCGGGTGAAGGGTGCTGGGATAGTGCTTGGTCAGCAGGAGTGGAGACGTAGCCTGTGTGTCAGATAACATCTTAAGACTCTACATCTGCCAGCCCCTTATTGTAGCCCACCTCCAATTTGTCCATATAGGATCTTATCTACATTTCCATTAGCCCCGGGCAGTCTTTGCTAATTGGATGTACTGTTACTGGCTAGGTCTAAATCTTTCTGGCTAGTCCGTCTGCCTCCTTATTGTCTCTAGTATGTTGGAATTCATGTCATAGAAGTGAGATGGAAAGCAAGCTTTTTCTAGTGCTCTTACTTAAACACTTTTTTTTTTTTTTTTTTTTTTTAAATCTTCCTAACATGTGAAAAACAGATTTTTTTTATGTATTTTGATCTAGAACAAAATACAAACACTTGAAGACAGAAACTGGTCCACCCAAAGGACAAAACACAGAGCCACAAACAAAGCAATGTGGTCTACTCCATATAGTGTAGTGAAGACACAGACGAGAGAGCCATAGTGGACCTCAGTCCGCCGTACATCTCTACCTAAAAGCCACGGGCCACTCCTTTGAGGACAGTGAGGTCCAGATCTTAGCCAGAGAAAAGAACTGGTTTAAGAGGGGAGTTAAAGAGGCTATTTTTATCAAGAAAGAGCATCCTTACTTGAACAGAAATGGAGGTCTCAGACATCATTTGTCTCCCATTTATAACTCTATCCTCCAACCTAAATCAAAACATACAAAGAAAACAATAGAGTTAGCCAGGTCAGGGCCAGAGGTGTGCACAAGACCCCACACTGCATATTCAATAGGTCTAGCTAACAAATAGAAACTGTAAAGAGATACAGTAGGTGTGATAGTTTCAGAGTAATTTCATTGTAGTTAGCTCCTTCCTTCATGCAAATATAAGACAGTGTCCACCAGCGTCTGACCAGAACTGAAGCAGCAGCTTGGATGAGCTGCAAAATGTATTTGACCAAATAAACTTGTGTCCATTTGACAAATTGAATTTCTCCTTTACCATTGCCAAAATATTTTAACGTTATCGGGGTACTCATAAAAAGTTTTCTCTATGTTGCCCACCCCTAAGTTAATTTTACTTCATTGAAAATGGCCACCTTTTGATGGTACCTAGTGTGAGACAAAACATTAATTTTTCTCTCTGTGCTAGTTCTTCAAAGTACTACCAAAAGCTATTCACGGTTATATACCACAGCACTCACATTGTGTAATTTCACACCAGCGCAAGGGTATAGAGCAAAAATAATTATTTTTTTCACATGCGTCAAAAGCAGTGCCTTCATTGTCTATAGGGAAATCCTTCTTTTCCCATAATTCTTCACCACACCAGGTTCTACCCATACAGGGGATGCCATTGAAAATAGACAGGAGTGAACCTAAACTTGCTTAAAAACGTATTACTTGCGATATATTCCAAAATTTACTCAGGCAAATCCGGCGTAGTATATACCAGCTATGTTTGATCGCTGACGGTGGCAATAACCTCTATCTTATTCTGATTTCTGATCTAAAAACAAGAGACAGATGATTACATTGCCACTTTTTTGTTCTTATTGTGTTAAGAAACAACCGTTTTTGTCATTGCTTTCATGTAAATTTGCTTATTAGTAATTGATGCTTATCTTTTGCAGACATTATAAATACTTCACTGTGGCTGCAGGTTTTGTCATCCCAGAAGAACAAGGTAAGTCATTTTTAATAACTTTGCTTTGTCATTTATACAGTATTTTTTATGCATTTACCTTCAGAACATGCACTATAAAAACAGTAGTTGTAGTATTGGGCTCATAAAGTCTCTTATACTTACACAGCTAGAGTACCTCAACTCGTCCCAAGCTCTCACTATAACCCAAAATTTGGCACCTCATCAATATCCACTTGCATTATTTTTCAGGGTGCTTTCAGAAAAGTTGCTTTCAGATGGGGTTAGCAGAAGGGTTAGCAAGAAATTAAAATAATTAAGAGGGCACATCGATCAAATTTTGTCTGCTGCTTTTACAATATAATTTTTTAGGGAAAAACTTTTACTCATAAACAAAAAAGGCAGGTTTTTTCTGCCATTTGCCCACTTTTTCTCTTGTTTTTATATTCTGGTTGTGTGCATAGTCCATCTCAGTGCTCCTCTCTTACTAATGGAGCTGTTATTACAAAGCTGTAAGTCCATTTCTCTATTTGCCTAGCTGAGACTGATAAAAAAAAAAGTGTACACCTGTTACTGGCAAGACGAATAACAAGCCGTGATTAAGCTCTGTGTCTTGTAGCTGCCAGTTTTATTTGGTGTGTCTGCGCTTGGACACACACCCAGGAAGGTGTCTCTTCGTAATCTTATTTTACTGCCTAGTTGTGACAAATTAGAAAAGAAAATAGTCTATAAATGGTAGCCGAAGAGACTTTTTTTTACCCTAGTTAATTGAACTAAATTAATCTTTATTCCAGCGATATCACAAAACTTACCTGCACTTACTTTTGGTTTTGGAATCACAGGAACCAGCTTCACAGCCATTCTATAGGAAATAAATATTGTGTATTCCTAATTACTAATAATTAGACCTGGTTTAATACTCTTATTAGTTTAGTCAGGGTTTCATATTTGGTTATAAAAGAAGGGAAATTCTCATTATTCTTTTGGTTTACTCTCTGCTTTTCTCATGTTTAATGCTGTTTTATTCGAATATATTTTGTTTTGAAGAAGTTGATTTCAAGACAAGTCTATTTGCCTCAGATGTTGTTTTTATTGTTTGTGTTGTTCTCTCGCCCCCCACTAGAGGGCACTACTGCAACTGTGGCAAAGAGCTGGGGCATCCTACTTGGAGCTCAGAATACCCAGAACATGTAGAACCTTTTGTGTGCACTCAACTTAGTCCACTATCTCTTACAAAGTGCTCTCTCTCTCACTCTAGTCTAAAGTTAAAAATGTATAAATTGCTTTGACATTTATCAGACGTCTGTTGCGTCTGATGAATGTCCCCCCAACATGATTCTGCTTTTCAGTTCTTTTTGTCTGAAATAAAGGAATTAAATGTTTGATTATTACACCATCAGGGAAAATGAAGGCTATAAGTCCATTATATATTTCTAGAACACGGTGAGACTATACAAAGAAATGCATATTGCTGGTCAAACAGTCTTTATATCAACTGTCAAAATCCTATCTTTTTAAAGTAAAGGCTACTTTCAGTTCAGTACATTTTTATATCTATATCTACTATTACTCAAAAAAGTAGTAATTGTAGAAGTGAAAGTAATTGTAGTTTAATTTATTATTATTATTTTTTTTTATTTTATTGTAGTTTAATTTTATTTTTTAAATTTGTGGCTCAAAGGCTTGATTAGACAGTACAGCTATAGCATGAAATGGAGAGAGAGAAAACAAACCCATGACACGAAGGTGGTTCCAAACACCTATGTGCAACATCTTAAACCACTACCACAGGCGAGCACACAGTAAATTCTGTTTCATGCTCATTCTATATTTTGTCCTTTTAATACAATTTTTGTTGTTGTTGTTTTAGTTTTACTGTTTCCAACATCTGAAGACATCTTGCTGTAGTTGCCGTTTTATTGGTCGCCTGCGTGAGACAACTTCACTAAAGTGAAATAAATGCTCAGCGTTGACTTCTGACCTAGCAGGGAACTTGACAAAGAGTGGCTGCTGCTTTTAACCAGCTCAAGTGTTTCCCCAGACATTCTGTTGCACTATAGAGCCGATACACTGTGACTATGGCTTTGCTCTGTTTATCTTTTGACACAAGTAGGGCTGCAAGATTAATCGCAATCAAATTTGTAATTGCAATTTGAATGGATGCAATTAGCAAATGTCAAAAGCTGCAATATTTGAAGTACCGTGATTTCGTCCACAAATAACCAAATATCTTATTCTCCACTAAAAACTGCTTACTCTGTTGTTTAGACATTCTGAATGTGTTTAAAATGTTAACTTTTTAGTCAGAATAATTGCAATTAGATATTTTTTCCCAAATTGTTCAGCCCCAGACACAAGCTTTCCCATTATAATTAAACCACCACCTAAACTTGCTGTCTTTCTCCAACCAACTTTTGAAGATATTTTATTGGCACTCTATATTCTAATGTGGCGTAATCCCTCAGTTACCAAGTGCCATATTTACAGTGCTGCTGGAGGAACGCACGGAGGTAGCCTAGTCTAAAGTCTGCAGGTGTTTTCTAGCTGCAGCACGCTAAGCCTTCTCCAAATTTCCTGTAATTAGGAGATAATAAACCCCCACTCGAGCCGCTGCTACTCCAATTCATCTGCCTCTGTTGAATCCACACTACTGACTTTGTTAGATCTTCAGCATAGATCCGCTTGGCACCGACTTCAAACTTATCAGAAATCTACTTTCCCTTTTTGGCTCCTAAAAACATTTATTATGCTCTCACCATGCAAAATTAAACATGCATTAAATTGTCAAAATAACGCAATGAGACAAATTGGTGTGTGACTTGCTAATTGGTGTTTTTATCATTATTATTTTCTTGTTAGAAATGAAAAGCACATTTGAACCTCAATTTTGAAATTCATTTTAGACAGTAAAAAGGGGAAGTAATAATAATTTTAGCAGCAATCTATTCAGCAGCCACGTCCAGCACACAGAATGTATACCATGTATACCAATTTAACCTAGACCTACAGTATATCATAACAGCACACACACATAATTTTATTTTCTGTTTTAAGAAAAGCTAATTCTTTACAATTTTTGGTCAAAGCATAGGCTGCGATGTAAGTTGAAATGAGTCACTCCTCCCTGGTTTAAAGAAACATTCTCTTCTATAATTCTGTCATTTCACTCTGTCCTACTATTTTTTTATGGTATAATTAAAAGCAGTCTGCATCTGTTCTGTATAAAGTCTTTGTATAGCAGTATAGAAATAGCAGTGCCTTAATTAAACTACATTAAAATTTCTCACTTTTGCGATTTACATTTTTAATGGTATAGTTAAAAGCAGTCTGTATCTGTTTAGCATAGTGTCTTGGTATAGCAGTAAAGAAGTAACAGTCTAACATTAAACTGCAACATTAAAAGTTGTGTGCAAACTGGTGCAATTTGGTCTCCCTTTGAGTTGAACTAATACCTATTCAGCTCAAAACACAGCCGTCAGCGAGCGCTCCTTTGAGACTATGACAGGCAACACAGCAGCCTGGACGAACCAACAAGAGGGAAATCTCACTCCACAATGGTGCATAAGGCAGGGAGCTTCAGTATGGGCACTTTTCTTTCTAAGGCAGTTGAGTAAACAAAGTCTCAACCTCTTTTGTTGGAGCAGAAAACAAACATGCACCTGTCAGGGAAAGTAAGGGACTGCGCTCAAAGCTGTTTTATTTCTTTTCTTCAGCTCTGCGTGAAGCTCCCCTGGTGCTGTGTTCTGCCCGCGGATGATTTAAACACACTATGAAGATTTGATTTCTAACACGAGAGTGCAGAGCATATATGCCTTTTAGTTTTTCTTCACACTGTTGGGAGAAGTGAGAGCATGAGAGACAGAATTCTAAACAGGAATGCTTTTGAAGAATTTAACTTTTGCATTCTCTTGCGATTTAGTTAGAAATTATTTTCTATTCTTAACCTTAACCTGCTGCATTGCCGTCCTAGTGAACCACTGAAAAAGGGACCCAGCTATATTGTATAGCAACTATACAAACATTAAAGGAACACTTTGAAAGCATCAGATCTCAATGTGAAAAAAGAAAAATATGTTGGATATTTATACAAATATGGACAGGGCAATGTCTTTGGAACAAAAGGATGCTACCTCTTTTAATGGAAATGAACAACATGTGCACTAGAGTCAACAATGAGACAACCCCCTAAAGCAGGACTTTTTGCATGTGTAGGCCATTTCAAGCTTCTGCCTCTTGGTCTTGTTTGGCTGGTTTTCCACTAGTGCTGGCTTTGGCTAGAGTGGTTATCATTACTGGGAGAATGAGGCCATTCCTTAACTCTACAGAAGTTAGAGAGATTGTCCAACTCCAGGATGACACATGCCGTTGCAAGGAGATTTAATGTGTCTCACAGCACAATCTCCAGAACATGGAGGAGATTTCAGGAGATAGGCAGTTACTTTAGGAGAGCTGGACAGGGCCGTAGAATGTCCTCAACCAATCAGCAGGACCCATATCTGCTCCTTTGTGCAAGGAGGAACAGGTTGAGCACTGCCTGTACCCTACAGAATGATCTCCAACAGGCCACTGGTGTGAATGTCTCTGCCCACACAATCAGAAACAGACTTGTGGCATGAGGGCACCATGTCCTGTAATGGGGCATGTGCTCACCTCCCAGCACTGTGGAGCTCGATTGACATTTGCTCAATTGGCAAGTCCACCGCTGGTGCCCTGTGCTTTACACAGATGAGAACAGTCTGGCTGCTATTAGGTATCGGGATGAAATCTTTGAACCCATTGTCAGACTCCATGCTGGTGCAGTAGGTCCTGCGTTCCTCCTGATGCACGACAGTGCCCAGCCTCATGTGATCCTCATGATCACCTGACCCAATAGAACACCTCTGGGACATTATGTTTGGGTCCATCAGATGCCTCCAGGTTGCTCCTCAGACTCTACAGGAGCTCAGTGATGCCCTTACACAGATCTGGGAGGACATCCAACAAGACACCATCCAGCGTCGTCTCATTAGGAGCATGCCACGTCATTGTCAAATATGCATACAACCATGTGGGGGCCTCACAAGATACTGAGAATCATTCTGAGTTGCAGAAAGAAATTACATTTTGGCAAAATGGACTAGCCTGCCACATTATTATTTCACTTAGATTATCAGAAATCAGAAATCAGAAAGCTTTTATTGCAATTGTCAGTGAACACAATTCACAGACTAGGAACTTGCTTTGGTGATGAGGTGCAACATAGAACACTGAATAATAATAATAATAATAATAATAATAATAATAATAATAATAATAATAATATAAAATAGAGATATCACTATTAAAAAAAGATGATAATAATAATAAAGTATCACTATTAAAAATAAAGTAAGAGCATGCAAAAGATTAAGATATATAATAAAAAAAAATAAAAATAGTCAAGTATATACGGAGCATCAGAACAACAGTGCAAACTGACAGTGCAAAAGAGCAAGTGACGTGACATGACTTATTTAAGGTGACAGGTGTTATAAAGTGACCATCTTAGTACAGGTATTATAAAGTGTGTTATCAGGGTGTCTATAAAATTAAGCCCTCTGAGGGCTGAACATTTAATTTCTATTAAAAGAGGTAGCATCCTTCTGTTCCCAAGATATTGCCCAGTCCATATTTGTATAGATATCCAGCATATTTTTTTCACATTGACATCTAATGTGTTTTCAAAGTGTTCCTTTTAATTTTTTGAGCAGAGTATATGCCAAAATATACATCTAGCAGTATCTTGATTACATATCCGCAATATGAAAAGTTGTTACTATAGACATATTGCACTATAATAATCCTTACAGTTTTTTTCTTTTGTAGGCTATAATAAATCTTAGCATCTTATTCTTGACCTTTCTGGTGAATTTCACCTTTTTCCAATATTTTCACTTTTCAATTTTCTGTCATTCCATTTCTGATTGGAAAAGTGAACTTGATCTTCGTAATTGTGTCCATCCATCTCTGCATTTTTAAGCTCTGAAACTACGTTACAAGAAGTATATGCTTTTTTCATCTTTTCTTTTCATGTTGCATTGACAGTGACTCATGAAGAGCTTTATCTATGTGTGACTCACAGTGGGCAACATCACTGCTCCCCTCTTGGGTGAATCACCTCACCAATCCTGCCTCTTCTGAATTTTGTCTGGAAGTGTTTTTGTTTCAGCAGTAATAGTTTGTGAATTGTCTTCTGGTGTAGTCTTAACTTTGTAGATTCTGATATATTTTACTCATCCATGAAATAAAACACTATTTTACAGTTTTCTATACATTAAAAAATTAATCAAAGAAACCTCTCTTAAAAATAAATGGTGGCTCTAAATACATTTATATTACTATTTTGTGATTTTATTTTTGTGTTAATTCATAATCAAAAAGCAATTGTATTTGAATAAAGGATTCCAATTAAGCCTTGGGACTAGTGCCTTGACAATGGCCACAATTCTACAAGTACTTCTAGACCTTTACTGTATTGCTTTGTGTATACTATTTCTCTTCTGACAGTAGCTTTTAATAATTTGATGATGTGCGTTACTTGTTCTTCAAAATGACCCTTAAATGACAGAAGACCTGTTATATAAACATGCCTCAAACACTGTCTGAGCCTGGTGTCTGTTAAATGCCATGTAGCAGATATAGTGTCAGAAAGTGTCAAAGTTGTGTGGTGAATCATATTTGCGTTTCCCTTGTGGGCTCCTGTAGAGACTGAGACATTGACTTGTAAAGGTGTTTGCAAATGGATGGGGCAGGATACCATGACCTTCCTGCCACAAAGCGCTCGGCAACGGTAAAAAAGGTAGTGCTCCATATTGATTTTATTGATCGATATATAGTGTATTTACAGAGAGAGCAGATGGCTTTTTAAGTACAAAGACCAATGAAGACTGGCTGGCCTGGTGTTATATAAAATTGCAGGAGCTGTTTCTGTCTTTTATTTGAAGTTTGCCCAAAGGTGTGTCTTTTTTATCATCCTTTATCTCTTTACATGTAGAAATTGATCTGATCTTTAAAGCTACATAAAACACAATTTTTCTTCTTATTAATTCTCTTTGGCCTGTCACACTAAAAAAGTGATTAAACCTGATGCCAACCCTGCACCAGCCACGTTTTTCTGAGTGCTAAGGAGGAGACAACAACAGGTCAGGCTACGGGCAAGATTTGAACTGGTTACTTCTCTGTTTGTGGGTATCCATGCCATTGTTCCCACCTCCTCTTAGGTGTTAATCAAATAAAAGGGTTATTTAAACAAGACATTTTCTTTGATTACCACCTAAGAGAGAGGGCTGTGCAATCAATCAAATTTTAATCGAATTTCAGGTTCACTAATTTCTATTCATAAATGATCAGCTTGTCTTTTTGATTTGAGAGGTCCACAGGGAATCCTCTGTCAGTAAAAGCATATGGTTTGGAGCGAATATCATACTGTGAAGAAATCTGACATTTTATTTTTGTGTTAAATAGCATTGATTAAGAAAAGAATATTGAAAGATATATTTGTTTTTAGACAAAATCAAATCCAAAACTTGGATCAGGGAATGCCTCAGACAGTGGAGCTCAGAGGAAGAGGTGCTGGAGGGACCATCATGGCAGGACAAGCCCCTACATGGGGCGTACCACCGAAACATAACTGAAGTGGCTCATATCAAGAAATCCTACCAATGGCTGGAGAGGGCTGGTCTGAAGGACAGCACAGAGGCCCTCATCCTGCCTGCACAGGAGCAGGCCTTGAGCACCCGAGCAATAGAGGCCCAGATCTATCACACCAGACAAGACCCAAGGTGTAGACAAAGAGGCTCCTGAGACAGTCCAGCACATAACTGCAGGGTGTAAGATGCTGGCAGGGAAAGCATACATGGAGCGACATAACCAAGTGGCGGGCATAGTGTACAGAAACATCTGTGCAGAGTACGGGCAGGAGACCCCAAGGTCAAGGTGGGAAACACCTCCGAAGTTTGCAGACAATGACCGAGCCAAGATCCTGTGGGACTTCCAGATACAGACTGACAGAATGGTGATGGCAAACCAACCAGACATAGTGGAGGTGGATAAGCAAAAGAACAAAGACGTGGTGGTGGACATTGTAATACCAAGCGATGGTAATATCAGGAAAAAGGAACACGAGAAACTAGAGAAATACCAGGGGCTCAAGGAAGAGCTGGAGAAGGCCTGGAAGGTGAAGGCATCAGTGGTGCCTGTGGTGATCGCACCACTCGGGGATGTAACTCCCAAACTGGAGGAGTGGCTACAGCAGATACCCGGAAAAACATCAGACATCTCAGTCCAGAGAAGTGCAGGATTAGGAACAACAAAAATACTGCGCAGAACTCTCAAGCTCCCAGGCCTCTGGTAGAGGGCCCGAGCTGGATGAGGTTGAGAGATATATCTATATCTATCTATCGATCTATCGATCTAGATCTAGAAAAAGACATTCATGAGTCAAGGACAACATGATTGATGTGGATCCAGCGGCTTTCTGGGTAATAACTGTACACACCTACTGCTTGTAATGCTGTTCTTTGCTCAGCTGAACACCTTTTAATTACCTCCGCCAAGGAGGTTATGTTTTCGCCTGAGTCTGTCTGTTCAGGAAATGTTCCTAATGGTAAATCCAACAGATGATTAAATTTTGGTGATGATCCAGAAGAAATCCTGGATTCTGGATCACTTTGAAAACTGAGCTGCTTGGCGGAGGTCTGCGCTCTCTGAGTGCTTTTCTAGTTTGAGACTTCTAGCCTTAAAAAATGTAAGAAAATGAAAGTCCTATCGCATATTAAGATTTTTTTTTTTTTTTCCTCAGGCAGATCATTGTCTGTGGAGACATTTTTTTCTGTATGTTGTGACTGTAGACTGTGCCACTATAGATATCAAACCTGCGTCACAGTTCGGGGATAGACATAAGGAAAAAGAATAAGAATAGCCCTTGACAGGACATGGGTCACCTGGAAGCCACACAACTCTAGAGGTGTATTCAAGTGTTTTAGATGCTAATAGAAACATCCTTTGTTTAAATCATGTTTATTAAGGCATTTTCACGTATAGGCCCCTTTAAGTGAACCGAACTCAGTCCTCTGTAAGTGGACCAAAAAGTGAACCAAAAAAAAAAAGAACTTGGTTCGTTTTGTGTTCAGATTGTGAGTTTATTACAAAGAGTTCTCAGTCCCCCAATGCACTGAATTCTGGGTACAGTAGGAATTCTGGGTAATTGTCACTGGAAACAAAATGTCTGCTGCAATGCTTGCCCTCCTGTGTTTTTTGATGAAATTTGCTCGCATTCACCGGGAACATAGAGCTGTTCAGATTACATATGACATATTTGTATTTGCGTTGGTATAGCCACGACAACAACCATGACCAGCTATGTTTACAGCTAAGTGTTCCCAGTTATAGTCACGTGATATATCTACGGCAAGCGAAGGAGGTTACAGTACTTTGAAAAAGGTGAAGTCAACCCGGTGCGCTTTGTGTTCACAATGGTTAGATTAGGGGAACCATACCGCTGACTTTTTAACGAACCGTACTGAGACCTTCCTGAGAAAGGTCTCAGTACGGTTCGTTTCAGAGGGGTCTGGGTACGGTTGTGAGTGTTCACATATGCGCAAAAAATGCTGCGTCATCGGTCTGAGTTTGTTTAAATGGCTGAAAGGGACAAAGTGTGAAAACACCCTTAGATTCATTAGTATTATGTTGAAATACATCATATGGTTACTCATTTTCCTAAATCAATATTAAAAAACAAAGCAAACCTCAAAAGTTGTTTGTTCACATGTTTTAATTCCAAGCCACAGGTGTTCTAGATTGCAGTGATAAACACTCCTCTGGGTTTCTCAAAAGAAAAAAGATATTGGTTTGCTAAATTAAAATCAAACCCTAAAAAAGTATCTTTGTCACATTTTAAAATCCATTACTTGCACCTGTTTTACCTCTGTGTTAAATTTGCATATACAAAAATCTGATTGCGCATATTAATGTCTGTTATTTCAAGTGCCTTTTCAATACACTTATAAACATGCTATTTTCTTGACTCTAAAGGCCATTGTTGATGTGGGAAGCCTTGTCTTTGCCCTGACATTTAGAGTTCAAAATCCTAAATGTTGAACATGTTGTTCATTGTTTTTCTGGATCAACAAACTCACACAGTCTTAATGATTTTTGTTCCTATCCAATTCAATAATATCAATCACTGGCATGCTCTACCTCTTCTGGAGTTGTTAGATATATATATTCCTAGATATTTTTGTATCATTATCATCAAATAGTGGCTCTTTCTCCTGGGTTTGTGCTCAAGAAAATTATTTATGATTAGATGCAGACAGTGCACAGCGGACAGATTTGGTCAGTGCTGCTTTTACAATGGGGAAAAACATAATTTACTTACAAACAAGAATAAAATTGGCACCTTTTTGAGATTTTAAAGATGAACCTAAATTGAAGGAGAAACATTCTGCCTTATTTTCTCAAAACGCATTATTATTATTATACAAACAGTGTAACATGACATTTGGATAATTTTAGGAGAAACCTTCAAAATAAATCAAGACTGAATTGTTAACTCAGTAATTATGTAAAAAAAAACATTGAAAGTTCAGTGTAAATGCCTTATTTCATTCTAACTGCAAATGTTCTAACCTTGGTACTCCCACCTGATAGACCATTAAAATGTATCGAAGATTATTTCTGTTAATGCACAGCCATTTAGGTTGTTGTTGGGTCTGAAAGGCTCAGTTGAATGTTAGCGTTGAGTTCTTCCAGACTATATTCGTGCGTTTGTGTATGTGTGTGTGCATGGGGGAATCCTGCACCTTTTTAAAGGTTGTGCTAAAGGGCAGCACCCTCTGGTGGGCTGGCCCAGCTGATATTGGCAGCTTCTCTAAGTGATGTCTCCAGATCCTTCATACATTATTCAGGCATCGACAGGGACCAGTCTGAGAGGAGGTCCCATGTGTCTCTGTTTGGAGAAAGATCAGATCAACAGGGAATATATATATATATTCAATTCATTTTAAAAGAGCTGTAATATAGAGTTGTCACAAGTATTGAAAATCACATACTAATCAATAGTAAAACTAGTGTATAAACTACATACTCATTAGAAAAGGATCAATATTAAAAAAGTCCAACCAGACAGCAATGAACCTTTCTTGAATAACTTTTAAGAATGATCTTGAGACCAGACAGTCTAGTATACACTCACTGACCACTTTGGAGCCTGGACGACAGCGGCATTAGACAGTTATGAGGCCGCACCATAATATAGAAGAAAGTATTCTGATTTAATGTTGAAAATCACATTCTATTGTCTAAAGAGTGTTTTTATCACCATAATACTATCAGAATCTGAGTCTTTTCCTTAGTATTGAAATCGAACTTGATCAAAATTTTTGTATTGTGACAGTATAATGTAATATTTAGACAAGTTACTTACAAAATCATACAAATTCCTATTTTCCTATTTTCCAAGTATGAAGGGAACTAGTCCATACATTTGACCTTGTGTCCATGTGTCTTCAATGCACAGTTCAGGCTATTGTCTAAAGATAGTATATAAGGAAATAGGAAATGCATGTTTTTAATTAAGAAAATTACTATTAAAGAAAAAAAAAATAGTCCACTCATTTTTAGTAAGAAAAGGGAAAGGATTAATTTGAAATAATATAATTGATTCTAATAAGAAATATGTTGAATGTGGCGTTTAAATATTAGTTATTCAATAGTTTATGTTTATGTTGATGTTTAATAGATGTTTAAAGTTGGATGGTGACAATGTGCTAATTAATAAAGATATAACTTGTGAATACATTGCCTTTATCTCATGCACCTGGTAATTGTGTCCAATAACTAACCATTGTATTCTTTCCTGTTGCTAATTAAAGGCTTAACATTTAGCATCTCTGTCTCATGGGTGGCTTTAGAACTATTTTTTTAAAGTGGCTAATTCCTGTGTCTCTAAATCAGTGCTGGTCTTTCAATTGGCGATCCTCCGGCTGCCACACAATTGTTCATTTATCTCAACAAGGGAGATGGATAAAGTTGACCTTCTAGTCTTAATGAAATGGCGTTTGTTGTGCCAAGCTGTGCACAAAACACAACTGTCTCCACAACTGAGCTACCTTCCCCTGCTATCATTTCCCCCATTTCCACCTTAACCCCTGGTCGCAAAGGTTGACAAGAAAGAATGGATGTCTTCAGTGTAAATGACAGTAACTTATATGGTCATATTGAAGGTACTTATCCATTGTGATGAAATCTTGGCATGATGAAAAATACTCCAATGGCAACATTTTGGTTTGCTTGCATTAGTAGTAATAAAATCGAAGATGCTTGAAGATGGATGGATATTGAGGTACAATGTGTTTGAACGATGAACTTGTCCATAGCAGTGCCAGCCTCTTGCCCTATTGAAATAAATGTGTGGATCATATCTCCCATCATTAACAAAGGTTGCTAATATCAAAATCAAATAGGCAAGGCAAGTTTATTTGTATAGCACAATTCGTACACAAAGTAATTCAAAGTGCTCAAATATGAAATGTTAGTATTGTGACACTATAAGGTTCAATACTCTATACAGATTTTCATATAATAGTGATGTTAAAAAAAGTAATACATTTTACAATACAATAATGTAATTTTCAAAACAAAATAATACTAAATCTTAATATTTGGCATTATACTAGTTCCAATATAGATCAAAACCATTCTACAAACAAACAAACAAACAAACAAAGTCCTGATTTATATATATTTTTTCTCAGTATCAATAATTATAATCTATGTTTAATCTAGTTTAATACTTGGTGTGTGGATAGATTTTTTTCTAACAACCTAGTTGCAAACAGGGCTGTTACATTGATTGTTGTTTGTAGTTGTCGACTCATCATGTTCTGACTTGAAAAAGAAAAAAGTAATCAATCGATTTTTATCATTATTATTTTGCATATGACTCTTTTGGATAATCTTTCCCATTGCATATGTGTGAGTTAGAATAACATTTGAAACATGGAGTAGGAGGAGGTGATATACAAGACACTTTCTTCTTAACTCTGCTGAAAACGTTGGATTATTACAGTATTACAGTGCATCTGTAGTTAATAAGATACATACTTGTAAAGCTATAGGGAAAAATGCACGATCCAGAGTGAGTTGGTAACCGGCTGCATTAATACATGTAGCCTGTGGGAAATTGTTGTCTTGAATAGACAAGCTGTGATTGTCAGAGCTGAGGTGTAAAAGTGGATGTCTTGCGCTAAAGTGCTGTGCCAAGTAATGCATTAATTAATGTACTCCATGTCTTTGATCCAGTGTAATTTAGTAGTGTTTTATTCTGACCATATACTTGTTATTTTTACGTAAATTACATCTGTAACAGAGATACAGGTATGGTATTTCTCTCATGGGAGTTGTGCTCCGGTCTAATCTTTTTTTAGGGTGACGAGTGAGTATACTGCCATTGTTCAAGACAACTGGTACTAAATATTCAATTTCATGTCGGACATTTATCTTGTTTGTTTTTTTTTTATTTTAAAGTTGAACCTAAATTGCACCATAATTTTTTTGAACATTAGTTGACTGAATTTGACTCCTTCAATGCTGCAACCTGTCAGGACCATAGACTGTATAAAAAAGTGGACTAAGCAAGTGTGACGTCACACATAGCGTTCAGCTCCACTCAAATGAAGCTCCCGATGCTAACGGTTACAGCAGCGAATTTGGAGCCAGGCTTCATATTTGGAAATCCGACAGCGAGTATCATAGCAACCACAAGTGCCAATCATGACTGAGGTCGTTAAATGTGCCCGCCCTTCTCACCGGAAAGTGGGAAGGAGGCTTATTGGCAACAAAACGCACTAGTTGTCAGCGACCTGGGGGAATGAAGGCATCTGATTGGTCCGTTATTTATGTTCATATCTTGATTTAGGGACAAAATAGCTAAATAAAAAAATTCAGGATCATGTAGAGCGAGTTAATGTGAACATTTTAAGACCAAAATGACAAGGCTCACAGCAGCAGTTACAGAAAGAGGAGCAACAAGATCCCAAGGTAAGTCAATGGGAGCCAGGGTCAGAAGGAGCCAGAAGAGCCCACATGCGAACTTCCTATTTGGAACGCAGTGGCTAGCGCATTAGCTATGCCCAGTCAGTATACGGTCTATGGTCAGGACCTATCTCCAGATCTTGAGCTTGGCTTGATGCATGTTTTGGATTGCATAACAGTATTCATTATTTTTGCATTTGATCTATTGTGTGGAGGATTATCATGCACAATGGAAATAAACATTTTGTGTAAATTCTAAAGTTTTTGAAGAAAAAAAGAAAAACAAGTATTTTAATGACTTATGTTGCTGAACATGTCTGTGTCTTCTTGTGCTTCTGCAGATTGCTATTATGTTTCACGCAGTAATCTGCTTTTGTGTGGCCTCTTAACTTTTATATCTTGTTACTAACCTATAATGTAAATTTTGTCTTTTGTGCTGGCATTTTATACCTTACCTAGGGAGTTGGAAACTAGATGTGTAGCTAATACTGGCACATTTATAGAAATGTTTATTAATGTGCATTGTGCCCATTCAAATAAACAAATAAATACAATTTTTTTTTTTATAAAAGTGTGAATTTGTGCAGAAAACTTTAAACCAACCCACATCTTTGGGATATAGACTGAAATCCTTTAGTGGTCTGCATCTGTGATGGTTATGGGCCGACATGAGAGGGGCCGTGTTTGGGAAAAGCCTTGTGTCTCAGAGCCAGCTCCTCTTTTGTGTCCCTGTCTCTCTGTGGGACTATAGCACTTATCTGAAGCTGATGGAGGTAAAGGCCCTTACACCGCAGCAGAATGGAAACCCTGCTGCATTAATGCTGGAACAAAGAGCTCCCCAAGTCTCCTGTATCCCTACTCACACACACCAGGCACTTATCCCCTCTAGCCCCCTCTGCAGCCGTGCGCAAGATTATCTGATCGGGATTTCAATTCAACCTATTGTACTTTTCCATTTCAAAAAGAGTGCAAAATGTACAGAGAAAACACACAACTTTGTAAATCTGGTATGTTCTGTATTATAAATAACATTTTCTGGGCTTATCAATTCATAAAAAGTGAATTACTCTCATTTAATTTGTAATCATTTTGAAGCCATTTAATTAAATTGTATATATATTTTTTTTACATATTGTACAATTATCAGTTGCTTTAAGAGCGCTAGACTAAGAGGTGCTGTGAGGATATGAGGCTATGTAATAATGTAAAAAAAGAACAGATTGTCTAAAGCTTTGATTGACTGAATACTTTAGGTGTACAGCTTCTTCTTTTGTATGGGACACAAAATGGAGAATTATTCAAAGTTCACAGTCAAGTTCTCAAGGTTTTCTTCACTCTCAATGGCTCCTGACAAATAAACAACACTGTTGAAGTCTGGAGAATTCTCAGTTACTTTGACAACAAAAAGTCAGCCTTGAGCATGCGGGCTCCAAGGCTATTGTCAGTAGAAAATAGGCCCTGCTATTCACTAAGGTGTACTCAATATTCAATACTTAAATGAGTAATTTTAATTTTTTTAACTTCAATACTGTGGTAAAAGTCAACGCTTTGAGTGCTGAGTGTTCTCAAAAGTATCAAAAATCACATACTAAACTAGATACTCATTTGAACAAGAACTAAGGGTGGCTAACTGAGAGCCAAAATTTCAGCTGACATTCTTCCAGAACTTCTATTACGGGGCTTTGATGCATCACAAGACGCTCGCATCCTCCCATAGGGAGAGGTTGTGGTATCAAAATCCATATCGAATATTGAGTCTATTCCTGAGTATCAAAATTGTGCTTGAAATTTGATGACTGAACACTTGCTGCTACAACTTTTTGTACTACTGTTTTCTCTTACTACTAATATCTTCTTTCAATGCCAAATGGATGATTATGAAAAACACTTGAAATGTAAAGTATTTAGTTTCTCCCCCCCACCCCCATTTTTTTAGCGTCTTTGACAAACTACAGTGATTTCCGCCGATTAGTGAGCAGCATTTTCCCCCAGCGCAGTGCCTTTAATGATGAAATGGAGTGAAATGACAATCGCCTAATGGTCTTTCAGAGTCTACATTAGCCGTATGTCAACCAGCCACTGCACAGTTTGATGAGTCACTGATGCCACGACACAGACTTGGCTTGCATCATTGCATAGCTTCGGCGAGCTGTAATTTATGGCCATTATGTTTCTATCCATAGAGTTGTTTATGAATAATGAAAAGGTGGACACTTTTTGACAAGTGCTCTGGACACAGCGGAGCCATAATTGTGCTATGCGGATGACCCATGTCAAACAGCATCTGCGTCCTGTCGGTGAGCCTGCATTCTTCTCACACAGAGGGTAACGAACTGTGGGACCAGAGTTTACACCATCCATTTAAGCGAGGCACACCGTCATTTGGGAAAGAGAATGACTCAAGATAAATGCACTGGTCAGCTGGTTTTGGAGTGGCTGGACGAAATGTTACAAAATTATCCAGAAAACAACTTTGAATGTTGAAACTTTCGCTGTTTATTAGTTCCATTTTTTAACATTTATTGTTCCACAAGGGAAATTACTAAACCAGCAGTTCCATCACTTTCAGAGTTTAGATCTGAACTTAGTTACTCATTAGTTTAGATAATTCACTCACTGATCTGATGTTCAGTCCCTGCTCTCACTGCTATTGTGTCCTTGGCAAGACACTTCTTGTCCATCCTGCTTCCATTGTACCATTACTTTGACTGTTGATGATATATGTTTTAGTGTAAGTGCAAAGGTATGAATGGCCTTCTTGATCCAAATGTATTATTATTTATCTATTATTCAAGTGCATCAGATTGTTTACAGCACTGGCATCACCTTCGTTTTATGGTGATTAAGTGTAGTCGTAATGAACTGAAATGAGTTTTAATTTGGCAATATTCCCCTCCACCTCCAATAAATTAATCAAAAGTTTTTACTGCACTGTAAAAGATGAAAACAAGTGCATACACAGTATACTGTATTATTTTTTATTATGAGCATACAAACTTGAGGAAACCCCACAACATCTATAGAGAGGAGGGTGGCATTGACAAAGCTCCAATCTGCAATATTACCACTAGGTGTCAGCAAAAACTACCAATCACCCATTTTGTTATTGGTTAGCGGTGGGATCTATTACAGTTTACTTTTACTTATTTTATTGTTGTTTAGTATGACCATTCTTCATACTTTCTAGTTAAATTTTCTACAAGTAAATAATGTTTCTAAATTACTAGAAAATTAAGTTTGATAATGGCACGTAACATTCTTGACCCCCTGTTGAGCTTTAGTGTGCCTGTGATTTAACCTTGCCACAGCATAGCCCAGATAGCTCTTATATTCTACAGTGAATAGTGGTGTCAGATGTGGCATTTTGTGGCATATATTTTGACAGGCTCTAATGGAGGAAATGCCAGAGTGGGGCTTTCACGGAGAAACAATGACCTACATCCAGAGAACAGTATGTGGTGCTGTCATACAACTAGAATAATGCGTTCATAGTCATAATAAAACCTGTTTTAAATGCCATGTTAGGGAAGGCATCTCTATGTACCACAATTGATAATAACATTTTAGAGCTTTTCTGAGCTAGCCATGCTAACCATGTTATAATGTATTATCACTAATTGTTGGCTCACTCCAATTTGTATTGATTCATACACACACATCCTACATTTGAGGCTTGAGTGCTCAGAAAACATCTGTTTCACCTACCCCCTATACATGCCCTTTGCACTGCTCTGTTCTACTTTCCTTCTTTTTTGATACATGTAGGGTTCTTTTGCAGTATTTATTTTCCTGTTGTCCCATTTACAACCACATAAAAATTCAATTCCACCATATTGTCATTAGTTTGTTTTAAATTGCACATTTTATTGTGTTTTCATTGAACCCAACAAAGGTGTATGTGCCAGAAGCCTTTAAATATTTGATTTATTTTAATTAGGTGTGAGTGCCTGGCCCAAAGGTTTAATCCAACACGAGTTTATATTTCAAGTTGTCACTTCCAAATAGTGGGAGGAATCAGTGCCATATCTCACGTCTTGTTTTAACAGCGTGTTGGTGTTACATTGCCACATCAGCACATTAACCTTATTTACTACCAGTCGTTTCTGCTGAAATTGCCTCTGCGGGATCTCAACAAGGGGCTCTTCTTTTAAGTCCCTCTATATTTTATTTGTGGCCGATTTGGATGACGTCACTCGGGTTGCCTTGAGTGTCAATAGCTGTGACCTGTGTGTATGCTAATAGGGCTTGGTGTCGCTATGCTGTTGTTTGAAGCAGCTGTCATTGTTGAGCGAAGAATAGACAGTGATGAGTTTCTTTAGATTACATCAGTAAATACACAGAGCTATGTATGAGCCACTTGTAAATGTGTTTTCATTATTTTATGCATCAAATGGACTATTGTCTTTTCAGTGTCTTTTTCTAGATGTAAATCAGGTTGGTGAATGATCCACATATGGGACTTGGCTATAAGTAAAGCCTTTGTCCCAATTTCCAAAGTTAAAGACACTGTGCCTGATTTTGACTGTCTTAAAACATTAAAAACTTGAACTAGTTAATTTGAACCGTACAGCTATTCCTAATGCATTCCTAGCATCCTTATTATTCACTGCAATGAGTTGTAAATGCATTGTAAACAACTTCCGTAGGCCAGAGCCAGGTAAAACTATCAATAACTGGCATGCTAAGAGCACACCTCTGTTTTTTCAGACAATAATGGTTTATAATTACATGTAGACCACTTGTCTCATTGTAACTCCAAGAACAGCTTTTACTGGGGCAAAACCAATTACGCTCAACTACATGGACAAAAATCAGCTACAGCCACTTTAAGCCCTCTTGACAAGTTTGCTTCAGGAATTGGTATGATTTATGTATTTGTAGATATATTTTAAGTAAAAACTGAAAATCACTCCCAGTATTGCTTTGACAATAGCTAATGTTCTGAATCTCAAACTCTTTGAGGCATCAAAGAAGCAATTATTCTAGCTTTGAAATGATCTAAATGGGGGACTAAGGGACTGTGTGATTTTCAAATCACCAAATTCTTACAGCAAAAACATACATATTTAAAGCCAGAAGCTTTACATATGTATTTATGTTTTTATTTTGCTGACTGTTATTGTGCAATTTCTAAGCTTCACAATTGGGGGATAAAACTGGAATTGTAAGTATTTGTGACTGTTGCAGATTGCAGTCACATTTCTCTTCTTTGATAGTAATATAACAGATATTGCACAGACCTGCCCTTCTGTGCATTTATGAATGCTCACTTTAGACCTTTCTCTGCTCTGTTTCACCTCCACCTGTCAATCTCTCATCTACATTTATACAGTGTGCCTCAGCTCTCTCCTGACCGTGACAGGTGAGTCTTGTGCTTTGTGATATACCTTCTCCAGTGCTAATACCTACAGTCTAATCTATAGCCATGAGTGATAGCTGAGTGGGCTGTGAGAACCATCTTTCAAGACATTACATGATGTAGTCTTGATCATGTTCATTTATTATCTATGTATTGACTTGAATTGTTAATTATTAAGACCATCCTATGCTTCTGAAAATGTGCACTGAACTGTTATTGATTAAACCCACGTGTCACTCACTCAGAGCATGACTGAGGCTGACAATCCATGGGCTTCAAAGGCAGATACCATTGTAATTAGCAATGCATATCAATATAGTGTATCTTTTGAATGGGCAAAAGTCATGTGACTGAAATCCATATACTAGTGTGTGGATGGTGAAAAGTCTGTGTTTGAGCATAGAGCTACATTAAATAGAGAAGCACTAAATCTTAATATTGCAGCAAAACAGAGTACAGATCCGTTTATATTACTACTGTAATGTCATCAGGATCTGGTTAAGGAGAATTGTTATGATCAGTATACCCACAAACATGCAATGTCTCTCGGTCGGAAGTTGCCAGGTTGTTTGTGGCAGAGCTTAATAGTGGAGGCTTTTAGATTTAGAATTTCTTCTATCTGCTGCACACCTCAAACTTCTGTTGTTAACACACTGAATCTGTGAAAATGTGTTGGTTTTTTTTAGTTCACTGCTTGTGTTTTTTTTTTTTTAAACTTTTCTGACTCTTTTTGGTGTTGATGCAGTTCTGACATTGCAAGCACCCACACACGAGGAAAAGGAGAAACTTAAAAACCCACTGTGTGAAACCTGCTAATGTGTTCTGATTAAATGTCTCCTTGAATTCTACTTGGGAGAAGGCTAGTGGTTATGCTGGCAGGGAAATTGTTCATATTTAACTTTATACTTGGGGAACCAAAGTAGAATCATTTATTTACTAATTGACCTTTTATTATATAACCAGGATAGTCCCACTGAGATATTGCTTTTATTGCTGATTGAAATATTGTTGGTAAATATCTATAGATATAGATATCTACACATTTAATAAGAATTTTGGTAAACTTGACATAACATTTTTGGATAATATAAAAGTAAGACAATCATATAGTACAACAACTTTGGCCAGGAGATGTCAATGATTGTTGGATCTCAAGACTTCTAGGAAAATTCTTATCTGTACCTCAGTAAACTATGATGTCTTTATCGTCATTGAATGTCTTTAATGTACTGCCTAAATGTACTGTCTTAGTTTAATATATTTTGTGACCTTCACTCATTTCATTTCTCATATCTATTGCTTCTATAGACAGCAAGAGTTTACATGACCTTCCATTTTTATTATTTCTCAGTAGTCTGTGAGATGTTTTCCTTTTAACTGAAGATAAAATGTCTTTTCACTTTGAGGTAGCTATTTATGCTGCACAAACTGTTCAAACTTCATCTTTTGACTTCTTTTTACCAATTTCTTTTTTCTGCTGTTTGTGTCTCCACTCCGCACATATGACACCTACCCACTTGAACAATGGTTTTGCTTTTAGTCGCCTGCAAAGTGATAAAAGCTAACCAGTAGCATGCTCATTTTAGCAGCAGAGGCAGAGATAATGAATCAGAGCTTTTATATGGTGGCTGACAGTGCCTCCAGTGTCCTCTCCACCTCGTGATGAGAGCAAAGACAGGTGACAGCCCCTCCCAAAATGACAAAAAAAAGAGGACATGTCTTGTTGGTGTCAGTGCCAAAGCTAATTCAGAGTGTTTTTTTTTTTCAATGTGTCAATGAACTTTGCAGAGATGAGACGCATTCAAAAGATTTCCCCTCATTTAGTTTTGAAGGCGGTGACAGGGTGCAGCCCAGAGCCCCTGGGATGTTAGCTGGTTTGAAGTCTCTAGGCTGTAGGCCATAGAATAAGACTCACAATATTCCACACTAATTAATCTTTTCACAGAGCTCCTCTATGAACGCAGACAATGACAAAGACGGATTTCTTTAATTTCTCAACTCTTTGAATTTTGGGAGCAAAAAAGATAAAAGTATACATTTAAACTCTGGTCATTAAAAGTTACATGTAGAGACCCCATAGTTTGAGATAAAAAAGGACTGTCTGCAAAACCACACGTAGAGCTCACTAATTATGGTTTGTCCTAAATACATTTCTTTAGTCAACTGTAGTTCATAAAGTTTTTATACAGTTAAAGTGTACCACAATTTTACAATTTTAACTATTTTTACTGTAACCAATTTGCCTGGCAAATCCAGAATTATGTCTATATCTGTATTTTTTTTTATACAGAAGCATATCAGTCTGGTGGTCACAATGCCCTCCATCACATCTCCAGCCAGAGCCAAACATGAACAACCAACGTTGTACAATCAGATTTGTTTTTTTTTTCAGTGACACATGAGAAAAGAAGGAGCTTAATGGTTGCCTATTTATAAACAAAATCAAATTTCTCTCACCTCCAATTAACAGAGTTAAGTGCTTCAGTCATTGATTCTGCAGAAATTCACAACAGTTCAGTTCATCTGAACTTGCAGATATTCACTGGTGACCAGCCTCACATCTTTGTAAAGTATTAAAGAAGTGTGTATTCAGGCAAGTGACCAACTGCAGTGACTTATGAATGTTCTGCAGGTAGAAGTCTGCATACATTTTCTATTTTCTTTACCACCTACTGAAGGCCCAAGGAGGAAACTCTGAAATGGAATATGTCTGTAAAAAGGTTAAGTTTTCCAATAAAAGCCTTCTTCTAAACAACCTGTATTCTAGTTCTGCATTCTGTATCTATCTACAGAGCCTTCTAGATATTTTTGAAGTCTGAAGTCCATCAATAATAATAATGATTTTGAAGTGTTCTTTCCTAATAAAGTAAAGGTGCTTATGGCAACAACTTTATTTTCCTAATGAATGTTTAAACTGCCAGAAAATTAATTGTGTGTAAATTCTGTATGCATTTTGGATGGATTTTTTAGAACCCAGCTACTTCCTATAATTATCATCTTTTCAACTTTCCTTTCCAAAAGTCTTAAAACACATCTACCTTTATGTACATTTATGAATCCACCTAAAATGATAAAAGATGGCTTCATGAAAGTATAGAACCACTTATTTATGATGATAAATTGCTCTCTGGTGATAAATTGCTCTCATTGAGCTGTGGAGATGTGGCAAAGTGCTTATATAATATACAATTTCTCCAGAAAGCTAAAACTGCAGCTTTTTTTCCCTAGCATTCCCAGTAAAACCAGTTTAAAATAACTTTAAACAGTATCTCTGTGATGGTGGGTACAGTGGTGGGTGAGCTCATCAGTTTCCTCACTTTTGGCATCCGCAGCAGATTAAAAGACTGTTAGCCTTGTCAGGAAGCCGAGGTGTGCTGGCTGCTGAGAAATGCTTGTCTAAATGTAAATAGGAACAGGATTTCTGGGTGAACTCTCTGGTAATGGATAACACCGGCAAAGCTGCAATTACTCACTGTCTCTGGCCCACACTCTTTTCATTACTGCCTTAAAATGATTCCCATAAAAGGAGCAGAGGAGCAGGATAAATAAATTAGGATGCATGTGAGATGTCGCCATGTTTTGATGACCCTCTAAAGATCAGAGCGTGGAGAAGGCTACACTTTATCCTTGTTTTGTAGTCTGCTGCAGAGTTGATTGAAAAATGAAAAGGTAGTTATTGTGTTATTCAAATTTGATGTTTCATTCCCAGAGAGGACTATGAAAAAACAGTGTGCAATACAATGAGCACTGTTGTCAGTTCAGTTTGAATGTAGTATATCCCCTTTATTATCTAGAGAGAGATTTTTTCATTTAAAGAGAACAACTACTTTGTGTTCAAAGATATTCTTAACAAAAACGTGCTTTGATTGTGATATTAATTTTGTTATATTGAAGGTATTTAATTTAATGCATCACCCTTTTCCACATATGCTTACAACACAACAATAATAAATAATTTTATGTATGTAGTGCTGTTCACTCAAATATGCTTTTAAAGAGTTATAAAGCAAACACTCAAAAGAATATTAATCAAACTATTTACAAAGAACTCCACACATCATTTTGAGTTAAGGCTTCAGTCTCAGTTTTACTTTTTTCATTTTGTCAGTTAGCTGCGGTTGATAAGAGTTCCTTGTACTTTTTCTGCTTTGCTTTTTGTTGAGATGTGGTGATGATGTGTTATGTATAAATGGTGACTGCATGTATTCATGCCATAAACAGGATGTAATTATTGTCATACTTTGGCAACAAATTCTTGCAGCAGTTAATCCGATAAGTAAGCATTTAAGACATGACTTCTGCTCCCCTGTGACACTGACATGAGGTTAAACACTCAAAAGGCGACCCTGATGGAATTCTTGATTGGTTCTCGCAAAGACCAGCTTTAAATGAAAGACGACATCAGATAACAAAGTGTAGCCAACCAGCCTCCATGTGAATCTATGGATGAGGACAGAGCAGGGATGCAGTAATCCAGTTATAAGACCAGACTGCATATACCAGGCTATTTTGAATTGAAGTGAATCCATTCCCAGATTTCAATTCAGCTTTTTAGCATTTGGCTGATTATTAATATGGAGAGAACTGGGGGCTCCTTGTATTGTACCTTTGTGTGATCAGGAACAGCTTGAACTCAAGATCTAAATGGAAAGATTACTTTACTTAATTATAAATCCAATTACTTCTCTCAATTTTAAACATAGAACTTCTACTCTGAACCAGATTTTTCCTTTTTTTATATAGCAGTCTTTATTATAATCATTGTATCCATATCTAGTTAATAATATGCAGCCCCATATGAAAAGATGCCCAGATGCAGAGAAAGCACTTTCTACTTTCTACTAAAAATGCAGGTTTTCTACTACCCAGCATTACTAAAATAATTTTAAAATGACTTGAACAGTACCTCTGTGATGGTGAGTGAGCTCATCTAATCTTCTTACTGTTATTTATGTAATCTTTACTTTAGTACAGCTTTTGTGAGGGGACGGAGCACTCAGGAGTCAGTTTTCTTACACGTCACAGGTTCTCCACTTTCTTTTTGAACATTTTAGCTTGCCTACCCAAAGCTTTCTATTAGATTTGTAAGATGCTCTATTTCGACAGCTTTTGGGTTAAAAGAGGTGATGAAGAGGTTATGACCTTAACCTTCATCTACCATCTGATAATAATTTGATACATTGACCTACTCATTGACCTACTCATTGTAGGTCAATAACCATTTAGTCTGTTAAGTCTCATGTCCTAAAATATAACACTTTTCTAAAACTGTTCAAATTGATAGATAACATGCAATAGAGAGGACAATTATAGTGGGCCTCATGTGTTTTGAATTAAAGAAAATGGAGGCAGAGAGATGTCAGTGTAGCATGACATCACCTCAAGAGAGTCGAACCAATTATCACACAAAGGACCAGGCAGAGAGAACAGGTCAAATACAGCGGTTCATGAAAAATGAAATAATACAGGACATGAAAACGGCAACTTCTGTCCCTAATGCAGATTGCAGTCATGACAGTCATGACTTGATTTTCAGTTGGACCCATTTTACATTGTATTTTTTTCCTGTTATACATTTGGTTTTGGCCCAGTTTAAGTTTAGGAGATGTAGGTATTCATAGGAAAATAGATAGAACATGGCCCATACACTTTTAAACGATATTGGTGACTTGATGAAAAACATGTATGTATTTTAAAATAAGCCAAAAAAGGTACACTTTCTGTTACACTAATCTTGATATTAGAATGACTCATGAGCTGGGTGAGCATTTTTTTTTTCTCCTCTGCTATTCCCGTTTTTGTCTCATTGTACATTTTGTCACACAATATAGTGAAATGTAAAAAGTCAGTCTAGTCTAGTAAAGGTAGCCTGCATTTCATTAATAATTGTTGAAGTAGCTGGACCTTATTGACCTTGTTTATAGCCCAGGTTTAGAATTTGCTTTATTTCAGTGACCTTGCTCAGAGCAACCCTGATTTTATAGCAGCAGAACTGTTCGTAATGAATAATAAAAAAAAAGTTTAATATAGTTGCATGCTCTAGCTTTTAACTCCTTGATCTTAGCGTTAGTGTAAGTGTGGGGCATGCAGCTCTAAACAGGAGGTGTGCCGTGCCTGAATATCGGGTGGGGCATGTTCAGTTAATTGCCAGAATTGTAAAAATGAATATTAAACTAGTCCACTGAAAAACATGTAACATGCTCAAGACTTCTTTATTTGGAAATATATTAGGATGATACATGCTTAATTCATAACATGTGCATGTGCCGTGCGGGATGTTTGTGCGCTGTCCAGATGCCCTCCCACAGCAGATCACAGCCCTTCACCCGCTTTCTGTATCGGCTCAGCACTGCTCTAAAGTTTGGTCTGATCTGAATCTGTACAAAATCTGCTCATTCACATGAGGCCGTTCACAGCGCTGTCCTAAAGTGTGTTTTCTTACCCTGTCTGTGGTTCTAATGCTGCGAGCTCAGATTTTCTCACATCCTCGTACCCTTTCTATCATTAGCTCCATTTAATTTCATGACCAAATTATTCCCATTGTGCCGCTTTGGTTAGTTTATAAAGTTAGTTGCCAGTAGGTAGGCTACCATCAGAACCGTAGAAAACTGCACGGAGCCGTGGAGCGGCTGGACTCTGACAGGGATCAGCGCTTTCATTGACAGCTCGGGGTTGTGACAGTGGAGCGGAGCAGGCGCACGTCTCGTATGTGCTGCTCTCTTGGCTGCAGCGGTCAGTAGAACTTTGTAAGCGGCTCAAGAGACGTATAGAGCACATGAGCACTGCTCTGTACAGACACCTGCGCATCCTGCTCTGTGCGCTCATGGCTTATATCAGTCACTTGTCCGGGGCAAATGCAGGTCGTGCAGTCACCCTCCCCGTGTGTTAATGGGTTAATCCATGTCCGTGCACAAAGCGGTAACATCAGAAACATTTATATGACAATAAACGTATTCCATAATCCACAAGACATCCACCTGTGTGGGACCAAAGGCAGTGGACACCCGTGAGACGAGAATGTGAGCGGTCAGCAGTAGCAGCGGTGGACACTTGTACCTCAGGTGAGAGACGCGGGAGCGGACTGCCGGGACAGGCGGGAGCGGGTGTGTCCAGGGGGAGAGCAGCGGTCAGCGGGTCTGCTGTGGGATGGGGAGCACATGAGATAGACACTGGAGCTGCGTCACGGGAGGCAAACGAAATGAGGAACGCAGAGAAAACTAAAAAGGTTGATGTGTGTGTGCATGCACGGGCTTACAGGGGTGTGTGTGTGTGAGGGGCGCACGTGCATGTGGAGTGTTGGGAACACAAAGCCAGCCCGTTCTGACCGGCCCATCCAAAATTTTATATTCCTGACGCCTCTACTGGTGTGTACTTGCATTGTGGGGCTCCGGAACTGTTTTGTAATTTTTCCCCACACCCTCTTTGTTGTCTGGTAATGAGGCAGAGATTGCAGACATTACCCACACTGGCAGTGCTTTTAACTGCTACAGCGCTCACAGAGTGGTTCAGATGCCATCACCATATATGTACTTGTACCATCCCACTCCAGCCTCCAGCAGAGAAGTACAGCCCGACCTAGACACGTCTCCTTGTTAACGCTAGCACTAGTGCTAAGACTGGGGGGCAAGATCAGCCCCTTTATATGACTCATGACTCGAATGGGCTTTTGAGGACAATTCTTTTGGTATTCTTTTGTAAATCTCTACTTTGAATTTTTGAAAACACATATTGATTTCTGTTCAGAATATGATAAAGATATAGCAATTGTTTTAGTGAACTCTGTGCACATTTTAGTTAAAAGTATAATTACCAAAATGAAAATGAAATTGTGTGTAACCATGCCAACATGAGAAAAAGCCTTCATACATTGAACAGTTGTGAGCTCTTGACTAATTAGTGCAAGGTTTGGTAGTTTCTTGTCAAATGTCATAGGAAGCGAAAGCAATTATGAAAATAACATTTCCTAATAATTATCCATTACTTTAATTAGACTACATTAAAAATGTTTTAAATGGGGGTATTAAATATAATTGACCTGTTGTTTAATATGCTTGAATATATGGTGTCTAGGCTATTTGTAAGAATGTGTAAGAAAGAGCAATACTTCAGAGCAGTAAATCTATGACCAATAATGAGAATGCATAATTTATTGCAAAAACACTGGCAAAAAAGCAAAGAAACAAATGAACAACAAAAAGAGGAAACTGGAAAAAACAGAAAATGTTGATAAATAACTGGCTCAACAAACCACTGCACAACTCACTCCATGCTTCTTGGGGACATTACATTGACTTGCATTCATTTTCTTAATGACTGAACCTAATCATAGTCACTGCTTAACCACCACTAACCTTAACCTATTTTAACCATGTTGTTAAGCTAATAAAAGATTTATGTCATGAGATTTGAATTTTGTCTCCTTAATGAAGGCAGGTCCACTTGATGTTAGTGTAGAGACAATGTTACCCACCAATATTAAACTAACTACTTAATTCATAAACTCTTCCATTACCCTCCCTCCCATTCCTTCACACAAATACAAAAGCAAAAGTGACACATTATTCATTTTTAGCTGTCTTTAATTATGCAAATTTGCCTTCTTGCATGATTCTTACAATGTGTTTCATACTCTCTTGATTTCTCAATTGTATTTACTGAAAGAGAAACTTAATCCTAATACATTTACTTGTATTAGATTCTACAGGTCTTGGTAATTGATCTTCACATTTCCCTAGTATGTGGTTCAGTGATATGTAAAGGTGTGATTTTAGACTGTCTGATCTAATATGAATCTATAGGCGCTTAGGTCAGGGTGGTTTGACTGCCTATGCAGTGACAGGAAGTGACAAGCAGAGGAAATTTTGCTGTCATTCTTCCTGTCCCAGAATATTCGACTGAAAAAGTGCTTTACAGAAACTTTATTTTTAATACAGTCTAGTTCTGTTTCATAGCAAAACATGGAAATGTAGTGTATATCTGTTTCATGATGGTAATTATTTGCTTAACTGAATGCAAATGTTATTTTGTACTGTGTGGTCTGATCTCTAAAGTAACAAACTGCAAGGTCTCTCACTCTCACTCTCACTCTCTCACTCTCACTCTCACTCTCACTCTCTCACTCTCACTCTCACTCTCACCCTCACCCTCACTCTCACTCTCACTCTCACTCTCACTCTCTCTCACTCTAATCCAGCTCGGGTCCTCTACCAGAGGCCTGGGAGCTTGAGAGTTCTATGCAGTATCTTTGCTGTTTCTAGTACTGCACTTTTCTGAACTGAGATGTCTGATGTTTTTCCGGGTATCTGCTGTAGCCACTCCTCCAGTTTGGGGGTTACATCCCCGAGTGCTCCGATCACCACAGGCACCACTGATGCCTTCACCTTCCAGGCCTTCTCCAGCTCTTCCTTGAGCCCCTGGTATTTCTCTAGTTTCTCGTGTTCCTTTTTCCTGATATTACCATCACTTGGTATTGCAATGTCCACCACCACGGCTTTGTTCTGTTGCTTATCCACCACCACTATGTCTGGTTGGTTTGCCATCACCATTCTGTCAGTCTGTATCTGGAAGTCCCACAGGATCTTGGCTCGGTCATTCTCCGCAGCCTTTGGAGGAGTTTCCCACCTTGACCTTGGGGTCTCCAGCCCGTACTCTGCACAGATGTTTCTGTACACTATGCCTGCCTCTTGGTTATGTCGCTCCATGTATGCTTGACACAAAAATGTTGAGCCATTCACATGTAAATTTTCTGGTGTGTCTCACGTTATTGTCCTGTTGTCATTTGGACCATGCGTAGATGAAGGACAGATGGCCTCACAGTTGTCTCTAATGCACTATGGTTTCGAAACAAGTTTATGGGTAACTCAATGGCTTTAGGGTGTCCATAATCTGGGTTCAGAACATGCCCAAAGAGCGATCATGCAACTGTTCACTGTCACAGTCAAGCCAGTTCAGATTCTCATTCGGATGGAAGATTTTTTATTTTTTCAGAGTGCCATCAGTAGAGTTCACTTATAAAATGGTTTAACAGAAAGTTTCCCCATTTAACTAATCCTCTGTTAATATTTGACAGTATTTTTAGAATTATTTTTAATTTTATGCCCAAGTGTCAACATTTAATTTAATAGTAACCATGATCTGCTTTAACTTACTCTTAAGGTCTATTTCAAACATTCAAATTATAATTTTTCTCTCAACTTTAAAATAGTTGCTTATTTGTCAGTGATTGGTGTGATGTGTTGCTCACTTATAGATGTACTGCGAACTGCAAATGCAGTTTCAGTGCTAAAAACTCCTGCTGTTCCAGCGCCTGTTCCTATAGTTTTTAATAAGACCAGCTTCCATATCTTCTTTTATAACCTGGAGGTGAGATAATTCAATTTGCATTTATACCTGAAGCACGACTTGTGTAATTTCCTACTGTGGAAACTTTGACATTTTACTCCTGAAGTTCTGCTTGTGACTCATAAGCTTGGTAGAGTGCTTTTGTTTGAAAAAGAAAATACATATTTTAATTCAGGTATAAATGCTCCTTCGGTCCCGCCTCATCAATGGAAAGTAATAGCAACTCAAGTTGGAGATCTCTAGACCATGCAAATAGGTTATTATGTAATGTTGATGAAGCAATGATATCTATGGAGCTATCAGTTTTCTAAAGGTTATAGTTTACACTTCTGTTGGTTTTGTAATAATGTAGTAGTTGCACTTACATGGTTCTGACTATTTCTGTACTACATCCCTTTGTCTTTACTCAAAAATACTTCTCTACTACAACTCTTTGATACATGTTTTATTCATTATTCTTAGGAAATTGTGTTATGGTATTTTAGCCATTACTGCTTTAGCTCACATCAGTCTGTTTTGCTGCCTCTCAAAATTTACACCTGCAATTTTGTGGAGTTATTTTTCCAGCGCACAGCTCAACAGTAGCCTTACCTGCTGCTGAATTTATGAATCTGTTTTTGTGGCATTTATTTTCAAAATGACTGAAGAGAAAGAAGCTATGTTTTTCTGCATAATCCTCTTCCATGACACACATTGGGAGATGTTGTAAACTGAAAACTGTGCTGCAGAGTCAATCCCAAAAACATAATGAAAGCATATGAGGAAACAAATTGGATGTTGTGTTTTGAAATAAATGTTGCATATTTGTATAATGATTTATGGAACACTGCTGTTTTGAAACTGCAAAATAGGATGTCCTTGCAACATTTGACAGTATGAAATGATCAGGTTTCCAGCAGAAAAACTGAATATTTAAAGGCAAAAATACAGTGCCATAAGGTCTATAAACACTTTACATACAGTTAATGAACCCGGCGGCATATGCATTGATGGTTTTAAATGGCTTATGCTGAAGTAATTAACATTTGGAGACGTGTGTTATAAGAACATATGTAGGAGGTAAAATTAACAGTGTACTGCTGCCTATAGATGCATAAATCAATTACAATTTCCAGTGGTTTAAGTGACGATAATGAAAATATACATTAGCACTCATCGGCTACTCACAAGTGTTTGGAAATATAGAGTGGTTTATAAACTGACAGTTTTTCATTACCAGTGTACATTGTCAGTATACCTGGAATACATACTTTTTGTTTTTGAAGACACTTAATATGAATAACTGTGACTCTGTTAGATAAACCTTAGTGTAAGACTTACTCATTGTCTATTTTAAAAGGACAAAGGTTTGCACTTACATCTGTAGGTGAGGTGCTGTACTATTTATGAATTTATCTTACTTTGTAAACCAATCTTTATAACCTTGTAACGCAAGGAAGAACCGGTGATGAGACTAGCAAAGTCATTTCTAATCGTAAATGTCAAGATGCTTGACAGTCAACAGTCGATCTTCTGTCAGTAAAACATGTGGTTTGGAGCGTAGTTCAAACATTGTAAGAAGAAATGTGACTATTTTTATGTTATATGGCAATGGTTTAATGTCTGTCAGAAAATATTGAAATATTATGCCTATTAAATTTATATTGTCCAACTGTAACTGAACACTTTTCATTCTAGTCTTTAGTTGTCCTATTTGAGGGTATGGTCTTCTCAAAGTTAAGAAGGATATACATGCAAAAAGCTGACATTTTGCTTTAGTTCTCTGTACGTGTAAAGCTTTTCTCCTATAGCTATATGCTTTCAAATGGTTGTGAAAGGAACAATACTTTTCCATCTATTGAAATCCATAACAGTGTCAGGGTAAAAGCTCAAGCCACTTAGGCATGCAGCACACTTTTTTTTTTTTGAACAATTGTAGAAAATCAGAATGTACACTTGTCTGTGCAACCTGCGTTAGAAAGAGATGAAAGTGTTCTGTGCTCCAATAAGATGTGTGGAAAAGACAAAAGCATTGAACGCTCCCCTCTCTCCTCTGCATTTGGGCGCATGTGTATGTGCCTGTGTGTGTTTGTGTGTGTGTGTTTGTGTGTGTGCGCGCCCACTATAAGAAGGGGGCGTGCTCACTCGGACTCAGCGGGAACGGCTTATTAGGAAGGCATCCTTCTAAGCCAATGGTTCTGAAGAGAGACGTGGATGTCATTTTGACTGAGAAGTAGCACCTCCCCAGAGCCGAACGGGAGCATACGCGAGCTCCGCTGTCAGACCGACGCTCAGTGCTCAGTGCTTTGTCCGTGCGCATTGTGTCCACACTTTCTCACCTCCCTCTCTCCAGTCTCTCCACTCGCCCCACGCTCCCCTCCTCCGTCTCTGGCTTTTCCCTCCTCTTCTCTCCTCCTCTCCTGACGCTGTCCCACTGCCGGAGATAGGATCTGATTGCAAACAGAATCAACAGCGGAGGAGGCAGCAGTAGCAGGAACCGTCTTCAGGTAAGCAAACCTTTTCTTCATTCTTTTCACTTTCACTACATTAATACTTGCTTGCTTTGCTGTTATATGGATTTTTCAACTATTCATTCTTTGATATGCTTTATTTATAACAGTGGAAGTTCTCACAGTAAGCTGCTTTTCAATGTGCTTCACTTAACTTGTTCCTGTTTGACTCAGAACTAGGGCAGATGTGGTGGTAATTAGATATTGAGAGCATAGCTTGGGTCCCTTAGCCTGGCTAAATCCAGGTTTGGTGAATGGGCTGGCGGTGATCAAAGCAGGTGGTAGAAGTGAGTTAAGAGTTGCCAGTGCCTGAGCTCAGGTGTGCACCGGGAGATCAGCTTGTGATGAGTGGACTCTATTGATCTAAAAGCTTGGCATCCTCCCAGAGCTGAGCTGGTTGGTGCTGCTAAATTTAGAGAAAGACAGAAATGTATTTAAAGACTCCATATTCTGTTGCATGAATATTTTTGCTGGGTTTGAGCACTTCTGAGGATACAGGACACTTTCTTGCACTCTCGCAGCCTGCATGCCTGATTTATAATGCTTGCCAAATGGATTTTCCTGGCTAATTGACAGAAATGGTAAATCAGAGCGCATGCATACAGGGGAAATAATTAGTGTTCTGCCCGCTGATGTGCAGCACAGGAAAAGGTTAGGTCACTTCACAGGTTACTGAAGCTGCTGGTATTTATTGCGCTTGTTAAAAAACAGTCACATCTTTTGGACATAAAAATGTGGAATAGAACTGTAAGAAATAAGTGAAATACGCTGTGTGTGCAAAAGTTACATTAACATACGTTTCTTAACTAAGAATAAGAATAACCAATATACTAACGCAGGTATAAACCAGGTGAACAAGCTTTCAACAAGAACCAAGTACACAAAGCTGAGATCAGGACTAAACCAGAACTACATTCATTACTGAAAATGGATTTAACAAGGATTGAAAATGCTTATCTTGCAGTATCCACTCATTTTATATTTTATTCTGACCTATTGCTGAGCTGTCTTTCTCTTGGCACTCTTATTTTGGACATTTCAAAATAAGTGGGTGCCTGTTGAGACTTTGAAGTTGAAATAAACAATGTAATGTTATAAGGCAGATCTGAAATTCAACAGTGCAGCACATTACTGTCACTTGAATCATGTCTAGTGGTGAGTTGGTCTCGGTGGTTTGTTCCTACCTTTTACTTCCAAGAAAAAAAGTCGTCTCCTGTGGTGATTGATGCAGACATTATTGGTGTATGAAAGGTGGCCCGCGCTGATAGCTAATCTCCGAAGTTCATCTTAAGCCAATATTTTCCCGCCAACCGATGCCCTACGCTTGTCTTTGGGCTGTACGAATATTAATCACACTGATGAATTTAAATGAAACCTGAAAATAGCTCTGAGCAAAGTTGCGTGAGGACTCATAAGTAATACAGCGGTGTGCTTATATTTCATTCATGACAGTTTTTTTTTTGCAGTGCTCTCTTGGACGGCGTGCAGGGAGGAATCAGATAAAATAGCTTTATGATGTGAACAGACTGATGGAGACGAGGGAGGATCTACACAAGCTGCTATGGAGATCTTAGCAGCAAGAACTCTGAACACTAAACTTGTGTTAAAAAGTTGAAAGGTTGAATCACACTCTCCACAACCTTTTGGGCACAGTTTTAGATAAAATAATAATGTCAATCAGAGCTACACAAGTGCACTGGTCAAACTATTTCATTTGACTCAATATGGAAAGCTGCATACAACATAAAACATGGAACCAAATATCTCTTTGATTTAGGTGATTTTTGAGGTATGACAAATGTATATCAACCCAGTCAGGTGGAGTATTGTTTAAAAAAACATTCCAATAATTTGTTAAGGTAAAATGCAATATATAATTGACAAAAAAATTAGAGAGGCAGAGTTAGGGTCTCTTTTGAACCTCTCTGACCAAAAACAAGGAAATGCCTTACCATTCCTTACCGTTAGCTAATATATTTTCAATAAAACGATACACTTTAAGTTATCAAAGTACAATATATCAAAGTGATCGGTTTACTACACCACTCTTTTAGTGGTGACAGTAGTTGGTAGAGTGTTTTTCAACTAATCTGAAGGTTGGCAATTCAAAATCTGCTCTCAACATAAACATCAGATTCAAACTCCCATAGATGAATGCTGTTGTTATGTCCTTGGGCAAGACACTTAACCCCCCTCGGCCCTAGTGTCTGTGTACACTGGTGAATGTGTGTGTGAATGGGTGAGTGGTTCCTTGATGTAAAGCTCTTTGAGTGGTGGAAAATGGAAGAGCGCTATATAAAAATGTGACCATTTACAAGATGAAACCTCAGTCCAGACAGCTCTCTATCTAAAAAGCTTACTACTACTGTACTGAGCCAGTTTAGACTAAAGGGTTGTTTGTTTGTGGGGTGGTAAGGGGGAACCATGCCTTCCTTTTTTTTTTTTTTTTAGCTAGCAGCTCCCCTGAGTATGTGACTGTTGATCTGAATCTTTTTATAGAATCAGTGGGACTTAATCATGATCTAATTTCTCATTGTAGACTGCCCTTTAAATTGACAAAGAAGAATGACAAAGTGCCTCTCTTAACCCCACACTCAATCACTCCTGGATCAAGCCCGACAGGCGGAGTATCCACATTAGGCAGAGCTCAAACTACAATAATGTTATGTGGAGCAGAAAGGAGCTGCTTCAGCCTTCTCCTTGACACTGCCTCTGTCATTAGCGCAGCTTTCACACCAGAGAGACCCAGTAAGAAAAAATCTCCACATTTTGAGGAAATTAGAATGGTGAGATATTGGGGAAGCCGCTGCCTTTCCAAACCCACCGAGGCTTCACTGTCGACAGCTACACTTCGTCTTCTCTCTCCCTCCTCTGCCCCAGGTGTGACAGGCAGCCGAAGTAATGGGGGATGTTTGACAGATGCATATTTCCAGCCTTGAATGCGCCGTATAAAGAAGATAGACGGCATAGGATCCAGGCCCAGAGCGAATGGGGAGGAGGAACAAACTGTGAATCACACCAGTGCAGTGCTGCCTATACCTTCTGTGCGATTGATCCATCATGTGACCCCTGTTACTAATTGCACCCCACTCTGATTATTGACTGAAATATGAGGGTGGTATATTGGTGACCATGGAGGCAGGCAGTGTGATGTTGGAAGTGATCTTATATCTATATATATATATAGTAACTCCAAGTGTGAATGATCGATCAGGACTAGCACTCTTTTAAAAGAATCTGTACATACTCTATATACTCTAGCACAGTTATTGGTACATCAATAACTCCTATATATGAAAGGTCTCATGTGGTCTCCCATCTGACAGATCTGAGAGATTTTTAAACTGTTGAATTCTATTCTAATAAAAGGCTGTAGTTGTACGATATGGCTGCAGTTCGCAGAAGGTTGAAGCATGACATTCAGAAGTTGTGTTCAAAAGCAAGATCAGTAACCCACCTTGTCTTTTGTGTCAATGTTCCCTTAAAGGAGAGACGTACGACACAATAATGACTTTAAACCATATTATAACGTTCTTGCATGCTTGAGTAATCCTTATTGTCCTGCATTCGAGGCACTATTGCAAATTGTTTTCACCTACCCCCCCATAAACACTTACTGCTCTGTACTTGTTTTGCTCCTGGTCTAAAAAAGTGATCCTTCTAGGGTTCAATAGTGTATAAAAAAATAAAAATAATAATCTGCTCCATTTTATCATGAACTGCAAATATCTGTTGGCATGGTCAGTGTGATGTTTTGTTGTGATGATGTTTAGAATCATGTAGCGAGAAGAGGCAACCAGGGAATCAGTTCTATGTTTTTTTTTTTTAAAACTAGGAAAAAGGATAAAATGTGTTCTTCAAATGTGAATGTTGAAGTGTGAGAGGTTAGGTTTAGAGTTTCAAATTAGATATTTGTTTATTTTACAAATCATACATTACTGGTTGTACATTGGATTTGTGTGTGGTGTTCATGCTGGGGTTTGTTTGGTAAAGGGTTTGTTCTAATGTTGTAAAATTCATGTGGCAATTCATTCTTTATAAGCCCATCAGAGCCCAGCACCATGAGCCAAGGCCAAAGGATTATGCTGCAGTTTGTACAGTAGAGAGCAGTGTTTGCTGCTAACAGACCTGGTAGCCTATCCAATTTTTAAATCTGTGCACAAACCAGCCGGGATTTGGTCTCTCTGTGACTCAACAGTTGTCCATTTGCCGTAAAAAACAGCAGTCCCTTGTCCCAGTGGAAACTTTGTCTATATTTAACTTCTCTTTGTAACTTTTCTAGGGGGAGGTCCATCCCTTGCTTCTCTCTGTTCAGCTAGGGGGTAATCAATCTTTTTTTTTTTTTTTTTAAAGCTTTCTACCATGTTGTTTAAGCTTTCTACATTGTTCCCTTATCAAAACATGCCTGAAGAGGTTTTATATATCATCTATGCATATTTGAGTATTTTAGCAATTTCCCCACAATATGGCATTAAACTATCTTTGCCTATACTATATTCAAATAGAGATGTAATTACTAAAAATGCAAAACATGCATTCTTACTGTGAATGGCCCGCCTTTTCACAGATTTGACCTGTAACTTGGCATCATCTGCTCGTCTGCTAAGATATGTTTAATGTGACACACTGTAGCATTCCAAGCAAAGCAACAATACCTCCATGGAGACAAGCAGGTTCCCAGAAATACTACATAGTGCACCTTTTAAAAGCCCACTACCCAAATATTTCAGAAGCAAGAGGGCAAAATGATGCATAAATAATAGTTACCACCACTGGAGTTGTTTTCTTTACAATCAGATTTACTATTGGTATTACAGCAAGGGATAAACACATAAATAAGCTTTGAACAAATCTGCCACAACCACAAACCTTGGTTCACTTGGTAAACATAATATTCCTGCCCTAGATTACCCTCTGTACAAAGTCACTTATATTGAAACACAAAAGAGAAAATGATTTGATATATTTCTATATAATTCCACTGTGGCCTTACCTCCTGCTGTGGGTGGAAAGTGAGGCCAAAGTCCCTCATTATAAAATCTGTCAAGATGAAATGAGTTGTCCGTCAGGGGCTACATATTATAACTCTATCCGAACATTTCTTTTTAAAGTGTATTCAAGGTTGAATTTTACTTCAGTGACAGTTTGTAAAAGTGCTTATGAATTTAAGCATATTTTAAAGGCCACGGGGGGGCTATAGTCGTTTCTGTCTGCTTTGAGAGTAAGGATACCCCCTGGACAGCTAAAATGTATGTGTTTTGGTGCAGCTCATTTAGAAAAACCTATGGGATATTGAAGTTTGGATGAAAGTCAAGTAAGTTGTTTACAAGTTGTTTAATAAAAGATGTAATGTGGTGTTAAAAACTGCTAAAAGGAGCTATTGTTTAGTATACCTTTGCATGGAACTTAGTTATTATATGTGATTCTTTTAGTTTGCAGGAGCCCAGGTTATGCCAAGTTTTGTGTCTGTCCAGAAGAAAAAGTACCAGTAAGCACTAAATCACTATTAGACACAAATAATGACCAATTAAAAGGCACATTGTTGTTGTAGAGTTGTTTTAGAGTTGTCTTATTGGATTGGTGTTTGTTAGCAAGGGAAGCGTGGTATGATTCCACTGATTTAGTTTCTTACAATAACTGTAACTTTTAGTATATAACATTGTTTTTCCTCTGTGAGATTTCCTCTTAACAAACTAGAAATAATTGCAGCAGATGGTTTAGTGCTTACATACTGAGCAGTTAAGGGCCTGTGAATTGTATGTATATCAGCTCTGACGTAACAAAAAGCCAGAGCAAGAAGCAAACCATTTGTAAACGATATCTCTCACTAATAGGATTTGATGCATTTTAATAGCCCCCAAAGAACCATTGGCAGTTATACATATTATGCTACAGTGATACTAAATAAAAGATGTAGCTCACTATAGCCACTGAAGGAGGAAATTGTGAAATCATTTTGAAGCTGTAAAAATGTGTAGCATTTAACTGCGTACTCCCGGTGTAATATGGGTTGTCAGCTTGTGAATGCAGATAGCAGTCGAGCTGTCAGTCAACCTGTGTTTATCCCAGTTTTCTCAGGAGAACTCTTTCCATAAAGCGCAATGAAAACTGAAATTATATGTGCTCCTGTCTACATAATATCTATATGAAAGTGGTGTTTTAGCCTTTGACAGACTGAAAACATCGAAAGTGTTGGGTATGATATATTTATAGCTGTTTGAAATGGGGCCAACCAACTTTATTCAGCGGGCTATCACTTGGGATTGCTGTTGTGTAAACATAACTATGATGAATAATAATCAATGTTGCTCATTCATCTTATTTGCATTGGGATTAGCAGTCTGCACTATTAGAGTCTTAGACAGTTTCATAAAGGGGAAGTTGAGATTGTAAAAGTGGAAAATGCAGAAAAATGTTAACATTGGTATAAATGTAATGGGTGTGTGTAGATGGAGAAGCGCAAACACAGGACTAAAGCAGCACATCACATGAAGGTCAGAACAGTCAAAAATGTGCTAAACTCAGCGTAGGCTTCTTATTTCACCATAGTATTCTTGGTTATTTCTTAATGTATGATCACGCAAAAACATGTAAAGAAATATTTATTTTAGTACTGCTTTTCCATTTCCCCATTCTCTTTTCATGCTACAGTATATCCCGAGTGTCCAATAAAATCTATGGTCCAAATTTTCAATTGGAAAACAAATAAATTTACATTAACATGACAAACTTGTAATTAGTTCTATATAACACACATTTCTTCCTCCAAAATCTGAACCCTGCTCCAAATTATACTTTTACTAACGGAGGATTGGCTGTGGATCTCTTATTTAAAAAGTCCCAAATTATTGAATGAAACAATTAGCTCTCGAGTCTGTCAAAATTTAAATAAATGCATAGCCCCTGATCAAAATATCTAAAAACAAGCAAAGCGAGATTGCAAAGTATAAGATATGATAAACCTAAGCAAGGCAGTCAGTATTAACAATCACACGTTCTCAGACCACTTTCATTGATTGTTTTTCATCTGCAGGAAGTAAAGGAGCTAATATACCCCTTTGTTTCTACATGCTGCGAATATTAATGACTCCTTCCTGACTCAAAATATCACAAACCATGTTAAAATCAGTAATCCTTTTGCCTTATTGTATTACTGACAATTTGCCTTACTGACAATTTCATGCTACCATCATCTTCACCCGATGAGGTCAGAAACTTGAAACCATTATTTAGACACTAGAGCCGTTATGCTTCATTGCTCTCTTTGCCTCCTCTACATTGCTACCCAGAACACAGAAATCCACGTTTTTCTGAGTCTATTGAATTTGTTGACCCTCAATACCCCAACTCTTTTCAATTACATTATACCCCGCCCCTACTACGAGAAGAATACAAATGTGCTTGGTGGAGTGTAGCTTATCTGGTGGTCTTTTGATGCCTTGTGGTGTAGGTTTGACTGATTGTGTTTGTGATTGTTTGGGGGTTACGCAGCTGTCAAATGCTTAAAAGAAGTCATCGGAAACCCAGTAAGTCTTGTGTCCACCTGCTGACCTTAAGCTCTGGTCCGTTGTCTCCGTCACCCCCATTACCTGCGGTTCACTGCTTGTATTCAACCACCCGTCATATGGTCTAATTGAATTACTGCTGCAATATGCATGGTTTCCAATAGGCAATTTTGTCTCATCTCCCAGGCCCGAACCCTGTGTCTCGTTTGACTTTTGCTATTGCTGTCTTTGTGGTGTCACCAGTAATTAGGTCTAATGAGGAAGGACAGGAGGCGTTCACCTGAGGCGAGTACTTGACCTCTGAAGGAACGGGCTGGTACTGCAGCTGCTCCAGTGCGGTTTGAGGACACCCATGCACCATGAAATCTAAACATGCTATAATGACACACTGAACTAAATAAAATCGTAAAGCCCAATATCACAACAGCACTCGCCTCACATATAGGGCTTCACAAAATTCTTTTAACCAGATTAGCAGGGCTGTAGTCGTTTAGTCGATTAATTGTTCGAAATGTGTATTAGTAGATTGATTGTTTTATTTAGATTATAAGGAATTATATTCACAACAGTTGAAAGGAAAGGGTAGGGAATGGATTATCTGAGAGTGAAACCTGTGTTTAATCAGCCCTTTTGCCTATAAATACACTTTTTCCTAGTACTTTTCCATATAAATTCTTGTTTTTGCATGAACTCACATGCAGTTGTAGTTTTGAGTACAGTTTGGGTCAGATCATGAAAATAACGAATGGTTTTGACAGCTTTTGTCACGCCCCTGTTTAGTTGACTAATCGATCGGGAGGGCATGTCCTGACCTGAAATTAGACAAAAAATTAAGAAGCCACTTTGGAGACACAAAAAATAGATGTAGATAAATTTTTTAGGTAAGACAATTACATACACACACATTTTTAATATAGTCTGAATAGGGCACCCAGCCAATCAATGACACGCCATAACCCAGATACAGTATGTGCCCTGCTGGTGTGATCTGAAAATGAAAAAGGTTATTCTTAAAACCTAACAGTGTATTTGACCCATCCTTCATGTGGATGTTGAGCTACATTCTTCTAAACTCGATGATTCGCTATTAGCTACAGTTACAGTTGAATCAACGAAGTAATAAATTATCAAAATAATCAAATCTAATATATTCTCACATGTGGGTTGTGTGTTCAAACATTTGGCTGGCACTGTTCATACCAGTCTTTTCTCATACTGTACGCTTGAGAGCAGTGGACCAGATGCACAGGTACATTGATGCTGTTTAATAGTGCTGAAGGCCATAAACAATAGACAGCAATATATGTTGGCAGCCCAGAGCACTGTAAAATCTCACCCTACGCCCCAAGGACCACAGGGTCATGCTTTTACTTGTCTGTCTTTTGAGTGTGAGTGTCAGACAACCTTAAGATGTATAGCCTTAAGAATTGTGTAAACTGAAATGTGTTGTATTAAAGGGACACCATGTAAGAGTTTTATATTTCATAAATCTAACTTATCTGTTACTATTAATCAATATTACTGTGGCACCCATCTCCGTGATCTTGTTTACTTTGGTCAGGCCTACCTTAGCTGTAGGATTATACCTATGGTGGATGTTTTGGCTTGATGGGAGAAGCCGGAGTGCGCATAGGAAATCCACCAAGACACAGGCAGAACATGTAAAATCTGCACAGAAAGGCCTGGGCAACCCTGTCCTTTACTGAGAATGAGAAAAGTTGTATGCAACTCAAGTTCAACTGTGATTGTAGTACAAGTAGAAGAAAAGAAAGCAAAAGGAGAAATTTAATTTGTCAACTGGACAGGGTTTATTTGGTTGAATACGTTTCGCAGCTCATCCAAGCTGCTTCTTCAGTTCTGGTCAGATGCTAGTCCCATTGTTTTCCCAGTTTGACAAACTGGGAAAACAATGGGACTAGCCAGGACATGTCCAGAGGTGTGAAAACACCATCATGGCCCTGAATGGGCCACTACTCCCCCACTCCCATTCCATATTGAATAGACCCACCTGACTAACTGAAACTGTAAACAAATATGTGTTGTCTCAGAGTAATTTTCATTGTAATTAAGCTCCTCCCTTCAAGCAGATATAAAGCAGTGTCCACCAGCATCTGACCAGAACTGAAGAAGCAGCTTGGATGAGCTGCGAAATGTATTCGACCAAATAAACTCTGTCCAGTTGACAAATTAAATTTCTCCTTTTGCTATGGATTCTACCTGGACGACTGAGGGATTCTACACACATCTAGAAGAAAAGAAGTACGTGTACCCTGTGCTTTTGATGTACTGTATAGATACAGAAACCATCTACTCATATTAACTATTTTTATTGGTAGGAAAATGCAATATTAAGTAATATTAATATAATGTAATAAGGTAATGGTGAGCCACTTTTTCTTAAGTTGATATTGTTAAAACTGTAAAACAAAACTGTACAACCCATAAAATCACAAGTTTTGATTTGCTTTTTGAAGCAAACTCAAACTGATCATTCAGCACTTATAACATCTCGTCTTGATCCTGTTTTGACAAGGAAACTTTGCATTGCATTTTATAGTCTGCATTGTACTTTATAGTCTCCATTGCATTTTATAGTCTGCATTGCATTTTATAGTCTGTCTTTGTTTTGGGATTGTTTCACCAAGATTATATTTCTTCGGTCTGTCCCCGGCCTTTAGTCTGTTTTTTATTCAGAACACAAAGAAAACGTCCAGTACAACAATGTCTTCTTATAAAGTAGCACATCCCAACCCTAAACACAACCTCAAACTTGCCCACCCATACAAAGTGCTCAGCTAAATGCACTTTAACATGGAAAATATGCAGATTGTCGACAGATCCATTATGACTAGATCTATAGCCAGCTCTCACAGTTTTGTGCTTGTCAAACTGTTACATCTAAATACATGATCAGATTTTACCGTACTAATCTCATCCAGTGTTACAACAGTAAAGACATTTTATCTATTTTACATGTGACTGTAATGTGCTGTTTTTGTTTTTGAAATACAATTATTTAATTAATAAAACCATACAAATGTATGGCTGCCGAAATGTTAAACCACAGCACTTTGAATAAAAAACAATCTCTCTTCTTTCTTGAAGTGAAGTGAGAGAACACATTAGCCTCTCATGAAAGTACATGAAAGACTTGTTTGTGTCTCATCGGTGAAAAGAGGTCACCAATGCATGGCCCTGTATTACTTTATAAAGCTCACTCGTCCCATCAACACCCAAAGGAGAAATAAATAGTGCATGTGTTGTGAAGCGTTTGAAGTTGCATGAATAAGGATTTTGAGAGTTCCAAGCATGTTCTGTATATGAGGTGTTTCAAGATATAACATGCAGTGACAGGTCTCTTTTATTTCACAATTCTATTCATTATATTATTTAAAGCATAAAATATGTGTGTTTGGCAATGCCCTGTTTGGCAACAATGTGTCATGTGATTCACATAGAGTTGAATTGGATTCTTTTAATTGCTCTGTATTCTGTTTTGCTTATTCTCTAATGCTTAATTGCCATATTTCTGCTGTGGAACAACTGAGGCATACTCCATTGTGTATTTGACAAACAGCGCGATTCTTTTGGACATTTGCTCAAATGGAGATTCTGTAGATATTGCGAGGTGCTGAAATGGAAATTTAAGTACTTTTAATCAGGCCATAAAGTGCTTAAATCAGCTGTCCACAGTGGCAAGTGGTAGCAATTCCTTTTTAAGAGATACTGATAAAAAGACTACAGTTGGCTACCTGCCTAAATGTACTTCTAATATCACCACGTTGTGTGTACATAAATGTGACTTATGCAAATGGAGGTGGATTATTGCATATATATCCTCTGACATACAGTTTGAGCTGTGCCAGGAGGCTCTTGGGTGCGCTCCAGATAAGACAACACATAAATCCTCCATGTGTTGGATTGTGTGGGACCGTGAGGTTCTTCTGAAACTGTGGATGTGATCTCCCCCTCAGAGGCTGATGCCTGGGGTGGAAGTATCAAACCTGTTGTGATGGCTCTCTGCTCCCTTTCAGAGGAGTGCCTGTTGATGAGGCCTGGTCTCCACACCAGAGCCACCCTCCCAGGGCACTTCATTATTTCATTAGCTCAAACCTGCAGCAGTGGCAGCCGGCTGTGTTTGTGACATGTTCCTCCATCCTCATTTGCAGTGCCATTAGATACACTCTCTCTGCTCTTTTGCATTTAATTAGGGCAGACTGTGTGGCTCCAAACAATGTGAAAATGAGTGACAGCGGCTTGTTCCTCACTGGAGCAGAGCCTCCTGGCCACATGCCACAGCTGTGAGTAGGACTCACTCCTGACACAATTGTGCCACTTGTGGGACACTTGTGGGCCACTGTGGCCCACTGCATCTCAGTGTGTTTTAATGATACTGCCATGAGAAAGTGCCTATTACAGATACACAGTTTATTTCACAGGCCTGATTGGCACTTGATAATTTCTCTCACTTTGTGAAGAAAGACGTCCTGGTTTGATCTCTTGCCTTGTAATTAGCCACAGTAATTGCAGCTTATCAAAGGCAATTTGAACCTCTAAAGGCCATTTGTGACCATTTATCAATTTTTCTGTGATATTTCTCAGATTTGTCTTCTGGCTGTGTGTTGCGTATCCTCTGTTAGGCTGTGCACACTCTTATGAAAATACATGTATATGCCAGAGCCACTGAGGCGGTCACAGGAACAAGGGAGCCCTGTGGAGTGTGCTTTATCAGGGACTGCTCTCTCACACAGCAGGGGACTTATGTTGTAGATGTCTTTTCCATACGGTTTCTAACCATGCTGATATGGATTAAATGAGGAGACAAATTTAGTATTGACATTTCATCTTGCACTTAAAGCAAAATTATGTTGTTTTTTTCTTCAGAAAGTCGGCATAGCAACCTTATGGGATGGTATTTCATCACATTGCTCATCATAGACAATGCAGACAATGCAGCATGAAGAGAACACCACTTTATAGAAATGGCACCTATTATGACACAAATTAAATGGACTGTGGAGAATTTTCAAGCCAGAGAATGTTTAAGAGAATGCGAGGTCCACTCTAGAAAGCGATTAATATTATCAGTCCCTAAATAAAAATAAGGAATTAAACTTGGCAAAAAGCAGGCCTATGTCATGTTTGATTTGTGGTTGTTTAAAACTACAAATACTACTGTATCAGATTGTCTTTATTTGAACTTCATGACACACTAATTGTATCTTAGCATTCAGACAGTAATCCTGTGTTTTGTGCTGATTCAGAGAACAATGAAGATAATTATACCCGAGTGCAGACATACACTATATTGCCAAAAGTATTCGCTCACCTGCCTTAACTCGCATATGAACTTAAGTGACCCATTCTTAATCCATAGGGTTTAATATGACGTCAGTCCACCCTTTGCAGCTGTAACAGCTTCAGCTCTTCTGGGAAGACTGTCCACAAGGTTTATTTATTTATTTATTTATTTATTTATTTGAAAGGGACAGTGCACATTAATGAACATATGATACATATGTAAATATGCCAGATTATAGCCACAGGCTAATTTAGTAGTCTGTTTATGAGAATTTTTGACCACTCTTCCAGAAGCGCATTTGTGAGGTCACACACTGATGTTGAACGAGAAGGCCTGACTCTCAGTCTTTGCTCTAATTCATCCCAAAGGTGTTCTATTGGGTTGAGGTCAGGACTCTGTGCAGGCCAGTCAAGTTCATCCACACCAAACTCTCACATCTATGTCTTTATGGACCTTGCTTTGTGCACTGGTGCACAGTCATTTTCAAAAGGAACTGGCCATCTCCAAACTGTTCCCACAAACTTGGGAGCATGGAATTGTCCAAAATCTCTTGGTGTGCTGCAGCATTCAGAGTTCCTTTCACTGGAACTAAGGGGCCAAACCCAGCTCCTGAAAAACAACTCCACACCATAAGCCCCCCTCCACCAAACTTTACACTTGGCACAATGCAGTCAGACAATACCGTTCTCCTGGCAACCGCCAAACCCAGACTCATCCATCAGATTGCCAGATGGAGAAGCGCGATTTGTCACTCCAGAGAACGCGTCTCCAGTGCTCTAGAGTCCAGTGGTTGGAACACCTGATTTTGATTATTTGGATGGGTGAGTGAATACTTTTGGCAAAAATAGTATATCTATAATCAGTGTGATCTGTGACAATGGCTGTGGCCCTGACAGATGACATAATCTCACTGTTGCGAGGTTACGACTTTAAAGTTTTTGTTCATTCACTTGAACAAATGTGTGTAACCATCTTTGTTGATTACCAATATAATATATGTAACCATATACAAAGTGATTTGGTTTCAAAATGGCTTCAGCAGCAGCTCTAGATGGATACATTTTCTTACTTGAAAAAGAAAATATAAAGTGATAATTGAAACAAAAATTATATTTGACATTACAAGAAATTGTAATTGCAATTGCAAAATTGCACTCTCAGTTGGATGTGATACTGAATGTATTTTGAGGTGACCATAGATATCACATTGGAAATGGGGTTGTCAAAAAAATTCAAATATCAGATAATATTGAAACTAGAAATCAGATACTGAAAAAACAGGATGACATTTCCTGAATAGTTTTAGACTGGTCTATCTGTAGAAATTGTCTAAATTGGAAAATATTGACTTTCTAATAGCCTGGCTTACTGTATATCATGGCATGTTTTGTGCACCTCTTCGCAGTTTTTCTGTGGTTTCTTCTATTGGATTTGTCATTGTCCGGTGTGTCCAGGGACAGCTTAAGTAGCTCACTGAGCAGGAGATGGTCACGATTAGATGATTGATTATAGAGCTGAGCTGTTGAACTCTATGGACATGGGTATTAGCAATCATTTTACAGCAGGTGGAATATAGCCCAGACTATACCCATCCAACAGCAGGAAAGACAGTACAACTTATTTTATATATTTCCCCTGCAAGTCTTTGAATGTGTTCAAGTAACATTTTGATGAGGACTTTGCTTGCATTAAAAGAGTAATTTTATGCATAATACATAATGAAAGACATGTTTATTAAATGGCTAACTTCAGGAGATATTTCCTATGAATTGTAATTGTAAGATATTCATAACATAAGCATTTCTTGTATCTGTTTGGTCCTAAGCACTGCTGGAACCAAACCACCATTTAGCATGATTGAATACTGTAATTTTGCAATAAAAGCAATAAAAATTTAGCATCATAATAACTAAACAGAGGCGAGAGAAGCCAGTTTGATTTCATAAAACTGGTCACTGCTGCGAGGTGGTCATTTTTCACTAACAATGAGTCTCTCTTGTGTCTCTGTCAATGGTCTAAAACTATAAGCCTGTTTCCCAAACTGAGCCCAGGAGAGGTATGACCTGGAGCCCTGACTGATTGGACCTGCCAGCCTCCAAACAGCTGATTGGATTTGGCTCCGTTCAGGTCTGTGCTTCCTCAAAGTGAACTTAGACCAGTTTGTCCGCTGAGACAGGGGCCCCAGTAAAGTCACACTTTTGGACATCCCTTTAGCCGTCTTCTCTTATCCAATCACATTTAAGTGTCACTGTCTACAATGTGGAAATGTGGCTGTGGGATTTTGCAGAATTTATTCATTTTACACTTTATTATTTTACTATTACTATTTCACATTATTCATCATTCCTCCTTTTTTTTTACTTTTAATTGTCCACACTCCACTGCTAGCAACAACCACCTCGCTCCCCTCAAGGCATTGGGGTTTAATGCACCTGATTCTATATCAAGCAACACAGACAACGTGGGCACTATAAAGGGAAAGCAGTCTCCTAACGCAGTAATCTGGAGAAAAGAACCAAAGCACTGTTACTACTACATTTTTTATCAACAAAGCAAAATGTTGAAATTGTTGACACTCAACAATAGTCAAAAATAAATCAATACATACCTAAATAAAGTCTAAAGCTTTTTGTGCTTATGTCATCTTTTTATTTCTAATACTGAAAAACTATTAAACGACACCCTGTTAAGTAAATGTAATGCAGTGCCTTCCACCTTGCACCTCATAGAGCAGTAATTAGGGGTCTATACTTACGTTAGGCTATCATCAGTTTGTAAGATGTAGCCATGTGTAGTCCGTGTAAGAACATTATGCATTTTGAATTAAAGACCACTTATCTGTGAAGGCCTCCCTCAACGCTAACATCATATTTCCATTTAATGTGCGCTTCATCTGTTCCAGTACTAATAGCAAGACTTCGATCTTGACCAGGCTGCCCAATACAACCAAATATAAACTGTGCTAAAAGTGTCAGTGATAAAGCTGCTAAAGTTTTCAAGGGCATTATTCACAAACGCACTAGGCTGATGAACCATACGAGTTTAGTTATTCGTGCAGAGCTCATGTTTAATGAATGTCTCTGTGCGCACAGTTTAATTGAATGTTTATACAGAGCTGTCATCTCCAATGCAGCAACATCAACAAAACATCACAATGTTTCTTCAACCAGCCACAGCTATCTAACATACCCCCACCCTCCTTGTTTGCTTCTCTGTGCAAAAGCCTATGTGAGAATTAGAGAGAAAAGGTAAGAGAGTTGGTTTGTGTAATATGACCATGACAGACTGCATCCTTTTTCTCTGAGCTGTACCTATGGCTGAAATAGTTGAATTACTTCCTCCAGTGTAATTATTGCAGATTTACTTGTAGCAAAAAAGAAAAATTAAATAATAATAATCAAATAATTTAAAAACTTTATAAGCGAACCACCAGACCATTACAACCATCTGATCCTCATCTACCAACACAGTCACGCACTCTCATGTTAGGTTGCCATGCTTTGTGTTTTTACTTTACTAATATACCTCCCTCCATAGACTTTACTTGTAACCTGGCCTGGTGGATGTCAGGATGTTTGTCTCCACAGAATGATATAATGCAGATCTATTTTCCATGTCCTATAGTTTGACTATCTCCGTAGGTTCATGCAGGGACTGAACCTAAACCCTAACCTGTACCTATTTTAATCATAACTTTAAACCATGCATAACACTGAAAGCTTTAAATCCCCTTGAAGTAACTGTCTGTGGGTGAGTATTAACCACACTGTGACACACACTTTAATTAAGTAGCTGGTGTAAAAGTTATGGCCAGTGTCAGTGGCAGTTGTTGTAGAAAATACATACCAAAAACAACAAAACAGCAGAGTACTACTGTAGCTATAGTGTAATAAAGGTTATAGCTGCAGTTACAATACCAGTTATGGAAAAAGTAGAGTAGTACATGTTACTGTGTTTGAGAAACCGTAATCATAACATAACTTGTCTTCGTTTCCATTCCTCATACACTTGTCAAAGCAGCATTTCTTTAGAGTTTACTGCTGAAATCTCCTCCAAAAACTCCAGCACTTACATTTTTCTTAAGCATTTTCTCACCGTCTCACTTGGATCCTGCAGTTTGTCAAGTGGTCCCAGCCAGACAGTGATCAATGCACCATAGATTTAATACCACTGCCTTTAGTTTAGCTGCTTTTTAATTGCTGCCAACTCTCACAGTACCTCTTTGGGGTTTATAATTACTCTGATCGCTGTGAAATGGATTGATTTTGAAAATAAATTAATAAGACAATATGGTCACATAACAAAGATTAATTACATCTTTCATTCAATAAATAGCAAGTCATTAATTATTGTTGTGTTATTTTCATACAATGAAATAAAGCAGATCAGTTGTGCTCAAGGTTGTTAGATACTTGCTTCCTTTATTACAAAAGGCCAACTATAATACCTTTCTTTATGTTTTGAAGGTGAAATCTTTCAAGTCATTTTAGTCTATGTTGTTCAGAATACATAGATGTGGCAGCTGTGGTTTTCTTGTTCGCTGTCATTGAGGCGTGCTGTTGCTGAGGGCACAAGGGCATGTACAGAGGAGAAGGTTAAGCTCACTCTGGCATTTTGGTATAAAAAAAAAGTTCAATTTCAAGGCAAGACTCTACACATCAAGCTTGCTACTTTTCTGGTGTTACAGTGATATTATCAAATGCATATTTATAATACTTTTACATAATTGTTATGTAAAGTATGTAAATGGTTACTTCACATTTACAAACATAATTTCTCTCACCTCAGAATAACAGAGTTTGGTGCTTTGCTCATCGATTCTGCAGAAGTCTGCCATGTTTTTTCAGTAACCTGATCAGCAACCTAATCAGTTTTGCTCATAAGCAGCCATATTGTTTTTGATATGGACAGACCATGAGTATCCCTGATTGGCTTATCCACCTGTCAATCACATCCATCTAAACTCAAGGAGATTGGTGATCTGACTCACATCTTTGTAAAGTATTGAAAAAGCATGTATTCTGGATCCCAGGCAGTGTAAATGCTTTTAGAATAAATAGTGCATAAATTAAAAAATCCTAAATTTTGATGAATATTGTAGAAGAATAAGTATTAATAGCTGCAGTATAATTTTAGTAGTAGTAGTGGTAGTAGCAGTAGTTTTTGTGTAACCTTTATTTGAAAGAGAAACTTGAAGTTAGACATGGGAAAGGAAACTCATTACCCCTTTATGGTGTTGGTCCACTGTTATTTCAGAAACCATTTGTAGTTAAGAAGCCCGTTGCATTGTTAGTTATAATTGAATCACTGTTGGTTGACCAGTCTAACTCCTTCGCTGCTCTTACTTTGGTGGCTGACACTGTTTTGGCAACTTTAGCAATGCAGTTATGTTACAATAAAAGAAAAATGTCAGCAGGTCTGTCTCTTTCTCCTCTCTTGTCTTTCTCTCTTTCTCTCTCTCTCTCCCTCTTGTCTGTGTTTCTCTCTCACCTTTCTCTCTCCTTTTTTCTCGTTCCCTTCTTTTTTCTCTTTCCTTTCTTTTTTCTTAGCAAAAGGAGAAATTTAATTTGTCAACTGGACAGAGTTTATTTGGTTGAATACGTTTCGCAGCTCATCCAAGCTGCTTCTTCAGTTCTGGTCAGATGCTGGCGGACACTGCCTTATATCTGCTTGAAGGGAGGAGCTAATTACAATGAAATTACTCTGAGACAACACATATTTAAATACAGTTTCAGTTGGTCAGGTGAGTCTATTCAGTATGGAGTTGTTTACAGTTTCTGTTAGTCATGTGAGTCTATTCAATATGGAGTGGGAGTGGGGGAGTAGTTAGCATATCCATTCAAGCCACAGGCCACTCCTTTGAGGACAGCGAGGTTCAGATCTTGGCCAGAGAAAAGAACTGGTTTGAGAGGGGAGTTAAAGAAGCTATTTTTGTCAAGAAAGAGAATCCTTCCTTGAACAGAAATGGGGGTCTCAGACATCATTTGTCTCCCATCTATAACTCTATCCTCAAACCTAAATCAAAACAAACTGGGAAAACAATGGGACTAGCCAGGTCAGGTCCAGAGGTGTGAAAACACCCATCATGGCCCTGAATGGATATGCTAACTACTCCCCCACTCCCACTCCATATTGAATAGACTCACCTGACCAACTGAAACTGTATTTAAATATGTGTTGTCTCAGAGTAATTTTCATTGTAATTAAGCTCCTCCCTTCAGGCAGATATAAAGCAGTGTCCGCCAGCATCTGACCAGAACTGAGGAAGCAGCTTGGATGAGCTGCGAAACGTATTCAACCAAATAAACCCTGTCCAGTTGACAAATTAAATTTCTCCTTTTGCTATGGATTCTACCTGGACGACTGAGGGATTCTACACATATCTTTCTTTTTTCTCTTTCACTGTCTGTCTCTCTCTCACCTTCCTCTCACACTCTTTACTCTCTTTCTCTCACTCTGTCTGCTCTGTCTGTCTCTCCCTCCTGGTCAGTATCATCCCTGCTCGTGGATGTATTATTCAGTGCAGCAGTTTTGGGTTTGAGTGTTGATCTAAGACCCTATTTCCTGTTTCAGATTCATTTATTCAGATGTGACAGTTGTGAGGGAGCCATCATGGTGCCGTGCTTCAGAGGGCCTGAGCAGATTAGGAGATTGGAACAGACAAAGACAGTCCCAGCCCCTTCACTGTAGACTGCCGTTTGACAGATCACTCACAAAGCTGGAGCAATACTGCGGATCATGTCTAACAAGGATTTTCTGATAGTGCTCCATCCACTAAAGTGACACTATGCTGCAATTGCTGAGGAAAAATGAGCTTGATGTATTTTTTAGATGCTACATGATTGAAACAGACAGCAGAACTCTCTTATTACCTACTTCTGTTTAGTCTCAGTCAATTGAAGTACAAATTGTCTGTTCAGATGGTAACTATATTATTTATTTCTTGCCTGAAGTTAAGCTTTTTTATTCATTTTTTGTTTTTCAGTCATGGAAATAAATAATGCTACATAAAGTACTATGGGGAAACAAACAAATTCAACACAATTAAGTTTTGTCTATTATGACTGGAAAAGCTTTGGTGACAGTTTCTTAAAAATGTCAAATATTAAGCCAGAAAAAAAAAACACAAGAAATCAGATCAAACATTGTATTCAGTTCATAACTAATCACTGATCATCAGGTTACAATATAGTTATTTCAGTTCAATCTGTAGTGTAAAAAGCCTCTAAAAGTGATCTTTATCTGGTTGTTCTATTGACGATATGCATGAAACTGAAATAAGTATTTAGTGTAAATAATTGTTAAGCATAAATGAATGTGATTTCTTTTCGCAATAATTGTAACACTAAAATTCAGTATTCAGGCATATAGTTGTGATACAGGATTGGACACTACATCTTTACCACTGGTTGACATCTATTCCAGTGTTAACAATTGCCTTTCATCTGTGGTGAACCTCATCCCATACAATTGAATAGATGCATGCAGGGGCCTCACTGTGTGTTCTATAAGGAGCAGGTAACAAATGCATATAGGTTAGAGATTTTTCTCCTCCCACCTCCTGCACTCTGTGATACATTGTGCAAGTATCTCTGGGGAAAATTATAGAGTTACAGAAGCACAATATTTTCACAGGTGACCTATTTTCAAGTCTACATAGATAACATTACTTATATTTGCATCTATAGTATGCACTTTATTATTTGTGCTGACAGTAAAATACAAAAACATCCTTATTAAGAACTCAGTGAGGCAACATAACGTCTTTATGTAGTTTTACACGACCACCTCAACAGCTCTAACTAAACTAAAATGTATTTGGTTTATAAAGTACAATACAGTATATCATGTGACTGAGATGGGTATATTTGTTTAATGTAGCTTATAAAGACCTTATGGGGTTATTGCATTGGATTTATTGGTGTTTGCTTCTGTCCCCTGGTAGTTTGATCCCTTGCTTTTTTAACATTGCATAGTTGGTGTGTCCTTGGGCAACACTCTTTACCAAACAGCCAGAGTACTTAGACACTTGAGGTTGGCATGTAGTGTTCTATGACTGTTCCTGTTAGGAGTTTGGTGGTTCAAATCCTGCTTCCGACATAAGCATTGTTCGTAGAGCAGTTAGGTCCATTGTCTCCCACTGGTGCATACTGTTGTAGTGTCTTTAGGCAGTACGTAGGTGAGTGGTAGGCAGAAAAGCGCTATAAAAATGTGACCAACATTTATAATTTATGAATTAGCAAGTGATTATGAGAGAACAAGGGTGCTGAAGTGCATTGAGTGCCCAATGGACGTAATAAAATACTATGTAAAATATGAGCCTTTAGCTTTCCAAATGGAAACTAGAATAATTGCGCTGTCTTACGCAGATCATTTAAAAAAAAAAAAATGCTTATTGTAATTTCAATTTCTGCTGACTCCATCTAAAAGTTAAACACAACACCTAATAGCATCTCTCAGTTTCTTGGACTGAATAAGGCACATTGTCCTTACATAATTCTTCCTTACCTCTGAGAGTGCCAGCAGAAAGTTATTTCCAGCTCTAATGGGATCAAGACTCTCTTATCTGCTCTTTGGATCAGTTGATTATCTAAAACATTGTTCCTTGTCACAACGTAGTCCTCCTTCCCGTCACCCCGAGGTCGTGGGGGTCAAGTCAAGGTGAGATCCAATCAGACCACAGCGCTGTCCCGGATCGCTGTGGCACTGTAATTACCCTGTTCTCCTGCTCCTGCTGCTGCTGCTGCTGAGGAGGAGGCTGGAGATAAGCTGCAGTTTGTTAGGGGACGTGGGGAACCCTTGTCTACACAAACATACAGTTACTCATTTTTCATGTTAATTGCATTGTCAAGTTTTCAGCATCGCTTTGCATCATAAGCACCAAGTTTCAAGGTGACTTTTTGACTTTGGAAGTGGCTAATGTTTAAAATGTGAGAGACTGGTGACAGAAATGTTGATTATTGGAGTTTATACTTGGTAACTTTACAGCTAAATGCATTATAGTTAAAGCACTGCTGCAAAATGGTTGATTTTTTTTTTTAAATATTGAAAATTATCAACCAAAAGTTTGTTTGGCAGTTATCTCCACAACCTACTAACTTGCTAACTTACTCAACTTCATGACTTTTTTAGTTTAGAAGCTTATTGTTCATCATGAAACAAAATAAATGCTAAAAAAAATAAACTCCTTGGCAAAGAAAATCAGCATTGTCAACTAAATGGGGTTCATTTGCATAAACCCAGTGTTATTTTCTAGTTTCCTAGAAAACTAGACATTTTTCATTGTTGTTCTGCAGAGCTCACCATTTTTTGTCTCATGCACCTGGCACTGCTTCACATCCCAAAAAAGAATGAGAAAAATCCTCTGTGCACCTTTGTCTAGAAAGTAAAACCTAAGAATACTCAATAAAAAGATACAACAATACAACGATAAAAAATACCCCAAATCTGCTGCTGTTGTCCACTGTCCAGAATGCTGCTTTGTTAGACAAGAAATCAATTCCAGTTTGAGTTGGAACAAAATTTTGACAGTATCATAATTACTAACAAACAAATAAGAGAAAAGTTCAACACAAAATATGATAAACAACTTAAATTATGGCTCAAAATCCTACTAGCTCGTGCATACATTAGCCGCACACTGTCGCTAATCAGATTTTGAAGCACGTATAATTCAATTACCCATATGGCACGTCTCAGCACTATTCTGCTGCTCAGGGTACACACGGTGAAATCTCCATGATGTCCAGGTCACCTACTCTTTTCCTGAGCGTCAAAGCCACCACTAAATGTGTGTCTCCCGGTGCATAGGGGCGTGTGATTGCAGGACGGGGTGTGCGTGGACTTGTCAGGGACTCTCATTGAATTATCCCAGCAGCTGGTCCTTCTGGGCACAGCAGGTCTTGGTGGTTAATTGAAGCGTAATGGGCTCAGCAGCGGGAAGGGCAGATCTGATGCACAGCCTTGTCACAGCCACCAACTCTGCCACTGCCACAAAAAGTACAGCACTAAAGTCACTATGTCGGAGTTTGTGTCATCATTTACACCAGAGTGAAGGATGTCAGGTGAAGAAGTGATGCAAACTGAACAGAAATGAATATATCTACAGGTTTGTCTAAAACATAACACCTGATTTATACACCTTTTGTTTAGCAGATACCTGTGTTACTATCTAAATATTGTTAGAGAATTAATCTGTTCCTGCTCATTCTCTGGCAGAAACATGCAAACTCCGCACAGAAAGGCCTCCAGTGCGGGAGTTCAACACGGAACCCACTCCGCCACCATGGAAAACAAAACTGCATAGAGCTGAGGGAATTCTCCTACAGCTCCAATGAGTACAATTTCTCAATGACAAAATACAAGTTTAAGTAACTTACATTATGTCATTTTGTCACTGAGAAATTGTTTCAGTAACTTGCATTTTGTCATTGAGAAACTGTCCTTGCAACCCTAAAGTGCTCTTAACTTAAAACACTACACAATATTACTTTGCAACCCCTGTCAATTCCAGACAGTTGTAACCTATGGGTGTTTAATATAAGCCTGGTGCACTTGAGCTTCAGGTCAAGTTGAATACCTTCTATGTCACATTCACTTTCACACAGTAACAGCTAATTTCTCAAACACTGGAGGTTTTCTTATAATTGTGGTTCTGGTTCGCACGCAACACGACACTACAGTTCAGTTCAGTTCATTTATTTGAGCAACATGAAATATTATGCACTACAATTTAACTAATATAAACTTTCTGTTTTCTGTAGGGCCCTACCAATTTATCAGTTTGCATATTAAATTGGGTCTCAATTTTCAAAATCTATGTTTTCATAAGTAGATCTAAGTAACCATTAAGCTACAAACATATTTATCAACTTTAGCTTCGCCAATATGGACATGTTAGGATATTTTAAAGCCCAGAACCTCTTGAATCCAGTCGCTGAGTTTGACAGTCCATAAATAATTATGACTATAAAATTTACCACATATAGGATTGGAATTGGAATATGGAATGCATGACTGTGTCGCCTCGCTCCCCATGAACCCGTGAGAGACTCTGGTAGCTGTGTTTGAGGACTCACAATGATATCATGGATCATTGGCAGCCGATCAGACACCACTTCAAGACTCTTAGAATTACAGCACCTCTGGAAAGGCTACAGGTATTGGCAGCTTTGTTTAGGCTGCCTGAACTGATTCTCCTGGTCTCTATGGCATTAGAGTGTCTTTGTACGACAAGGGCTGCTCTGTGAAAAGCCTTTTGGAACATTGTGGTGCAGGTCATGAGGAAGAGCGCTCTTTCTTTGGCAGACTGTTTTCAGAGTGTCCCCACTGACAGCACAGGAAATTACACAAGTGAGTTGTGCAGTGACTTGAATGTATAAGTTACTGTTGCATCCAGGATGGGCCCGTGCTGTGGACATTGTGGGATTTAATCAGCAGCGAATTATAATAGCGAATGCTGAACCATGAATTGTGAATTATAGTTTGCTATCAACTACTTTTGCAACTTTTTTTTTGTAGATGTAGTCCTCAATGTAGTAGCAGTTATGCATCGGATCTTTAATGTTTTGTCCTCACCAAATCATATACTTTTGTGCATTCATTTAGTGCCTAGAGCTGCAACCAGGTCATTTTTTTCAGACTATAGAGTGGTGCAAAGGATGCACTGGCTTTGTGTAATTGTCATATTGGACAAGTAACTGCTTACAGTGATTGAAAGTAATGTGTAGTATAAATTAGTTGAAATAACATTTTTGAACAAGACAAATTATTGCAGTATTTTGTAATTAGTAAATTAAGGTTACAGAAAATCGCCCACATTTCCATCACTGTGCTAAAGATAATGATATATTAGTTTGTGCAGTGCTTTTCTCGAGCACTATAAATATGATTTAGAACAAGGAATGACAAACAAACCAAACTCATTCTAAAACTATGGCAGTGCATTAAGTCAGACACTTGTATCACATGGAACAGGTTGTAAACAGTAGCTAATTTAAATAAGAGTTGATTTAATGATGTAGAATGGGTGCTGTAAAGGTTAATCTGTTGCTAATACAGAATCAATTATTAAAGTTCTTGTTTTGGATAATGGATACGGGCAGATAATGTGAGGGGTTTCTATCAGTGGAGCATCCTATTAAGATGATGAATCAATGCTGGCACATCCATTAAAGGGAAATTTAAGATTTAACATTTTATCTATTGAGATTGCTCATACATATTTATAATTTAAACAGTAGCAGAAACCATTGCCCAACAGAAATGGTCTCCAAACAGCAGAAGAAATATTTTATTTTTATATTTTCTTGCATGCACTTGACCACTTCAACCCTTGGTTTGTTCTCTTACACTTTCTACAAGTCACTGCAACAAATAAAGACTTGAAATATAACAGAGCAATTTTGTAACATGGTGTGGGAAAAAGGATAGTGTTTTCTTCCAGCAAAATTCAGTTAGCCTTTTGAAACACCTCTCCAACATGACTGTGGACTTTGATACTAGCAGGTGGTTAAGTGGCTCTTAACAGTAACTTGTACAGAATCAAAGTTTTCAAATTTGAGCTATTGACTTCAGTTTTTCTATCACTGCTCCGTCTTTGGATCACTTTTGATACTGACCTTTGCTGCACAGTTGGAGATTGGGTTGAGTTGGAGTTTCTCACCAATTGTTAAAATCCTTAAAAACCTAAAATCCAATTTTTCAATCATCAAACAGTTTTTTATTGTCAACACTAATGAACGAAAATTCCACAAGATGGGAAGAAACACCAGTCCACTAGGATCATTTTGAGATTTTGAAATAATTTATAATACATTATTTTGCATATGGACATGATTTACATTGCAAATATTTTTCAGTAAAAGTGAAGTTTAGCTGAGCAATGTTCCAATTATTCTGTTACTGACAACCATTCTCACCTGATATCAAAGTTTTCATTTTCTTTGAGAAACTCTTTCTTTAAAGCCATAACCATGCATAATGGCATAATAATACATTCCATCTTGTGCCAGTAATCTCACTGTGAGACAACTTTTAAATTACAGGATTTCTCTTCTTTTCTCTGTAATTGGTTCAAACTTTGAAGGAAATGGTTTTATCTACAGTAATTTTCTGTGCGCTTAAAGTGAAAGTCAAGATTTTCTATAAGCTTTTCACAATAGATGTTCATAAAGGAGCATGGCAGGTGCCAATCATCCACTGAAAGGATAGATAAATGGAACAAAGCCAGCATGACTTGGAAAATCACAAGACACAAGTGGTTAAAATGTTGTGTCCTTAGGCAAGACACTTTGCCAACATTGTCTAGTATGAAGTGGTGTTGGTGGTGGTCAGAAGGGCTGATTGCTTCAGTCAGTCTGCCCCAGGGCAGCTGTGGCTACAATACTACCTTATTACCAGTGGGTATAGAGTGAATGAATAATGCTCTGTAAAGATTTTGAAACAGGCAGTACTTCATGTGTGGAATGGATGAAATATTCTGTTAAAACTGTTCTCCAGCACACACTTGTTTAATGTTTTGCTTTTTAAATGGGATGCTTATAAAATTGTAATTGTTTACTTTCTTCTGTCTATCAATAGCTCAGTGCTGAGGTGTGTGTGCAGAACCTAGAGAATGGTAAATTGTTGGCCATTGATTATTGAATGGGCTCATTATACCGCTTTGCTTAAAGTTAAAATCTTCTTCTGTGATAGAGCTGTTCATTTTGTAAACTTTTACACAGAAACACAATTTCCAAACATTTTTTTGTCTTTATTTGCGTGGTCCCTTATTACTTCTCCTAACTCCTCAACTTTTGGATTCAGAAAAATAACCACAACCACAACTCTCATTTTATCCCTGAAAGGTACTCTATTTCCACCACCTGCATGTCTCCATGGAAATGTTATTGCTTTGCCTGCAATGCTCAAAAGTTTGGCATTAAGCTCATATATCTCCATGTAGACACATTTTTGAGATCTGCTAACCCTCTTAACCCAGTTTAGACTGGAACATTTCTGTGTATATTTTGAGACCTTGGTAAGTGATACAATCTTATTTGCTTATTTACCAGACCTAAAACACCAATCTGCCACAAAGGGCCTCCATTTTCCACGGTGTAATCCTCTCCTCTGATTGTGGGTTTGTTTAGATCTGTAAAGGTGAAGCCTTTGGCTGTCACACACGCCATGCTTTGGTAAACAGTCTAATTTCTCCTGCCAATTCACGTCCATGTACTTAAATAGGAAGTGGCCACTTAAATGCAGCAGACTGTATAAACAGCCATGAAGCTGGCTACAGATTGTATGCTATCATCTCAATTTTCTGCTCTTCAACATCCATCCTGAGAATAGCACCAGCACTGATTATCTGTTGCTCTATTTGCTGTAAGGCTCCTATATGCATGTATCATTATCACTGCAATATCTGAAAAACATCTGATATCTGAGGGTTTTGCCATTGTTGAGAAATATGTTTTAGGGTTAAAAGTGCTCTATATAACTTATGGCGAGGGGTTTGCCTCCTTCTAGTCTTCATGCAGATGTTAATGCTTTGCCTGGAATGTTCTGCTGTATGGGAATAACAGTATCTTGCATTAAGTGAATTACAGGTGTTTTATTGCTTCAGTCATATCATCACTGAAAAATCATGCATTCTTGCTGTGCCTAGGGACATGGACTACCTCCATGGTGGTAGATATGTTTCAATAGGTTTACAATAATGTAAATTAAATTGTATGCGTTTTTTTGTTTTTGTTTTACAAAATATATATAACGTATTAAAATATCACATTGATGTCCCTAGAAACATCATGTTTTCATTATCATTTCTTGTATTGCAGCATAATGTACACAAGTGTACACGACACTACTCTCCCAGTTTGTATCAGACTGTGTAAATTGCCCATTTATATAATTCCCTCTGTAGCAGTAATACCCGTGCATCACCAAATCCACTAGGCTATCTATAGCTTTGGATTGTTAGCTCAGACACACAATTAGCTATAGCAACATGCAAAACTGAGACAAACTGGGGCTTTTAGCATCACCTCAAATAACAACTAAAACTGGAAAAGAAGCAGCTAAATGGAACTGCTGTCTCAGAGACTAAATTTGATCTGTTCTTAGCAAAGTGAAGATCAATCAATACAAGGTTATACACTAATCCTGGGATCACCCGTCAAATCAATACAGGATGTGTTTCATTAGTGGTCCCAGCTTCTGCCATCATTCCCAGTAACAAATAGACCTTTACTTTCTTCGTTCTGCACGTTGATTTGTTCATCCTTGAGTGCCCTATAATCCACACTGCTACACTTTCTTGTATTGTCCCGGGCCCTTATCTCCTGACACTATATTGGTGTCTCCCCTCAAAAGTACAAAAGAACCAACTTGTTTTGTTTCACTCTAAAAATGTAAACTTTGAACTTACAACAGACAGAGCAGAAGAACTGCAACTTCTCTCACTGTCTACTGGTTTCAGTTAATAGCAGAAATAACCCATATTTACATTTTAAATGACTTCTCTATAGGTCTATAAGTTTAGATATTTGTAATTTGTCTGCATTTCATACATTTTACTTATTGGTAATATGAATTAAGAATGTTAGATGTTTTCAGTTGTTGTTGCTATATCAACTTTATTCAATATATGACAGATGGAACAATAATTTTGGGGGCTCGATATTTATCAAGGGGACCTTTTTCCTTGCAAAAGTGTGGAGAATTTTACAATTTGAGGTGTAGAGGATTGAATAAGTCACTTTCATGGCTAATTATTGGTTTACTCTTCTATTTATTTGTTGCAGCTCAGGCCTTTTAATTATACTGTATATTTAATAATGGTTTACTGGGATTATCCTGCTTTGTGTCAGTAGCATAAAGTATTTTAAAGTATTTCAGTACTATTGCTTTATCTCTCTGTAGCAATATATTGTGCTTCAAAATGTGTTATCGTGACAGGCCTATGTTGTTTTATTCACAATTACTGCAAAACAGTTAGCATTTCTGGTTCAGTTGTTTTCGTACTACCCTTTTGAACAGTAGGCGCAAATTACAACTTTAACTTGTATGACTTAGTCTTAGGCTAGTTTGTTTTCTTATATCAAATACAGTCTATGTTTCTGCCAGTCTTGCTCAGTTTGGTCCATCTATTTTATTGTGCTTATCAGGCTCACACAGAAGAGACACTGCTCAAGTCCCCAAAGACTTGTCCTCTGAGGGCCCCCGTAGCTGTCCTAGGCCAGTACAAAGTCTCTTAGATGTGTCCCTGTTTGTCCTGCAGGGTGAATGCCTGGTGGGACATGCTCCACTGACCTTCAAAGGAAAATCCCCTGTGTGTCTGGGTTAGATGTGAAGCTACCATCTTGGCTCCTGTCAGTGTAAATGAGCAGCAGCTGTATTCATGGCTAATGCCAAGTCATGGTGTACCAAGTCATAGTAGAGGGTCACAGACGTACTGCTTCTTTGTTAGATCACCCACATTGTTACAATCATGTCAAGAGATATTTGTTCTATTCTTATTTTTCAGTTCATTGTATTTGTGTAGAGGGCTTCACAAGGCATCACAAAGTTTATGATTTAATCAACAGAAAGTTAGTCAATATAAGACAAGTATACTGTTTTTCAATGCATTTTCGAGCAATAAAACACCAATAAAGACGACCCAAAGTTTACTGACGTATTGTGAAACATCCAAATTGAGCAACAACTTCTCCATGAAGACAAACTGATGGTAGACCCCCACCAGTAAGTGCACCATTAAAAAAAAAGTTTTCAAACAGTTTCATGCAGCAGGACCAGTAGTTTAATAGTTGGATAATTCTGATGTTTGACAAAGTTCTGCATGTTGCTCAAGTTTATCTTCACATGTTTATATACACTATATTGCCAAAAGTTTTCACTCACCCATCCAAACAATGGAAATCAGGTGTTCCAGTCACTTCTATGTCCACAGGTGTATAAAATCAAGCACCAGGCCTGCAGACTGTTTCTACAAACATTAGTGAAAGAATGGGTCGCTCTTAGGAGCTCAGTGAATTCCAGCGTGGTACTGTGATAGGATGCCACCTGTGCAACAAGTCCAGTCGTGAAATTTCCTCACTCCTAAATATTCCACAGTCAACTGTCAGTGGTATTATAACAAAATGGAAGCGATTGGGAACGACAGCAACTCAGCCACGAAGTGGTAGACCACGTAAACTGACGGGGCGGGGTCAGACCTGAGGTGCATAGTGCACAGAGGTCACCAACTTTCTGCAAAGTCAATCGCTGCAGACCTACAAACTTCATGTGGCCAGATTAGCTCAAGAACAGTGCATGGAGAGCTTCATGGAATGGGTTTCCATGGTCGAGCAGCTGCATCCAAGCCATACATCACCAAGTGCAATGCAAAAGCGTGCTGCCACTTCCTCTTCCAATATGACTGTGCACCAGTGCAGAAAGCAAGGTCCATAAAGACATGGATGAGAGAGTTTGGTGTGGATGAACTTGACTGGCCTGCAGAAAGTCCCGACCTCAACCCGATAGAACACCTTTGGAATGAATTACAGCGGAGACTGAGAGTCAGGCCTTTTTGTCCAGCATCAGTGTGTGACCTCACAAATGCACTTCTGGAAGAATGGTCAAAAATTCCCATAAACACACTCCTAAACCTTGTGGACAGCCTTCCCAGAAGAGCTGAAGCTGTTACAGCTGCAAAGGGCAAACCAACGTCATATTAAACCCTATGGATTAAGAATGGACTGTTAAGTTCATATGTGAGTCAAGACAGGTGAGCGAATACTTTTGTCAATGTAGTGTAGGTCCACTAAAACCCATTAATATTGTATGTTGTATTATATTGCTATTGTATTATTTATGGTCTTCCCTCCTCAGTCAACGCAAGGCTCCAATTATGAGTTTTAATGGGGTGCTGTGATTATAATGCTGAATATTTTAGATAAACTGTTTGAATATTAATGACAAATGGAGAAAATAGAATGACACTGTGAATGCGACCTGTACATGTTGCACCTTATTTGCAACTTAATTAGCCATTGTTAGTAAATATGAATTTGTGTGACGCAGTGCTGATATTTGGGGTAACCTGCAAATGTGATATTTATTAACATTTACTAAATGTTATAATTGGGTCAGAACTTCTTGCCATGGATGCATAATACCACACACATGTTGTTCACTGTAAACAGCATGGCTCTTTTCGAGGCTGTGGACTTATTGTTTCTAATATGTAGATAGGGGTGTGTGAGACAGTAACATGGCTGTGAGAGGGAGATTATTAGAGGAGCTGGCAGCGCTGATGGCTTCTCAAAGGTCAGTGAACAAAGTGTACATAATGCTTTGACATTTAGACAAGACAAAGGAAAGATAATAATCATGTTTGCAGTGACTCCCAATAGAAAGCGCTGCCATGTCTTTGAACTTAAGTCTAATGCCCATATTACGTTATTTTATGATCTATGTTATAATGTTTCCACATTAAAAACATACTGGAGTTGTGTTTAGTTTTTCTCTCAAACAGAAAACACTCTGTTGCACCTTGTGATGTCCTGTGATAATACAGGAGGTTCTCCACTGTGTTTTTAAACTCCATCCACCTTCACTAGAATCATTTGAATAATTTCAGGCCTGAATTTGCTCTACTGAACAAAAGGTAAAGGTTAGTAGCTGTGTTAATCTTAAAACTACCACTTCATGACATCACAAGGTGGAACACAACATTTTGAGCTTTGGAGATGTAGACAGACTAATAAAGGATTACTCAAACGTGTGAATGAAAACTAAACACAACTCTGGGCATGTTTTTGAAGAGGTAACAACATTCTACCATAACTTAAACCTCACAGAGTCAGTTTTCTGTAATATAGGACTTTTAAACTTTGTACAGTGTTTAAGGTTTGTTTATATTTCTAATGTGTCTGCTTTGTAGTTGTTGACTGCATTGACGCTATTTGTGCTGCAAACATGGCTGCACTTTGAAGTAAACTAAGCTGCCTTAAATGTGACTTCTCATTATGCACAATGGCTTTTGGTGCACAGCATTCAGCAGTGCAGTGTCTTTTATTCTTCTAAATAATATTCTCGGGAGGAAATGGGCTGGCACTACAGGTCATAGGGGTTAATGTAGTGCAAGTGAGTATTAAGTTTGCTTTTCTGTGTTGAAAAGATGGTTAAATATCTGTTTTTCATGAAGGAAATGGAAAAAAATGTAGCATAGATACCAAAAGAAATGTGGCTTGATATAAGAAATATAATAATAAGAACAAATATAAGAAATAAGAAAACTATGGTCACTGAGGTTAGGACTATGTGCCCTTCTTGCAATTTTCTTATGTTATGTTTTCACCCTATTTCATTCTATACTCATGATTCTCTCCCATAAAGTCCACAAAATAACATGACAAACTCAAATAAACAAGAAAAAGTCAATACACTAAAGATGTTTTATCACGTTCACACCCTCTTCAAACATGTTTTACATTTTGGCCTTTTTCATCCTAAACCCCCACAGCTGTCCCGACACGACTCTACAGAAGTCACATTTCCACTTATCGCCAAGAGCAGCCTTTTAATTTCACCCATGGTTCCCCTCTGCTCCTCCTTTTCTCTCTGTATAATTGACTTTTTACAGGTAGGGGCCTTGATCAGGACATCTTCTGTAGTGGAACCATGGGGTATCCGGCAGTTCCTCCTCTCTACCTCCTCTCTCCTAGTACACTTCTATACACTCACAGGAGCAGTATTTCACCAGCTTATTTTCTGGAAGGACACTGTTGGCTTGAGGGGGGCAGGTGCGTGCTTGCTTCTCCTGACCTGTGTTATCACAGCGCTTCAGCTAGCAGGTGCGAATTAATCCTTTCGTTGTCACGCCAACCCAACTCACTCACACACACTCGTGGTTGCACACCCCCTGGACACAGACATACACATATAGCCCAAAATCCCAGAGGTAAATTTTTTATCAATGTAGACTCGTGGAGTGGCCCGGATTACAGCCATCGCCATGGTAATTATAAGCCTTTTTAATGAAGGAGCTGTGGGTTGAGAGGCCAGGTGGAACAGTCGCGTATAAAAACAAATCGGATTATCTAGCTTTGGTCCCATTTCCGTCCCATTCTCAAGGAATTATTGGGCAGTTTCGCTTCGTAAAGCAGAGACATTTATTTATAGTCGCTGTTTTCTCTCTAAATCCTTTTTGTTTTTAAGCTCAAGGGACACAAGTTATTTTATTTGCACAGAACACAAACGACCTGCAAGAAATCCAATCAAAATTCAGGTTTAAGATAAGAGATTTTCTTTTAACCCAAGTAACTTCATCCCCAAGCATTTTCGTTGGGACATTGTGCAAACAGCTTTAACATGTTTGACTTAGCAAGCTTTGTGTTCCAATTGTTCTGGCTTAATTTGAATAGAAACATCTTTTTTTCACGTAACAGAATAAATTTGTATGCAGCAAGGTAAGTTTAATCAGCGGATATGATTTCTGTAGTTGTTGACACTATTGTTTGGGCTACACATCAATTAGCTTCACTTTACTCTAAAGGATATTGATTGGCTTTGAATGGGGAAATCTGAGACGATAAGTGGTGCATGAATCCACAGCAATGAAATTAAACACCTTGGAAATTGGACTAACACTTAAATGCACCAATATGTCAGCAGGAGAAATCATTAGGCTTTCAAACGTCTCACAAGTACAATAAGAATGACCACATTTGCAATTTTATATGGCAATAACTGTGTATTTATCTTCTAAACATCAATAATGTATTTAAATATTATTTTGTCATTTTGGTCTAATATAAATACATTTTTCCGTTTCCGATTTAAAGGTGATATGCTTATAGTTTAGTGTCCAAACGACAGAATAACGTGTAATGTATATTTCAATCACCAAACTTCCACACAGTGAGCCCGCAGTTCTACTTGCTGATTTTATAAGAGATAAGATAAGATAAGATAAGACTTTATTGATCTCACAGAGGAGAAATTCACTCGTGACAGAAGCTCACAGTCAGGGGACAGTATAGTGCAAAAAGTTGTGAAAAATTGTGCAAAACACTCAGAACAATAAGTAAATAAAAAATAAAATCACAATAAATATTAACATATTTACAACATGTTTTATACTTTCTATTAAGATTGGCAAAAGACAGTATTGCACTATAGTGTTGTCACAATGCTACAGTACAAACTAATTTCTGATACTGAAGACAATGTTTGATTCTTGATACCGATTTTTGATTTACCGATGGTAATAGTAATGATGATGAGGAGGATGAGGAAGATGACACAAAAATACAGCACACAATAATGTCAGTTTCTTTTATATTTTCTTTAATGTTTTCATATAGTTTGAATATAGATGAAGACAATCTTATTTTGATTCAGTATCAATACTCAAGAGTATCTAGTTTTCATACTAGTTTTAATTGATTAGTGGCATCCATTTTATTTGACAACATTACACAAACTTCAGAATCCCGGTAAATAGATTTTCTTGAAACATACAGTACCGTACAACTATTAATCTTGCCCTTTAAGTTAGTTTTAGAAGATAATAAATAGACCTGTGTAAAAACACCAGGACAAGGCTCTGAGTGAGTGAGTGAGTTTGAGTTTTATCTCTTGTAGGAGTGCTGTGGCTGTGACCGCTGCCTCTGAACTGTGGGGCAGAAAGAAGTGTTTGAACAGTGGGGTGTCTGACAGTGGCACATCGCAGCTGCCACTTTAAGATTGTCCAACAAAAGAATAAGTCTGTGTAAACAAGTATGTTTCTGCCACTATTGTTTTTGTCACATGATACGGATCTTTTCAAGACATTTCTTGACACAGTTGTTTCAGTGAACAATGTCTTCATAAGAACAAGACTGTTAGTGCTGATCAAATATTGATTCAATAATTATTTTGCGTCTCATCATTCAAAAGCAGTCAATATTCAATACAGTATTATTAGTGTGCTCCATCATATGCCATTAGTTGTTGGAATAGGTTTAACTACCACACTGACTTTGTACCGTATATCTTGGCTTCTTGTCTCTGTCTGCATTGCTTTGACTGGGATGCTCCACAAAAATGGATACAACTGGTCATACAGCTGGTCTGTGTTTTATTACAAAATAATAATAATAAAGAATATCGTGAGTTGGTTCAGCTTTTCACAGATCTGACCTGTAATTTGTCCTGGAGGTGTCACCTGCTTGTCTCTTTACAGAAGTTTAATGCTATACTGCTAAACACCGCAATAACATCTCTTAAGTGACAAGTACAAGGCGGGCCTTTTTAATAGTGAAATGTTAGCTTTTAGAGATTTATATGAATAAACATTTTAATAGCTGATTCTAAAAGCAAAGTGACCCTGTTGGATTTGAGCAGTAAGCAGTTGTTATTGATGGGCGTGTCATCAATTATTGACTGGATTTACTTGCAAGACTCCAGTTTCTTAAAGAGAACTTTGAATACTAGATCACTACCCAATCGCTCTGCTTCATTACGCCTTCCATCAAATGCCACACCACTTAACAGAATTACCGATTTGAGACAATTCAGGAATTTGCAAGTGCCATCTTGTCTTAAGTATGTTGAAACAAAGACCCTGTTCTGGTAATAGCCTTTGACGCTAGTGACGGGATTAAGAGATCCAGCACAAACGTCTTTTCTGCCACATATCAAATTCCCCCTGTCTCGTCGCATTTGCTTTGTAATTAATCACTATCAATTTTGCAGTCTTCTACAGGGATGTTCTCTTCCGGCCTGGATAATTCACTGATTTCCAATTCAAGATTTTTTTTGTTTTTTCATAGGCATTCTGGGACATAGATAAAGAAGACACAGACCCAGTACTTTAAGATTTATAGTATCTTCTTCCCAACTATTTGGCCAGTACCTCACTGTGAAGGATTGTATCATTTAACTGATCTATGAGCCGGGTTAAAATCCACTGCTGTAGTTATCAGTGTTTTGACCCTTTCCAGCTGGGTTTAACTAACCTGTCCCAGCTTGGGGCCCATACGAGGAGCAGACAGGAGTTTCAGTGCATTGGAGGCGATAAACATACAACTGATTGAGTTCACAACCCCTCAGCTTGCTAGACTTTCTTGAGCTGGCCGGCAAAGCAGAGATACTTCCCTCTTTTTATCCAGATATAACCCCGTAGAACATCTTAACAGCCCGGAAAACAGGAGGCTATTGCACTGAATATATGGCCCGCTTGTACTGCTGCCATTACTGCTTCGGCATCGCAGTTAAATCTACTGTTTGTCTGATGGGATAAAGAGAAAAGATTTGTCAGTTTTAATGGATTACCTCACTTCAATTTGGTTTAATTTATGAAGCTCAATAGTAGAGCTGTAGCTAGGTTTACACTATAAGTCATCCACTGTTTTAGACTCTAGAAAAAAAAAATATCCCAACTAGTCCTGGGCCATTTCTGTTGATATATTTGAGGATAATAATAATAATAGAATGATCATGTTACAATTAGTGATGTCACCATACCAAAAATATTTAGATACTAAGGAAAATAGTTAATACCGCTACCACTATTTCCTCTACCAATATTTCCATGTGGCCTGTATAATCTCTCAGTTGTCCAGGTAGATTCCATAGTGGTCCATGTCCAGCTGTCTGTTGTCTGATTGTTCTAATACAGGCCAAGATCATTCAAAGCTATTCAGAATAGGTTAATTCATATGAATGTGACTTTTTTTTTTTTTTTTTTAGTATCGATACATGCTCAAATGAGTATCTAGTTTTGATATTAGTTTAGTATTGATTAGTATCTGATTTTCGATTCTTTTAACAGTCCTAGTTATAACTGCTTTGATTTTCCCTTCAGTTGTGTGGGGCATGCAGAGATTGTGGCTAATTGCTATCATTAAACCTTAGAGTGACTTAAACACTGACTGTGGAGACTCTGTTGAGGCTAAAAGTATAATGAAAGAGATAAGACATGAAGAGCGGAACCATAACTTAAATAGCCCAAAGCATATTGTAAAAGTCATAGTTAAAGTCTGTTTCCCACAGACCAAGTAGCATTGGCTGTTAGGTGCACTAGTACAGTTTGCTCATACAAATTATGTTAGAGGAAGACCTGTATTTTAAGTTTCATGTTGAGAATTACTTACCAAAATTGATGTTAAATCTTGAGGTTTTTATTTCCAATACTTAACTCAAGACCTAGCTCAGCCAATACTAACTTGTTCTTGTATTTAACTTTGTTTTTGGTAAAACAAAATAAATAGCATAATGTAACAATTATATAATACAAATAAAATAAATAAAATACTATAATTAGACATAAAAAACTACTAAAGGTACAACAAGGCAACTAAATGAAATAATGAAACAGCATTAGCCTATTTGGAGAATCAAATTTTACGTGGCTTTCTGAAAAATAACTGTGCCCGATCATAAGGGACCTCCTTGGGTTCTGGCCCATTTATTGCGAGGGGGGGAACCCGGATGACCGCAGGCGAATGGACTGGCGCAGAGCTCCGCGCCCCACGGGGCTAAGCACAGCCGTCGCCCGATTGCACTTTGCGGACACCCTGCTTGCCCGGGGTTCCGTCCCCGGAGGCGTGGGAGGACGGGAGGAATAGTTTCCCGTCCCACCGCCGCGGGCAGAGAGAGTCAGGTCCAGAGAGCAAATAGTGCGCTGAACCCGACTCTCTCTTTATAAGTTTACCCCCACTGACATGTATGCACGGCTGTTGATCTCTCTCTCTCTCTTTCTCACTCTCTCTATCTCTGTTTCTCACTCTCTCTATCTCTGTTTCTCACTCTCTCTCTCTCTTTCTCTCTCTCGCTCTCTCTCTGTGCATGTGAGAGAAAATGACAGAATCACGTTGAAAAAAAAAGAGGTGGAATCAGTTTGTGGCGCTCGGTTTTCATTCTGTGGCACTGCGCCACAGATTGGTCTATGTATGGGAAACACTGTAAAGGGCCATATTATGCTATTTTCTGATCTATGTTATAATGTTTAATCCTTAAAAACATACCTGGAGTTGTGTTTTGTTTCATTCACACATGTTTAACACACAAACCCATGTTTTTGAAGAGGTAATAGCATTATAACATGGCTTGAAGCTCACAAGAGTCAATTATGCTCAATATTGGACCTTATACCATTTATATCATTATTGCAAATGTTCTTTTTTTATCATGGTACACATTTTATGGCAGATTGCCCTAACTTATCCCCAACACTTTAGAGTTCTGTTGGACAATGTAAAGTAGGCTATTTTATGCTGTCATTATTTAATTCAAGGTCGGTACAAAATTATTGTTTTATTACTTCTGAACACCGGCAGGTATGAATGGCTTGACAGATGGCAAATTTAATGTCCACTTACTCAAATCCAGTCAAATTTCAGAGCTTAATGAATGCAGTTGCCCTGTACATTCAAGGACATCTAAGTCATATCTAGAAATCCATCTGTGCCAAATGAATTATTTGTTTTAAATAAATACTAATCATATAATTTTAAGGTAAATACATTGAAACCTGCTTACCTGGTAGACTACTACTCAAGCATGTACCACAAAAAACGGTGTAAAATTCAAAAGACTTAAAACATATTCTTTTTGAACTTGGGTAAAACCAGTGTAATGTGTAATCAGAGGTAGAGAAAATGACTAAAAGCAGTTTATGGACCAGGGACTTTGTAGTGCTTCCAAGGAGGGCATTTGGCGTCCAGAGGAGGGCGCTGTGCCAGGTGAACTAATCCTGAGTGAGACCAGCACCTGCCATGTCGGGCTTTAGTCGTTTGTTGTCATAGCTCAAGGTTGGCCAGACAACACAGGTTTTCCATTGAACTCTAGTAAAGCAGAGAGAGGTCTACTACAGCTCTGCAGTCAAGGCGTCATTTTACTCTCATGTTGTACTTGTTGTGTTATACAGAGGTAAATACATAGATTTGATTGTATGTACAATGAGTTTACATGTCTTGAAATGTGCTATATAAGACAGTTGCACTATGAAGGGCATATTACAGGAATAATAATTCAAAGAAAAAGAATCTGTTGTTGTCTGTTTTGGGTGTAACAGGCAATTCCACTTTTCCAGAACATCTTTTTCTTCCCTGTTGACACGTGCTTTAATCCTTACACGACCCACAAAACTGAAAACTGTAAAACACATTCAGCTCTAAGATTGAGCACAGATCCAATCACTTGTTTGTCCTCACCCGAAACTCCGTGTTCCCAATTGATTCTGCTCTGGGATCACCGTCTCCCATTTTGTTTGCTGCCTTTTATTTGGTTTGTATCCAGCGCGGTGCAGCCTCAGAGACAGGGCCATTTAGGGCACAATGGAATGGCGAGCTGTGCCACTTAAAGGTCCTGGAAATAGGCTGTGGGTCAGTGGGATGTGGGCTCTCAGGGAGTGTGTCCAGGAAGGTCAATAAGTGATGAAGGCGTAGGAGAGAGGGGGCAGAGGTGTTAATAGAATCAGTTTCCTCTGCATGAGCAGCTGCCTGGCTCGGGGCCCACAGGCAATCACACACTGTCATAGCAGAACAAAAACGCACCACAGATTTTACATTGGGCTCCTGTCTGTGATATCACTGTCAGGAGAGGCACATCATCTGACAGTTTGGACTAGACAACACAAGATACAGTAACAGTCATAATGTGATTCATGTGCTCTTAGCCGTGTCCTGATTTAAATCTAAATTTAGGAGATATTATAATCCTTTAATATATGCTCAGGAAATATCTGTGGGATCTGAGCTGAGACGAATAGAGGAATGAATAAAGGATAACAGATGAATGGATTATAAAGCACACAGTCACACCTCTGGCCCTGTGTGGCTCAGAGCCTCTGAAATGAAAGGACGCAGCCTTCAGGTCATGCATCTTTATGAAGCGCCTGCACACTGTCATTCATTTCAGTGCTCAGAGCTGTTCACACATCTGTGACTGAACATAGCCGCATCATATCAGGGAAAATAAATGTATTTTTAAGATTGCCTTTGCATTGAGGAGGATTTTCTTAAAGTTATATGTTAACGTAAATATGTGCTCTTTTTGTCCCTCCAGAGCCTGTATCCCGTTCCATGCTGCTCTGGCCCCAGTAGACCTTCAGTGTGCGCCTACAGCACAGAGGCAGACCCAAGGAGCTCCCAGCAGTGACAGAGCGACAGTCCCGGCCTACTGCACATCGATTCACACAGGATTAAGGCGCCACATGATGCTTCAGCTGCAGCTGATTTACTGTCCCTGTCAGACTTAACGTCATCGGAGGCTCTGCCTCGTACCTGTCTCCTGTCTCCTGTCTGCTCCTGACAACCCAGTGAGCTGTGCCTCAAAGCAACAACCCCAACGGCATGACTGGCACTCCCCTGGTTCAGGTATGCAAGATCTGTCTTTTATGCATGAGCATGATCGAAACATACCGTATATTAGTAAATCTTTTAAGTACAGTGACAGCCGATCAAACATTATGCCCAGAACCTTACATCATTGTAAAAGCATACTTGTGTAAAATGTCTCACTGTGCCCTATACATTCTCATGTGGTGACTATAATTATAATAATACATTTGAAATCAAGGACTTACAACGCTGAGAAAGTAAACATAAACCTTTACTGTGGTCTGCTAAATGAACGTGACGGACAGAGGCTGCGCACATGTGCAGGGATATAACGCGATATGAAGGCACCATAAGACTCTTATGTGCTCTTATGTAATTGTGTGAATCCAGAGGAGAGGGTTAATGTATGTGGATCAAATGGCTTTGTTCCTCTTCCAGGCAGTGTTGCTTTCTGGTCGTATTTAAAGAGCTTTGCATGGAGGGCCTTTGGTTCCTTGGCATAGCAAATTAGCCTTCAGCATTCATTTGGAAAGATCTAATCAAACATTAATTATCATGACCACCTGTGAAGGCGCGGGCCGTGGTGTGTAGCTCGTCTGTTGCCTTGTGATAGCTGTAGGCTCCAAAGTCCCTGATCCCTCTGAGTGAGCCCTAAACAAGAAGCACAGGAGACAGGCAGATTGCATTGCTCCAGCTCCTGAAGAATCAAACAGGACGTACAATATTGGAACATATGAGACGCGCTGCCACCTGCCAACTTTTCAGTGGCCACTCAAAACCTGGCAACCGTCCTCCCATCCACATAATTAAGTTCTCAAGACTGTTAGGACTATGCAGATTTTGGGTAGTTACCCAATTTCCAATTTAATAGCTTTAGAATATTGACCTCACAAAAATGTCACTGTTATTAATCACTTTGGCTGGATTTTATGTCTTACAACATGACATGAAAAATATCTATATACCACTACATTTATCTCTACTTATAAACAAAGTTTTATTTGAAAAATGTTTAATGCAAATTAAATATGTTTTATTACACTGTCTGCGTTCTAAGATATGCATGACAAGTTCTTCAGATGTTCTTTTTGGAGATAAAATATTCCCATACTGTGCTGTGTGTGATATATGAATTATTCTGTTGCACCTATACAAGAAACTAAATGCATTCTCACCCTCAGCATAAAGAAAGTGAGTGGATTTGCATACGCTGTTCTCTTTACAATTTCCAAACTGAAATTTGCTTGAAATTACATAGAAACAGCCTTATATAAATAACATGCCGTACTGGTTGATATTTACCTCGAGGGGAGCTTGTTTTTGTAGTCAACCTTATGTTTTGCAATCACTTGTGACATGTAGTGAGCCCTCAGAGAGTCCTATGAATAGTAAAAGGTGTTGGGCCGGAGGGCTGTGTAATCTCTGTTCAGTCAGGTATGGCCTTCAGAGCAAAGTGCCCCCGAGTCTGACGAGTGAGGGGTCTAATTGGCAAAGGGACCTTAAACTCCAGTCTACAGTCAGTGTGAATGAGTAACAAATAGTACAGTTACAGTAACAGAACATCAAACTAAATTGCTGAGTGAAGTAAGTTGTTTTCATAATTTCTTCAAACATAATTTGTTCCATTATATGTCTTTCCCATCTGGGATTTCCATGACAAATCATCTGTTCCTTGTGTGGAGTGATGTGTATTTTAATTTGATAAATGCACTTAATATCTATTTGTTTTAGCCATATTTATGCGAGCTTGAAACTGACACAATGAGTTCACTGGTTACTCTTTTGACCGTAAAATCAATACCAGACATAGACCATTTCAGAACATTAAAGGTGCACTGTGTAATTTTTCTAGTGGAGTGTCTGCCACCTGCTTTTGTCTCCATGGAGGTGTTAATTGTTTGAGTCGAATGTTCCACAGTATTGCATTAAACCTATATCTCCACAGAGACAATCAGATGACAAGTTACAGGTCACATCTGTGGAAAGGCTACCCCACTCACAGTGAGAATACTTTGGAGCAATAAAAACACCTGTTATTAAAAAAGTGCCTGTTATTGAAAGCAAGATAGATAGGAACATTTCATTTCACTTTTAATTTGAATAATATATTTTTACACTATTTATTTTCAGATATTGTTAAATTTGACACATTTTGGACTATTGCTCACCCCCCTTCAGTTTTCTGTGTTCTATACAAGACTCTCTTTTAGACTATGCTATGTTTGGCCTGGCAGATTTGGTTTGTTATGTCGCTGTGATGAGGAGCAGGCTGTTGCTTCACACACTGGACAGATTGTGAATGCAGCTAATGAAAGAAAAGTTATTTACTCTGTGTTCATAAAGTTATGGGCACAGACTTTAAAAACAACACATCAAACCTGGAGCCACATTAGACGCCCCATCGAAAAAATGGGCATCTGGCAAACCAGGCCTGGGCAGTGATCCATCCTTACCCCAGCAATTCTTTCTTATTAAACTGTTTAACCACAGTAAAACATAGCAGAATCTTAATGTAATTTGCCAGCATGAAACCAAGCAAAAATAATTTAGCACACGGCGTACACTGACTCACCATGTGTAAATAATCTGCAGACTCAGACACCCGTTGCCTCTCAGTGGTTAATCTATCTTCAGACATCTATGAGACATACTTCTCAAAGCAGAGTTAGACACTCACTGTGCTGTATAAACAAGCAACTAATGTACAACTTTCACCTAAAGCTAGCTATAGGGAAAATAACTTCATGGTCACATAACATAACTATCAGAGAAGATAAAAGTAATCTACACACCAGGGAATAGTTTTATTGGCCCTCGCCAGTGACTTTAGTCAATGGCGAGGGCTATTGTTCTTCGTTTGTGTTATTATTTTTCCTTGCAAACGATCGCAATTTTGAAGGCCTGAACATCAACGAAAAGTCCCACATGGGGGTATCAGATCGACCGGTCCGGCGAAAAATTTGATCAAATGGGCATCACGACAATGCCCAAAGTGACCCCACTCGACAGTGCCCCCTTGAAAAATCTAAATTTCAACATGAATGGGCAGCTGAAAGGAATATTTTGGCGTAGGCTGACAAAATTCGGAACAGTGATAGAGCTCAAGGAGACAAACAAAAAAGTCATTCATAACACTGCTCTATGACGAACAGGAAGTCGGCCATATTGGATCAAAAATTCGGAGCCGTTTTGACTTGGGTGTGTGCAAAAAGATTCAAGTCCCTTGTGTTTAGTCCAAATGAGCTCAGATTTGACATGTCACATCTACAGACATGGGTTCACATAAATCATCCATGTTTTTTCTTAACTCCTTACAGTTTGCCCGTAGCACGACTGTGAAAAATGCCTTCATTTCCTGTTTTTTTTATGACCTCTTACGGCCACAGGCGTTGGCCTACAGAGCTCAAATTCAAATCACAATTGCGTGACCCCGGCCCGAATGTAATGAAATATGAAATATAATAAAAGTGAACACTATAGCGCCCCCTAGCATAGACGTGAAACGTCTACATTATCGGATCTGAACCAAATTCGGGGATTAAATTCTATGCAAGATTACAAGCAAATAAATATATTACAGACATGGGGGAATTTTCACGGTTGGCCACCAGGGGTGCAAGAAGTCCCCAAAAAAATAGTTTAAAATATATTACACGCACATGTTTAGTCCTATTGTGCTGAAATTTTAATCACTAATGTTTGATTTCGACCTAATTATAAAACAATATAAAGTATATGAAAAGTGAACACTATAGCGCCACCTAGAATAGACATGAAATGTCTACATTATTGGATTTGGACCAAATTCGGGGAATAAATTCTATGCATGATTCCAAGCAAACAAATGTATTATGGACATGGGGCAATTTTCACGGTTGGCCAGCAGGGGCGCAAATACTCCCCAAAAAATAGTTTAAAATCTATTACACGCACATGCTTTGACCTATCGTGCTGAAATTTTAATCACTAATGTTTGATCTCAGCCTGAATATAATACACTATAAAGTATATGCAAAGTGAACACTATAGCGCCCCCTATCATAGACAAAAAACGTCAGCATTATCGGATTTGGACCAAATTCGGGGATTAAATTCTATGCATGATTAGAAGCAAATAAATGTATTATGGACATGGGGCAATTTTCAGGGTTGGCCAGCAGGGGCGCACTGACTCCTATGATATATTTAAAGGGGCATATTTAAAGGTACAGTGGACGAGCTGGCGGCCTGGGCAGCTGTCAGTAAGAGCGAGTGGCGAGCTGGAGCGGTCGTGGGTCCCCGGCAGCTGCGCGGGGGGTTGTGCGAACCGAGGTGAGGGCCACCATAGCCGCGCGCGGCTTTAATTATTATTTATTATTTATTTGTTTGAGCAGCAAAGCTATATATCGATGCCATATACTGGTGCGCAAAAGGAAAAGGTAGAACTTAAGAAAATGTTCTACCCCTCATTCACTTTTACATTAGCATGTAGTTAACACACTCTTTAACAACCTCTAATTTTTTACATTTGGAGAGGGAAGGAAAGATATAGTACACTGAAATCGTGGCAATATCATTGATTTGTTTTATCTATGATCGTAAAAAAGAGAATACAAAATGACAAAATGGTGGCCACTGTCCCTTCATATTTTCTTTCAATGAGTCCTTGAGCAAAACACTGCACCTACATTACCTCTATTCACTAAATAAAATATTGCATAACATTGGACCTTGCTAACTATCCTTGTCTTAGTACTAAAAATGGCAACTTGACTTTACAACTGAATACCTCACATAATAAACCAACAGTCTACACTACATGTACCTGGCCCAAGGCTGATTAAACAGGGAAAATATAATAAAAAGTGCCCATTCATCTATGGTGCTCTGCTGATGGAGAGTACACCACCTGCTTGTCTCTATGGAGATGTTATTGCTTGTTCTGGAATGTTTCACAGTATGGCATTCAACTTAAATCTACCACCACAGACACGGGGCGGCAGGTCAGATTTGTAGTGAGGTGGTTCACTTACTATAAGAATGCATGTTTTTCATTGACTTGCAAGACATTACTTGCTGTGTTTTCTCAGATCATAGCAGCAATGGGCAAATATATAGTAAAGCATTAGATCAAGGTATATTAAGCCTTTTATACATCTGATCGTACATAAACATTTTCTCTCTCTCCTCCTAAAATGTCACTGCCTGATTAAAAAGACCCATGTAATGAGTGTCTCAGTTCATGACATTTAAATTCCATTATTATCATTCTACTCCACCAAACCCAAGCACGTACTGCGAATTCTCTGATGAAGTGAAAATATTTGGTGTATTTCCAATACTTCCCTGATTACATCCAAACTTGGGGGAACTCTACACGCATTGATGAGCCAATAATAATATCAAATCTCAAAACAGCAAAAGAGGCAGTGTGCAGCCGAACAGAAAATGGGCCATCGCGATCATGAACACAGAGTTCTTTCAACGCGTCAAGTGTTACTGATTCAATTCAACAGTCATTCATTTTGCTATTGGTGAAACACAATTAGAGGCCTAGCGATTCAAGGACTAATCCCTCTGCACTCATAGGACATGAATCATAGTAGCTGCAGAAGGAATAAATGAGCCAGTTGTAAAAAGGTATTAATTCCCTTGTATTACTTGCAGCTTACAGCTCTTCCCATAGCTTTGACTGCAGTTCTACCCTGGGATAGTGAGGAGCTCAAGCCTCTGAGTAATTATTTTTTGTCTGTGTGGGAGGAGAAGTGGCTATCGCAGTAATCAGCCAAATTAAAAAGTAAAACGTGACTAAAAATGGTATGAGACCACAGACTGCACTCTGCAAGGTAATAGTGGATGTGACGGTCATATATATAAGGTCTACACGCACTTTCAGATACACTTCATTATTAGGCTTTTGAAGTGTGATCTGCAGCAAACTGTAATTAAAATAAATAAGAACAAAATAGGCACTACTGTCATCATGAGCCAAGACTAACCTGGTTTATATAACCAGGAGTAAAATTGGTTCTAAAATTTGAAAAATAAAATCCCCTTCAGAGTTTGATTTTAAAAAAGGTACTGTATGTAACTTTTCATCACCATGGCATTAAACTCATACATCTTACATTTATCAAACCAGGTGTTTTTTACTGCAAAAAACCCAAAACAAAACATACATCCTTAATGTGCGCCAGCCACCTCTGATCTGCCTTTGGTCTGATGGTGTCACCTATTTGTCTCCATGGAGATGGACACATGTATTGTTTTGGAACATTCCAGGAAAGCCAATTACAGCTCCATGGAGATAAATAGGTGGTGGACTTCCACCTGAAAAATTACATAGTGCACCTTTAAGAAATGAAACCGCAAAAAAAAAACTGAACTGCAAACGACTTGTGACTACCACCAGAAGAAGCCTGTAGACCTCCAGCAGACTTTGCTGTATACTTAAAGCGTATATGATTTACTATAGGGGATCTTTTGTGCTCTGCACCAGCCTTAGAAGTCCTGGATTTTTCTTGTTGTATAATGCTTTCTCTGGCTGCTTTTGTCCGTGACTTAGACCATATTTTATGCTGAGGAATTGTGATTTCTTCCCACAGGAGTAAGAGAGGAAGCCATGGACTGGAGCATGAGTCTGAGAGATGACTTCGGGGTCAATGCTTGGACGCAGCGGGCCGGGATCTCTCTGGGCTTCCTGCTCCTCTTGGCCCTATTTTCCATCCCCATCCAAGCAGACATGGTGTTTCCCCGGGAGCACCACTTTTCATGGAAAGCAGGTAACTTTAAATTCTCCCCACAGCTCAGTGTCTTGCCTTTTTTACTATTTAGAACTGGTCTTGTCTAACATTCATTGGTAATTCAACTTTGATATTCTGCATGCATTCTGAAGCGTGGTACAGTTTAATTAGTGCCCTGCAAATAAGGTGTCAAATTACTTTCTGTAGAAATGTGAGTTAATGTTGGTTATAGATCAGCTTGTAACATTGCATCACTGGACTAAAGATATTAATGTGACTCTTTTCAAAATGAAGAATTTAAATTGGTTTTCTGTTGTTTTATATACACTTAAATTTTATACTTTCTAACTACCTCCAATTACTTGTATGTATTTAATACTAGTGTACTATGATGATCCCCCGTACACAAGCACATCGCACATCTCTGGAGGCCAAGCCTTATTCAGCTTTGCACATCCAAATTACACATTCAGATAGTCATTACTACTATTCATTATTGGGGACATTACAGTATATTCATTTACACAGGGTCCCATTGTGTAGGAGTCGTACTGGTCGTCACGGTCATAAATGTGTTGCTGTGATTGTGAATGCCTGAGAAGGTAGTGGAATAGTGTCTCTGTGTCTTGGACATCTTGGGCGTTTACTATGCAGCTTTAATAAGATCTCATGTTTTGGACTGTAGTTGGCCACAGTATGGGCTTCTAGAAATATAATTACAAAATTATAGTGAAGGTCAGTAGTTAACTTAGAAGGGGAAGTGCATTCAGTAATCAGTCACAAGCAGGTGTACTACTTAACAGATATACTTGGAAAAAAGTATAGTTATGCTAAATGAATGTACAGTCCCTGACAAAAGTCTTGTCGCTTATTCATTTTGTAGAAACAAAAGCTTATAACCTGACTTTAAATTAATCGATTGGTTTTAGAAATGTCTCATATGAAAGCTAAAACCCTCCCAAATTATGCTCAATATACTAAAATAAATTTGCTTCACTGAAGAAAGATTGATCATTTAATGAACACAGAAAGGTCAGATTTTGGCAAGACAAAAGTCTTGTCGCCTACAGAAAACTGAACAAATAATTTACTTCAAATACAAAAATATGTTGCATAACGTCAGTGAATTAAGTAGTGGTGCTGTGAGATCCATATTTAATATCTTGTATGACTTCCATGAGCTTGAAGGACTGCATCCATGCGGTTCGACAATGATTCATACAATTTGTTGATGAAGTCATCAGGAATAGCAAAGAAAGCAGTCTTACATGCCTCCCAGAGTTCATCAAGATTCTTTGGTTTTGCCTTCCATGCTTCCTCTTTCATTCTACCCCAGACATGCTCAATGATGTTCATGTCTGGTGACTGGGCTGGCCAGTCCTGGAGCACCTTGATCTTCTTCGCCTTGAGGAACTTTGATGTAGAGATAGAAGTATGCGATGGAGCACCATCCTGCTGCAAAATTTGACCCCTTTTATGGTTGGGAATGTAAGAGGTAGCTAATACTTCTTGATATTTTAGGCTATTGATATTGCCTTCCACCCTGCAAATGTCTCGCACACCCCCATACTGGATGTAATCCCAGACCATGATTTTTCCGCCACCAAACTTAACTGTTTTCTGGGTGAATCTTGGATCCATGCGGGCTCCAGTAGGTCTCCTGCAATATTTGCGGCGGCTGTGATGTAATTCAACCGAGGATTCATCTGAGAAATCCACCTTCTGCCACTTTTCCAGTGTCCATCCTTTTAGCAGGCTGTGGGCCTTGGCAAATGCCACACGGTTTTTTAATTGCCTTTTGTTTAGTGCTGGTTTCTGTGCACTGATTCGACCATGGAGGCCATTTCCAGACAGAATTCTACAAACTGTTCTGGTTGACACAGGGACTTGAGGTGACCAGGCCTGGTGGAGCTCTGCTGCAGTGGAAAAGGGGCTGGCCTTGGATTTTCGAATCAACAAACGGTCCTCCCGAACAGTTGTCTTGCGGGGTCTGCCGGACCTGGGCTTGTCAAAAACATCTCCAGTCTTTTCAGATCTTTTTCTTATTCTTTGTACTTGACGCTGAGACACATTGAAGGTGTCAGCCACCTCAGCAGTGGATCTGGTCTTCAGCCTCTTGATAATTAACGCTTTGGTCTCAGGGTGGATCTTAGGCATGTTGTCAGAGGTCAAGTTGCAGTTGATGTGAAGGTCTGGTGTGCTGGGATTCTTTTTATACACACCCACTAATTGATTGATCAGTAACTGATCACAGGTGAGGCTGTAATCTAGGATTGGGTGCATCATATGACAAGGCAACAAGACTTTTGTCTTGCCAAAATCTGACCTTTCTGTGTTCATTAAATGATCAATCTTTCTTCAGTGAAGCAAATTTATTTTAGTATATTGAGCATAATTTGGGAGGGTTTTAGCTTTCATATGAGACATTTCTAAAACCAATCGATTAATTTAAAGTCAGGTTATAAGCTTTTGTTTCTACAAAATGGATAAGCGACAAGACTTTTGTCAGGGACTGTATACTCCCATGGCCATTTTGAACTGTGAATATTTAGGAGACATCTGAACAGAAACCCAATGTCATACGCCAGTCTTGTATTTGGGAAATTTGAGGTAATCTCACAATTCATCCTTGACTTGCCTCACAAATTTAATTGAAATGCATTTCCAGAGCAGCTTGAGGACAGAAAACTAGAGCCTACTCATACAAAAACCTCTCTTGCTGTGCGATTAGCACTTTCATTTCTCACTCTCTGGTCGGATAATGACACTGCCCAAGTGATAAAGAGATTGATTAATTTCACTTGAAAGCGCGTATGTTCAAAAAGGGACGACTCCACGACACCGGTTCTGAGGATTTGACATACTTGGATGAGGTGCTTTATGGGCTGTCGGTTAAGTGGAAATGGAAATGTTTTTCAAAGAGAAAAGCAAGAGGTGGATCACTCCTGAACTAATCCTTTACACGTGTAATAACAACATTGCAGTCAGTTCTAGTTCGCAAGATGTTTTTATTGAGTCTTGCTCACTATAATTGTTACTTTTTTAAATTGGCAACATTTAAAGGGGCACTAAGTAACTTTTCTGGTGGAGTGTCCTGTCTGCGACCTGCATGGAGACAAGCAGGTGTCCCACAGGTCAGAACTGTGGAGAGGCAACCCCGCTCATAAAAAGAATGGATGTTTCTCAATATCCTACTACAGAAATAAAAATCGAACTGAATAAAGGAAAGCTAGAGAAATATATACACCAGAACTGTTAAATAGTGCACCTTTAAGATTTTGTCCATCCATCCATCCATTTTCTCCCACTTAATCCGGCTGGGTCGCGGGGGCAGCACGCTGCCCATTACTCTGTGCACCAGACCCAGACCCCTATGAACCCCTCTGCAGGTGGTGAGCCCACAGGAGGGAGGAATTCCTTGACGGTCCTTGTAAACTGTTCATAGGGGTGTTGCATGTTTTTGGTTGATGGGGGAAACCGGAGTACCCGGAGGAAACCCATCCAGACACGGGGAGGAAACATGCAAACTCCACACAGAAAGGCCCGGGCAACCCGGGGATCGAACCCGTAACCTTCTTGCTGTGAGGCATGAGTGTTGCCACTCAGCCACCGTGCCGCCTTTTGTATTGTAAGATTTTGTATTATTCAATATTCCTTTCTATTCTAATCCCCAGGCTCTTATAGAGTGCAGTGATTTCCATATTGATTTGACCAGTTCTGCCTAGATACCCTACCTTGGTTTGGAAAAATGAATTCTGCTAAAACTGAAAATGTGTCAAGTGTACTTTTGCTACATTTTATATCGATTTGACTCCATCACACAGAGTCATGCATAAAATATGCGAACACTTCATTTGGCTCTTTATCAATTTGGGCTTGTCGTTGCATAAAGAAGATGTGCTTTTAAATGATGCACTACCCCATTGTGCTGTGTCTATCTAGACCAGCAGCTTTTGTGGGCTAAATCTTTTGTGTGCACCTCTTTCTCCAGATCTGTGGCTGAGTCTTTGGCGGCTGCACAGACACCCAGCCATTTAAGCTCGACCTTCATCAGTGTCTCAGAGAACTAAATGGAGAGCTACTGAGACGGTGGCTAAATGGGCTGGCCATTCTACTCTGTGCAGGAGATGGCTTTCTCTCTAAAAAGCAATACTTAGCCCTAATGGTGGCTTCACATTTACCTTTAGCCACACAATGGAATCACATCAAGTACACGATTGTCAAGGAGTTAACAGCATTTAAAGCTACAGGTAAAATGTTTTTTTTAAACTAATGCATTTCCACGACCCGGCCCCGGATAAGCGGATGAAAATGTATGGATGGATGAATTCCTATAGCAGCACATTGGTAGCAGATGGATAGATACTTTATTCTGATATTCACATGCACGTTTTTTTTTTTTTTTTTTTTTTTTTGTTTGTTTTTTTACTGCTCAATACATAAATACAAAGACATACTGACCTATAACTTGGCCTGGTGGCATTCTTGTCTCCATAGATAGAGTAAGGTTGAATTCAAGCGTGTTGAACACTCAAAGCAATAACAGATTTATCATGGAGACAAAGTTACACAATTCACATTTAAGTCTGGGTTTGCAAGCAATTAAAAAAGCAAAAACACAAACAACATAATCTATAATTTAGAAGTCATGTACCCGCTTTAACACTAACAACCAGCTATGTTCCATATATAGCATTATCAAATTACAGGCAGGGAAACGCTATAAGAGCTGATCTATGAGGTCTTCTAACATACCGTATGACATAGTGCTGACTGGTGCAGCTTAGCCTTGGTGATTTGCATGGGCTCGGCGTGCTGCCTCTTTTATGTCATTGTATTACATTGCCTGCACAGCTGTAGAGGGCCCGTAACCCATTTATATGACACTGTAATTGATTTCAGGAGATAATGACACATAAGTAAACACTCACATGCTGAGGACTGGGCGACCCAAACATCACCATTTGTCCTAATTAATTGTGCTGTGGATTGTGTTTAGCGATCCCCTGGTGTCTTCCATGTTGTGCAGAAAATGCTAGCAAAGTTTTTGTGTTGAATTAAACTGTGACAAAGTGCTTGTTTGGTTGCATAATGATTTTAAAAGTACCTGCACAGCTATCATTTTTGTATAGTTTGGAGTGTATTCTTTCATGTAATTTTTATCAATTTGAGTTGAGCACAAAAATATTGAACTATCCATTAGTGTAATTAGACTGTCAAACAACCAACCAGGTAATAGAAAGCACTAAAGGCAGAATTGGTGTATTTGATATTCATTTTCAGTTTACATAAATTGTTACAAGAAGATGGCTAATAGTGGAATTTCAAGGGAAGGGTTCTAAACCTAATTTGTGGAGGGAATTTTCTTGGTAAACGAGGTTATGCTGCAAGACAGATGTAGGCTATTTCCTGTCTTTTCCATTTGGTATTATATTGGTAGAGAAATCTGTAATGTTTATTCTCTTTAGCTTGAACGCTACAAAGGTGGATATTGAGAAATGACATAAAAAAGAAAAATAAGTTGGATCTATGTTTATTTGACCAGGTATTCATTAGAAAAGTTACACTGGCAATTGTATTTAGTTTAGCATTATTGTACAGTCTAGAGATGTATATCAGTTGCCCAATATTTGCACTCTTTAGCTAACCGTCTATCGGCCTGACATGACTGGCATGCACTGCTCTCTTGAAGGTTTGTGATAAAAAGGTTTATAGGTGAGTTTGTTGTAAATTAAAATTGCATAATTAGGTGAAAATAATCTAAATCGGTCCTATATCGGGCCATAAATCTCTGCACAGTTTTAAACAATCAAACACAAGTAATTAATAAATGCAGGATAGATAGTTTAATGCCGCACTGTGGAACATTACAGGCAGAGCAATAACATCTCCATGGAGACAAGAAGGTGTACTTACAGTAGCATTGTTGGATTAAAAAACTTGTCATTCCTGTATGTAATCAAGCCATATAATGATACGTTTTAAATTCCCATGATTGTGCCTTTTTATGTTGCTTTTCTTTTTATTCCTTGCCTGTTGGGTATGTCATACATAGCACAGCTTTTGAAAACAAACGCACAATGAGCTTGCACAAGACACAAGGGACTGGAGGAAGTGATGCTATACGCCTCATGTACAGACCAAAAGGAAGGCTCTCAAAACCAGTTCTTAAAATGTACATCTAGTCTCCTGTCCATGTCTGATCGAGTCTCCAGGGATATGGATGTCAGCCTTGAAAAACCTTACTTTATTCGCTTGTGCTTGTACAATACCGAGTTAAGTTTTATTTTATATTGTGGCATCAAAAACAAAAGCCTTATTCCCTGATACAAGTGTCTCCCAGATGGGGCTGCAGTCAGTGTGCATCAAAGCATTTTTAATTATGTTTTTCTCTTTTTGACTTGGGAATACTTAAAAACAAGAACAACATCTTTACCTGTACCACCTTAGCTTGGCATAATGTAAGGTTTTGTTTACCATCTGATTTAGCCTTGTTTCTGTCATGTATTTCTTCTAATGAAAAATCTGATTTAGTGGCTGATACATGCAGTTCTCTGGAGGCTTGAATAATTTAGTCCGTCTTCTCTTCCTCTAAATTATGTGGGAACTTGGAGCGGCGCGAACCAGCTGAGGGCCAATGATTTTCAAAAGATGAAGAAATCAATAAAGGTTTTCTTTAATGAGACAGATGTGAGTGGAGCTAGATTAGTCAAAGAAATCGCTGGTGCTGAGTCTTGGTCATATTAGCACTCTATAAAAATCAAAAGTATTCAGCAGTCATGGAATGTAATGTGGTTATTAGTATACATTTTTATAGGCATTTTGAAGTTAAGTTCTTGGCCTAGTATTTTTTATAAAATGGGTAGTACGAGTCATGAGGAGTGATGTTGCAGTTTGTTTTGTGTTGGCAGCAGTACTACTGTAACATTAACATTTGTGGTTATGGCAACAGCACTGTAGTGATAGGAAGTATAGTAATGTATTATTATTCTGCTGTTTTAATGCATTCCGCTCAGGAACTGAGTTAAAACTGCATAACAAACGGCACATAGTTATTTAATGTTTATGTAACACATGGCTCCTTATCGTTTAATCCTTGCATATTGTGCTCATAGTAAAATTTATACTGTATGCTTAAATAACTATAGATATAAGTCTTTACTGCCATAATGGAGGTAGTTGTAATATCGTTCCACCAAAAGTGGCTGTAGCATGAACTGTTAAACAACTATTATAATAACAGTAAAGTTGTACTTTAACTTGTACCATAAGTTGTACCATATGTAAACCATATATACCATACTTGGCATGTGAAATATCATATATATCAAGATCAGCTATCTTTGTGCATTGTCTAAAAAGTAGTTTGACTTGAGTATAAAGTTCCTCTATGGTCGTTATAGCTGGACCCATTTTTCCCAGGCTAGTGGTGCATTAGTGTGTAATGTCTCCACATAGTTGCATCATCAAAGCCACTATCAAACATCTCTGCTCAGAGATAACTGCGGCTCTCATAGACTATAGAGGGCTTTTGTACGGCTCTGTCACACAATACAAACTTATGTAAAGTGTTATGCCTTTAATGAAGAATTGCTTTATACAATGATGGTCACTAATTACCCAGTCTCACCAATGGTAAATGCAACAGAACTTCTATGCTTCTATGCTATTTTGATTTGACTTTTGGACACAACAGGAATCCTCACCTAAGTGAGGCAAGGCGATATTGTGAGGAACTGCATGTACAGTACATTCACTTAATTAAAAGTAACATAAAAAGGCTTCTTCTTCTTTGGTTAATTTATTCAAATTTCAAACCTGAAATATTTTTTTTTTACAAATGAAGTGCATACCTCTTATTTTTAATTTCAGATTTCAGAAATTTACTGGGTACTAACTATAAATGTTTTCTTTTACATTTTGATTCATATCTTCAAATATTGTTTGATTATCCCTTATTTTAGTCCGTGTTTTTGTCCGAATTTTCTTTATTTTTACAGTTTTTATTTCACAGTTTCAGTAGTATGTGTGGAGTTTGGCTGTTGCCATTGGAAACAGGTATCACAGAAGTTCCTTGTCCAACTAGCATTAACTAGCTACATCATTAAAAGGTAAAAGTGAAACCTCTGAGATTGCAGCTCCATGAAAATAGAAATGTATTGCATATATTGCAAAACAGATATTTTACTCCAGGTTAATCAGTAGTTTCAAGGGCAAGGACAATCCAATACACAAATTTCATATACACTAAAAATGATCCAAACCCAACACTGTAGAAAGAATCCTATTTAAACCTGCATTTACTAACACGGAGAGAGACAACGCTAAGACGTACACTGATGATAACAGAATGCAAGAGAAAACAACTTGTATAAATAGACCATGTCACCATTATCATCCAATAATATGAATCATTTAGGCTCACAGTGTTTTGCATTATTATTTTATTGTTAAGCGCCTTGTGGTAATGCAGCTAATAGATGCCACCAGTCAGTGTTAATATATGAGCCGCTCTACTGGGACACAGCATACATTAATACATACCAGACAATAAAAAAGCTGTCATTTTGGGGTCACATGACTAATTTATATGTTTTTAACCCACTGCTGGGGAGGCTTTTGGCAGATCATTGGTCCTGTGGGCTTCACTGTTGATGCCATCTTGACAACAGTACCACATCTCAGTCAATGTGCTGGGATTTCTTGGCTTTGAACTCAAGAAGCAGTTCTCACTAAAGCAAAAAAAAAACAACTGTCATTGCACTTCAGCACAATTCTCTGCCAAAACAGTCAGCGATGTTTTGGTGTAAGAGATATTCATAGGGCATGCACTCCAAGCTCACGAACTCTGGAGCAATACCAATTAATGAGAGCATAACAAGTCATAATATTAAGCTCTCTACTATGAAATCCTGGCACCGCCGTGGTTATTATTGTGGGGGACTATTTTCTTGTGGCTTTAATGAAAATGGCAGATGAGTCACAACTCACAGTGCCAAATCAACATCAGCAAGTCCCTCATGGTTTTCCACTCCCAGTTTAATGAAAGAGATTCATTTGTATCCCAGAAGGAGTATTACAAACTCCACAACTACACTGGTTCAGTACTAGTGGTGTATGCATGTGTTATGTGTGGGGCACTTTTGGTTTCTTAGAATTATAAAATGCGGAAAATTTGGGAAGCAGAAATCACAGGGTTATTTATGCCCACTCTATGCACACACACGGAGGGACATGTGAGCGCTCGAAATAGAATCGTAACACCGCTGGGGGGCCATTTTGTGACCCCAGCCATTTGGGACAACAGATGGAAATTAGTCTTTGGTGTAATCTGGTGTGTTTACATTCATGTTGCATCATGTCTGTCCATTAACATGCACTGCCTGCACAATCAAACAAATCAATAAATCTTTGTAATTTTTCATATCACTGCATTAAAGAAGATTATGGACATTCACAATCTGTTAACACCTCAGTTCTTCTTTCTTTCCTCTATATTTGATTTTGTTGTCCCTTCATTAATTTGCTAACTCTAGGATTTTACAGATTCCTCCCTTGTTCTAGTAATTTATCATAGCATTTAGCAAATTCCAGTGAAATGCAGAAAAGCTCTCATTAAAATGTCTGGTTGTTCTGCCCCCACACGCCTCCTCTGGGCTCTGGGATCAAGGTGAATGGAAATCCAAAGTTGACTATTGATCTGAACCTGAAATGTGTTGCCTAAGTTACATATTCTGTTTTTTCAGCATTAACTCACAATATGCAGAGATGCAGCGAGGGCCTTGAGCACGAGACAGTGCATTTAAAGTGAATGACAAATGGGGATGTTCATTCAGATTTGATCAGAGCTGTTAACAGTGTGTTTGTCGAGGTAAAGCAAGTGCAGCATCAAAGCCTTGTAAGACTAAAAACAAAGGAACTCTGTAGTTTTGTAAATTTCACAATAATATAAGAACTATAAAAGATACATACTCTTTAAAAGATCTAATATCCAAATAATGAGCTCACCTTACATTTGATTGCTGTAATCAATCTCAAGGGCAACAAAAGACACAAAAAGCATCTGCCAAAAGAGCCTGAGAAGCCAATAAAATAGTCTTAATTCCCCTTTATAGGAAATAGCAGTGAAATCTCAATTTTCTTTCATTCACATTGGCCACTGTTGCGTTCAGACCGTGGCATCAGGGGTGTCGGGTTTACATACACAAGTCTGTGGGATGTGCGTTAATGATGTTTGGCACAATTTTAACACTGCGGTGTGAATTCAGCATATTACGTTACCATTCTGAATGATGATAATAATTAAATAATTTTAGTTCATTTGACATAGTGAGCCAGTTACAAGGAACTCTACATTTTGGGTTTACTTTTTCATTTTTCATTTTCATTCTTACAGTTATATTGATGCCTAAATAAATCACAATTACTGGATTACTCAGTAGTCACATCCCTAGTACCAACTGCTGCATACCTGCAATCCTTTTTACACTGATTGTGATTTAACCTAATTTCAATCTTGCTTTAGTTTCTGATTTACATACATTGACTTTACTTGACATAAACGCTGACTACTCACCTCATCTGAAACAAATTATAGGTGAATGCATCTGGCAAATAGTTCATTCATCCCTTGAGAATGTCTCTGTACTTTTACACTACCTTCAAGCTATAGCCTTACATATACATCACCCTTATACAAAACATCTCCACTGCTTAAGCTGCCATCCCTTTAAATGCCTGAGGATAGACACATAACTCACTCGGAGCACTTTGTTCCTGGGGATGAAAGCAATTAAGATGTGTGTAGCTCACGAAAAGTGGCTGTCGTTGAAGAGCCATTGTGTAAATGATGGCACAGAGAGATAGAAGGTCATCTCATTACACAAAGAATCTCACATTTTCAATTCATCTGAATATTTCGGCGTATAAAAGGTGCCCCCCTGAGCTTTTGATTTGGGCCTAACTAAGTCCCATGTGAGCAGAGTGCCGTCTGTGCCAAATGATTCTGTTAATTTGGGCGGAAACTTGTGAGCGAATATTTTAAGAGCATTACATTGAGGAGGATGATCAAATAAGAAGTGGCAGTGAGCCTTTTTTTTATTTATTATACATCTTTTTTATACATGGATGCAAAAAGGCAATTAAAAGTGCACTATGGAACTTTTCTAGCTTAGAGTCCACCATCTATCCTCATTAAAAAGCCGGAGACACCATTAAACCACATTACCGACCAGATCTGTGGAGGCTATTTTTGAGCAATAAAACACCTGCAAAATATGAATGCAAAATAGATATGTTCATTGTCATATGGTGGACTATTCCAGGCAAAACATCTCCATGGAGACAAGCAAGTAACAGAAAGCTTGCATAATGAAGCTTTTATTGATTCAAGTTAATAAATATACATAAATGCATTTTTTCTTCAAAATGCCACGCATGTCTGAAAAGTCTGGTATAGTGTCGAATGTTGGTTTTGAACGTTAACTTTTAGTCCAAAGAGACTTTTTGTCTTCTCGATATTATGGAATGCTTTGGGGACTAAACATTTCACTTTTGGCCAGAAATGCATAATGAATCATGAAAAATGCATGTTATTGTTTGGCCAAATTTCCTGTAACTCTCCCAAATAGAGTAAACGGTAAAACGTAGAACTGCCTTACATAAGCCGAGTTGGGTCTGGTCACTCCCCTGGATATTGAAGGCTCAATTGGTGGGAGTGCACAAGTTTAAACTGCTGATGCACAAAACTAATACCTCTAAATTGGGCTTTCTTTCTTCCATTAGACAGTATACATATTAATCACCCATCTTATAATCTAAGAGAAAGTAAAGTGAGGTTTTTGCAACAATTTTTTTGTAAGTAAAAGTGCATTGTGGCACAGTGGTTCCTTATTTGAAGGTTCATTCTCGTCATGGGAAGTCTGGCTCTTTTGTATTTGCTTATTCAATATAATTTAGATTGTTTTTATTACAGAAATATGTCTATATAGAATCTTTTGTGTTGTTAGGCCATTTTTTTACATGTCATCATTTTACAGAAAAGGGGGAAAAACATCAAGGTGCTAGATTTTAATTATACATTTTCTTCTCTCATTAATTCACCTAACCTGATCCACATACTTTCTGGATTCCATATTACTTAATTATAAAGATTTTTAGACAGAATAATGGATTAGTCTGTCCTCACATATTTCTGCAGTGTGGGTTTTAGCGGGTCTGAGCTGGACTAGGAGCAGCTGAATATTCGTCTCTTATCTAATGGTAATCAGCTCTTCCGATTCACATCAAAGAATCAGTTCTTGGAGGCGGATCTTCCCACCGTCACTAGTTTAGACTTGAATGTACAGACGACCACCTCGACCACACCCGTGAAATTGCTGAGATCAGCTTAGTGTAAATTAAACTGTGAACGACTGAATGAATGTAAAAATCTCATACAATATTTAAAATGGCATATTATTACTGTAGATCTCAACCTACAAGGCATTATCATGACCACCTATTGTAGCGGCTCACTTGAAATTCAATAAAGACTATAGCTTCAGAAAAGACAGAAACTTGTGTAGTCGACGCCCTGTGCTTTTTGAATTCCAATGAAGTAAAGTTGCTGACGCGAGCTCTCATCCGACTCAAGTGTAAAGAACACAGTAAGTCTCTATGACGAGTGTGGAGCAGCTTGTCAAATACAGCAGTGTGATGGTTCGTGTAAAGGGGGAGTTGTACAGGTTTTCTCTGCCTTAGCGAATAAAGGTCATCCTCTATCAGCTAAATGTCTATTGGTTTGTCATATGGACCTATGCACACCGCTTTACTTTATACGTTGAGGTTAAAAAAGAGTGTTGGGATGAAAATATCCACAAAGATGTGATAATGAGCACAAAGGACAAAGTGTTGATTTTGGTTTTTAGAAATTCTGTCAAATTTTTGCTTATAAACTTCAACTGGCACCAAATAATTATCATTTTAGTCCATTAGTGTGAATTTATCCCTGAGCAACCTGATATTTGACTGGACATAATAATTTTACATTTGTAGAGAGCGCTCATTTAATCTTCATTTTCCCTTTTTACAAGTTTGTGTGTATTTTACAAAGTGGAATATTGAGCATTAGGGCAGCATGATTTAGGGAAAAAAAATATTCCAAGTTTTCAAAGACGTATTGTGCTCAAATTTGCAATATATGTGAAACAAAGGACCAAGAGCAAGACTACAAAAAAAAAAAAAAAAAACATACTTTACAAAATATTTTCAAAAATAGGCAACATTTCTAAATCAACTAATGACTAACAAAAAAAGGGAAAAATATGAATAACTTCTATGGACAAGAAACAGGAAAAAATACTACAAAAATATAGGCAATAAAAATACACAGGAAAAAAGTGCCAAAACATTACAGAACTGAGAAACTAATACAGGAATATCTTGACTTCGATAAAATATTTGTAGATGTATAATGTTTCTTTAAAAAGACAGGATATTTTGTTCTTTGTAGATGTGACTCTTATTATCTAAATAATTGCAGACTTTACAGACTCAGATTGCAATTTTGATAGAGATATATATTGCGCAGCCCTATTAAGAATTTGCTATATTTGTGTATAACTTAACACTCCATTAATTGTGATTCATCTTCATAGATACCATTTGCGTCTATTGGAAAACAGAGACACTGGTTGAGGATATGATGAGATGATGATCTTTCTATTAGAAGTGTTAACCTGAAAGTCTTATTCTGACTGAGAATGTGATGTTAGAGTTTCACAACATAGACACAAGAATCCAGTGTAAGCTTCTAGACTCTTATGTTTAGTTCAGACCGTCGCTCCCCTAACAAGCTGCTCTCAGTTGAGTATTTAAAGTTCACTCTGCTCTGAGCTGCAAGTAAATAAGTTAACGACTGACATGAATTCTAAATATTGGTGTATTCTTTGGCAAAATTTAACACATTATGGGGATGTACATTACATGACCGAATCTGATCTGTGAATGGCTTCAATTGAAAGAACTCCTTCTTACCACTAATAATGAATCGCACTAATCAGTTGTAATATTATTGTTACTTTCTGCTTGCACATCGATAGCCTCTATGTACTGTTAACAGTATAATAATTAAATTTGTATAATAATTTAATGCATAGAGCACTCTTGAGCACCTGTGACATCTATTGTAGTACCACCAGTCATTTACTCACCCCTCATTCATTCTAGACAAAAGAGGTGAAGTGTTTTGCCTAAGGACACAAAGGAAGTATGCAGTAGATCCACTGCTGCCTCACTACAGCACCTGCTATTCACAGCGGTCTCCCATCCCCAGTACCAGCCACTAATGACTTCCTACTTACATATCTATAGCCTCTATAAATGCATCAGCCTATATAAATTGCATCAGAACTAAACCTTTGATATGACCTTTACCTATTTCTAGAGAAGATCAAATCAATGGTGTGGACAAATTGTATAAAACACCATTATAATCTACAACAAGATAGCAGTTAATAACATGAGCTTAGTTTGAACCGTCATCCCCATAGACATCTGTTAAAATAGTCTGCTGTACTGAGTATTTGACCCAGGGGGCTGAGACTGTAGAGACAGAGTGAGATGGATTTTACTGTTCTTACCTGAGAAGTGCTCCCGGATGGGCTATTTCACTGACTATAGAGAGACCTATCAAGAGAGCGGCATTGTTTCAGCCTTTGATCAACTGCACCGCATTTTACGTCAAGTCTGAAGAGGATTTGTGTAGGAAACAGAGAAAAAAGTAGGACACTGGACACAATAGCATATTCAGTTTTAGCATGTGAAATAGTTGTTTAATTGCACAAAGACATGATTATTGGTTATGACATAAGAGCCAATTGTCTTCACTGTGCTGTGGTAATTGTAGTAGCATGCTCAGGGCAAGGTTGCTCAGATTAGGAGAGTTTAAACAGGGTGATTCGTGCAGTCAGATGAATGGGGCCTTGCTTTTAAGTGAAGGGACATTTTAAACCTCTTGATCTATGTGTCAGCTTATGAAGGTCTGTCTCCTCATTGTTGGCACAGATATTGTTCACTATAATTGAATGAAGGTTGTTGGTCGCAAGCAAATTTGTTCAAAGAGCTCCCAGACACATTACACTTCAATAAGACATAGCGCAAGACTTTGATAACAGACTGGCTTGCAGGTTTTACTTCTTATGCAACACATTTTAGAGCCAATATGATGTAAAATTTCTTTCAAAAGTTTTTAAATGTGCACTATGAAACTTTGCTTGCCTCAGTTAAAATGTCACTGCTTTAGCCTTCAGTTTTCCACAAAGTATATTAGTATAGTATTAAACTAGAATGGTATACTATGCAACTTCACTCGCAGTGAGAATTCGTGCTTTTTCAGCAGTAAAATCACTTGACAAAATGGAGAAACATTCAAAGCAGTAGTATTTCTAAAGAGACAAGGTGGTAACCCTTCCACCAGAAAAGTTGAACATGAAACCTGTATTTTTCTTTTATTAGCACAGTAAGTCATAGTTAATCCATCCTGAGTGCTTAAAAACATCTAGAGTCCTATATGATCCTGATTTTAGAGTCTATAAACATTCAAACTTACGAGGCCCCTATGTAAATTTGCAATACACCTTTTGCCTTATAAGCTTTGGCCTAACTTTTCTCACTATGTTGTAAGACGACTAATCTAGTTATTCCTTTCATACCAAAAGGCACAGCTCTTGGTCATTGGTCTGTGTAGCTCGTAGTTATTCAGACAGAAGCCCATGAATAAAAGCCTGCTGTTGGAGCATTGACATTGGGCACATGTTGTTTCCCAGAGCAGTCTGGAGACAAATGTGTTCCCAAGACCTCAGTCTGATTGTCATTCATGGCATTAGTCATATACAAGGCAGCATGGCTGGTCACATGTTGATATATTACAGGAGTCTTTCATCATTATTACTTATGAATTAATATGAATATGTTATTAATTATGAGTATAGCTTTAAATTAAAAGTTTCTGAGCATTTGTCATTAGTGAATTGTGTTTCAGTAGCTTGCCTTTGCCTCTGAGGTTGGTTTTCCCACGCTGGAGTGAACAGCAGAATAATGGCCCCTGCATAGACCAGGGGGCAGGCAACATTTCAATGGACACAACACATTAAATTAACTCTACACTGTTTTTTTTTTAGTTTTTTTTTTTTTTTTTTTTAAACTAGGGATTACACATATTTCTAGTTTGAATTGTATATTTTAATTATAGTAGCCTACATTTTAATTTAGAAAGATGTTTTTTTTTCTTTCAAGGCTTGACAAATTACTTGACACCTTGCATGCCATGATTGGCATTGAGGTCAATTACACACGCATAATTTTACATACCTTATTGGATGTCCTTTTTTTAGGAATTAAAACCTGTAATTGAATAAATTGCAATTATAGATAAGTTTAATAACATGCGGTGGAACACTCAAGGCAAAGCAATAGCATCTGAAGCAGACAAGCAGGTGGTGTATGCTCCTTACCAGAAAAGTTACATAGTGCACCTTAAAAATTATTAAATTTTGTTTCTATACTTTATACTATAGCCAGTTTGCTATTATAAAAATGTATAATAATTATAGTCTTCATTTTACAATTTACAATTTTGAGACCGCTGCATTTCCCCATTGTGGGACAAATAAAGGATTATCTTATCTTATCTTATCTTATATGTGAATGTTGTCTGAACCACTATAGCAGATATTACCTACTTGTCTTACCCTCAAACAAAATCACACCCTAGTGCTTTCAACTTTTAACCAACCACATATGTTCATATATTTATTTTATTTCCATACTTGTACTATTCAGACTTTGCTATTGTAAAATGTCAATACAAATTTAGTCTGTTACCCTTTTTGCCCCCATAAATGTCATTCACTAGGGCCCACTGAGCGCCCCTACCCTGCTCTACACCTCCGCCACTTTCAAACTTGGAGAGTTTCTCAAAGCTAAAGTTGTATAATGCTGTTGAACTCTAGGGGAGCGCGGTTCACACAGATTTAAATGAGTCAGTCACAAAGTTGCATTTCAATGGGCTGTTAGTGGAACAGGCATAAACAGCGAGCGGTGGGAAAAGGCCGCTGCTGGGTTTGGCTGTAGGGCTGCTCTGAGCACTCCCCTTGATCCAGATCACGCTCTCGCATTGTTCATTCTGCCGCATGCACACCCATTCACCACACAAGGAGACCGGGAATACAGGGAGGCAACTGTGGATGTGCCAAGGCATTACCAACCCTACTGGTTTTGTCATGTCAATAAATAAAAAAACATGGAGACCAAATGAGAATATTAAGTAGTTCAAGTCAAGGTCACATTTTTGTATTTGACAGAATTCCACATTTGTGCATTTGCCAAAACTTTTCTCCCAAAACAACTATGCTGTAATGAGGAGGAAAACTTTTGTTGGAGCACTAAACATTATAAAAACATAATTTTGTAGTTTCCTTTTTTTAAAGTAAACCCTGAAGGTGCATAACTTAACTTTTTCTGATTGTCTCCTTGGAGATATTATTGCTTTTCCCCAAATGTGCCACAGTATGGCATTAAACTTCCCTACCAAACAAATAGGTGGTGCCATATAGGTTGGTTCTGTGGGGAGGTGACTCCAACATTTATCTATCTCCGTAGCAAAATTTTACCAACAACTACTACTTAAATATTTTTCTTACTCCTCTTGTCTATGAGTAAAAAGTGTGAGGCCTATATATAGTTTTGCACTCATTTGTGCACAAAAACTGATCATCTATTACTAAAAGCCTTTTACAATTTGGCATACTGCTCGGGGATTCAATTATCATGTCTAACAAACTGCTTTCCTACACTGTCTCCTTCATCGTCACCATTCACCACCAGGGCCACCTATCTGCGGAATAGCCTAGAGTTATGGGTCATGGTTTGAACTTGCTGTAATCTTTCCCTTCTCAGAAGATAATGTGCAGGGAAATGACTTCTCTTTTTATTTCTGTACTTTTCTTTGTTGCATAATTGACTGACCATACCAGAAAGCCAAAGTGTTATGAATCAGAACTACATCCCTACACTGCTGAACAGATGTATAAACCCATGCCACACTGACATAGAAGGATTTTAGTGCACCATGCACACCAAAAGTAAAATGAAGTGCCATTTCCCTGTTTCATGGCCTTTTGGACCTCAAGCTGTTGGTGCTGCTGCTCAGTCCAATTATATCAAACTCTATCAAAGCAGCTATGGAGACCTGGATATTTTTTTACTCTGCAAGACAAGAGTGGCAGAAATAATTGGCAATTCACCACTATTATGAGAGGTCACTGCAGCGCTAGCTGTTTGCCATTAGCATAGCAAGTGTGCATGGAGGAATAAGCCTTGATTTAATTAGCATGACTCAGAATGAAGAACTGGAATAGACTCTTAAGTGTTACTGTCCACTCCAGTCTAAAGATTTACACAGGATTATTGTATGTTTTGTAACAATAGCTCTGCATTGTTTTAAGTCTAATACTCAAATTGCCCAGTGCTCAAGTTGCTCTCGTTTAACAATATCCTTGTGTGTTGAAATAGTTTTAAACGCGGCTGAAGTGAAATTGGAAGCTAAAGGTGCACTATGTAACTTTTCTCAATGAGGGTCACCACTTGCTCAACATCATATAAATGTTATTTCTTTATTTGATGAAGACGACATCACCATTGTCAAGTTACATCTGTGTGAAGCAGTAAGGGAATTATTTTCATGCCATAAAATGCAAGATGTTTAAGTTAAATAACGTACTGGGGAACATTCCAGCCAATCAGATCTCCATGGAGACAAGCAGGCAGCATACTCCCCAACAGAAAAGTTACATAAATTAAAAAAAAATTGTTGTTTTTTACTGCCTTAGCTTATCAGTGACTATACCAGTGACAATATCTGTATATATCTGAATATCTTCATTGTACTACAGACATGCATTGGTCTTTTTATGTAGCATCTTTCTTTTGAATGAGAACTGCCAGCTACTGTCAAAAAATACATTCAAATAATTTCATGTTTACAAAATACATTCCTGTAGTTATGCTCTGTGCAAAAACAAGATGCATTTGTGCATCTTTACTTCCACGTTAAACTCGTAAACTTCACACTTCACATTAAGCTGACATTTTCTTCACCTTGGCCTAAAATGTGCATATACTTGTAAAATGGTGTACCGCCATATTGTGTTGTACAATGGTGATACAAAGCAAGCATTTTTGTATGTCAATTTGCAGGGAACTCACAGCACTAGTAATTTGTATTTGGGAGAGCAGAATATACATCATTTTGTGAGCCCAAACACTGGGCAGTTAATCATTGAGAAAGGTGTCAGGTGAACTTTTAATGAAGATTGGTGGATGGGTGTTTGATCTTTATTACCTGCAAACACTTGGTGCCCTATTGCGCACGCTATGGCTTTGGAGATTAGGCACGTTGTAATATGCTCCAGGGACGCACAATATTAAAACTACTGTATTTTGCAGTTCCAGCACATGCTCAAATCATATGAAGTCTTTTACTATAGCAATAGCTGAGCAGTTTTAGCAACTCCCGTGGAAACTGTTTGATGGAGTTTGATGGTTCCAAACCCTCAAAGCCGGTGTGTTTTTCTCACCTTACCAGAGTGTAGGGCTAGGGTCCCTCACAATGTGATATTATCACAATATGGCGATACAGGCAGTACTCAAATATTGCACATGAAACACACTTTAGCAACAATATTCTTTGTTAAACCACTACTTGTGCAAAGTTAGTATGAATTAGATCTATTTTAATCATCAAAACAGTGAATATGTCTAATATATTGCATTAACAAGTTTTGTTAATAATAAATATAAATAATAAATATACTTTTTATTACAGTATTAAATAACCAACATAATTGTAGTGTAAATAAATCCTCTTGGTGATATATTGATACAGCAGGCACCTAGCAGGGGAGCTATGGTGTTACTGTGGTAATACAAGGCTGATAATTGAAACATGGCACATCTACATTATTTCTTTGTAATATGAGTAACCCAAACCTTAACCTATGAAGACATTTCCTGGAATGAATGTTATTAATGTTAAAGCATATACCCTCTGTACTGAACATATGAAATGGATGGAGCATGTTTCTTCACAAAAGTGCAGGCCTGTCTGGTTCATATCCAGTATAGAGGTGCTGTATTGACCCTGAACAGATTCTACACAGACTATGTCCGAAATGGCTCACAGGGGAACCCCATGTTATTGACTGAGCTAAGTGCTGCTGTTGTTTGTATTTATTCAATCATAAACCCAGGAATAGCTTCTGCTGTGTTGGGCTGTAATTAATCTTAGTTTGTAAAAAGAGGTTCAATAGTATTTGAGAGAAGAGTTGGTGACCTCCAATAAAAGATATTCAAAATGTTATATAGCATCTGTCTTGGGTAGGTTCTTTCAGGATTGTTATTCTGGCATGTTGTCCATGTTAGGAGCCTGCATTTTTACATATCCTACCAGTCACGGATGTATTGAAAAAGTGGGCGATCTTGCCATACCAATTGCCTGACCAGCCAGTCTCTTCTACATTCTGTTCGAATCCAGCCTCTCTTCTGGATGAGAACAGGCTCCAGATCCACTTGTGTTTTTTCAAAGCGTCTGGTTCTGGCTGGTGATGTAACCTTACCAACTGCGCGATGTAACATTTCTGGTGGATGATCTGCTACCCTCTTGTTTCCATGGAGATGTTATCTAAAATGTTCCATAATATGAATGAATGGTGTTGTGGTTTTCTAATTTCATTTTAACAAGGATCAAGGACATGGACAAGAGGCCTGGGAGCTTGAGAGTTCTGCGCAGTACTGTTCCTAGTACTGCACTTTTCTGGACTGAGATGTCTGATGCTTTTCCTGGGATCTGCTGTAGCCACTCCTCCAGTTTGGGGGTTACAGCACCGAGTGCTCCGATCACCATGGGCCTTCATTCTTCTTTGAGCCCCTGGTGTGTATATATATATATATTTTTGCACTACTGATTAAATAAGCAAGAACATGGTATGGTATGGCTTGATGTATTTTGAGTGTCCTTCCCTAGGTCCTAATTTCCCTTATTTGTGCCTGCAGTTACATAACCTATTACAGATGGCATTACCATAAATGCTATAGCATAAAATTTACTATCTGGAGGCGCATTAAACAGTATGAGCAGCAAATAAGAAAATCCGTTGGTCTGTGACAGCATATTATTCATAGCCCTAATACATGCATTTTTATTACATCGTGACAAAAAAGAAGGGTTACAATTTGGGAGTCACATTTATCAAACCTTAAAAATGATGAAATACGAATGAGCTTTTTTATTTAGTTTTGCCATGTCACAAATGATATACCGAAAGTAACTTTTTATCCTTGTGTTTCAGTGGCTATTTACAGAGAAAGCAGAAATTTGTATCAGAATGCCATGCAGTTTCTTGCTTTTGGCTTCATCAGTAGTTCTACACTGTTGTGATTTTCACATTCTAAAACAAAAATAAAATTACAGATCATTGAAAACACAAGGACATATTGTTAGTTATTTATTTAATATTTCAGCAAGGAATTATTTAAATGATTTATTTAGTATTTTTTTTTGTCTGCTTGTCTACTGTGTCTATAAAATATCTAAAATGTCTGCTTCAGTATTGGCATTATAAGATGTTTTAATGTCCTGTACTTTCATTCTTTGTCATTGTACATGTACCCTTGGTGGTAAACAAAGTCCTCTACAATTTTAAGGTTTGCTTAATGTAAATCTTGTGTGTACAATTTGTCCTCCTTTAGGTAAGGACTTGGCTATAGCTCTTGTAGCAATGGTATACTCCCATTATAGACCTGGCTGAGATCCGGTGGTATTGAAGCCAATTCTAAGGTGGTACTTAGTTGATTAGTGATTAGTTTGAGAGTCACTGGTTATTCACAATTCTAGCTGAAATTGCACAGCTAGAATTGTGGTCTATATAGTCAGTATATCAAGACGTTATGAAATATAGTATGATGTAAAATACAGAATAATATTGCATTGAGGGGCTGTTGTTTGGCTCCCTTTGGTTTGATATATTGAAATTTTAGTTGGCTCTAAAATTATGTAAAATTCAAGTTTGTGTCATTCAAAAACATTCCAATTCAGTACAGATTTTTTTTTTTTTTTTTTTGCTTTGGTACATTGAGAGATTAAATAAAATATAAAATTATCAAACAACAAAATAATGCCACATATAGCTAACTGTGCTTTGCTTCTGTGACCCTGCATACCTGTACCTTATACCTTCAATGTCCTTGGAGGTCTGTATCAAAGTTGGACGCCTCAGTTTGATTTCTCGATAGTGTCCTGTCCCATAAGTCTACAGTAATGGAATCTGTGATAAGAACAGTACCAGCAGAGGGGGCCGCGCTGTCTGGGTCCTGATAAAGATGAACCAAAGACTGTGGTGCTTGGGTTGGGGTTAGTTGAGTATCAATGTACAAAAACAACTCTCTATATTGAATGGATTGATGTGAGGTTTCATATTTGTAGACATGTTGAGTCTTTTTGTTGCGACAGTCACTATTTTAGATTATACTTAATCATTGGACAAAAAATACCAAATTATTAAAATAAAGAAAAATTAAATATGACAAATGTTAAATTAATAAAACAAAAGCGAATTCTGATTTCTCACTCCAAGGACCTTGATGAGCACCTGTTTTACAGTATAGCGTCTGTGATGCTGTGATGAAGTACTCCTAGTACCTTACTCAAGAATGTATTAACCATAGACCTCACAAACATTCTCCTTTCAATTTCAGACATAGAAAATATTAAAATCATTCCAGACAAATTCTTCAAATAATAACCAATGTTGAATGTGTGAAGTTATTCAAAATATTTCCCACTGCCAAGCCAACCCTGCAACAAAATTAATTCATCTTAAATAATTTGAAGAAAGATTGAAAGTAATCAAATGTATAAATACATGTCTGTACATTGTGCCCCAGCTTCACCATCTCTTTCCCTTGATTTTTTTTTTTAACTGTCCCCTGTAATGAAATATACATGAAGTTTTCCATTATTCAAACCTCTTTTCTAAGTCTTTTCTTTCACAGTTTTTCTTCAAGTGCTTTCACCTCCTACAGTACACCTCTATTCACTTGTCCAAAGATAGTAAGCATGAGCCTCTGCATCACTAGCCGCTACTCCAATTAGCTCCCAGCAGATGTTCAAGCTGATCTTGAGTTTGTTAAAAGTTGTTCTGCTGCTTCTGCTTAGGTGTACTGTTTTCTGAAGCATGCCGTGTACAAACGGGCTCCATGCTTCCACTGAGAATTTTCAACAAGTTTTATACTCATTTAGTTGAAGTTTGCATATTGTTTCCAAAGCATAGAAATGCATAGGTCCAACTTTCATTAGTAACATTACATTGGGCGACCTCTCCTCTTGAATTTCGGACCTCCTACTCCTGGGTTTCAGTTTTCTGTTATATGCAACATTTTGAGGACTTTATCCACATACTAAAGAAATAATTTTTTGGTTTAAATTGTTCATCGCTATGGCAACAATCTTATTTTTTTATCATTCTGAAAAGCCGTGGATATATATGCGATCAGAGTAGTGATTTGGCATATGCTCCCTTCCAACACTATCTTTTCCATTTATCTGGGCTTGGGACTCATCCAAAATACATTGGCAGTACCTTGGGCTCTATTAGAGTCTTTCTGATTGAAGGAAGATGTGACAGAAGGTAAATGATATGGTGCAGATTATACCTATAGGACTTATATAGGAGAAGTATTCAAACCAATTACATTAAGTGTCTTAGAAGCTCTACCAGGTGAGCCACTGAAGTACCCAATTCAAACAACCTTGGTGGTCTCAAAATGCATTTTTAGTTATCACCATCAGAATAGGCTCGTATAGATAGTGACATTAATCAAGATACAATTCAGCACTTTCAAATTTTTAAATGTTCTGGGCACTTGATAGTAGCTTTTGTATATATTATATTATTATATTATAATGATATTATAATTGTTTTATTTGCTTTATATTGTAACTCTATTTCATCATCTGATCCTAATGTATGTCTGTAATTAAAATAATTTCTCACTGTGTATAAAATCAAAGAATTCTGATTCAGAGATGATTTATGTCAACCAAATAGGCAAAAAAATCTATACATGTTTCATATCTTACATACCAAGCAAGCGTTCCTCACCTCTTCCTTTTGCAAGAAAAATCAGCAGATGTATCATACGCAACATGGCATTTTCCCCCCTTTGTAACACGATTGTCACTTTATCTTGTGCTATTCCTGGTCACCTGCTTTATCAAAACACCAAGGTCTTGTCTTCAGGTTTCTGCTTGTAGATACGACCATTAGTTCTGGTCTTTGCTTACGGTTAGAGAGGAGTCCTGGGTCAGCCGTAGACAGAGAAAGACACAGGAGTGAATGACATCCGATCCAATTACCTGTCACCTCCACACATGCTGCTAGGAACACTGCAGCAGAGTCCACATGAGACAAGCAATTACATGGGGAAAGATTGTGATCAGTGTACAAGCGCTGACCGTAACCCAGCTCCAATCCCCATAGTCTAAAGTGCCTAAGGTATTCATAAGCGGGTGCTTAGTGAGAGAGAAGAGAGGCAGGCATCTTCATAAACAGTAATATCAAATGTGTATACAAGTGAGTGGCTGGGTCTGTAGGGTCATATAAAGTGGTGGTAACTAATTTAAATTGTATCTATTTTAATGCAATGGTGCATAATGGTCAAGTAGGCAACACATTGGAATCATATTCTTCAATTTGGTGAGGTCATAGTCTCTAAGATTGAAGACTGGGGACCATATAAATCAATATGCAATATACTAGTTTTGAAAGAAATGAAAAACATGCATTCTTACTGTGAGCACACTTTCTCTTGACAGATCTGACCTGTAACTTGGCCTTGGTGTCATCATGGAGATAGATTAAGGTGTAGAATGCCATACTGTGGAACATACTAGGCAAAGCAGTAACATCTCCTGGGAGGCTAACAGGTGACGGACCATCAACCAGAAAAGTTACATTGTAATGTGCACCTTGACATAAACACAACTGATCAACTTTCTGAAATATAACTACAGATAAACGATTACAGTAATTGATATACATCTACTGTATGCTTTTGAGGGTTTGAGCCCAGTTTAGTCCTGATGTAGACTGGGTTTGGTCCTGTTCTAGTCATGGTCTAGTCCAGAGGAGGCTCTGGGAAAGACCCTGGACACACTGGAGGGACAATGGGCCTCATTCATGAAACGTTCTTATGAACAAATTTGTACTTAAGGCCTTCTTATGAACATTCCAGAAGAACAAATCCTATGCACAGGAGCACTTGTAAGAACAATAATTCTACTGTTTTAAAATATTATTACTCTGATAATGCAACACAAAATTCTAATTCCTCCATGATTGTAAGTTATATATTTTCTTAAATTATTTCCTATAAACATATTACTATGTGATCCGTTAACGTTTATGAGGCGTTTTCCTGGAGCATGTGTCTATTGGGTCTAACAGACTTTACACAGGCTACAGTGAGCCTCAGTCTGTCCCAGCCCCAGTGCTCTCCATATGGGCCACTGTCACAGCCCTGTGCCCGGTCACCGCAATGGATTCAACACCCCCCCCACCCGACCCCCTATGACCAGAGCACACACTTATGCACCTCTATCCCAGCCCCCCTCCCTCGATATTTACCGTAGGCCTGCTCTCGCGGAAAGCGTGATAAATATGATAAAATTTTGTTTTATTATTTGTTTGTGACTTAAATATTTCTCACTGAGTGTCTTCATGTGAGTTTGGACATTTGAAATCGCTGCTGAAGCCGTAAAACAGCCGTAGTCTGTAGACGCACTCCACCTGACTTCCACATTCACTCTCTCCCTCGCGCTTTCACACGTCATAATATCAAACCCATATTGGCCATATTTGGAAGTTCAGAGGGCGTTGCTAACCAAACACATATACGTTTTTTATGTAAATAAAATGTAAATGAGCGTGGAGGTGTTCGTAGCTGAATGTTGGTGAATTAGTCGCAACTGTCACTTAAGAAGGAATTTGCAAGCTTGAGAACACTTTGTGAATCTGGAGTTCTCTCAGCATCTTGTTTAAGTGGAAGTTCCAAACATTTTTTTCAGAAAAGATTCATGAATAAGGCCCAATGTCTCTTGGCTGGCCTGTGAGCACCTTGGAGTCCCATCAGAGGAGCTGGAGGAAGTGTCTGGGGTGAGAGAAGTCTGGGAGTCCCTGTTTAGACTGCTGCCCCTGCGACCTAGCCCCAGATAAGCAGTAGAAAATGGAAAGATGGATACTCCAGGCTTAGTTTCAGCTTTAGTTCCAGTTTGGTCCTAATTTTGTGTGAATGCACAGTAGTAGAACATCGAAGCAACAGTTGGTGCCCCTTAATGCCACGTTTCCGACAGGATGTGCAAACATTAGGTGGCACATTTACCCAATCCATTCATCGCTGACAGCCGTAATGAGATCTTCATCAGGAAGGTATTCGGAGCAGCAGGAATGATGTTCACGTCAGCTGTTTTTAAATTATTCATGTGCCCACCTTTGCCTCTTTGTTTTCTTGACTTTACAGAGCGGAGCGGCTGCATTCATTTGAAAACCTTTGACAACCCCGTGCTGTGGGCAGGTTAGGATCTACACAACAGTAACAAAGACAAATGTGACTGAGGCAATGACCCTGAGAGGAGAAAGTAGGAAAGGTGCTTTGCTCATACCAAACATTAGTAAGCAAACATTTCTCATGATTTGACGGAGGTGCTGACAATGTTCAATACAGTGAACAATGCACTCAAATTCATCACCTTGTTTCTCTGCCGTGTTTGCATTTACATCAAGAATAAAACTGGCAGAAACAAATATGGACAAAACCAGCCATGTAACAGTATTTTTATACCTGGATCAAAAGAAGCTAAGCATTAAATATCTTATATTAAACCATTAAACTGTAGGTCTGGATGCGTAGTAGTGAATAGAGTAGCCATAATATGTACTCAAGTATTTTTGCTTTTATAATAATTGAATAAGGAATAAAATAAAGGCAAAAAACATCAAGGCAACTTTAACACTCAGTTTGGTTTATTTTTAGTACTAACAAATCATTAATAACATGACATTAAAAACAAATGCATACTGCACATTCTGCTGGATGCAAATGATAATCAGAATAAAATTACAATTCAAATTTCCAATGGGTTTAATCTGTTTCACCTTCCAGGCAACACTTTAAGTATATTTCAACTTTTAAAAGATGTAATTTGCTTTAAATTGTTAAATGCTTGAAGTATACAGTTTACACAGTCCAACAGTCCCTTACTTGTGTCATTTGAACTGCACCACTGTGAATGTTGCTAGTGACGCGAACAGTACTTTCCTGTATAAACACATATGTGGCTGTCTCCCCTGGTAAAATAAATAGCACATCAAAACATGATAAGTTTCTATTATTCATGAGTTTTGATACAGACCCACTGTTTGTTTAGCTTTGGCAGAGATGGAAAAACCTCTCCAAACATGGAATACATCAGCGACGACTATCATTTTTCTTGACCTAAATGCACTGTTTGTTATGGTTTGGCTCGGATATTGAAATAGGCTTTTGTGCTCTTGCAGATCATTCCTGGGGGTAACCGTGATTATAATGAGGCTGCATTAGAATGATGATTGATTATTCACTTACAAGACTTGGGGCAGGTATTAAAATAATTATCTTCATGATTTACTGTACTAATGATTAGAAATAAATCACTATACTACGCTTTGGCTTGTTGCTTTGCCATTGTAACACTATTTAAACAGGTGTCATATTTCCGTAATATACTGTTTGGCTCAAGACATTTTTTGCATAATACGTTTTTGAATGCCCAAATTTTCATTAGGTCCCTAAATGCTTACAATGTGTTTTACGGTTGTCCTTTTTATATTAGTGGCCATTATGTTTAGATTAGGCATTTAATTAGCACAAGAGCTAGAGGTGAGGATGTAATGTTAAATCATATCCAAACCTCAAGGGAACACTGCTATAACAGAAAACCCCCAAGGTACTTAATTCATTAGTGAGTAAGCTGCTTTGCCTTGGGATGCTAAAAACAATAAGTACTTCATTGTCATAGCCCCAAAACATAGACTACACACTTATTAAGCTTTTATGGAAATGTGTGATTTATATTCACAAGATGAGGCCAAACTTTTCACACTAGCTGTTTTCTCTGTGTAGCATCATCACATTTGATTTAGCTGCAGGTGGTTCTTTCTTCACATTACAAATATAGCCTCGGTTTTAATACTTGATGACATTTCTTTTCATCAAAACTGGCTAAAACAAGCTGATTCAGGCCACGGAGAGATGAACTGAATGCCTGATAAATCTGATGAATTTCTTTCTGCATATATGTGATGGGAAGTTGGAAAGGACTACTTACAAAACAGCTTGTTGGCATGCATAATTTTAATTCTCAGGTCTTAACAAAAAAAAAAATTCAGAGAGGAAAGAAATCTGATTGTGAAGCAAGGTTGTCAGAAGCATCAATACCCAGATAAAGATCAATACTAAAACAAGTATCAAAACTAAATACGTAAGTAGCAGTACTGAAAAATTGTTAGCCTTGCCAGGAGGATGAATTCTTACAATTTTTGTGCTCCAATCAGCTCCAGTTATTAATTTCAAAATGTTTCCACCAAGAGCCATCCCAGATTGATATGTAGATGTCTATACAGAGGGCTACACATATCAATCCAGCAAAAGCCAAGATACAATATTGTACCCTTCATTAATAGAAACTGAATGATCTGGAGCCATATCACAACTAGTAATATACCACTAAGTAATATATAATATTAAAGTGATTATTTTGTGTTTAAAATTTCAGTCTATTGTCTAAAACAAGACATTTTCCACATTGTCAAAATCTGATTTGAAATTTTAGTATCATGACAACACTGCAGTTTTTAAATGATGCCGGCAGGCCAAGTTACAGGTCAGATCAGTGGAGAGACAACCCTGTGCTTAGTAAGAATGCATGTTTTTCGATACCAAAATGGGTCAACCTGTGAGCAAAAACAGGCTTTTTTTTTGTTTGTTTGTTGTCTCATTCCAAATTGTTTGAGATGTGTTGCTGTCATAAACAAAACCTTTATAGTAAATATTTCTTAACATCAGATTGTGTATGTTGTTAAAAGTCTATTTTTATTAATAAAAATAAATAAATTAATAATTAAACTTGTGCATTCTAATTTCATTTACTTTTCACAGTAAGGTGTAAGTGGGTAGTGTGTCTTTCAGTTTTTCAGTTTTTTACTCCATGGCATAGGTATCATTTAATTAAAAGTGTTGAGACAGAGAAAGGGGAGTGAATGAATTGCTCCCGGGCAAGTACATAATGAAATTACTTTTTGACAAGTCATGATTACTTTCTACGATAAATATCAACAACTGTAGTCTATAGCCATGTAATTAACCACTCCGCTGTTCAGTTAAAGCACTGAGCACATTTCTCCAGTGAGGTAATCAATGTGCTCCTAATGTAATTGGAGATAAATAAACTCGTCTGGACAGTGTAGTGGTTTGAGACACTGCTCAATATGATCAATATGTTCACAAAGAGCTCCCTGTCTGATCACAGGGACTCACTAAAGGATTCAGAAAAAGTGACTCTTGAGATCACAAGGACCTATGTCTATTCCCATTCTGGCATTTCATGTTGAAATAATATGAAAAAATGTTTAGAGATCTGTAATTTCTCAAGTTATACAACGTTAACTGGAATTTTCCCATTGTGTGAAGAGGGTGAGGTGGCTGAAGGAATCTCTGCTGTGGCGGTGGTGAAATGGAAGTTAAAGATTGTATTGATGTGACACTTGTACTAGTTTTGGTTATAGTCTGAACCCAGTCTAAGTCTGATGTAGACTGGGTTTGGTCCTGCTCTAGTCCTGATCTAACCCTGCTCTGAGTTTAGTTCAGTATTTTAACAGTCAAAAGTTTATTTGAGCACAATTGATCTACCTTGAGTTGAAGCAAAGTATTTCAAAACATGTTTCTAAACCCAGATGATAGGGTTACCTTGACAACATCAATTTTACAAGGAGAAAAGTATTTGCATTTGCACACAGAGCTTTAGAGGCTAATGATTTCAATCGATGCAGACTTTTTGCTACCGTCTTTGTGGTCAGAACCTATTGTATCGCTCAGCTGTAGCACAATGAGTGTGGCTGTGAGAGTTTCTACACATTATCGTATTGAGTTTAATTCAAGCCATTTACCTTGTTATCTGAATAGAAAGTTTCAGGACTTGTGCATAGTCAGTACATTGCTGTATTATTTGTGGCTAATGTAATGTAAGTGATTTAGTTATTTTTTATTATTTGGAAAGGACATCAATAGTGTTTCTCACAGGTTTCTACAAAGACTATAGTGGCACAGAGAATCATTTTTTAAATCATGTAATTCAATATATAATTAGAATTTGGGGGTAAACATTAGACTGTATGTGTGGTTACTCTGCTGTAGAAAATGGCACACACTGAGAGATTTAATAGCTCTGTATTTTAATTGTGTTTGGCCATCATTTGTGGTTCTCTACAGTGTACAACCTAAATATATATATATAGTAAATGCCAATGGGGTTGTCCTTATAGTAGAGTGCTGTCATGTAGGGCTGAACGATTTTAAGAAAAAATTGAATTGCGATTTTTCTGGCAGATATCGCGATTTCGATTTCATTCACGATTTTTTTCAATGCACATGAACATTCAAGCATCACAGAAACTTGCATCATACCATTCAAACACTAAATTCCATAACTGTAATGCAAGAATGAAAACTAAAGTCAAGTCACTTTCTGTGACTGAGGGATGTTCTGCCTATGGTGAGTCTGTTCTGTGCTTCTATCGCGTTGGAGATGTTCATGTTAAACTTTTCAGAGATTATACGTGTGCAGGTCGTACGTGTGCAGCGCAGTTCTTGAAAACTCATGCTTTATTTATGTTGCTACTGTTGTGATGAAAAGACTGAAAGTTGTAAATAATTCTCTTAAGACTCGCGCTTATGAGCTGTCTTGGTGCGCAGCTCCGTTTTCTGGGAGTTGTAGTTTTGCCTGTAGTTCCCCTGGTTAGCGCTGGTTTAGATGTCAAAAGGGTTTTGTGGCTCCGGGTGTTTTCTTTTCTGTGGGAGACGCTCCGTGCACTCGTCATGCAAATGCGCGTATGACGGTATAAACTGGTCGTGTTTCCACTGGATGTGGCAACTTTAGCACAACATGTTTTGCACAGCACCTGTTTCTGATGTTCATCTGCAGCCTCAAACCCGAAATATTGCCAAATGACCGACGTGCTGTTTTTCTTTGGGTTCAAAACCCCCAAACTCCGCTTCTGGTCCCGCTAAAGTCATTTCTGAAACTGATGACCAGCTACACTGATTGGAGTTGAGAACATGTGACCTGATTGGTGAGCTGGAGTCGAGAACACGTGACCTGTGCTGCCGCTTCTGATTGGTGAGCTCAGCAGCGCGGCAGGGAGGCGACGTACATGTGTGAAATAGTTTACGAAACAAAACTTGGGTCAGTTAGGAGCGCTGTAAAAAACCGTGGCTTTAACGATCCCAAAATCGTGTTGTCTGAGATGGCGATTTTCGGTCTAAAACGATAGATCGTTCAGCCCTACTGTCATGTTTTAACTGTCTAGACAATATATACATCATGCTGACATGTGAGCTTCCTATTCCAGCATTTTGTCTTGATGTCAGAACCCCTTCAGTTTTGGTAAAAAAAAATTTCCCATAGCCATGTTCAAAGGTGGGAGGACACAGAATATACTTTGTTTGGCAATACTTTGATGCGTCTGATCCAACAATATGGCTAAACTTTACACAGTCTGTATTCTTTGTGTGTTTTTTTCACAGCTCTTCTTTGCCTAATAATAATGATATGACCTAATTAACTACCTCTACACAAAGGTCTTTTTTCGCTTTACATTTATCACAAGAAAGTTATATGGATTTAAAGTCTGGCTGATTATGTGAGTAAATCATCTGGGGCCACTGTTGCTGACCATGTTTTTCATGACTTGTAATAACTGAGGTTGATTCGGGACAAATGTACCAACCTGACCCAACATAAGAACAGTGGAGTAGAATGTGGATAACCTTAATTCTGATTTAGTGGCTATGATAAATATGACAGGAAGGTAAATGTTGTCCCTAAATTGTAATGGAAATAGACAAACATGGATAAGGATAAAGCTTTAATGTCTTTGTTTTTAAAAAGTACATTTCAAGGAGTCAGGTGTTCCAAATGTAGTATTTCACCTCTGGGAACCATCTTGCATTTCATTCACTCTTCACACGAGTTGGCGATAAAGCAACTTCATAAGCACCCAATCTGTGACCCTCTTCTTGTATCACCACTCACTCACTCACTCAAACACCCTTCTCAAGCATTGGCAAGGTGTGTAGAGTGTCTTGCCCAAGGACACTAAGGACCAAATGGTGATAGCTAAATCACTGGTTAAAGGTGCACTAGGTAATGTTTCTAGTGGATAGTCCATTCATCTGCTCGTTTCCATGGAGATGTTATAGCTTTTTCTTGAATGTTCCACCCTATGACATTAACCGTATCTTCAGCAGGCATCACCACAGTGCCATGTTTCAGGACAGGTCTATAGAAAAGTGAGTCCACTCATAAAGCGCAATGCCACTGTGGAGCATTCCAGGTAATGCAATAACATCTTCATGAAGATGTGTTCCAGAGTGGTTTGACCAATATCTATAAAACTAGTTGAAGAAAGTGGTCATATTTCAGAAGAATTGAATGGCACAACCTATCCAATATGGTAATAACACTTTGGTCTAATTATAACATGGTCTAACCTGCCTATCTTAACATTATATATTTAATCAGTGTAGCCTTTTGGATGAGAAGCTTTCTTGCTATTATCCAGATAGTCATAATGTTCTGCTTATTTTTTACAACCTCCCGAAATGAAATTATAAAATCTCTGCAAGATGTCTCCCCAATCCCTCATCACTGTAGCTTTTGCTCAGTTCCTGCCCCTTCCAGACCTCCTCTGAATGTGCCATTTTTCCCACTGGTGGGACGGCAGCTGCTCCAGATGTGTGGGAGCACTGCAGTGTGACTTGGAGAGTGGATCTATTAATCACCCTGCGCTCCCTGTGATCCTCGTTCCCCTTCCCTCAGCACTTCTCTGCTTTGGCTGCGTGCTCACTAACCAGAATAGCAGGTGCACTTGAGGACGCACCCCCCACGCTCCATCTACCACCTCCATCACAAATTGTACAATTAAGTAAGGACTAGGTCTCAATTAGTTTGTGCCATTTGGGTCTTGATATAGCGGCAGAACTGCTGACTTTAATTTAGAGATGTCATTTAGGGACCTAATTTTATTGTTATGATCATTGTGAAAAGAAACTTCCAAAATTTCCAAAAGACAAAATGTCCGTTGTCTTTCATTTACATTGTTTAATAGATCACCACTCCTCTAGTATGGGACCAGCATCATGACATTACATTTTTTAGTTTAAGTTAAAGATGCACTATGCAATTTTTCCACCTACTTGTCTCCATGGAGATGTTATGTTATGTTGCTTTGCCTTGAATGTTCCTCAGTATGATATTAAACTACTAGCATTTATGAAATTATTATTTATTAATCAGGTGTTTTTATTGCCAAACTAAAACTTGTAAAGTGCCGCATTACTGTCACCATGGAAACCAATAAATTGAATGTCATACTGTGGAACATTCAGGCATGTGCACTGTTTACATTCAGGGTTAGGGTTAGTTTATGTGCATTTATAAGCCTGGTTTTAGTTCAGGCGTTGCCCCAATTTAGTCCTAGTTTTGTTGTAGTTCAGTCAAGATTAATATCTGTTTTTAAGTCTGGTTAATGTCCTTTTCTAATCCAGTGTAAGTACCTGTTTAAAGTCTTACAGTTCATTAATGAAAAGATCCTTAAACACTCTGCAAGCTGGTAGCGATCTTTAAACATTTCAAAGGCACTGCACTGTACTGCATTTAGCCCCAGGAAACCCCATTAAATGGACAATAGCTGAAACAGGAACTAAGCTCAGCCGGTGTAGCATAACTGAACGTGTATGTTCTTTCCACAAAACCTTAATGATAGGGGCCAAAACAACAAAAACCTCCTCTGCTGTGTCTTCAGAAAACAGACAGACGCAGTGAAGCGATAAAGACTCAAAGACCCAAAAGTCTAAAAGCAGCATCTTCCTGGTACGTTTCATTACATTTGCTAACACAAGCTAATCCTAACATTCCCCAATACAAAATTAAAGTGTCAAGATTACTTGTGATGGATAATTGTTGTTATTCAGGGCCCAAAATAATTATAAGAACTAAAACATAATAATGAGAATTTTAGAAGCAAAAATAACTACTAAGCAAATATTTAACACATATTTAGACTCTTTTTGAACTAACAAACAAGATCTACACCAGAAAACACAAGACACACTTGAACCTCAAACTTTTGTTGGAAAATATGATTATGAAAATATGAATTTCAATTTATGATCAGGACCAGTGACAGTCTGACATTTCAGCTCTGCATAATAAATATCTAGTAGGCATGCGCATTGAATAATTTTTTTTACTGAGATTGGGATTCAATTATTTCCTCATTCTTGGGTCATTTTAATGAAGAGGTTTATAGCCTATCTTCTGTCTGTAAAAATATGCGGCTTGGAGCAGAATTCAGACTTTAATATTCAGAAAAGTCTTATGTTCAAGAAATAATCATCAACAATTATTGATTATTGTGATAATTTATTTGTTTAATATAACCCAACCCTAGCATATGGAATCTGTAAATAAAAAGACTGAAGGTAAAGTTCCACACATGTCGCAGTGTAGGGCCATGTAGATGCTGATGCTGACAGATGGACACAGTGATTATTCAGAGCTCCAGCAGATGAACCTGAGCTTGTGTTCTCTGGCTTTCCCAGACCAATCACTCCCAATCACCCCTCCATAAATCAAATCCAGGGCAGTGACAAACCCAGCGCGGCCCCAGAGCCAAAGGTCGGCCGTGCTGATGAAACACTGTTTATCATGAGAGAGTGCACACGGACACCAGGCCACACCAGCTGGGCCATGTTCATTTGACACTCTAAGTCTTCATACTTAACCAGGTTCATGTTGTGGTATTGTCGTGGTGAGTTTGTATAAACTTGTAAATCGAAGACTTCATTATGTCAAACCTTTGTATCTCACTTGATTTTTGAATTGATCTTTTATAAATGCACTATATAACTTTTCTGGTTTAGGGTCTGGCACACGCCTGCCTCCTTGGAGATTAGTTTGTCTATTACACAGTATTGCATATAACTTACCCATTTTCACAGAGACAATCATTTGACACCATTAAACTGTCAAATCTGTGGAGAGGCGATTCCACTCAGTGGGAGTGCATGTTTTTCTAGAGTTTTTTGAGTAGTAAAAATGACTTGGCTCCTCTTGAGGCAACCTGGCTGATACACTGCATTTTTTGAAACTTTTTTTAACCATCTTAAGATGGCTGTCCATTGTACGATTTTGTCTGTGTGTGATGAAAGATTTATGATTGTGAGGAAAATATTGAGTCATAGCTAAGATCGTGGGTCATTGGTCTCAGATTGACACATGGACAAATATTACATTTAGAACCGTCAAACGACCAAAGAAGAGCTGCGACTGAAGCTTGTTTGATATTTTGGAATCATGATTGTTGAATAAGCCCTCCTCTTAAGAAGTGCAGCATGTGCAGTTCAGTGGATACAAGACCACGAAAGAAGCTAGCTATGTACCTCTGAGGTGCTACAGACTTTTTACACCAAGTGTGGTAGCAAAAGTGACTTCCAGAGGAGATACCAACCGAAACAATCAAGCGGAGCCAACCAAGATGGTGCCGTGACTGACATCTGTGGAGGCCTCTACTGACTTTTAGTTTTTTTTTGAGTGGAATGCTTGGATTCTTCACCATGTTCTCGGCCAAAGTTGGTCTACAAAACTACTGCTACTAAAGTGCGACGCCTTCCTGCCAACAGCTCTTAGGCTGTTAAATCAGACGCTCCACTGAATTATGGTGGTAGTGTGAAACACAATTTCATTTTTATGTAACATAAAAATGACAAATGAACTAAACTAACTAACACAGTATATTATATTGTTTGTTTGTTTATTAGATTGCCATTCATGTTACGTGACTGGGTTTTGTTTCATTTGCATACAGCAAAATCCATGAAGCTCCTGTTTAAAGTCCTTCACTTAAATTTGTATAATCTTGTCTGTGCTGATATTGCCACCAGTACAACATTTATAATGCTAACTGCCATTGTTTTCTTCATACAAACAGCTTTTTTCTACTCTGTAATAGTAGATGATGACAGCCTAACGTTTTCTATACACATAAATAACTCAATGTTACTACAGGAAATCCCAAAGCTGACAGGCTGATAAGTTTTCAGTGTCTGCCTAAAGCATGTTATAAAACTTTTAAGACTTTTAAGAATGTGAATAAATCGGTTTGATGTTTTGTGGGCTACATTAAAATTATGTTCACTTCTAATATATCAACGGTTATGCTATTGTGAAATCTATAACATTGATAGCTTGTAAAAATTATTATTACTGACATCCATACTTGACTGAGAAAACCCCCACAGTGCTATAAATACCAAGCTGCTGAGGGCATTGTGCTTTGACATGCTTTGTTGCATCTGTGTTACAAATGTATGAACATATTTGAGAAATAAGTCACCTTTTATCATTTGGAATCATGACAATAACATCAAAGCGCTTTGTGGGTCTCTAAAGGCGTAAACAAAGAAGCTTTCAAATACAATTCGGCTCAATGTGCAGTTATTAAATTGTGAATCTTCCCAAAGATCCATGCCTATGATAATAGTCAATGAGCACCATGCGTTTGACATGTCCTTGAAGTGTTGATGGCAAAATCACAGTCACAGAATTACAATGAACCAGGAGATGATCTCAAACACCACCACGTGTGGTAGCACAGCTATTAGAGCATGTTAAATACATTTTTGAGACGGTTTCCATTTCCTGCAAGCTATAATGGGAAGAGAGAGGCATCGTCACTCACAGTAGGCATGTCTGTTTTTCATGTTTTTTAAGAGAACATAATAATAAATCTAAAATGGAGTTTAATGCAGTAATGTAGAGGCAAAACAATAACATCTCCAAAGAGACAAGCAGAAAAATTTAACATCAACAACAAAAAGTATGGAACGTATAATAGTAACATAGAGTTTAATCTACCCATGTAGTCTAACATATAATGCTTGTTTTATTTGACTGTGCAATGTGCGTTACCTCATTATCTCTTGCCACTGTCTTCCAAATTTTTGACAGTTTAATTTTTAACAGTTGAAATAAAACATGTACATATGTATTGACTCCAAGTATACTGCGTGCACCATGGATGGGGGCACATGCTCTTCTTGAATAGCAAGCAGCTCTCACTTGGCGGCATGGAACACATTATAAATAACAATATGGCTGGTGCGCATTGTCCCAGAGACGGAAAAAACATATTACACTGCACCTGAAAATGTGCAACTTTTGGCACAGGAGTTCAGGTACGTGTGTTGTTTTCATACTTATACACTGAAATCTGTTGACTTGTGTGACCTTTGACCACAAATTATTTTAGCCTTGTTCAGTTTGTTTATTTTCACCTTTTCAAGACACATCCTATGGTATTTTCTGTTGTATATGTGCCTGTAATAAATATTATATATAATTGCAAGTATACAACTTGAATAAACCTTATAGAAAAAATATAAATTTTCCCCACAAAAATCGTGTATTGTTTTGGAGTTTGATTTGGTAGCTGGGTAAATATTAAGGGTCATATTTTACTGGAGGTTTTTTGAATTTTTTTTGTGTCAGGAAATACTGGCAAATTGTATTTTCACCTGTCTGAATCCAGTAATTGTACTGTGCCATTATGAGATAGGGACACACTTTAGCCATAATGGCTCTAGTGAAAAGGGTTCAGTTATTGTCCATTTTAACATGTAGACCTGCTTTCACATTTAGTTGCTTCATGGTTGAAGGACTAAATTAGTAATTAATCAAATTTGAATCAAGCCTGAGATTCACTCATGTGATACCTGTTTCATTGAGCCAATCCTGCAATAAAAGCATAAAGTTAGAAGCAGATTTCGGATTTGGGTATAAATTGGGTTTCTTTTTTGTTAAATGGCACTGATTAAGTCTGTTTATGTTTATGAAATTGATACTGAAGGCTACTGTTATTTTGTTTTTGAAAAGAAAAAAACAACAACTATTCACTATTAAATTGAATTGAATCAAAATATGGCTCTAGTGTGTGTTAATGTCATAAATATTTAACGTGTGTTGTTACTAAAATCAATGAAGATATAAAGTAAAACTTCTCTAAACATTGTATAGTAGACATTTAGAATTGTTAGGAACACATTGCAGAATTTCATGTGAATAGTCATTACCAATTTCGACCCTGATTAACCCCTATTAAATTGTTCAATAGTTTTTCAACCATTATATTTTGTGTTATACTAAATCCCCATTAGCACCTCTTCATCTCTCCATTTGCACAATAATCCTATGTGTAAATTTGCCTCTGTAATCTGTCTCCATTTTCTATAGAAGCACCTGCATTGCAATGAGCACATATGACAAAATAATCACGCAAACATAATGATACCAGTTACACAGGAAGTCCCAATTAACACTGCACAGTTGAGATGGGTAAACGCAATGATGTGGTTCGATGAGCTGTGAAGGTACTCTATCAGCCCTTTATCCCCTTCAGCTCAAAGCACCAATGCTATGTCTGACCAGAACACAAAGAGTTAACAATACACAAGAAAAAAATCAAATATGTAACAGTTTCAGTGAGTTGTCATTGGAAAGCAATTTAGAAAGCAGCAGGATCTCATTATTACATCAATTTAATTCCAATTAGAAGAAATGAATGGAATTATCCTTTTCATAGCATGTGGCAAAATAACTGGATGAGGAATGGACATGACCAAGGAAGGCAATCACTCCGTATCAGCAAATTGATTTCACTAAGGCTTTTCACCTTTATTATATTATGTGTCAACTTTTTGTAAGGTCAAAAAGTAAATTAATTGCTCTAGTATCAGTTCATAGGTAGGGTTAAATAATTCACATTAATTTAAGCTTTCATAAAATGGCAATATAATTAGCCTCTTTTAATTTAATTCAGCGCTACAATATGCAGATAGCACTCAAGCGTGAATAACTTTTTAATGATAGGAGATTTATGATCAGATGTGATGGAGTAAATTTTGTATTTAAAGGTGTAATATCTAACTTTTTCTGGTTTAGGGTTTACCACCTGAGATGTTATTGTTTTGCTGGCATATTCCACAATGCAGTTGCATGTTTTTCCAAGGCATTTTTGAGTAATAAAAACACAAATGACATACACTCTAAATTAGGTTTAATGTAATTCTATGGCAAAGCAATAACATATCTATGGAGACAAAAAGGTAACTAACCCTAAACATAAGGAGTTACACAGTGCACCTTTAACATAGGGTTTGAACACATGGGTTAAGCTAAAGCACATCTCACCATGTGCAATGGATATTATGCGGGACCTTTTAAGTGTCAGTAGCATGACCACTTTCAGTTATGGTTGCTCACATGGATACTCCGCCCATCTGTCCAGTGACATAAAACTGTGGAGCTGTGAAAGGCAGCTGTGATAAGGCTGTCTGCTAAGGCGTGGCAAATCCTGATGGGCAAATCTGATGATGAATGTTTTGTCCAATGTTGAAATCTGCACTGAACATTTTACTGCATAAAATATACAAATAAAATACAAGTAGTTGTGTTCAAAGCTTGTTTTAACCATAACATAAGATAGAACTGTACTGATAGCACAGTTTTGTTCTTTTTTCTCATGCGATGTGAGAAGTTTTAGGACACAGTGTCTCTTTTGTTTTTCAGAGGACTTATTTTAGGAATATTTCTGTCTTTGTTTTGAAAATGGAAAGTATTCTTAACCTTTGTAACATCAAAGCACTGCCATTAAGTTTCAGTCTGAGAATAAACCAGAGAGTCGCATTTGGTGCCACTACTTTTGATGTACAGAATAAACTACTTTCCTACTTGGCTTGTGGAACTGGGTGTACTTAGATCATGCATCAAAAATAAATTGGGCTATATTCCACAATGCCTTGTTGTTGAGACCTTGTGAAAATGCATTGCCAGTGTGAAGCAGAAATTTCTTATATATTTTACTAAATTTATGTCAGTTTAACCCTGCGATCAGGAGTTTCAGACATAATGAAATATTTAAAATGAAGTATTAACTTCTGTCTGGTCTTGATTGTGCTCAGACTAAATCATGACGATAAGTTCTTAAGAATAAAACTGAACAAAAAGTGAAGCTATAGTAAACTTGTGTTGCATACCAATCATCTATATTATGATCTGATTTTTGAGAATGTAGACAGTAATCAATCCGTCCAAAATATTCTTCCTCTAAGCATCTTGACATTTCTATAGATTTGAGTGATAGGGGAGGGAAAAGAAACGGAAAAACTAACCCTGCATTTTTGGCAAACTGTCGTCTGCCCACGGTTTGATTACTCCCTGTTCCTTTGTTCCCTTCTTTCTCAGTTCATGAATAACGCAATCATGGAGGTTAAGTGAATGGCCCTAAATGTGCTTGATTGCTTGCTGCCAAATAGCTGCAATTTAAATCATCCTTTTTTGCAGAGTTTCTAATACAAGTGTGATTTTCTTGTTTGTTTTGCAGGCCAGTGGGGTCAGTGTGTTGGAGATGAGTGTGGTTCGGGAGGTTTTCAGACCAGGTCGATATGGTGTGTACATGTAGAGGGCTGGACCACCCACCACTCCCACTGTCCTCCGGGGGGCAGACCTGAGACACGGCGGCCATGTTTTAAGGTCTGCGGATGGCACCAGGACCTTTTTGAATGGGATGTATCCGAGTGGGGGTCTTGTGTCCTTGTGCCCTTCTTTTCTAATGAGCTCAAAATAAGGACAGAGTGCGTCATGGCGCAACACGGCATCCAACGGCGAAAAGTCCACTGTGTCCGCACCACCAATCGGACCGCAGTCTCACTCAGGATATGTGAGTTTTTTTCCCAGAAGCCCGCGGTGGAGCAGGCTTGCCTCATCCCCTGTCCCCAGGATTGTATAGTGTCGGATTTCACTTCCTGGTCTAGCTGTAGTCGAACCTGTGGGGCGGGGCTTCAGTATCGGACTCGACATGTCCTAGCCACGCCCATGTACGGAGGGGCACACTGTCCAAACCTCACGGAGACTAGGACTTGTACCCACCCCGTTGACTGTCCCGCTGGGGAGGAGGAGCACCAGTACAGCCTTAAAGTGGGGGCATGGAGTGAGTGCAGACTACCACACGATAAAGATTCACTTTTGAGCGGTAGGACAACGGTGGACTTCAGCAGCTTTCAGGAAAACAACACAGTGTTACAGCACCCTCAAGCCAATCAAAAAAGCACCCATCAGCACCCACCCCAGCACCCTCAGAGCCGCTACCCCATGTCCTGGGAGCTGGAGGTGGGATACCAAACCAGACAAGTCCGCTGTACCCGGAGTGATGGCAAAAACATCATGTTGAGGTAGGCCACTCACGCACACGTCACTCACAAGGAATTATTACACAGTGACAACTTGGATAAAAAGTAGCATTTCCAGACGTTCAGTATAAAGATGATAATGAAAAATGGCGAGGCTCTGACGAAGGAAATGATTTGTAGCTCAGATAAGTGAGTTTATCTTAATCTCTTTTTCTGCTGATGGAGCTTTTGGGCTGGGAAAGTGCTTTGTTGCTGACAGTCAGAAAGTGAACTTAAAATCCTTGTTGTTTTTAGTGTTTTTACTTTCTTATTTACTTTAGGGGCTTAGACTAGGGATCCTAAGGTCACCCACAAGTCACTGTTAAACATCATCTGTTAGCCTGGTAAATTCTGTAGGCAACTCTTTATATTACAATGCCTGCACAATATACTGAATATCAACTGAAAGCTGACATGCTTAACTTTGAATAGAACTTTGGTGTGGGCGACGTGTCTTGCTCAAGAGCACAAAGTTGAGTATTGATACTTTGCTGTGACATAACGCTGGGGGTGTTCTACATGTATATCTGTGCTTATCAGTTACCATGGTGACACAATGTACACATTAGCAAAGGCAGCCAGGAAGTTTTAAGAAGTGACTAACTGAAAAACTGCTGGCTAATGCTAGCTAGCTTGGCACTGCAGTGTTATTTGAGAGGGAGTTGTTTAACAGCACAAATCAGCTCACCTGTTGTAGTTCCAACTAAAGCTGCTCTTTCTGGTCAGATTGTGTTAAAATAAAGATCAGATTAAAGTCTAACAAGCCTCATATAGAGTAGTGCCCACAGTTAGCACACCCTTGAGAATGTCGATGGCCTCAGCTGCAAAGTATGCAAACAAAACTCTAGTTTATGCTTGACACTCATTTCACTGCGTCAGTGCCATTTTAAAACCTATACACACCAAAAGATAGTAAGATAGTGCAAAAGACAGGAGAGGAGATTGATCCTTCAACCAGAAATGACTGTTTTTATTGGTCCCTTACTCCAAAATACAGAAAAGTGTTAAATAAATCACCCCTTTTCTCCAATGTGGGGTTCTTGACTCCATTTCAGCTGGTACAAGAGCAGCTGGGATGTGCAGTCGCATAATGAGTTTTATTTCACTGATGGTACTTATTTATTCAATCATTTGTAGATTATGTGGAATCCGTTATTATTCCTCTGTATTAGCCTGGCAGTGAGGCACGGCAAAGCTAAATGTCAAGTGCTCCCCTCCACTCTCTGCACTAACCTGGTTTTTGGATGATGACACAGAAAGCAGCACACAATCTTCCTCTTCACGATAAAAGACAATATTAGGTGCCTTTCCATGCCAAATCAACTCTTCAGTGTCATCCATTCTGAGTAAAACACCACTTATGAAGGCTACTGAACATGCCAATGAAGTCAAGAGGCTATAATTGGCCAGGGTTGAATAGATTTTGGGACACTTTCACATTTTTAAGCCAATGATCATAATTAAATGCTAATTTCATCTGAAACAAAACTGCCTCCTGTGAGCTTTTAGTCATGTAGGAATGTCATTACCTCATCAAAAATATACCAGGAGTTGTGATGTCAAGTGTCAGTTGTAAGTTTAATAGCTATTCTTGTTAGTTAGATGAGATTGTCAATAGGAGGTCTCTAATATCTGCTGGTGGAGAAGTGATGAATTTTCCACAAGGCTAAAACAATAGCTGTAACTTCAAAGTTTGGTAATTCCAAGGCAAATTATTCAAATGATTCTAGTGAAGGGAGTTTAAAATCACAGGGGAGTGCTTCTTGTATTACGACTTAATGACATCACAAGGTGGAACAGAGTGCTTTTAATTTAGGAGAAGAACACAGCATAAACATGTAGGATTTGTGGGTTAAACATGAATGAAACAAACCTCCATGTATGTTTTTGATACATAAAAAAAAAAAAATGCTACAGGCCTTTTAAAACAACATCTGAAAAAGCCGTTGTAAAGTTGTGTACGTGCCCGACAATTAATGCATGTGGATATGAATTAATGAATTAATACTTTGTGAGAGCTAGGGATGAATTAGACAGATTTCAATACCTTCTTTCTTCTTCTGCGGTGTGAAAATCGAGTATGCCAGCTTTAATATTTGTTGTGTATTATTTTCAGATTGAGCCTTTTGGGGTTACCACCAAAAATAAGCTGTGTAGACATAATACTGTATGTCCTGTTTATGTCATAAAACTTCAGTATTTGATCGTAACAGATCTTCAATGCACGGACAATTCAAAGCACTCTCAGTGTTTCAGTGCTGAAATCAATATAAACAAAGCAAATAAAATAAGTACATAAAATTAGATTAAAATGCTTTATAATATTGGCTGAATAGATGTAGTATTTGTAAGTCTACTCTGCACTGCCTTGTTATCACACTATTTACTGAGACGTGAGACTGGAGCTTGAATATGGATTTCCCACCTGGCCCATGCATCATTCTGCTCCTCTAATTACACTGTTGAATTCTGGGATGAGCTTTGTTCTCATTTTAATAATCTAAACTAATTAAAGTGTCCAAATGAAACAACAAAAACTGTAATTGGATAACTGTTGATGTGTTTCTGCTTCTTTGTCAGCTAAAAGCAAGTAGTGAATAGACTGTTGTTTGTGCTGTACACTGCAAGTTGATGTTACGGCCATTATAGAGGTTGTATGTTTATGTAGCACGTATCAGGCCGACAGCTCTCTGGGGATGTGGTATTTCAGTCAGTTTATGTCAATTACAGTAACAGGATTCACTCACTGTCAATCCAAGTCTGTATTTTTAAGATATTGTTGCATTAACAATCAACTTGACATGCTCCACCTAGCATTACATTTTTTAGAGGTGCACTATGTACTTTTTCTGGTCTGCCACCTGCTTGTCTCCATGGTGACGTTATTACTTTGTTCAGAATATTCCACATTAAGGCGTCAAACTGTTAGGGCATTAAAACTTTTTCATCTAAGGCTAACAGCGACCCTACTAGGGATGCAATGATACAGTTTTCCCATGATTCGATACGTACCATATACACGGTTCATGATATCGATTTGATTTTGATATGTTTTAAGTTGCAAAAAAAAAATGTAATTTTTTTCTGCTAATGATTATTATATAATAACACTATGATATTAATGAAACATTACATACATTACACACAATACATTACAGTACAACTACTGCAAAGTTATAGTTTATAAGTGTTTTAGTTAGTTTTTAGTTAGTAGTTATTTGGTTCAATGATTTACAGCTAAAAAATTTTATTCAGTGAAAAGAATAGTGCTTTCTCTGGTTATTTTGTATTTTATAATATAGTCTACTCTTAATATAGACTGCTAGAGGAGTTAAACTATCAGACTTTTCCTTTTTTGATGACGATTTGATAATTTCCTTTCCTCCCGAGTCCTCACAGTTCGTGCACACGCCTGTGTCTGTGTCCCCCTCCAGCAGAGACAGACAGTATCTCCTCCCACACTGTCCTGCTACAGTCTGTGCTCTTAACAGACACACAGCACTCTCCCATCCTTTTCCTCTTTCTGGACACTGAAATATATACTTAGAAACGTCTCAACAGACCGTTTTCTGAGGAAAACTTATGAGTCTAAGAAAAAGATCCCATATTGCGAGGTGCGTATATGAGCACATGTAAAGCCAAAAGCGATTCTAAAGTATTTAAAAGTTAATATCTTTGTCTTTCCTGGGTCTGTCAATGTAAAATAAAAAGCGACTGAAAGATAAAACCAACCTCTGTATGAATATTTCAGCTGTAAGTCCCTATGGACGCTGCAATAACTGTTTCCCTTTCGGACCAAAATAAATGACAACACAGTGCGCGTGTGTATCGACTGAACAGGTGTATTGAATTGTGAGACCAGTATCAGACTATCTGATATTATATCGAATATCGTTGCATCCCTAGACCCTACCAAGCCAAGTTACAGGTCAGCTTTATGGAGAAGTGAACCCGCTTACACTAAGAATGCCTGTTTTTCAGTATATTAAGCAATATATTTTATTAAGCAATATTTTTCTGTGAAACATTTCAGTCAAAGCAATTTAATCTCTGTGGAGACAAGAATGTGGTGGACCCCTCTCCAGAAAAGTTACATAGGGCATGTTTATACCACACTTGCACTGTTTTACTGTAGCTGCATATAATGACTTGCATGTATAGGTCCATCTAAATTGCCTGTACTGATGTGGTAGTCCATATTGTTATCCCCTTGGCTAAAACTGTCCATTTATTGATGTTTGTCCAATATATATCTTAGTTCAAGATTGACCAAGGCTATAAAATATTTACAAAGGTCTGCCATATAATAGTAAACCCACAAGGAGTCAGTGAAGAAATCAACAATTGCTTTGTGGATACACTTCAGGATTCCAGAATTTAGCATTTATTTTCCTAAATGAGAATTTGATTTGGTTTATATTGTTGTTGTTTTGATCCCTCTGGTTACATTTAGGCTCTTCCTCAAGCCACATGACATAAGTAGACATTTTTTATCACATTTGTCTTTCAGGAAATATGAAAAATGTGAATATTGAATATGTATTTTTAATTAACTATTAAAAGCAAGAAGAGCTGATTTAAAAATAAAATGAACACAGATGTCTATTGTAATCTTCCAAACAAGGGTATATATGTGGTTAATTTTATGGTGGATTTACGTTGTGTGTGATATTTGAATGTATATATCAAGATGAAGCAAATAGAGATATTTTTTGCCATCCATCCAGCCTGTTTCTCTCTCCCCAGCCTGTGCTCCAACACCTCCCCTCCTGTCACCTTCCAGTCCTGTATCATGCCTCGACCCTGCCTGGTTTCTGATTGGTCACCGTGGACTCCCTGCTCTAAAACCTGCCGCTCCTCTGACCTCTCCCCTGGTTTTCGACTTCGGACACGGACCATGACCCAGATCCCTGTCTCCGGAGGCAACCAGTGTCCCACCCTGGAAGAGAAGGAGGCTTGTAACATTTTAGGAGATTTGCTACCAAAGTGCCCTAGGTACTTTCAAGTTGTTGTTTTTTCTAGATCCGTCACACCAATTTTGAAGTGAGCTATATTGCCACAGAAATGTTATTATGATAAAAGATAATATTGAAACTACTTAATACCAGTGACACAATAACCTTAATGCAGGATAATTGCAGTAAAATACTTTCTGTGCAATATCATTAAGAAAATGCAACAGATAAAATGGCAAATTAAACATACAGTATCTATAATTAGTCATATGTATGTATTCAAATGTATGTATTACAGAAAGAATAACCAACAAATTTCCACTAGTTCAAAAAAATTGTACACGTGATAAATATTGAACCCTGAATCATTATGACAGGTGCCTTGTGGCGGCAAATAAACACGACTTGAGTAAAATTAGCCCAATTATATTACAACACCCAAAATATCCTAGCATTCCGATGGGATTTCCAGAAAACATGACATCCTAGATAACAAATAATGACTTGAACCTCATTGTTAGAGACTATTTGAGGTATAATGGATTAGGCACAACATGCAGGCAAAAAGTAGTGGATTGATAATTATTCCCCCTCACTGCTATTTTTTGTTATATTTGCTAAGTCTACACAGATAGCCTCAGAGGGGTGAATTTACATGATTAGAAGGGAAACTCATTACAGAAATTAAGCTTTTGATAGATTACTACAGGCTGTTGTTGTGGTAAACTCTGCAAATATTATTTCGCTACGCACCACTGCCCTCCCATATCTGAAACCAAACATTTGCTCCCAAGTTAGGAAATAACAGTAGTCATCACAGCTCCATTTGAAAAATACCCATTGCTTTCCTCTGTAGCTGGGCCTGTGCTGCTTCTCTGCAGTCTGCAAATATATAGCTATGCATAATTTATTTTTAAATGCACCCATTTATCATTTTATTTGTGAATTGTTGCATGTAAATAAACAAATGGGCCTCCTGCAGGAAAACATTAGAGCTTAACTGCTGTAATCAGTCCACTTTTTGCTCTTACCTCACCTTTTACATCTTCTATTTTATAACTTTTACGTCAGGGAACCAACATATTGTGATCTATTGTTTTTATACGCAACAATCAAACAATATTAAATAAAGAACACATAACCAAAGATTTACCTACTGTTAATAACAACATGACATGCATTGTAACTTTATTTACATTGCTTCCATTACTCTACCCAAAAATGCATGTTTTGACTAGATGAAGATCGCACAATGCACAAGTATAAGTTTTGGCTAAGCAGGGATAAATAAATTTTTTGAAGTTGCCAAGCTAGATAGCAGTTTACAAAAATAATAATGAAATTTTAGAAGAAAATAGAGAAAAATTGTCAATTCAGTCTACACTCCAAAAAACTTTATGGCAAGGTAAGTTTATTTATATAGTACAATCGTGCACAAAGTAAGTCAAAGTGCTTTACTGAATAAGAAATGCATTGACATCTCAATAAAAAAAAAAAAATGCATACATAATCATAATTGAATTAACTCAAATAGACAAAAGTGCAGCATAATTATGTCACATTAACTTTACTTTTCAAAGTTACACACTAGAAACATGTGATCTATTTTACAATATGAATGAAACTGAATTAAGCGTTAGATTGTTGTTTGATCATGGTGTCAAAAATCATTCAATATTTTTCACATAAACCATAAGATTAGCATATTGTGAAATCGCTAATCACACTTTGACAATAAATATATTGTGTTTTGCAGGTTTGAGTGGCGCACTACAGACTGGGGAGAGTGTGGTATCTCTCCTTTACTGAGCCAGCAGGACAAGCGCTTGGCTAACATCAGTTCGTTATGTGGAGCAGGCATTCAGACGAGGAAGACCTACTGCGTTCAAATCCCCGATGACTCTGCCCCACATCACAGAAAGGAGGGTGAGAGAAAGTGCCTCTGTTATGTCTGACCCAAGGCGCACTGCAAGCACACGCTGTATAAAGAGATGCTCCAGATTTTCACAGAGATAAAGTGTTAGCAAGAATTAGAGCCATGACTGGAGCAACTGGGTGGTAATAGTGGTTTAGTACAATTCATTTTTGAAGCCATATTTGTTTAATGTTGAAGTATCTTTGGTAAAATGCCATAATTCATGTCTGCTGTAGTCATGCAACCATATGACATGTTAAGGTTATAAAATCTTAGACTACATAAAAGCTTTTATAACTATTACCGTATTTTTCGGACTATTGAGCGCACCTGAATATAAGCCGCATCAACTAAATTTTCAAAGAATTTTATTTTTGTACATATATAGGCCGCACCTGTCTATAAGCCGCAGGTGTCCACGTCTTCAAGAAGTTTTCAAGTTCCGAGCATCTGCTTGTATTGCCTCTGAAAGCTTTTGTCGTCTTTTTGCATTGAGTCAGTTCGTCACGCGCGAGAGTCGCTCTGGCGCTCTACTGCGCATGTCTCGAGCAGAAAGAGCCGCTGTCCTGTCTGGGATCATGTCAGTGTCTTGTAGGATTTCAACAGGATTTGAGGCTCTCCCGGGGGTCGGGGTTAGTTGTACCGATCATGTATGAGCGGATGTCCAGCTACTGAAGTTTGAGACGTTTCGTCTCGTCATTTACGCTTCACCTGCATTTAACACATACGGGTCATTAAGACGTATCCCACTCACTAATGTTCATTTAGCAGCAGAACTTATTTTATCACGCAGCGATAAACTGTTTTAGTGCTGACAACAGCGCTAGCGAGTGTTCTAACTGACCCTAACCCATGTTCACCGCACAGACAGCGGCGCTTTCTGCACTCAAGCTGCGCACACATCCGCTGTGTTCATAGACGAATAATCCGTCCATATATGAGCCGCATCGGTGTATAAGCCGCAGGGTTCAAAGTGTGAGAAAAAAGTAGCGGCTTATAGTCCGGAAAATACGGTACTTAGTATGGTGGGAGAGGACCTTTGTTAGCTAAATATTTATTATAGGTTTAGATCAGTCAAGTGATAGTTTGGAAAGAAAAGTTGAGGAAACGGGAAGTAGCACAGAGTTCTAAGAGTTCACAAAATTCCATCCAAAATACATATTTATTTTTCTAATGCCTTAAACATTCATTAGATAAATGTATGTTACATGTCATATCATATATTTGAATTTGACAATTAATAGCAATTGTGTAAATTAGAAAAGCTTTGGCCTTTGTTTACAGTACGGTTAATTGGTTTTCCCAACCACAAAGTAAAATTAGGCCTGATTTGGTTTTGGTTAGAATTCTTTAAGGATCAGTGCTGGTTTAGTCCATTTAGTCTGGGTTTAGTCTGGGTTTAGTGCTAGTTTAGATCTTGTTTAGTGTAATATTAGAGCTGTTATCCTCAATCCTGCTTTTATTTTGTAACATGTTTTAGAGGCACTGGTCTACTTTAAACTCAAAGATGTGTGCCAATGCCCTGTTGTAGCATAAAACCAGGACCAGAAATCTATGGCAATGCTAGCAGTGCATAGGGCTGTATGGTTGGCATTGAAAACATAACTGGAAAACAAATGAGCCCACAAATTTCTTACACTAAGCATGTCAGGCTGACCACCATCAATATGTTGTAAAGGGAGGAGAAGCCATTGTAAATTACTAACTATAAAAAAGTACGCTTGATTTAAGCTGACGCCTTATATTTTGTACAGTGCAGTTTTTGGCATGCACCTCAGGGTGCTTATGAGAAAACATAGCGCGGGGTGTGACTCAAAGGTTAAATGCAGAGTGTTAATGGAGCCGTTTAGGGAAGGTCATAAATACAGGTGATTTTTCATCTGTTTGTCTCTTATGCCTTCTACATTTTAGAAATTAATATTCTGCCCTATTTTTATTACTACCACAAGCCAAGTCTGAACCATGACCTACAGTTGACCACAGAGCTGTGCCTGGAGAGATGACTTGCTAAAAAGAGTAAAACACTGATTTCACACATATTTACCCAGGGGATCGCCACTGAATTACTGACCTTTACAAACACTAGAGCTGAAATGGGATGTCACATAAGTAACCAGTGGCACAGAACTGCACTATCCACTCAGCAAAATGGTGCAAAAATGTTAAATATATAACATAAAACGACATAAACTATGAAATGATGCTTGATAAGATAAAAGTACTCTCATTGGTCACTCATTGTGTCTAATTAGCACAGATATGTATAACTAAAAAATGTATAGTAGTATGTAGGGATGCAACGATATTTGATATAATATTGAATTGTTCAGTACTGATCTCACGATTTGATACGCGTGTTTTGTCGATACACACATGTCCCTCCATGCCTGCTGTGTTGCCTTTTATTTTTGGTCCGAAAGGAAAAAAGTTATCGCGGTGTCCTCCTCGGGTGCAGCAAGAAAACCGCTCCATAGGGACTTACAGCTGAAATATTCTAACAGAGGGGAGTTTTATCTTTCAGTCACGTTTATTTTACGTTGATAAACCCAGGATTGATATTAAAGATATTAACTTTTAAATACTTTAGAAATGCTTTTGGCTTTACTTCCGCTTTAATCAAACACGCCCTTATACAACCCGCGATGCAACTTGCGATATACGAGATCTCTATCTCATAAATTTTACTCAGAAAACTGTATGTTAAGACATTTCTATGTAATATAAAATAGTTTGAGTGTTCAGAAAGAAGATGGGAGAGCGCAGTGTGTGTCAAAAGAGCAGGGCAGTGTGGGAGGAGCTACTGTCTGTCTCTGCTGCTGCTGGAGACGAGGCCGAGCAGCACCGACACAGGAGCCTCTGAATGCAGTGAGGAGGAAAGACAGACTCAGGAGGAAAAGAAAAAAAATCATCAAATAATCATCAAAAAAGGAAAAGACTGATAGTGTAACTCCCCTAGTAGTCTGTATTTGGAGTTTAAAATATAAAATAGCCTGAGAAAGCACTATTCTTATTTTCACTGTATAAAAATTCTTAGCTGTAAATCACTGAACCAAATGAACTAAAACACTTCACATATAAACTACAACTTTACAATAGTTGTACTGTAATGTATTGTGTTTAATGTATGTAATGTTTCATTAATATCATAGTGTTATTATATCATACTCATTAGCAAAAAAATTACATGAGTTTTTTTTTTTCACATCTTCAAACTTATCAAAATCGAATCTATAGCATGACCCCTGTATCGAGATACATATCGAATGATGGGAAAGGTGTATATCGTTGCATCCCTAGTAATCATGATGAACATTGCTTTTTGGTTTCTGTAAGGATGTGTCTGCATCTCTGGAAAAAGTTAATGATGCACTATGCAACTTTTCTGATGGAAAAGAGTCCACTACTTGATTCTGCAACTCCTGCTCACAGCAAGAATGCATGTAGAGTAAGTTTGAGCAATACAAATTTTGAAAAGTAAGATTAATTTATTACCATACTGTGGGACATTCTAGGCAAAGCAATAGCATCTCCACAGAGACAAGCAGGTGGCTGACCCTCCACTAGAAAGTTAGATAGTTCACCTTTAACACACAGAAGGAATTTTAACTGTGGATCTATCCCTCAATCAATGAGTTATTGTTGTTAAAATGACAAATCACCGCTAGCATTTTGTAGCATTTTTTGCTGCTTTTTAAAAATGTCTTCATAAGGTCAAACTTCTTTTTGAGATTATTTAAATCATAAATGTTTTTACAACTTGGAGGCATGTTGGATCAAAACATGCCCCATGCTGCTTCAGCTCCACATTTTTATACAAAATGTTTCTTTTCTAGTAGTTCAACATAGTTCAGTCAAAAAGCTGCAGAACCCCAGAACTCAAATGTTTTGAATTTTAAATGATTTTGAGAAAACCGTTGAGCATTTATCACTTAAATTAATAAGCGCTGAACTTATTACAAGAAGTTCACTTCAATAATGAGTCCTGCCTCTAATTTAAAAAGTAATTTTGTTTAATTTATTTGGTCCTTGACTTAACTAATTTGAAAACAAGAAAAGGGTTTGCATTGTAATTTGAATTGTTGACCAGATATGCTAAATTTCATGCTGTGAGATCCATGAACAATTGCTTGTGTGTGCTAGGATTATGTAGACCATAACTGATGCTATGTCTGCCTGCCCTTTATCCTGATTTACTCCTAACAAATCATTTGGCAGTTATCTAAGGCACTATGTGATTTTTCTGGTGGATGGTCCATCACTTGCTTTTGTTTGTTTGTTTTTTGCTATCTTGTGGAAGATTCCTGGCAAAACAACATCTCTATGGACAATAAAGGTTTCAGAACCTCCACCTAAAAATGTACATAATGCCACTTCAAATGGTTTTAAATGGTCCCTTTTTAACAGAGTATTACAGTGAAACAATATTGATTTTGTAAGAACATCCCAATTCCACCATAATACATGTCTTTTATTTATCCAATATCATTCATAGTGTATTTCGCAGTTAGCAAAGCAGTATAATTTAGTCACCACTTTACCAACGCGTTTAAGCTAGCACCTGATTTTCGCAAAGGAGATCAAACACCATGTTAAATTACTTTTGGAGAGCGGCAAAATGCATGCCGGACATTTAGACGATTTCTATCCGGAGTGTTCATTTAAATGGAAATTTGCTGCTAAATGATGTGCAGAGGTGCATCAAAATGGAGTATTATATTGAATAAATTACTGTTGTGGCTGGAGCAGTTTCTGTTCATTCACTGTAAGACTGTCTGCACTGTCTGTGATCTGCTCCGAGTGGAATTGGTTCCTCTGTCTCTCTCTCCACTATATTTCTTGGTTCAGTAGCAGTTTATTCACACCACCACTGCACTACATTCACGTAATGTTTCTTTGAGCCTTTATGCTACAATAAATAAAAACTTTGGCTGCTCCTCTCAGTAAGTACTTGCTTTTTTGCATCGTGAACTGAACTAACTGAAAAACATATCATTAAGAGGATTATGTTCTATTTACTTCCATCAAGTAAATGCATTAAAAGCTTGTGAATACATCATATGCTAATGCACAAATGCACCCTCAAACAATTACAAGTCTGTGCATGTGGTGTTAGTCCTAATTAACAAAGTGAAAAGGCTGCCTAAGCATTATGTATTATAAAAACACTCAGATGTGGGGGGTAAATTGTTCCAAAGCTTGGGGTCAAGACACAGAGAAGTAATGTTGATTTCAGAACAAAAAAAACAAAACAAAAAAAAACTAAACATCTTAATAACTCCCTAATCAACTGTAAGGCTCTGCAAATTAAACAGGGTAATATGCTCACACTTGGAACCCATGGGTGTTAGGTGCTGGGATACGCACCGGGGCAGGGCGATATGGCCCTGACCTTGTCAGGACTTGACCTAATCCTTCTGTATGCTTCTGTTGTTTGTGCAGTGTCAAGACCTGTAAGTGACAGACTGTGTGGAGCTGAAGAGCCTCCTCCTGCTGTTCAGAGCTGCTCCATACCATGCCAACACCACTGCACCCTCTCCACCTGGACAGACTGGGGACCCTGCCTCTACGATAAGTGCAAGGAGCCACAGGGGAAGAAAGGTGAGAGAGCTTCAAGTGGTCAGTATGGTTTTGTGTGTGCAATGAGGTAATGCAATAACCAATGAATTCTATATACTCTTTTTACTCAGCCTGTTGCTCAGTATTAATAGCCTTAATTAAAGCATAAACTAAGACTTCATAAGGAACAAATTGCTTATTAACACATTTAATTATGCATTTGTTCATGCTTTATTAAGGTTATTTAAGTGTAGTTATTATAAAATGAAATAATATTTTCTCTGCTGTCTGTAACATTTGAATCATACTTTTAGTGCTGGTTAGAGAAAAAATTGGTTCTGGAAGCAGTAAATATATGACTGTATTGCGTAAGTTTATTTACTCAGTCCAGTAGTGCAGTGATGTTAGAGCTGGGTAGACATCAACTTTCAGAAAACACCACAACAATCATATAAACTTTCAGTACAAACTCTGTAAGGCATCTCGCCCAAGGACGAAACAGTCTGCACTAAGTCTAAAACCACATTTGCCATGGAAATCAGCTTATTTAGTATTAGTATTTTTTATTTTTATTTTTTTTTTACATTTCCCTCACACATTTGCCATCTTGTTCTGTTCCTATGGTTGTAGAGAACACCCAGTCCTTGGCACTGAGATCTTGTGTATGTTCAACAATCTATATTTGCTCACTTATCTGGTATCTTATACTGGTTGTGAATAGTTGTGAATCTGAGCGATAGCAACAAACTGAATTGCCCTTTGGGACGAATAAAGTTAACTGATTCTGATTATTAAAACACTTTTTGCCAGTCAGTGTGTGATATACCTAAAGTATTGGGTGAATTTGTTGTTATGTAAAAATATACAGATTTTAGTTACTCATGATCATTTCAGCAGTTTTGATAGAATTTTCTTTAAAGGACTATCAGATGTTTTTGTATATATTTTTGTTATGAACTAGAAGCTTGCACTGTATCTATAAATCTACTTGAAGCATTTGTGTAATTTATGCTAAGCTAGTCTCCTCATCAACCATTATTCTGCATGGTCTTGTTAATCACAAAGCTGCTAGTACACAAGTGCATGTTGGTATTATGCTGCTGCGAGATGTTTTGAATGTTTTAACAATAGGGTTTTGTGTCTGGCACCATGAAAATGGATAAAGTTGCAGGCAGCAGAGGAATGACAAAGCAGGCGTGGACAAGCAAGGCCAGTGTGAGTTTTTAGAGTTAATTGTTGTTGAGAAATGGCTGGCCCAGTGGATGCCTGCTCCTGTAGAAGTAGGACATGTATAAATGCAACTGGATGAAAATAGACAGGATAAAGGGAAGGAGCACACCTGCTTGCTCCGAGACCCTGGGATAGAGGAACTAGGCATATGAAAGACTTCCTGTGCACCCAACTGTGCTTTTGGTTTGTGTCTGATCATGTTCATTTCAAAGGAGCAGGAAGTTTTCACAAAGAGCTGTTGTAATATTATTTAAGTACAAGTAAACACATGATCTTACACATGAGGCTATTAAAGTTAAGGATATATACTCTATATCTATAGGCCATTTTAAAGAGAAGTAATTTCCAAGGTGCTGCACATAGTAAAATAAAATAAAATATTTAATGGCTCACGTCAGATTAATGTGTGTTACTCTGAATTCAGTTCTACACGTTTATCAATCTGGAACAGCTCTGAAAGCGATCGGCATGACGATTATTTGAATCTGAATGGTGGAAGTGTCACAACAGTGGAACAAGCAGCAAAATCAAACATCCAGTTGAGAGAATAGCATCTTCCCTGCCCACAAATGTACAAAAAGCTTACCTTCTGCACATTTTTTACAACAAAATAGTCTGTATTTTCGCTTAAAAAGGCTGAAGTATGTCTGTTGGTGTCGTTCTTTTTGGTTTGCTTAGGCACTTTGCCTTTAGCTTCTGCACCTCAGTGCTACTCTGTCATTGATCTGCCAACCAGTGGTCGGGCCCTATTGCACCTGTGGGAGAATGCCAGGATGGATTCTCCTGAGTTTGTGAACTCACAAAAATCGTGAGAATTCATCTTGCTGTGCAAGGTTAGGGTAATATGGGAGGGGGAAAAACTTTTTTGCTTGCCTTATCATCGAGATCGACCAATGTTTTGATCACACTGTAATGATCTTTTGATTTTTGTCACAGTCCTAAGTTAACACAGTAAATACATAATCAGACAAAACTTAAAACACTCCACTGTAGGGGGATAGTGTCTTAGTTATTCACAGTATTGAGTAAACATTTCCTCTAATCCATTTCTTCAACTATGCAAATACGTGTAGTCTGTCTGGTCTTGTGCACAAGTTGAACTCACTTATGAGAGAATCTGAGTGTAGTGCAGCACCTCTATTAGTCTGTGTCTACACCCTGACAGCATGTGTCTACCACTCTGCTAAAAGGACAGCACGACCTGGTCCCTGCCGTGAGTAAATGTGCATGAGTGACCCCCCGGGAAGCCCCTGACTGTGGGATTTTCCGGCCTGTGCTCAGCCTCTTCAGCCTCTCCAGCCCTGGATCTCCACGCTCAGATAGACAGTACCATTAATATATTTCAAGTAGCAGGGAATGTAGCATCTGCCCCTGCCTCCACCAGGCTCTCCTGTGACTTGGTGATTTCTGATGGTATTCATAAAAAGCCAGACCCAGTAAGTGGAGTGTGAACCTCATATAAAATCACTTTCGGAGAACTGTGCTGCCGATAAAAATATGTGAGAATCCTTTAGAAGTTAGAGAAGCAGAGTATTTTTTGTGACATTGAATTTCTATTGAATGCCCTTCTGGCACTTATGTTTTGCTACACCAGAATGGACCATAATACATCTCCGAGCATGGACCAAGTTACCACGCTACTTCTCCTGCCCTGCTGAAAATTACATATTTAAATTGCCTTACCAATGCTTTATATGCACTCTGATTTTTTTATATGCTATCACGCCTATCATACTTTGCATCCGTGTGCGAAGGAAATTGAGCATGGTGATGTTGAATTGCAATACTCCAATATGATGAGATGAAGCAAGCCAGGTACATTCCTGCCATTGCTTTGTTGTGTGTCCCTTACTAAACCTTGCATGACCAAGAAGCCTTTCAATTATTAATATCCACAAGGGCACACCAACAGCAAATTGTTTTCTTTTTTTTTTTTTTTTTTTTGCCTCGTTGTCGGGTTGTGAGTAGTTGTAAGTGCTTTGGGCAGCTGTGAAATCGATCTGTAGTCTCTTAGCTTCTCCTGAGCACAGCGGGTAGCACCATCCGGATCTAACACCCGACCTGCAGCCTCCAGTCCAGAGTGCACCTGTCTGATGCAATGTGAAACACGGACAAGCTCCAAATGTTTAGTTAAAGATAAAGGAAAGTACTGGTTGCTTAAAGGTGTGTGTAACTTTCTGCTGGGGGCCTGTCACCTTCTTGTTTCTATGAGAAAAAAGTCTTCAAAAAATACTCTCCAGCTGCACTTTCCAAGTTAAAACGAGCTCAGTTCAGCCTTATTTGGTCTGCTAATCACCAAATGCACCCAGTGCCAGTGTTATAAGTTATTTTCATCCACAAAGATCAAAAGCACCGTAACAGACTCATAACTGAACAGTCACAGCAGCAAACAAAGTTTACGCAGCAGTGTGGCTAAACAGCATTTACCAAACACACTGATATCAGAACATTGGAAACATGTGCATGCCACATGATGGCACTTATACATGTGCAAAACCAGAGGTGAACCGCCAAACAGATATTAGATGAGCTGCACTTAGGATAAGTAGAGTGAGGAGAGGGCTATGTCCACTATTGTGTTGCTGACGTCTTTTTGTTGATCTGTAAACTACAAACGCTCCTGCTTTAGTCGTCTGTTTGTGCTCCCATCTCAAAAGAGTTGTCAAATAACAATGTATATCCACAAAATTCACAAGAATTTCCTCATGTGTGTTGAAACACTGAGTATTCCCATCTAACACTACTTCTAATTGGTCACATTTACATTTGATTTACTGTTTAGCCAATCACTGTCTCTAAACCCTCATCTCAGTCTTGTTTACTTCCCACAGCAAAGAAAAACTTCAGCTCCTCTGAATGAGACGAGAAAGCGCAGTCTGATCTGTCACAGCTGCTGCAACTCACAGTGAAGCCCCGTTATGTTACAGTGACACTAACTACAATGCCTTTACAGCAGAGACAAGAGTAATTAAATGTATTACTCGTTACTGGTAAAAGTAACGCTGTTACTAATGATGCTATACTTAATCAGTGTTATCTCCAGCACTGTAGACCAGAGGATTTAGCTTCTTCCTTTGCATTGCTACCACAGGTATTGGCCTGTCAGAGGACTCACCTTTGCAGTGAGTGAATGACATGTGCCAAGGTCAAAGAGGCGCTGATGTGAGAAATTGAAAAGACTGCAGCTGCCTGAGTGTCATAGACTCCAGCACACAAGGGAGCCTGCAGAAATACCACTTCATCTCATCCCTCCATACACAGCGAGCCTCTCTACAGCCATCAGGGAAATGAGAGCGCGGACAATCACCTCCACAAGTGTTCGAAAGAACGTCAAATCAGACTCCCAAATCTCCCAAACCTTTGTCATTACTGCCCTGTGTGAACTCAGAAGGAAGTGCACACTCAGAGTTTGTAAGGGCTGAACGCCTTCTGCACACTGATTTGTCTGTGTATAGGAATCAAAGTTTACCTGATTTAAGTGATTGTTCAGTGGAACTTGTCATATACATTTAATGCATTGGTAGTGTATGTACCCCAGCCCCTCTCCCTCGCTATTTACCGCAATCTTGGAAAGCGCGATAAATACGATAAAAGCGCCCGCTTATTCCAGTAAGTTTGTGACTTAAATATTTCCTCACTGAATGCGTTCATGTGAGTTTGGACATTTGAAATTGCCGCTGAAGCTGTAAAACAGCCATATAGTCTGTAGATGCACTCCACCTGACTTCCTTGTTCACTCTCTCCCTCGCGCTTTCACACGTCATAATACCAAACCCATATTGACCATATTTGGAAGTTCAGAGGGTGTTTCTAACCAAATACATATTCATTTTCTTTGTATTGTAAATTAAACAATTAAATTGTAAATGAGTGTGTAGGTGTTCGTAGCTGGGTGTTGGTGAATTTGGCACAACTGTCACTTAAGAAGGAATTTGGATGAGTAAGAACGCTTTGTGAATCTGGGGCAGAGTTTTCTCAGCATCTTCTTAAAGTGGAAGTTCCAAACATTTTTTAAGAAAAGATTCTTGAATGAGGTCTGATGATTGCATTTTGTAACCCAGCCGTTTTGTTAGGCTATTCTCCCTGCCTTATATGTTTCCCTTCACTCCACCGATCATATCATGTCTGTAGTCTCGCGAGATTTGGCGCGAGATTTGGCGCGAGACTTTGCGGGACTTCCGTCATAGTTTTAAATATGGCGGCGGCCCATGGGTGGGAGAGCGTGTGGGGGACCAGGGAGAGAGTTGGAGCTGCTGCAGGTAGGCATTAATCGCCTTTAAACTTTACTTTATTACAGTCTGCTGTCATATTACTTACTGGTATGCCTCCTAGATTGTAGATGCCTCTACCACTGTGAACTGTGTGCCTTTTGTGAGAGTGAGAACTACCGGGAACTGGTGAGTGTCTGCTTTTGTTTGTAGCATGCTAATGCTAGCGCGAACATGCTAACACTCGGTTCTATTGTTTTGTATGGGTGTTTGGGTTGTGTTATTGTGTGCATAGCGCGGGCGCTAGCTTCACTTCCCATTCATTTCCATTATATTTTTGGACACCTTTGCTAACAGTTACATTAGCTTGGGTACATTTTTTTTTTCACTGTATACAGATTGGATGTTGCACTTATACATATAAATGGTTAACAACTATTTAAGCCTGAATGTATGTAGTTGTTGTATTATGATGCAACATTGAAATATTTGATTATTTAAAGAGTACTCTATTTGTGAACTGATGTTTGTATATTTATGTGACAAACAATTATTTTTTTGACGTTAATCATGTACATGGTAATCATTAATACCTTCAAGTTATTAATGTTGATGATATAAATTGTAGATTGAGGTGCTGCTAATGCTAAGCCTTAGTATTAATGAATGGTCCTGTTTGTACAGGCCAGGTTTCCTGATGGCGAGCTACCCATAGGCCTCGGGCCTGAGGAAAAGAGCCCGGAGAGACAAACCACTGCCCCTTCTGTGCGGTAGGAGGCGCTGTAGCCTGCCCCCCCCCCCCACATACACAAACTGAACGCTGCCACTAAAGACTCATTCAGTCTTTGGAACTGGTAACGCTGTACACTCGGAATGGACTATTGCCCTCTGGCATAAACCTCACGAACTGTGGGATTAATACACTGGGAAGGGGTCTGGTTTATCTGGAACCACTTGGAAACTTTAATCATCTGTTGGTCAACACAATGTACCGGTTCATAAACAGTGCACTTCTGTAAATATTGTAAATATTGTAAATACTTTAATACAAATCACCTTTTGCACTATATTTCTGGTTTGTGTGTTTTAAATACATCCCTAATCCTCCCTGAGCCAAACTTGGAACTTCTGTGAGCTAGCCCAACAATATTGTTAATAACCATGTAATTACAGCATCTGCATCACATATACTACATAATTTTGGCGAGCTAGCCAGGAGGATTATTCGGTTGTGTTTAATTCACATTTTGATTTGTTTGGCCATTTTCATCCTTTCATTCACGATGGATGTGTTTTTGAAACGTGGTATCAAAATTCCAAATGCTGTCTTGGTAGAGGGCATATCAGTAACTGACAGTAATGACGAAGTGTTTGACTTTTTAAAACAGTACGGTAACATAAATAAATCCGACATAATTAGTGAACCGAATTCCGAATTTGATGAGTCGCTTGTTGTTGAATTTTGTTCCGGTACCGCTTTAGAAGCATTGCGTCCCGAGTTACCTTACACACTGGTATCCGAGGATCGTACTTTGTCTTTTCATATTTCGGACTTACCTACGGTCTGTACCGCACATGTCGCGAAGAGCAAAACCACGTCCTATCTGTCTGATTTGCAGGACCTAGCCAAGCTGACTGGCATGGACTATGGGGATGTATTGACAGCCATGGTGACTCAGATTGGTCTTTCCATCGCTGCACTCAAACCCGCTTCCCAGGTGAAAGAGCAACCCACAGACGCTGAGGTCGCTACACCACCAGCGCCTTCGGATAGCCATCCATCTGCCCCTCCGCCCGCCACCAGAGTGCTAGGTCCAGCCGCAGCCGTGCCCAGCCCAAGCAGGAACCCACATCGACCACAAGGTCCCACTCCCCAACCACCGCCACGACCGTCCATGTCTCACCTGGATCTCCATCCACCCGAGGTCCAACGCTACGTCGTGGAGCACATAGTAAAAAGTGAGGACTCTGGCACACACCATCAACGACTTCGTGTGTTTTCCGGACGTGTGCCCAGACCAAACCATGAAGCGGATTTTGAAACCTGGAGATCTGGAGTGGATTTATTAATGAAGGATCCATCCGTGTCTGACCTCCAGCGCTCAAGGAAAATAGTGGACAGTCTTTTGCCTCCAGCTGCCGACATCATTAAGCATCTGAGTCCTGAGACATTGCCCGCTGTGTACTTAGAGACACTTGATTCCGCATATGCAACAGTGCAAGATGGTGACGAACTGTTTGCAAAATTTATGGACACCTTCCAGAACAATGGAGAAAAACCATCGGCCTACCTGCAACGGCTGCAAGTCACACTGAATTCTGCGGTGAAAAGAGGAGGGGTGGCAGAAGCTGACATCAACCGCCATCTACTGAACCAGTTCTGTCGCGGATGCTGGGATGACAACTTAATTGCAGAGCTCCAGCTGAAACAGAGAAAGGCACAGCCACCTACCTTTGCCGAACTGCTGCTCCTTCTGCGCACCGAAGAGGACCAGGAAGCTGCAAAAGCCCTCCGCATGAAACAGCACCTGGGGTCCACTAAGCAGAAGGCTACCACCCATGCGCAGTTTGCTCACACTGACAGTGAGGAGAAAGGGGCTGTGGCCGCCCTGACCAGCATCACGCAGCAATTGGCCCAACAGCTAGCTGATGTTCAGCGACAACTAGCAATGCTGACCGCCCACCAGCGTCACACCTCACTCCACAAGTCCCAGACCTTCAGCCAGCGCCCTTGCAAACCTGAAAAATCCACTGCACAGTCCTCCTGCAGAGCCACATCTCAGCCTAAACCAGGCTACTGCTTCAGATGTGGTGAAGACGGCCATATAAGACCACAGTGCCAAAACGAGCCAAATCCAGCACTGGTTGCCAAGAAGAAGAAACAGTTTGCCCAAAAGCAGCAGAACCTCTATCGTCAAACCCCGTTAAACTAAGCCCGGTGCCTGTTGTGGGACAAACAGGGGCCAGGGACCAAACCCGTCCCAAGAAAGACAAGAAAGTGGCTCAGTGTGCACAGCAGTCCACAGAAAAGAACATTCCAGTCCGTCTGCCAAAAGGACTTATTGGTTCAAAATGTTCAGCCACCGTGAACATTGCTGGATCAAACTGCAGCTGTTTGCTGGACACAGGCTCACAGGTGACCACCATTCCTATTTCCTTCTATAACAAGCACCTTGTTGATCAACCTGTAAAACCATTAGACAACCTGCTCGAAGTGGAAGGTGCTGCAGGGCAATCTGTGCCATATTTGGGCTATGTTGAAACTACCGTGACCTTCCCTAAAGACTTTTTAGGAGCTGATTTTGAAGTCCCAACACTTGCTTTGATAGTCCCAGATGTCCATCCAGAGAGTCCATCACCTGTGCTTATTGGGATGAACACGCTGGAGACTCTGTATGCCCAGTACATCAGCAGTGCGTTCACCACTTTCCAGCCCAGTGCACATGGCTATCGTGCAGTGTTGAAACTTTTAGAGCTTCGCTACAGGCAGAGTCAGGTGGGAAGTGCAGGAGTTGTGCGACTAATGAGCCAAACACCAGTCCTCGTCTCTGCTGGCCGAACCATCGTCTTGGAGGGCTCTGCCAGAGTTGAGAGTCCAACTGCAGTCCAGCAGTGGGCTATCATCGAACACCCAGCATCACCTCTGCCCGGGGGCCTGTGTGTGCAACGTTGCCTGATCACCTTACCTCGCCATTCACCCCACAAAGTCCCTGTAATCATCAAGAATGAATCTGATCAAGACACCCTGATTCCACCTCTCACTATCATCGCTGACATTGGAGAAACACCAACCATTTTGTCACAGCAAGCCACCGCCTCCACAGCCAAAAACAATAAGGAACCCAACTTGGAGTTTAACTTTGGAGACTCACCCATTCCTCCCGAGTGGAAGGAGCGCATAACAACAAAGCTCAACAACATGCCCGAAGTTTTCTCCCACCACGACATGGATTTTGGCTGTACGGACAGAGTAAAACATCACATCAAGCTCAACGATGAGACACCATTCAAGCACCGAGCACGTCCAATCCATCCGCAAGACCTTGAAGCTGTACGCAAACATCTGCGGGACCTGCTTGAAGCTGGAGTCATTAGGGAGTCCGAGTCACCTTTCTCCTCCCCCATCGTGGTTGTCCGGAAGCGGAATGGTGATGTAAGGCTGTGCATCGACTACCGAAAGTTGAATCTCCAAACGGTTAAAGATGCCTATGCCCTCCCAAATCTGGAGGAATCATTTCCGGCCTTAACCGGATCCAAATGGTTTACCGTCTTAGATTTGAAATCTGGATATTACCAGATAGAAATGAGTGAAGAGGATAAGCCAAAAACTGCATTTGTCACACCACTGGGATTCTGGGAGTGGAATCGGATGCCTCAGGGGGTAACCAACGCCCCGAGTACCTTTCAGAGGTTAATGGAGAAATGTATGGGAGACTTACATCTCAACGAAGTACTGGTGTTTATTGATGACCTTATCATCTTCTCTGCTACCCTTGAAGAACACGAAAGACGGTTACTACGAGTGCTGTCCAGATTAAAAGAGTTTGGACTAAAGCTGTCTCCTGAAAAGTGCAAGTTCTTTCAGCCCAGCGTGCGGTACTTGGGCCACGTCGTGTCTGAAAAAGGTGTTGAAACTGATCCAGAGAAGATCTCCACTTTAAAATCCTGGCCAGTCCCCCGAAACCTCAAGGAGCTGAGATCTTTCCTGGGGTTCGCCGGCTACTATAGGAGGTTCATCAAAGACTATGCCACCCTCGTGAAGCCACTAAACGTCCTCACACGTGGCTATGCACCCGTCCGTCGGTCCGCTAAACCCAAGGGTCCTGCTGAGAAGTATCTTGACCCCAAGCAGTCCTTTGGTGAAAGGTGGACTGCTGACTGCCAGATTTCCTTTGACGCAGTGATCAAGAAGTTGACCTCTGCTCCTGTGCTTGGATTCGCCAATCCTAAGGCGCCTTACATCCTCCACACAGATGCAAGCACAACTGGATTAGGAGCTGTGTTATATCAAGAGCAGGAAGGCAAGCTTCGAGTAATTGCCTATGCAAGTCGAGGCCTTTCCCAGAGTGAGTCGAGATACCCGGCTCACAAGCTCGAGTTCCTGGCATTGAAGTGGAGTGTGACGGAAAAGCTGCATGATTACCTCTATGGTGCCAACTTCACTGTTGTTACAGACAGTAATCCTCTTACGTACGTCCTGACGTCAGCAAAACTTGATGCCACCAGCCACAGATGGTTAGCCGCACTTTCAACCTACTCATTTAAAATGCAGTACCGTGCTGGCAGACACAACTACGACGCTGACGCTCTGTCAAGGCGCTCACATGAAGAAGCACCAGAAGAGGAAGATGTTTGCAAGGAGTGGGAGCTGGTCCACCACCTGACCAAGCAGCTGTGTAAGCCGGGCGATGCTGAAGAGATCTCCCCCGACATTGTGGATGCCATCTGCCAGAGCTGCTTGGTAAGGACACACCTCCAGCCAGACCCACCACATTCCATTACCCTGGTTGAGTCCCTATCTCTCACTGTCCAAGCCATTCCTGAGAGTTACCACCAGGAGGACCTCCACGGCCTGCCAGTTATACCATCTCTGTCCCATGATGATCTGAAAGCCGAACAAGCAGCTGACCCTACTGTCCGTGAGGTCATACACCAGCTCACAACTGGAGAAAAGATTCCTCCCACGGCTCGAGAGGAGCTACCAGAGCTGCCTTTGCTGCTGCGAGAGTGGAACCGGCTGGAGTTGCAGGACGGAGTATTGTATAGGAGGAGACAGGAAGAGAACCAACTCACACTCCAACTAGTCCTTCCTCCAGACTTGCGCCCTACAGTCCTCAAAGCTCTCCACCATGACATGGGGCACTTGGGTATAGAACGCACCCTTGACTTGGTACGTCAAAGATTCTTCTGGCCGAAGATGGCAGCAGAGGTAGAGCAGACAGTGAAAACCTGTGGCCGGTGTGTGAGGCGTAAAGCACTGACAGAGAAAGCAGCCCCACTGGTGAACATCAAAACCAGTCGCCCTCTTGAACTCCTCTGTATGGACTTTCTGTCCCTCGAACCAGACAGTGCTAACACCAAAGACATCCTCGTACTCACAGACCACTTTACGAAATTTGCTGTGGCCATACCCACCTGCAACCAGAAGGCCAAAACCGTTGCCAAGTGTCTTTGGAATGATTTCATGGTCTACTACGGCATTCCAGAGCGCTTACACTCAGACCAAGGGCCAGACTTCGAGTCAAAATTAATAAAAGAACTCTGCGAAGTGGCTGGAATCAAGAAGACTCGAACTACTCCCTATCATCCACGGGGAAATCCTGTCGAGCGCTTCAATAGAACACTCTTAAACATGCTGGGAACACTGGAAGCAAAGCAAAAGTCTAAATGGCGGGAGTATGTTAAACCCCTTGTACACGCCTACAACTGTACAAGAAACGAGGTCACAGGGTTCACACCCTATGAACTCCTGTTTGGCCGATGCCCTCGACTCCCTGTCGACTTAGCTTTTGGCTTGCCAGTCCGAGAACCTTCATCCAGTTCCCATTCAGAGTATGTCAAGAACCTCAGATCCCGTCTTGAGGAGAGCTACCAGCTAGCAGCAAAAAATACACTCAAGTCGGGTGAGAAAAACAAGAGCCGCTTCGATAAGCGAGTAACACCCTGCAGTCTGGAGACTGGAGATCGAGTCCTCGTCCGCAACGTTCGACTTCGCGGAAAACACAAGCTGGAGGACAAGTGGGAGCAGGAGGTATATATTGTCATCAAGCGTGCAGGCGACCTCCCTGTCTACACTGTAAAACCTGAGACCAGAGATGGACCACTCCGCACACTCCATCGGGACCTGCTGCTGCCCTGTGGTTTTCTCCCAGCCAGTCCAGTCGAAGACCTCCCTGTGGTTGCTCCAGCTCGCAAACCCAAGACTCGTAGCCAAACCCAAAACCACTCTGACTTTGCTGCTGCCTTGGAGGAAGAGGATGCTGACTCAACCGTCCTGGAACTTCCTACTCGGCTCCCTGTCAAGTTCAGGGTGGAAAGAGCCAGCCGACCTGAAGCACTTTTTGAGTCCAGTGACACTATGGGGTTTGCCACACCATCAGCCCCAAGTGACACTGTGAATCCTGATCCTCCTCTACAACCAGTTCCAGTTACAGCTCCTACACCCATAGTACCACCCAAAGACTACTTACCTGAGTCCCTGCCGTCATCTGATGGAGAAGATCCGTCCACTTCTTGCAATGAGGCAGTTGAGCCTATGGAGGAAAATCCCGGAGCTTACTTACCTGAACCGGAACTACCTGCAGAAAGAGAGATACTCACCGATGTGCCTGAAGGCTTACCTGATGCCGAGATGTCTGTGGAGCCTGAGGTTGAAGATCCTGAGCCAGACCAATCTGAGTCATCATTGGGTCCTGCAAATCTTAGTCCTGCCGCTATACCCAATGATCCAATAGAGATTGAGGCAGACCTCAGACGTTCTACTCGGCAGCGTCAACCGCCAAGTCGATTGAAATATTCCGTATTGGGTAACCCGCTGATTTCCGTTGTCCAAACCTTGTTCCAAGGCCTGTCCAACGCTTACGTAGAAGCTTTAAGCCGTGCCCCTGCAGCAGACATCGCTCGCAAGTAGTCCTGTAGTTACCATGCAACGAGGACGTGCACGAATTAAAGAGGGGAGGGTGTAACCCAGCCGTTTTGTTAGGCTATTCTCCCTGCCTTATATGTTTCCCTTCACTCCACCGATCATATCATGTCTGTAGTCTCGCGAGATTTGGCGCGAGATTTGGCGCGAGACTTTGCGGGACTTCCGTCATAGTTTTAAATATGGCGGCGGCCCATGGGTGGGAGAGCGTGTGGGGGACCAGGGAGAGAGTTGGAGCTGCTGCAGGTAGGCATTAATCGCCTTTAAACTTTACTTTATTACAGTCTGCTGTCATATTACTTACTGGTATGCCTCCTAGATTGTAGATGCCTCTACCACTGTGAACTGTGTGCCTTTTGTGAGAGTGAGAACTACCGGGAACTGGTGAGTGTCTGCTTTTGTTTGTAGCATGCTAATGCTAGCGCGAACATGCTAACACTCGGTTCTATTGTTTTGTATGGGTGTTTGGGTTGTGTTATTGTGTGCATAGCGCGGGCGCTAGCTTCACTTCCCATTCATTTCCATTATATTTTTGGACACCTTTGCTAACAGTTACATTAGCTTGGGTACATTTTTTTTTTCACTGTATACAGATTGGATGTTGCACTTATACATATAAATGGTTAACAACTATTTAAGCCTGAATGTATGTAGTTGTTGTATTATGATGCAACATTGAAATATTTGATTATTTAAAGAGTACTCTATTTGTGAACTGATGTTTGTATATTTATGTGACAAACAATTATTTTTTTGACGTTAATCATGTACATGGTAATCATTAATACCTTCAAGTTATTAATGTTGATGATATAAATTGTAGATTGAGGTGCTGCTAATGCTAAGCCTTAGTATTAATGAATGGTCCTGTTTGTACAGGCCAGGTTTCCTGATGGCGAGCTACCCATAGGCCTCGGGCCTGAGGAAAAGAGCCCGGAGAGACAAACCACTGCCCCTTCTGTGCGGTAGGAGGCGCTGTAGCCTGCCCCCCCCCCCCACATACACAAACTGAACGCTGCCACTAAAGACTCATTCAGTCTTTGGAACTGGTAACGCTGTACACTCGGAATGGACTATTGCCCTCTGGCATAAACCTCACGAACTGTGGGATTAATACACTGGGAAGGGGTCTGGTTTATCTGGAACCACTTGGAAACTTTAATCATCTGTTGGTCAACACAATGTACCGGTTCATAAACAGTGCACTTCTGTAAATATTGTAAATATTGTAAATACTTTAATACAAATCACCTTTTGCACTATATTTCTGGTTTGTGTGTTTTAAATACATCCCTAATCCTCCCTGAGCCAAACTTGGAACTTCTGTGAGCTAGCCCAACAATATTGTTAATAACCATGTAATTACAGCATCTGCATCACATATACTATCCTTATGTTGTTGACTTGGTTTGTTGGTGGTGGGTGTATCAGAAATGACTGCTAAACTCATATCCTAGGACAAAAAGTCCAATAACCTTTGATCCTACTTTATTTCCCTATGGAATGCTGTCAGTTAAACTATGTACATTAGAGTGACACTAAGATATGTTGAAAACCCTCTTGTTCTCTGATCAGAAACATATTTGTGTTGTGTATCAAAGCAGAAGAAATCTGTTGAACATTGCATGCCCATAAATAAGATGTTGCTCATGTACAGTGTATATAATACATACATCTTCACTTTGCATAAATATGACAAAATGTGCTGAACATGATTTAATTAAATGGATGGCTGCTGGTCATTCCCACGCTCCACAGATCAATCAAAAGGACCATTAAAAAACCTCACATGGTTGTTTGGCGCACTTCCATTCCCTCTCATCTCTATAGGGCGTATTTATTACATTTTCTGCTCTCAGGAGGAGCAGGCCACTAAGTGAATCATGGCTCAGCACTGCAGACATTATGACTGTGTTTTTGAAGGCATTCCAGGCTGAAGCTTTTGAGGAGTGTAACAGTAGAAGTACAAAAAGCTACAATGTGATAAAGACTCAAATGTAGAAGAATTCTTTCATGAAATTTAACCTCAGTAAAAGCTGTGGAAACAAAGGAAAAATCCCAGAGGTTGTAAGTAGAGATTTTCAAACGCACAGTGGCAGTGCATCATCCTGGTATGGTAGGCTTTATTGTGGCTGTTTTAAAACAAACTTTGTTTCAAAACTTTGGCTGCATTGCATGTCGGAATTTTTGGTGATAACTTTTATTGTTGTGAATCTGTTTTTTCCCCCTTGTTTTTAAGACTGCTCCTCTTCACAGGATGCAGCAACAAACCATCTGACTGATTTTGACTCCACCAATACAGTATTGAGGTCATGCTAATGAACTGCATATTTATATAGCCAAAGTTTTGCCCCAGATGCCCTTTCAAAGACAGTGCAGTCAATTATCCACATTGGGACAGGCAAAAGAAGTACCCTGGCTTTGATAGTATGTGATGTGTGAAATCCCATGTTATGACTTAATGCATACATTACACTGAGCACATGCAAATGTAATGAACTGTAAGTGAACTTGAACATGTAGTGACATGGCGCTCTCAAATCAATAATAATATGTGTACATTTTTAATTGGCCTACATGTGCTCTTTACATGTTTTACATATTCATTCAATGGATTCATGTCAGCGGTGCAGCCTCTGCATGACACGGTATTTTAATATTCCTGAATACATCAGTCCAACATTATTATTTCTCCCAATCTGGCTATATATTACATAGGTTCAAATTAGTACCGTCAAAAATATCGTGTTATTAACGAGTTAACGCAAAACAATTTTAACGGCGTTAATTTTTTTTATCGCAAGATTAACACTCTTTGTAGAGAACTAGTTTTTTCATAAGCTGTGGCCACTGCTAGTAAGGTTAGAAAAACTACAGAATTCAGATGTAAACCGGAAGCAAAACAATTTATACAAAACTGCGAAGTCCCGGTTGGAGGAGGTGGGCCAAACCACCCACGGTTGCTCATGTACACGCGCACGTATGACTTCACTATACAGGCCCTTTGTGGGCGCAGATTTTACTTATACGATTAAAACAGTGAATAAACTCCGCTCCAAAACATACGGCGAATACGCACTTACCTTCGATAAGGACTGTGGACAGCGACAGAAGTTTTGTAGCCTTGTCTCTGTCTGTCCTCACTGCTCCAAGCTGTTATTATATTCATAAACTCACAGAGGAGCACGTATCGCAGCAGGACTCATATCTGCCTCACTATGTAAGAGATATTTCTGCCGCAGGACTTATATTCTCTGCTAAAAGCTTTAGCTCTGCTGCGCGACATGTAAACAAACAGAGCAGTGTGATGACGTCATTGGGCCGTGGCCTGGTTTGCTTGTACAGGTGTAAGTGTGGGACATAGAACCATACACAGTCGCTTTGACTGTTATGAAGACAGAAGAGAAGCACTTCACTCACACTGTTGCAGAGCACTTCATGAAAGTGGAACATGAGAGTGGAACATCCAACACAAAGTTGTCTCACTGATGTTATGGTTTGCAATTAAAACATTTGCACAAAGTGGCGCCTATCCACTTTTCTATGTTGATAAGAGTATCAAAATAATGATTCAAGGGACAATCGCGAGTTAAATTTTTAATTGATTGACAGCACTAGTTCAAATCAGTCATTTTCAGTGTTTTTGACTGCATATTTAGTTAGGGCAATTGTGTGTATTCACATCAATTAAAAGAACATGTTGTGGAAAAAAAATTATCCATTTGCGAAGCCTGAGTTTTTGGAATACAGACAAAGGTTTATTCTTTGTTACAACAGATATGGACAGGGCCTTGGTCTGTCCTGGCCAGAGACCAACAGCCTCTCTTGAGTATCCTCTCTCCAGTCACCCCTTCTCTCCATCTCCCGAGTATCTCCCACCGAGCAGCTCCTAGAGCTTCTTCTCCCAGCATCAGCACCTATTTTATATTTATACAGAAATACAAGTTACATACGTATCAAAGCAGACTGACTTTTGTTTGTGCTAATCAACTTAACTTTCATTTGAGGACACGTACAACAAAGGGCTTCCTGATTGCGGAGACAGTTGTGTCTGTTGAGCCTTTACACATGTTAATGACTGGTCTGGTCTAAGGTAGAATTCACATTCATTTGCACAAAGACAGATTGAGGGAAATCTTTCCACAATATACATTTCCATCACACAAAGAATTATTTTCAAATAATTACTCCACACCATGGCCTTTGATGAAGTGTTATTTTCTTCATTTCATCACTCAAATTCATCATGACTGGCAGATTTCCACTATCGCTGCATGATATGAGAAAAACATGCAATATTTGATAACTTTTTGTATTGCGATAACAATAGTATTCCAATATTTTAAAATACATCTTGACACAATTTTCTTTCTATAACAGTAAATTTACGTAAGATTGGTTATTGCGTTGGCCATTACTGCGATTCTTTATATATATATATATATATATATATATATATATATATCTATATATATATATATATATATAGATATAGATATAGATATAGATATGTATATGTATATGTATATATATATATATATACACACACACACACACTCTACAGCCCCTTTATCCACAAGTCTCAAAATGCAGTACTAAGTTAACCAAAAGGTGAGGTGAGCTAGGTTATCTAGGTTATAATGAGTTAAATGCAGAGGAGGAGGACAAAGTGTAATATGGGGTCAGGTTCTAGTTTGGAGGACTCTTCACAATGACACCTGTCTCTCCAATTAGCCTGTCTCACAGTGTCTCCGGATCTGCTGCTGTGCCCACTGCTAAATTGGGCCCTTCCTGCTGAGATGTGCTGGCTTTGCACTAGCACCTACAGAATCGCCTGCTGTACTGATATAATGTCCGTCATAAAGATCTACCACTCTTTTCCACCTCTTCTGGGATTAAATAAGGTGATGGAGTGTATTAAACATAAGCAGCTATTGCACATGATGGACAGTGATAGAGGAATGTATTCACTGACAACTGACAGCTACATGGTGAAGCTAAATATTGCTAACACGTTGCAGTATGCACTATAACATTGTTCACTGACAGGTGAAAATGGCACCTGTTATTGGGTGTGTTATACTAATAAATAGCAAGGGAACTTTTTCCTCACAAACGGAAATGAAAAATATGGCTAACATATATATATATATATATATATATATATATATATATATATATATATATATATATATATATATATATATATATATATATATATATATATATATATATATATATATATATATATATAGTGAAGACTATAGACCATTGGTCAGAGTACCCCCAAAAGTTAAAGGTGCACTATGTAACTTTTCTGGTGAAGGGTCTGTCACATGGTTGTCTCCATGGAGATGTTTTTGCTTTACCTGGAATGTTCCACAGTATGGTCAGATCTGTGGACAACAATGATGGAATAATAAGTAATGGACCTTTTATGCCAAACTATTGTGCATGTTTTTTGTATTATGGGGAAAAGCTGTACTCACTAAAACATAAGGAGAACATGCAAACTCCACATAGAAAGTCCACAAACTGTCTTGGATTTGATCCTGGACCTTCTTGCTGTGAGGCGAGAGTGCTAGGAGATAACATGTAGTTAAACCTTATCAGTACATAGTTGGACTTGTTTGAACGTGTAGGAAGACTTTTCAGGCTCACTGGTTGATGTGAATTGTAGAGTAATGGTGGCAACATAATTTACAGCCTAATGCCTCTCCGTCTGAAAGACATTGTAACTCTAGGCCACAGGACCACAGTAAATCACAGAGCAGACAGATGCTGGTGGTAAAATGAAGCCTGATAAATAGAGGTGGCTCCGGTCTCTCCATCACACTACATCACAAGGACCTGATGCAGTGATTCTCAACCAGAGGGACTAGACTGAATATTGGGTTGCAGGGAAATTGAATAATAGTATCAATGTGAATGAATTATATTTCAAAATGTTCTTATTGTGATTTTTTTTCTTTTTTTTTTTTTTTTTACCTTGCCTGCTTGGGGCCACAACAACAAATCATCCACCTCCACTTTTATTTGGTATACAGTTTTTAAGTCAGATGCTTTTTTTATACACTAACCAGGATTAGACCTGCATATTTACTTATAGTTCCAAAGTTTTGACTAACTCATTAAGCTCATTAAGGCAGCAGCTAATGATTGTTTTAGTTGCTGACTGGTGAGCAATATATTTTTTGATTAGTCTACCTATTAGTCTACATTTTAACTGAATAAAGTTTGAAATATGCTAAATAAGTGTTTCTAGAGAATATTTACATATAAAGTGTATTATTAAAAATCAGATATTGTATATTCCTGTTTGACATTTAAATTTAAATATTTAAATGTCTTTTGGCTCTTTCTTATATAGTCTCTCTAGTCCAGATAGCAATGCAGATGATCAAAATACGATTACGATGGTCAACTAGTCTACAGTTGTTGCAGCCCAAGAATAACATTTTGTCTTCACTCTCAACAACCTACATATTTTATTGTACTTACTTTTTAAATGAATTTAATTGTTTATTATGATTTATTTATTCAACACCTTTTCACAGCAGTTTGACACCAGTAAAAATCTTCATTTTATTCTCCAGGTTTCCGATTGAGAAGTAGAGACGTGCTGTGGGCATCTAGCTTTCCCCCTGACTCCTGCCCCCATGTGGTGGAGTCTATTCCATGTGAAGACCCAGCCTGTTTCTACTGGGATGTCCAGGAATGCGCATGTACTCCTGCTCAGAACTCCTGTGGACCTGGGACTGCCCAGCAAAACGTGTCCTGTGTTAACCATGAAGGTACGGTCTCTACAAGCACCTGTGTGTATGTGAAATTGCTTGTATATTGTAGTGTTTTGTGTCGGCATTAACTTGACTACATTATTCACTTACATTCACTTACTCACTTATTCACTTGTACATTGTGTAACTTTTGTGATGGAGGGTCCGTCAAATGCTTTTCTCCATGGAGATGTTTTTGCTTTGGCTGGAATGTTTCACAGTTTGGTATTAAACCTTTCTATCTTTATGGAGACCAAACTTGACCAAGTTAGGTATTTTTGAGCTCTATAATAACATGTAATATAATATACAGTGAGTACGGAAAGTATTCAGACCCCTTAAATTTTTTCACTCTTTGTTATATTGCAGCCATTTGCTAAAATCATTTAAGTTCATTTTTTTCTCATTAATGTACACGCATCACCCCATATTGACAGAAAAACACAGAATTGTTGACATTTTTGCAGATTTATTAAAAAAGAAAAACTGAAATATCAGATGGTCATAAGTATTCAGACCCTTTGCTCAGTATTTAATAGAAGCATCCTTTTGAGCTAATACAGCCATGAGTCTTTATGGGAATGATGCAACAAGTTTTTCACACCTGGATTTGGATCCTCTGCTATTCCTCCTTGCAGATCCTCTCCAGTTCTGTCAGGTTGGATGGTGAACGCTGGTGGACAGCCATTTTCAGGTCTCTCCAGAGATGCTCATTTGGGTTTAAGTCAGGGCTCTGGCTGGACCATTCAAGAACAGTCACGGAGTTGTGAAGCCACTCCTTCGTTATTTAGCTGTGTGCTTAGGGTCATTGTCTTGTTGGAAGGTGAACCTTCGGCGCAGTCAGAAGGATTCTGTTTCAAAACTCACCACTACTTCCTATATTTTTGTTTTTACTCTCATCTTTTTTTTCTCCCCATAAACTGCTACTTAACTGATGTAAAATTATGATCAATATTTACCGATACTATCCCACCAAACCAAGTTATAATTACAAAAATATATTAATCTGTCAAATGCACTGCAAGATCAATTTAATAAGTAAATAATTCTAAAATTAAGCTAAATTAAAGGGAATACATGTACGTCCTGGCAAGCCAAACAGATTACAAATGGCAAATTACATTGCCATTATATTTCTGCATGTCCATACCACTTAATTTTAGTGCATTGGAAATTTAAGATAAATGCATACCAGGCTGAATACCCCCAGAGAGTGAGGGTGAAATCTGGAAACCAGGAATTAGCTGCCTCAGTTTCGGCCTAGAAAATATATATATATATATATATATATATTTTATCTAGTGAGCAAATAATTACAAAAATAAAGCTAAATTAAAAAAGGAACAAATGCAGCCAAACACATGTAATAATGAAGATGTAATATTGCTATAACAATCAATAACTCGTTTGGTATGTCCATTAATGCTGGCAATAAGGGGGAAAAAATACACAATACTGCAACATTAGCTGGTAGACCTGACAATTAAAGTGCGCCCACATTATTTATGGGGATCTTGTGAGTTTTTTGCACAACATTAATGTCCATACCATTTAATTTTAGAGCGATGCGCTGAAGATTATTATAGAAAAGAACTAGAAAAGCACTCAGAGAGCGCAGACCTCCGCCAAGCCCCATTTAACGCAATGCTAACGAAATTTTCAAAGTGATCCAGAATCCAGGATTTCTTCTGGATCATCACCAAAATTTAATCATCTGTTGGATTTACCATTCGGAACATTTCCTGAAAATTTCATCAAGATCCGTCCATAACTTTTTGAGTTATCTTGCTAACAAACAAACAAACAAACAAACAAACAAACAAACAAACAAACAAAGACAGACTCAGGCGAAAACATAACCTCCTTGGCGGAGGTAAAAATGCATACCTGGCTGAACACTCCCAATTGGCATGAGTGAGGACAAAATCTGGACCCGAGTTTTAACCTAAAATATTTAAGACACATTTAGTAAGCAAAATATGAAAAAAAAAAAAAGAAATTACTGATCAAACTAAATTATTGGAGGGAGCAAATATTTAAAGAAGCCAAACAATTATACACAAAAAATTGTATTAACATATGTTGTGCATGGTACACTGAAGATGGAGATACATTCATACCTTGTTGAAGACTGATGATCTAACAAATGGCAAAACTGGAAACCAGGAGTTTGCTGCCTCAGTTTTAACCTCCAAAAAATTAAGCTAAATTTAGTAAGCAAATTATTCTAAAAAAATGTATCAAAATGGAAGGGAATAAATGTATGTCTTGAAAAGAAGACAAATTCATTAAATGACTATATACAATATGTTTGCATGTCCCTAACATTTAATTTTAGTATGATGTAGTAATTGTTAAAGATGTATACCTGGTGGAACACTCCCAATTGGCATGAGCCAGGAATTACCTGCCTCAGTTTCAACCTATAAAACAAATCGTAAATATTTTTTTAATGGAGACTCACTCAAATCAGCACATAAAATGATACATAAAGCATCAATAGGTACACCTTATTTAAGATACTTTACAACAGTTAACTAATTTGGGGAATGAAAGAAATGTAAAGTACTTACCAAATATGTAGACTTAATGTCAAGAACTTTCGCTGCTGAAAACGAGGATCTCAGTACGCTTAAGCAAGTGGACCAAGATGGTGGCTTCAAACTCGTGGAAAGACTGGGGCACGTGACGTCACACTATGTCCTGACCATAGACCGTATATGTGACTGGGCATAGCTAATGCGCTAGCCACCGCTTTCCAAATAGGAAGTGCACCAGGTGGCTCTTCCGGCTTTTTCTGACCCTGGCTCCCATTGACTTGCCTTGGGATCTTGTGGTCCCTGTCTCTGTAACTGCTGCTGTGAGCCTCGTCATTTTGGTCTTAAAATGTTCGTATTAACTCGCTCTACATGATCCTGAATTTTTCATTTCACTATTTTGTCCCTAAATGAAGTGGGCACATTTAACGACCTCAGTCATGATTGGCACTTGTGGTTGCTGTGATACTTGCAGTCAGATTTCCAAATATGGAGCCTGGTTCCAAATTCGCTGCTGTAACCGTTAGCATCGGGAGCTTCATTTGAGTGGAGCTGAACGCTATGTGTGACGTCACACTTGCTTAGTCCACTTTTTTATACAGTTTATGGTCCTGACAAACATTTTGAGTAACCCCTGGCTGCAGCCCATAGATTGGGAAGTGGCTCAACATGGGCGGAGCTCAATGTTTGACCCCGCCTACTACGCTGTCTGTCTGTCTGTTAGCAACATTACGGAAAAACTACTGATTGGATTTATACAAAATTTTCAGAAAAAATGGACAATGACTCCTAAATGACCCCATTAACTTTTGGGCAAAATCGTTTTTTGGCCATAATTCTTTAATGAATTGTCCGATTTATACTCATTTGCCATTTTATGTATGATTGTATGCATTTATGTATTTATTTTTCATTTATTTTTGATGAAGTATTATCATTGGTTTCACTGAAGGGTACACCATTTGAATAAAATATAATTTTACATGAATTATGGGTGCTGTGAGATTGACTAGTAGGACTTCACACAGTATTCATCTTCCATCCACCCAAACTGATGCTTATATTACTGTATGTTGATTGTATATCATATGTAAGCGTGCTTGGACCATAACAACCACGGAATATTCTGTAAAGGTAATACAATCTAAAATAATTAGGTTATACAAACCGTGTGTGTGTGTGTGTGTGTGCATATGCGTGTGTGTGAGTGAAATAAACCGCCAGAAGTTTTGCTTTGCCGTGAAGCATTTCAGTGCCATATTACTAATGTTTCAATGTGTTGCCTGATCTTTGCCACGAGTTGGCACCAGTGCAAAACCAAACGCTGAGCCCAGCCCGTCAGGGCGTGGCCAAACGTTGAGCTCTGCCCCACATTTTGCCCAACCCAGATCTGTGGGCTGCAGCCAGGGGCTTTTGGAGATTTTGGGTACAAAGACATAGTGAACTCTAAATAATTGACCACTGTCACATCAAAACTAGAAATTAGCATAAATGTCAAATATTTGTTGATTGTCACCATGCTGACATATCCCTCTGGGTGATTGTGGCCTTTTAGTTTTTCGGTATTGTACATGATATGACTACTATTTTGCCTGTTTTTTTTTTTTTTTGTTTTTTTTGTCTTTTTATTTTTATGGGTTTATTTGATACAAGTACATTTCTGAGTTTCGTCATGCTGAGCCTAATTCTCTGTTTTTTACTTAACTGATATTTTCATCATTACAACAATATAAAAAATATACTCACATTAAACAGCAATTCTAGTGTATCTGTCTACAAGCATCAGTTGAAGTAGTGAGCCCTATCAGGTGTAATTTGCACCACATATCATTAGTGGACCAGAGAAATATTACCATTAGTTGGTGATGAATTATTCATTAAGTTTCATGGGTGACTTTATGGGCCCAGAAAAACACTGGCTTGATTAAAAGTCAGAATCACAGCTTTCTACAAGGCATTAATTGCTCATCTCCATAGATTATAAAACCTAATTGCTCTGCTTTTCGCCCATGTTTTATTATTCTGTCACAATACATCAGGCACTTGTTTTCCAGGAAGACATGGAGGTCCCGATAACTTACCCGTCAGAACAGCATAATGAGTTCTGACAGGACGTCGATAGACTTCACCACGTTTTGGATCAGAATTGAACCAGAACTAATTTGCACAACATGTACAATTTGTGACTTTTGAGTTCACAGTTACTTCTTTAATTGGTTTAACAAACTCCACACACTGGGCCTTAAAATTTCCTGTGACGCAAACTTGTGCAATCTTCACAATCTGACAGTCAAGCATGGTTAGTTTAATTTAGCTTTTTTACTTTACTTTTTGGAGTAGTAGTGCCTTTGAAAATAATTTTATACTTTAATTTGCAATTGGTAATTAATTTGGCATACCTTCTACTAAAGAAACTACAAATTCTTCTTACACAACTGATTCTTGTGAGCTTTAAGCCATGTTATAAAGTTGTTACCTCCTCAAAAACATTCTTGGAGTTGTGTTTTGTTATTATTAGTCTTTCCAAAGCTCAACATGCTCTGTTCCAACTTGTGATGTCATATAGTGGTTCAAGTTAACAGCTAACTTTTACCTTTAGTTCAGTAGAGGTTGGAATTTCCAGGGCTGAAATCATCCAAATGATTAAATATTGATAGTGTGTGAAGTTTTAAACACAGTGGAGCACTTCCAGTATTATGACATGATATCACAAGGTGGAGTGTTTTCTGTTTGAGAGAAGAACTCCTAAATATGCAGGGTTTGTGTGTTAAATATGTGTGAATGAGACAAAACTCCAGGTATGTTTGTGATGAGGAAACAGTATTATAACATAGATGAGAAAATAGCATAATACTGTATGGGCCCTTTATAAGTCTAGACATTTTACTGTGCTGTGTAAATGATTTCATAAAATACATTTGGATATATATAAAAGGACTTAGATATTTGCTGTGATTTGTTCATGCATTTGCATTAGATGATCCTTCAGGTACATATTTGGGACTAGAAAGTGGAAGGTTTGTTTTGCAGATGTTTTCTTGTTGAAATAGAGAGACTTAAATAAGACATATTATGCAAAATCAACTTTTATGAGCTTTTAACCCTCATTAACTGTGTAAGTGTTTTGGGTGATTCATGCATGTTTGAGTAATAGTTAATGTGGTGCTTTTGAGGCACCATTTGTTTTCAAATGACTATTTTCATTACTTTTTTTTTACTATTATTTTGTAGCCATTTGGGCACCGATTTTTAAAAACTCACTACTTGCTACCAAGAACTACCCTTGGCATGGTCTGACAGCTCTGTGATTTGTTGTGATAACGTTTAGAGTGACATTCCGTAAAGGGGCTGGCAGGAATTCGCTCTGCAGTTTTGAACCAAGAGTCAATGAATCTTGAGTCTTTTATGAAGTTGTTTTGGATCAACATTGCAATTTAAAATGAACAAAATGTAAAATGGTGATCCACATGTGCCTAAGTAAAAGTTGTGTTTCCATTCTTATTTCATTCTTGACTTGTTTTGACTACATTCTGCTTCGTCTTTGGACAAGCCTTAAGTGCACCCACCATTTATGGACAGAAAAAAAAGAAATATAAATGTATCTGCTTTTATTTTATTTAACAAAGACAGAAATGTAGCATTGGTACGTCATTTCTGCCTTGATCTCACCTCCTGCTCCAGCTCCTGACTCTTGCAAATATTTTTTCTCACAAACAAAACCAGCTCTAATGTTTTCTGAATGAAATAAATTTAGTCTTGGGCTGCTAATTGCTCATCGCTTTGCACTGTCAAGCTTGACTTTCAGCTTGACTCTCTGTCTTAGCTGCTACACAAACTGATCGGTAAAATGTTGAAATAAATATCATATATTTCACAGCTTCATGTTCACAGTTCAAGGTTGAACAACACATCAGAACTAGAGTTACATAAATTACACTGTTGAAGTCAAACATTGCTCAAAATTGCATGTTGGTTTGTCCCTTGGTTCAGATATAGTGGAAAAGTGAAAACATGAAAATTCTTCTCTATTTCTGTGCAGTGTTCATGATCCATTCTGAAAACAAATTGCAACTGTTGGATCTTAAAATTCATTCAAAGTAAAATTTGTCCATCTCTCAGGGCTAAAATGAGATAGCTGTTTGCTGTCTGCATCTAAATATAAATCATTTTTATAGCAGGAAATAAGGCTGGAGCAGTGCTAACATGCTAGTTGTTGTTAATATTTGCATTTTGTGAAAAGCACTTATAAGCATCACTTTGAATAATTAAGATGCTAGGAGTTTGTTAGGAAAGTGTGGAAGTTTGGACCGCTGCAAACTTTTTAAAAGCAACTTGTTTTTCCACATTTTTCAGACAGTAAAAATCAGACAAGCCCTACAGCTCATTTTAATATATAAAGTACATACTGTGTGTCCACCACTTTGCCACTGCTGCTGTTTGCTTTAACTGCCATTTGGTTTGTATAGTTTTACAAATATTTGATGTATTCAGTACAGTCCATGCTCAGTGTGAAGCCTTCCCCTGGCACTATACTGTTTCATGTGACTGTGGAGAGAGCAGTGTTGAATACAAAGACCCTGTTGACTTGTTTTCCTCTCAAACATGTAGAAACAGTTTGACAAGGTGCAGCTGCCTATAAGCCACAGCATAAAAGAGAAGCAGAGGCACAATACTGTATCAGTACTGTGCACATAAAAGATATTTACAATAATCTGATGTGTTGTCATACATACTTTCAAACTGAAGCCCATAGAAATCTATAAGACACATATAATTTACTTACTAGTGTACAAAACTATAAATTCTAACTCCATACTAAGGAAAGGCTTTGTTACTTTCTTCTTTCAGTGATATTACCATGTGGACTAGTTCTGACTTGGATCAGTTTTTTCCCGGTTATGTTTGTGCATGTGTATGTGTAGCAGTAGTACTAGTTTTCGTATTGATCAGTAGATTTGTCAACCTTTCTACATTGATTATTGCATATGATTAATAATGCCATATTGATTAAATGATGATTTAATTAATTTGAATCAATTTTAAGCAACACAAATTGAACTTCAGATCCAATTTTGTCTTATACATTTTCTAACAGCCATTCACATTTGCTTTAAATTGTAGTTAACCTTTTTAACCAGCTCATCCAAGCTCAGATGTTCAGATGTATAGATGCTGTGGTAGATGAAATTAGAACAGATAAGCGCACACAGACACAGGCAGAATATGCAAACTCCATGCAGGAATGCCCCACCTATTCTTTGGTTTGAAGTAGGGACCTTCTAGCTGTAAGTGTGAGTGCTAAGTAACCATTATATTTTTGTTGAGAATATATAGACACTGTGATTGACTTTTTGAAAGATGTATTGTTTATCAAGCTGTTGTTTTATTGTGTTGTTGTTTCTGTTCTATCTTTGTCTATCAGATTAAAGCTGAGGGATGAGAGCAGCAGATTCTGTCAGTCTACTGCCCTACTTTGCACTGTCCCAATTTCAACACACTCACATTGTTGCTCTTATCCTCCTCTGAATTCAGTCCACATTTACAGTACTCAGCTGTTTTTAGCTTTGTTACAGTACTTTTTTGAAATACTGGTATAGTCTTTGGAATTTTTTCTGAAAGGTTAGCCCTGCTTAAACCGTCTCAGCTAATAGATTTTTTTTTTTTTTTTTTTGGGCAAAAAAGCTGTTGTAGAGTTGAATTGAAGTCCATTATAGTATAGTGCAGTCCAGTCTGGCTATGCTTCTGTTGTAGGGAGTATTATACCTCTGATGACGGGGACCAAGATAACAAGGACTGAGGTGGCAGCAAGTACCCGAGGTACAGAACAGAAATGGTATTACTCCAGCAATAGCTTCCTGGCTCTTCAGTGATGTATAAATGACAGTAGCAAAATACAAATGAAAGCGTACATATAACACAATACTTCAATTTAATGTCATGTAAACCTTTTTGTTCCATGTGGCCTCAGCAGGAGAAATTAAAAATCCTGCATAAAGTAAACAGTCTTGGCAAATAGAAATATATGAAGAATTTTTCCAATACCTTTCAGAAATCCTCCACCAAAGAAGTATTACATGGGAGTTGGTGATTTGAAATGATGCATTGTGGTCCTTCAAATAATATACTTTATTTTACACAATGATCTTGCTAAGTCCCTTTCTTTGCCTTATCCACCTTATACCGCCCACATGTGCTTCTTACTGCTTCTAACCTCCACTTCTGTTTGTGTTGGCACTTCCGGATAAACATGATTCCCATTCATTTTAATGGAGAAAATTATGTTTATGTAAAGTATGTTAGTTTGTGCCAAATGTTTAATGTTCAAGTTGACAATGCAACCTTCCTCTGTTGGTTTGAAAACGGCTTTTGGAGGTTGTATGCAAAATCATACCACTGGAATAATGTTGGCACCCATGGGTACTTCTGGAATAAGGTCAATACAGTACTTCGGAGAGGACTGGCTCATTTAAAGTCCCTTATATTTTTCTATTACAATCGTTTCTTTTCAGCCCTCTCATCAAATGTTGACCTTTACGGCTATACAGTTGTGAGGTGTTTGTTTAATCTGCGGAGAAAACATTTACTCATAGTTGCTATTGAAAGCTGTCTTTATTATATTAAAGGACGTATAGAAGTTACAAATTAATACTGTAATGGAAGTATGAACGTGTCAATAACAAATACAGGTGGATAGTTTTAATTTACATTACTCAAATACATTTACTTGAATAACAGTAATATTTTTTACATCATTCTTTTACTCTTTTTGAGTCATATGTTTGATAGTGTAACAGTATTCCTACCTGAAAAAAAAAAGTGTTACTCTTCTCATTGTGAGTTTACAAGTGACAAAATATGTATTTTGACAATAATAAATAATTTGAACATTTCAGACATGAATACTCTTCCTTGAGTAATACAACTTTGTACTTCTACTTGTGTAATATCATTTTGAAGTAACTGTACTGGCAACATTTTGCTAGGTAAAAGTGACATAGCAGTAAAACTTATGTTTTTAATACATATAAAGGTGCTTTATCTGGGGAACTTTACCATCTTCGGTCCTTTTTCTGATTGAGGAGGCATTTGGAGTCCAATTTCACAGTACAAAACCGCTTTGCATTTTTAAAGCTGGGGGAAAAGCATGAAGTTGTCTGAAAGGAAAGTGTGGCTCTAAAGAATAAGAGACAGCACTTTCTACTGCAAAGTTTATCTGATGCTAGCTTTAAATTATTATCGATGGCAGCCGAAGCAATCAGAAAACATCCTCTATCACCTCATGCCAGCTTTTATTGCTCAGCAAATGCATGAGGTAATTCCCGCAGCTCCTGTGTAGATGAAACCAATGCGAGGATAGATAGGAGCAGAGAGGCTTGAAGACTGTTGGGGGATTTAGCCCTGACACTCGCACTTTGTAAATTTCCTTTTATGGTGCACACTACATATATTATCAGTAATGTGGAAATGCAATAGAACTATCAGGTTTGTTTATGCAGATGTGGAGCCTCAGAGAGACTAAGATACAGAGCGGTACTGGAAATTATAGGTGAGTGATGGGATCAGAGATAGAGAGGGAAGACGCATGGGAGGGAAGTTAGCTGTAGCATTTTATTACCATGCACATGTGTTTTTTTTATTTTACATAGTACACGTACAATGTACGTCTTATATTATAATATCATAGTAATATAATATATATAATATATAAGTATTATCTGTCCCTTTTTACTTGCAAAATAATGGGAAACCTAATATGGAGAATGTAATTATATTACAATTATATAAATAGATGTATAAAAGAAGTGACTGCAGAAATCTTATGTGTGTACATTATACATTAGGTAATAGGCTCTACCAACAGGGCAAACTACTTTTTGTATGCCTTTATGATGAACAGTGACACATAACAGTAAACATGCCAGATGACATATTCTGTCATATGAGTTATGCTATTTAATTTAACATGTTTACACCACATGAAATCACATCAACCAAAATCTGTAAGCATGCTATATACAGGCCCTAACTATATTGTTAGACAATTTCAATTTCTATGCTGTACTGAGGGCTTTCACTGCAAGCTTACCCCTGTTATCTTGGCCTACGCCATCAGAGCTATAATACGCCCTACCAGTGGCGGCTGGCGGCTAGGCCAAAATTATAAATATATATTATAAATATAAGTATTATACATAGGCTATATAGTATTATAACGAATGCCAGCAGAAACAGACAGTAATTTTGGTCACTGTTGGCTGAACTATATCTATCAGAGCTCACACCCAGCCCCAGCAAAACAACGTAACACACCGCTCACAACCATCCCCAACGACACAACCTGATCCACCGCTTGCAACCAGGCCCAACAACGTCAGCAAAACTACAATAAGAGGCTATGGTCACAACACGAACACATGGCATCAGCGCCGCTCCTATGGCACACGGCAGAACACTCCTACAGCACACGGCAGAACTCCGTCGCACCCACGAGCTCATTTACTCACTATTTAACTATTAACACTATAACACTATTTACCTGTGAGGTTTCGTCCACAGATTTGCCCAAAACTAACGAAAACAAGCCTCTTACCTTCTCCAAAGGACTGAAACACAGTGTATCCTCTATCCGCTGTCATGTTGGTTCTGTCTCCAAAAGTGTATTCAAGTCCTAGTCCAGTCAGGTCCGCGACACATGTTCCGGGAGCTGAATGCACGACCTGGTTGTAAAACTAGTTTTAATCCCACTTCCCATTTAAATCTGAAAGTTACGACCAGTCCATATTAGCACTAAGGCACCAGGTAGACTTAAGCCCTCTGTGCGGGCGACGTCTGAGCCAGCATCTCGTAACTGTGATTGTCTCTCATCATTGTATGAGGTAGGCATTACCGTGAAGGGTCTATATCTATATCTATATCTATCTATCTATCTATCTATCTATCTATCTATCTATCTATCTATATATATATATATATATATATATATATATATATATATATATCTTTTTTTTTTTTTTTTTTAATCTAGGTCAAGTTAGGGAGTGTGGCACACTTGCCCCCTCTATTGACCAGCTGCCACTGCTCCCTACAATGAAAGCAAAGCCAGACTGGACTGCACTAGACTCAATGGACAACCTACTATGTCTTGAGGGTTCATGTCTCCAGGTCATAACCCGACGAAGATCCACTGGTTGAAACACTGTCATTCATTAAAAGCAGTTTGGGAGTAAGTGTGCAGGCTTTGGCTCACTTTCTATGTTCATGTCTCCAGGTCCCAGCTCCCCAGACAGATGGTCAATAGACTTCTTTTCAACTCTTGGGCTATACTTTAGTTTATTCTATAACATACACATTATTTCCTAGTATCAGTGTAACTTATAACTTACAGCTTTAAATGTATCTATCTCAATAGAGACAAGCAGGCGCCAAGCCCTCTGTCAATAGCAAAGCTGTCTTTCAACTTTTTTTTTTAATGAACACAAATACCTGTAATTGGATGGATAGAAAATAGATATGTTTAATGCCATACAGTGGAAAATTCCAGGCAAAGCAATAATATCTCCATGGAGACATACATAGTGCACCTTTAACACCATAATTTGACTTATAATTTGTACTGCATCAACTGTGAATGGAATGAGTCTACAATTGCAGTGCAGGTATTTCAGCTACCATGTTCATGCCAATGTAAAGGCCACCAAATCTATGTAGACACACAAATCTAATATTTCTGCTGATGTCTCAGAACTTTCAAAATGGTGAATCACTCCTCAAGAGGCTGGTTATACATTGCACAAACTGTATTGGACTATAAACTGATGGAGTGAAGGAAAAGTGCTGTGTTAGCCTAGCACAATGGCTTCTTGCCCCAGGCTCGGTAAAGTTATTTTGACAGCTCCCACTGCTCCCAATCTCCACAAGCCTGCCATTCACACCAGAGCAGTCAGTGGCGTTCTTCAGCTAACTAGCCGCCACTGGGCACGCTCTTTCAAACATACAGGCTGCACTTGTGAGTGGCAGCTAACATGGCACTTTTAACCTTCCCTGAATGGAAGCCCTCTCACACTGATAAACAGAGTTACACTGCGAGTAACTCAAATGTGTCACCATTACCTAACCATGCACGTAACAGTGATTGATACTAATAATATTAAAAAAGACTATGAGATAAACTTCAGTTGGCACTTTTATATTGTTTTTAATGATGGGTATTACAGTGGCACAATGGTTAAGACTCTCACCTCACAGAGAGAGTCCTTCCTGGTACAGAGTAGGCCATTTGCTTGCCTATATGAGGATGTGATTGCTTTGCCTAGAATGTCCCACGGTATGGCATTAAACTTTACCAGGCCAAGTTACTGGTCATATCTGTGAAGCTCACATAAGAATGCCTGTTTTTGAAGGTATTTTTGAGCAATAAAAACACCCATAATGAAATAACTACTAGATGTATATGGTAAATGCCATATCATGGAACATCCCTGGCAAAGCAATAACATTGCCATGCAGACAAGCAGACTGTCCTCTATCAGAAAAATTAGGCAGTGTACCTTTAAATGTCAGTTCAATGCCAGTGCCAAGCTGGAATAAGCAACTGTCAAATGCCAAATACTAATTCAACTGTACAAACTCCAAAATGATATGCTGTAAGACAATCTTTTCATATTATGTGTTCATATTATCTTACCTTTTGAGCAATAAACTCATCTGCTTACAGTCAAAATAAACTAACTGTTAAGAGGACACCATTAAGTTAACCATGTTCTCTATTAAATGACTAATATTGAAAATGACAGATGAGAAAAACATTAGTAAGTGACCCAAGTGAAATTGCGGAGGCCTTTTTTTTTTAGAAGTTGCCAGCAGTTACTTAAGCTCACAGGTTTTCAGTTTTTTTGTCTTAAAGGCTGCAAAGTGGAGGCGACTATCAGCATTTATCGAAGGCGAGGACTCGGCACCTTTTGCTATACCTGCCTGAATAATAACAGGGAGAACGATTAATTGGTGAGTGGGTGAATAGAATAGAAATTATATTGAAATGGCAAGCAGGAGGCAGTGGAGTTATAGAGAAGTAAGATCTCCTGCATTAATAATGTAGCAAGACCCACAGGGCACACAACTGTTTGCAGAGTTGCTCACACTTGTGTTTCTTCTCATAGACCAACACTGGGTTTGTGTTCGAATGCTGCTTTGAGGCTGTGTTCATAGGCAAAGATTTTATATTTTGTATTTTGTCATGTAGTCTGGTGGTCTCTGGAGAAGACTAAGCCCCCTGGTCTCTGTTGATGGTCCACTTCCTGATTTCATGTTCTAATATTTTGCCTTGTCCCTATCCATGACATGATTTTCCTCTTTGCAATGCTTAGATATAGTAGGTTTTCTTGTGTTGCCTTTTCTTTCTTAGATCAACTGCCCTGTTGTCTCTTTCTCATACCCCTTTTGATTTTCCCTTTTCAAGTGTTGGAAAGTCCTTCTTGTCTCCCGGATATGTTTGTTTTTTCCTGAATTCTTTCATTCATTGAGTCTTCACTTGGTCTTAATCTGACTACCAAAACATGTAATGTAAACAAGATTTCAGCATTTACTACTATTTTGTCTTGTTAGAAGATAGAGCAAGCAAATAATATAAAAGAAGACACAATGACATTTCCAAATAACACACCTAACGCAGTTTGTTCTTACATTTGCTTCTGGTTAATTTTATATCATGTTGTTTTGTTCTTGAGCTCCCACACGTATTATTGGGGAAGATTACATTTATTATTTTGCTTCCAAATATAAATCTAGTGGGATGCTAGGTATTCAATTTCAGCACTGAAAAAATATGATGCCGGTCCTCTAAAACAAATTATAAAAGTTGCATTAACTTTTTATGAAACTTCTCTTGATAGTTTTCAGTGCTGAGTTTTAAACATCGCCTTGCTGTATCTCATTGTACATTTTTACATATAAACTCTCGTAATGTCTCGCCTTTTCCTCCTTACAACATTTGCTCTGAAAATATTGTACGTATATCCAACTTCTTCCCGTCCCTCTCTAATCACTTTGCCCATGATTTAAGGCATTGAACAAGCATAATATTATGATTACCTGCAAAAAGCAAACTGACACACCATGCTTGTATACCAGAGCTAGTGAGAATTTACTTTGGGCTTCAATCCAGTGTTTAATCCCCTCAGACATAAACTATTACTTTTGATATACTTGCTAGCCCACGAGTTGTAAAGATAGAACTTTATTTTTGATTGGACTAAGGCATGAACACTCAATACATTGTTGAAATATTGTCCATTCAAGTCAGCTATGTTTCCATTGTAGGGAGTATTATAACGGCTAATGACGTAAACTAGGCTGAGCAATCTGCAAGTAATTTTAACAAGGACTGTTGAAGCAGTTTCCCTATCAATATGATCTCTGCTATTAAAAACGATGTATTGTATTCATTTGCTGTCCAACATTTCCCACCCACTAATAGGTCTTATGACAACACAGGACTGACAGCGACTCAGGTGGTTGTACTGTAATGTTTAGCATCTCAAACTAAGCTTTACCAGTCGTGTGTTGTTATGTGTCCTTTGGCAGACCACTTCATCCATCCTGTCTAAATATGAATGTGTTGAGTAAGTGTGGATTGACGATGGTCGGAGAGGTGGTCTTTTGACTTTTATCATTGTGTAACTGCCTGTTTTCATTTTTTGGTCCAATTGAGTTTTCTGTCTCATTCTACTCTCTAGTAGACCTTGCTGCATCTGTAGGTGTCCTTGGCCAATCAGAAAGATTTTCTCAGCCAAGGTTTTCCAGAAATCTTGAAAAATAACTAGGGCAATTGGAAGCTAAAGATATACAATGTAAAACAACTGATTGTCTAAATTAGTGCTACATATCCAGTGTATATAATGATTAACACCATTATAATGGCATAATCACACATGTCATTCACACATTGGTGTAGTCAGACAGTGCCTGTGTGAAATCCTTTAGTGACAGTTCTGTAGCTTTAGCTGTAGTCTATCTCTCAGTGCAGTTGTATCTCATATAATAAAAGGAATAATGCATGCCAAATTAGGAGCCAGTGGGACTCTTTTCGAACTTTGAGCAACTAAAGGCCCCCATTGTGCACCATCACTTTGATGGCGTTCAATCTTTGATGCTGTAGCTTTTATAAGCAAGAGGTTTTCACTTTCCCCAAAGGACTCTTTCACATCAGTTTGATAGAGCTATACCTTGTACTGTCTTTCTCTCTTGCATTGAGAACATTGGTTCAGAGACAGGAGAGAAAAGACTGATGGAGAAAATATGCCCTGGAGATGTTACCGTTTAACTATACTGCATGATGTAGCAGCAGGAGTTCAAGCAAGTTAATGATACAGGGCAGTGTGCTTTTGAAAACCATGGCTTTGAGGCAGTTGGCTTTTCTGACTCTTGCATAACACCTTGTAAAATCTTCCGTACAAATCAAATTAGAAGAAACAGACAATTATGTTGTTTTTGTTTTTTTTCCTCACATTAAAAAAAAAAAAAATTCTTATGTTGCATAACACATTTCATTTCCCCACTGGGCTCTTGGAAAATGTATTAAAATCTTGTTAACCTGGTTTAGGGTCAGCCACCTGCTTGACTATACTCTTCTATTGCTTTGCATGGCATTAAATTTACCTATTTCCATGAAAACAAACAGGTGACTCCACCACGCTAAATTACAGGTTAGATATGTGGAGAGACGGCATTGCTCATAGTAAAAAGTCATGTTTTATTTATTTTATTATTATTATTTTTCTTTGTTTTTTTAAGCAATAATACTAGTAATTGAATAAATACAACATCTCCATGGAGCCCCCACCAAATTTCCATAGTACATCTGTAATGATCATTTGCTTATACTGCAAGCATGTATAATCTTGTAAAACATTGAGACTTTTTTACTTGTAGCCCAACACACAACAATGATTTTTCAACAGTTACATAATCTTTCACCTGCCACTGGTCATATCAAAATAACTTTATTTGTCAGGAACTTCAATTACAGAGCGCCAGCGAAAGTAGGGACACAACACTTACAATAATAATTTGCTCAGCAACACATAATAATGATGAGATTAGACAGAACAATAAAAATCAACAAATCAACCATTGCCTCAGCACTGTGTGGCCTAATCAGCTGTTAAGCAGGCGGATTGAGATGGGGACTAGATAATGCTTTGCCTGTTTATAAATCACTATACAACAAGGAGCATTGTCACTTCTTTTTAGAAATGATTAAATTCAGAGAAACTTTTTACTCTTATTTTGGTCCAAATCAAATCACATAATAAGGAAGCAATTTCTGTTGGAAAAGAATGATCTACAGAGAGAAGCCTTGTCTCTCTTGTTAAAAGCAAAGTTAAATGGAAACTGTGATAAATATTTCAGAACATGACTGCAGATGAGGGCCACAAGATAACTTTTAATGGCAGTGCAGAATTCCAATGAATGACTATCAATGCTGTTTGATAGAAGGCACAATATGCTATATAGTCTATATATACTTAGAATATTGGTATAAGTAACTTGGTAGCAAAAGTTGTAGCATTATCTATCATTATTTCACGAGGTTTAAATTGTGTTTGAAACCATAGTTTTTTATGTTTTAATTGCACTTGTGTAATGGGTTTATATAGTAAACACAACATGGTAAATTGCAGTTCTTTCTAAATAATTGGGCTCCTGCAGGTTTTTCATGCAGCCACTTACCTGTCTTGTTAATGTAATTTCATCATAATAAATTAGACAATTCTTCATCAGACAGTTTATACCTACCATGTGAATTGAACTCAGTTTAATGCATGTTATTGTCTGTAGATCGACATGTTTGTTCAAGTAAATTGTTTCTATTAGATATTAAAAAGTCAATTCAAGTTCATTTATATAGCACATTAAAACACCTTCTGCTGACCAAAGTGCTTTACATGAAAGTAAACAGAAAAAAACTGTAAAACAGATAAAAAACAACAACAGATAAATGTGCACAAATAGCAGTGTAATAGCAGAAATTACTGACCCATTCTTGAAATGTTATGGCTGCAATGTGTTTGCACTGTACTCTGTCTTCATTTCTTCCCCAGGTGAGGAGGTGTCCATTTCAGAGTGTGAAGACCCGCCTCCCCCTGCAGAGGTGCCCTGTGAGCGGGCCTGTCCTGGAGACTGTGTGGTGGGCTCCTGGTCGCTCTGGACCTCCTGCTCTCACAGCTGTGCCTCCAAAACAGCAGAGGGCAGACAGAGCCGCTCCCGCTCTATCCTCGCACTGCCAGGGAAAGGTAACAACCTCTGCCTTTTTCACTTAGGCCTGTTACAATAATTCTTAAATTCATTAAAATGCATTTGGTGAATTTTAAGTTTAATGAAGATTTTTTTCTCTCTTTTTTTTGCACCACCACCAACTTGGGGCTAAACCTAGACCAGAGCTACACCAGGTTGAGAACAGGACCTAAATCTGCATCCAGACTAAACTAAGTTTAAACCTGGACTAAACTGTCACTAAACCATGACTAAACCAGGAGAAATGTAAAGGCACCCTATGACTCATTATATGTACCCACCGAAATGCTAGCTAGCTGTTTGTAGCCCATGTTTTTATGATATGATATTTACTAAGAAAAGAGATTACTGAGATTATCATGCATTATCAGTGTTATTGTGTCGCAAAGGGGTCTTACACATGATTGTTTATTGTTATATTTTTGGTAGAAATACATCTCACTTCAAATGTGTTGCTGTGACAGGCTTGTAGGTGAGAAAGTTGAGTTTGATGGATGCACACTACTTTGACATTTTTCATCTCAAAAACATATGGCCATCCGTCAGCCTGCTGCAGTCTGTGCCAGGGTTTGTTTAGCACTAGAGCTGTTTGGAGTCAGACAGGCAGAGCCCAGCCTTGGCAGCACAGCCTACCTCCATTAATCCTGTAAGCAAACGCCTATCTGCAGAAACAGCTGATGAAAGAATCTCACTGTTTCACCCAGGGTTTAAACTAGGCAGTGTATTCCTGTTGGTGCTTCTTTTGGATGTTTTTTATTGTTCAAAAAATGTATTTCTCAGTGTGAGTGATGCTTAGTGTTCATGTGGTTGGAGGTTCACTAAATACATCATTAGAGGCTGTACTGTCTTTTGTATTCATCATCTTTTATGTACAGTAAATGTTTCCTTAACTTATTTTCCTGAAAAATGTTCACGTATATTGAAACTGAATTGTGTAGTAACAATAAAAATACATTAGTCTTAAGCTAAGCAGCAGAAAGGACCATCTTCTCTTCGTGCCCTGTAGGACAGAGCCCTTTAAGAGATGTTTTATCCCCGCTATTAGATTTTACAATGCTCAGTGTTGAAGTATGTGTATGTGTTTGAGATTTATTTATTTTGTTGGGCTCCATGTTTTAGAGAATGCTTCCATCTGTATCTGCTACGGACACCTGAAATTCTCCCTTTGGGGATCAATAAAGTATTTCTATCTATCTCATATAGTGTTTTCCCAGACGCTCAGAGTCACTTTTATGCATTACCCATTCACTCCACACTCTGTGGTGTTACTACTGTAGCCAAGTCCAATCACTCACACCCACGCATTCATACACTTCATCTACCATAGGCAAGGTAAATGAAGTGTCTTGTCTGAGGATACAACAACAGTATGCAATAGAGCCACTGCAGCCCCCCAGTGACACCTAGTTTTCCCAGTGATCTCCCCTTCAAGGACCCAGCAGCCCCAAACCCACTTAGTTTTGAGATCTGTTTAGATTAGATGAGATTGGGCGATCTCAAAGTGGTGTTGTCTCAATAATCCATCCAATTATTGTCAAGTGAGCTGTAATTACTTTGTAAAACTTAAGAATGTTTTATATTCAAAGGGCCTGCTCAGTAGTATTATGTGTTATGATATATTTAAATGTTCTGGCACATACTCTCTTTAAATAGATACAGCATATGACAAGCTCTTCTGCACACTGGCTGCTTCCATAATGCTTCTCTACAGGAGACGTGGTACAGGTTGTGGAAAAGATATTGCATGGCTTAGCACTTAGCATTAAATCTGTACCTGCCATCTCCCTGGGCCGACTGCAAGTTGCATTTGTGATTCATAACTTCACAGGTTTGAACTTGTAAAGTGTGTGCTCAGCTAACCTGAACAAATATTTCTTCCATTACTAAGCGCCAACTTATAATATCCATATTCGACTTGCAACTGCTAACTCCAGGAAATTTACACATCTCGAATAAATAATATCTGCAACAGCTTTGAATTTCTGAACATGTGAAATCAAGTTTTGCCCTAAGTTTAGCTCTCAGTAACAACTGTTTAATTTAGAATATACGAGGAAATATGAGTTTTAGCCTGCCACATTGTACCTACAACATGTTTTTACCTGTTTCTTAAACCAGTAAATAAATAATTCTACTATGAAAAATTTTACTGGGCATTTATTAGAGAGAAGTCCATTCTGACCATTCTCACTGCGTAAATTGCCTACTTGACACTGGAATGATATTTTATTTATTGTTTTTTTTCCCAGAAGGCAAAGCATGTCCAGCTGCTACAGCCCTGGAAGAGTGGAGAATGTGCAATGACCATCCTTGCATGGTGTTCTACTGGGAAGCATCACCGTGGGGGCCATGCATCCAGGATACCTCCATGAATCTTAATGGGAGCAGCTTTTGGAATGGGACTTCTGCCTGTGCCATCGGAGTCCAGATCCGCAAGGCCACATGCATGAAAATGAACACCGGGCAGGTCATAAATAAGAGGTACGCTTTGGGTTTTGTGACATTTTGTTTTTAACTTATTCATAACATTGTCTGGGAGTAGGGCATTGTATTTTAATGTAGATTACACAGCAAACGGAATATCCTTTGTTTTGACTCCTTTAGACCGCAGTTTAATAATTTGCCTTCAAAACTGTTCAAAACAGGAAAATGCCAATGATTGGATAAAGATGTTAAAAGATAGTAGAATTGTATCAGCTTGGAAGTGGGTCCGACCATCTCCAAAATTACAACTCTTGTGGGTGTTCCCATCTGCAAAGTTAAGTATTGATCAATCCTAATCCACCAGTTGAAATGAGGTGAACTGGCAGCATGGAAAGTATTATATAAGCAGTGAAAATGTTCTAATTCATACTCAAGAAGAAGTTGAAGTTGGTTATGTTAAAGAAATGTTTGTAGAGCAGTGATTAATTTGGGTTGGTAAAGACTCAAAGGGGGTCTTCTAGGGTCCCTAAAAAGAGGATGATTTATTCATTTCTTCTACAAAGTATTTTACAATTATTATTGTTTTATAACTCTTTTATTAATGCCAAAATAATTGTATTTTCCATATATTTGTCCAGTTATTTATAGTGTATAGGAGAAGGGTGTTTTGATTTCCAACATTTCCACTGGAGAACCACTGATGTAGACTAGACCCACGTGGTCTGTTTTCAGTATACAGACTAAAATATCATGAATCATGAAGTTCAATATTTGTCCCGAGCCAGTAACAGAGTAACTGGCGAGGGCTATTCTTCTTCCATTTCGTCTTCTCTGTTATTATTTTTCCTTGCAAACAATCGCAATTTTGAGCACCTAAACTTCGACAAAAAGTCCCCAAACCGGGTATGGGATTGACTGGTCCGGTGATAAGAACAATAAGACAAGCCAAAAACTGAATTGGAGCATGCCCCTGTGATGAACAGAAAGTTGGCCATATTGGATCAAAAAATGTGCCAAAATGTGTTTTGACTGTGTGTTTGTAAAATGCTCCTGGTTTTCCACATTTGGCACATCACATTTAGAGACATAGGTTCACAAGTGGCGAAAAACACCTTCATCTCCTGTTTCTTTGATGACTTCTCATGGCCACAGGCATTGGTCTAGAGACTTAAGTTAAAATCAAAATTGCGCGATCCTGGCCTGAATGTAATGGACTATGAAGTCTAATACAACAGAACACTATAGCGCCCCCTACCATAGACATGAAATGTCAACATTATCGGATTTGTCCCAAGTTTGGGGATTAAATTCTATGCATGACTACAAGCAAAAAAATATGAAATATATTATTGGCATGGGGCATTTTTCATGGTTGTCCAGGAGGGGCACAACATTTGTTTTATTTTTTCATGATGCAAAGGGTAAAGGGTAATGTTTGGAGGGGCTTTAGCGCTGGTCATAGCGCTGGAGCACCCTCTTCTGCTCCTTCATTATGGCCACTCCTTTTAGGCAGCTGGATGGCTGTGCTCTTTCACTTTCACACTGAAACTTCAGGAGACGTATCTCCTCTCGTGCTGAAAAGAGTGCAGAAGACAGCTCCTGCACCTTCATGGACAGTTTCTCATTATCTTTGTGGGTTGTATCATCACCAACTCCAAAACCAGTGGTTTGAGAGTCTCTGCAGGCCTCTGGATCTGACCTGTTTGTGTTTTTCATCTCAGCCATTATTTTGTCCTGTGCTTTAAGTTGTTCCTTCATCTTTTCAAGGACTTTACTGGTGCTGGACAGCTCTTGTTTGAGCTGGACATGTTCTCTCACCAAACTGTTATACGGATATCGGCTCTCACTGTATGCATTCATTTGGGTCTCCAGCTCTTTGTCTTTCTTCTGGAGAGAAGCTTTGAGTTCTTGCATCTCCAAATTGTCAGTCTTATTCCTGACTTCTTTAGAGTTTGCAAGCTCTTGCTTCAGCTGCACATTTTCCTGTACTGTAGAGATGTCTTTTTCTTGTCTTTTTCTTGGTCAGTTCTCTCCTGAGACTTAGCTTGTGGTCCAAAGAATTCCTTATTTGGACCTGTAGAAATGTCAGGCTTCTGAAAAGTAGCACTCAATACCTGGTTGGCCTCTTTTGGCATGAATTACTGCATCAGGCATTGAGGCGATCGCCCTATGCCACTGCTCAGATGTAATGGAAGCCCAGGTTTCTGTGATAGCGGCCTTCAGATCATCTGCACTGTTGGCTCTGATGTCTTCATCTTCCTCTTGACAGTATCCCAGAGAATCTCTATAGGGTTCAGGTCAGGTGAGTTTGCAGGCCTATCAAGCACAGTAACACCATGGTCATTGAGCCATCTTTTGATACCTTTGGCTGTGTTGGCAGATTCCAAGTCCTGCTAGATAATGAAATCAGCACCTCCATAAAGCTTGTCAGCAGAAGGAAGCATGAAGTGCTCTAAAATGTCTTTTGACTGTGGACTTCAGAAAATACAGTGGCCCAACACCAACAGATGACATGGACATTCTGGACATCTGTTAAGTCATCAGCCTTCCCCATGTTTGTGTAGCCCACTGTCCCAGACTGAGAGTTCATTTAAAGGCTCAGAAAACCTTTGTTGGTCTTTTCACTTAATGAGTTGATTAGGGCGTGACACTATGACTTCCCAACATTAAACATTTAACACTATTCAAATTTTCTGAGGCACAGAATTTTGGGCTTACATTATCTATAAGCTATAATCATCAAAATGTCAAGAAATAGAGGCTTGAAACCTCCGCTCTATGTGTCATGAGACTATATAATACATGGGTTTGACTTTCTGAATAAATTACAAAAAATATTGAACTTTTTCATGACATTCAAATTTTTTAAGATGGTCTTTAGTTTGGCAACTTTAGTGACGAAATTTGGGCTCAATTCTTTTAAATTTCACCATACTATCAATTCTCTTTTTGGTTTTCATTAATATCATAAACATAGAAAAGGAGCTCCCAGGAATCTATGAGCTCAATCAATACATTTTGAATTCACATTGAAATCATGTCTCCTCCGGAAAGGGTTTGTGGTTTTTATGAGCCTTATGATATCCCTTTACTTAGAAAAATAGTGCACTTTGATATCCTACTCTTCACATGTTGTACTTTTTGTCCTCCTTTTTGCATCATCCACCTTCATTTTCAAGACTCAAGATTTATTTTACCATTGCACTTCTATTATCTGCTCCTCTTCCAGCGATACAACATCAAACACAGCTAAGGGCTCTGGAGCTGTCACTGTAATAATGTTATGGCCCACGCGAGGAAGATGGATCTATAAATAATTCACAAAGTTGGCCCTTCTTTAGCTCGATTTAATATTGACAGCACTATAAAGCGGATTATGGACTGTCCTGTCTATCACTGCATAATGTCTAATGGAAGAAGTCATTTCTACCACACAACATGTATCTAGAGGAGGGAGAGATCTACATATCTTTTGGTATTCCCTTGATAAAAATAATGAGATAATATTTTTGAGATCCATGTGAAATATTCCAAGATTTGCTTATGTCTTGCTTGACTATCAGTTATTTTGCAGATGTGAAATATGTGAAATATAGGCCTAATATTAACCTAATACAAATATTAGGTTAATCTTCCTCTAAGATTACACTAAAGTTTTTTCAACAGTTGTTTTGTTAACTCTTTATGCAAAATTTTAACAGTACAGTGTAACAGACTCAATGTTCGTTATCTGTCTGGCGATGTTATTTGTTGCTCAGAATGTCCCAAAATATGGTGTTATGCTTAACAATCTCCATGGAGACAAGCAGGCTACTCCATCAGGCCAAGTTTCAGGTCAGATCTGTGGAGAGAAGTGAATACACACAAGATACATTTAATACCATACTGTGTAACAATGCAACCAAAGCAATAACATCTCCATGGAAACAAGCAAGTGGGCTGCTGGGCAAACTGCCCACCTTAAAAGTTACATAGTGCACCTTCTATATGTATCTTGACAACAACATTTTTTATACATATGTTCTTGTAAATCACCCACCTCTTCCTGGACCTTGTGGCTTCATTTTTGACTACCCATACAATCATACAGTGTCCACTTAATAGGCCAACACTTTGCATGCAATTAAATGTGGCAGCTAGCAACAAAATAAGCTGGCTTAGTTGTCATATTCAACAATAGGGGAATTGCCAGGGTCAGCTCGAGCCAGTTTCAATTAGCTAAGATTTCAAAGAATAAGGCTTATGTAATACTCTCTGTGCTGTATGCTATTGTGTTTCAAGGAGAACTGAACATACTCCAGTTAATATGTGACAGAGAGTGAGACACATGAAAGACACGGGGCAGGGCGGGAGGCAGCGGGAGATGTTAAGTGAGGAGGATGGAAATGACTAGAAACGAGTACATCAGAGGAGCAGCGCATGGTATTTGACGAGTCAGTGCCAGATCTAGGCCAGATTAAGATTGTATAGAAGTAAGGGTTGTTAGTATAGGGTGTTAGAGTAAGAGTGGCCATCCTTTAACAGTGCACTATGTCGTTTTTCTGGTGTCTGTCTCCTGCTTGTCCCCATGGAGATGTTATTGCTGTTGAATAGAATGACTTTAAACTTGTCTATCTCCATGTAGACAAGCAGATGTCACTAGACCAAGTTATAGGCCAGATCTGTGGAGATGCAAGTCCACACACTGTAAGAATACATGATTTTCAAGGTATTTTGAACACCTATCTTATCCAGGCCGGCTGTGGCTACAGAATTAACAGGGGAGATGGTGAAGGATAAACCTGCTACTTTGAGTGTTTAATTTGTGCCATATTAACAATGATACTTGTATCTTATAATTGTACTGCTAAATGTAATAGTTACTTGTGCAGTAACAAAACCAACCAAAGACAGACGTAAAGTGATTTCTCAGGGCTCTATGATGTAGAAACAAGTTAAATGGACCTAAATGATTGACTAGTAACTGCTAAAATGGAACAGCCCAAGTGAAAGAAATTGCCTTATTCATCCAGAATCTCCACACAATTGCAAGAAGCTACTGTTCTTTTTTCCCAATTTACTAAATTCCAAGTTAGGTACACATCTGGACTTCTAAAGCAGTCTAGGTGGGTTTGAATGGAATGTTCTCCAAGGTTAAGATCAGTGCATGATTGAAATAAGTGACTGGCTATCAGAGTGTAGAGTCAGCTTCTGCAATCAACCAATAATGGTTTTCTGCTTGATTTGGGTTGAAAATAGTTTTTATCCCTGTATTTGATGTTGAACCTCTTTGTAAAAGTCACCTGAATGAAGAATGTCTAAAATTGAGTGCGTAATCTCTACAGTGTGCAGTGACTGGATAAAATAGTTATTTTCCTGAAGTCAGTCAGTTAAAACCATCGCTTTTGATCTTTAGGTTTCCCTTTGCAGCATTTAAAGCATGAAATATTGATCTATAAGCCAAGGCAACGATGCAGCCCATGTTTTATATAGTTTGTAATACCCCCAGTGGTTTGTGGGATAATACTGATAGCATAACTCTACCATGGTGATGAAATTAGAGGTGTAAAAGTTAGATAAATACTAGATAACTGGGGATAACAGCCGATGAGTAAAAAGTCTGATAAACAAATGAGGGGCCTGAAGCACAGTGCCAAGGAAAAGACTGGGTTATATAATTAATCCTGTCTCTGTTATACAGTTAAACAACCATAAATTTTATTTGGTCATTTTAAATTTTATTACAACTACTGCTCCTTTTGAACAATATAATTTTAAAGGTGTGCTATGTAACTTTTCCAGTGGAGGGTTTGCCACCTGCTTGTCTCCATGGAGATGTTATTGATGCTTTAATGTTCTACTGTATGATTTAAAACATAACCATCTTCATTAAGTATTTGACACCAGCCGGCCAAGTCACAGGTCAAATGTGTGAACAGGTAACCTAATCTAAAACACCTATACTGAAATAAATTCTACATGGATACACACTATAAAACTTTCAAGGCTTATGGGATGCATTCACATTTGTACAAACACCACATTAACATTGGGACTAAACCCCAGAACTAAACCTGGACTAAACCATGACTAAAACATGACCAAACTTTGTCTACATCAAAATTAAACTGGTCTTAAACTAGGACCAAACAAGTAGCTGTACAAGTGTGAATGCACCATTAACAATGCTTAAAACTGAGTACAAATTTTGACCATCAGAGCTTAAAGTTGAGTGCAAATTTTGACCATCCATTTTTGATCTTGTCACTGTCAAGAAAATACAACATATATTTTAAATGTTTCTTTTTGAACAGTGTTGGTTTGAACTCAGCTCAGTATTATTTTCCTGTCTGCTCCTGAGCGCTGCTGTGCCCTCTGGTGTGCCACTGCTGCCGAGTGAGGGGCGAGGAGACGGGTGAGGAGAGGGGATAGCCCGGGGAGCATAGTTTCATGTATCGTGCCTTCTTATACTTTGCTATACTTTGATCTCATTCCTGTGCATGCTGTCTTTTTGCACATTGCACAGCGTGGCCCCCTCGCTGTGGCGGTGGAGAGACCTGAGCCTTCTGTTAGCCTGTGGAAGTCACTCACACTAAAGGGATCACTGCATGCCCGTGTGCTCTGTCTCAGGGAGGGGGGTCCATAAAGACATCAAAGTGTATGGCTTTTACTGATTCAACAGAGCAGGCTGTGTACTGGGAAACAGTGTGCAATGACTGATAATATTGTAGTAACAATGAATTATATTGGTGGTTAATACGTTCAGTTCAACCAGCATCAAGTCTCCACTGATGGAAAGAGACATTTTTCTAGATTTAAAAAAAATATAAAACATGATTCATTTAAATGTTTAACACTATATTATGCTCTTTTAAACAACAATCCACATATTCTCGCAGCTCAAGGCAATCAGAGAATTATACTTAAAGGATTGCATTGTGTAACTTTTCTGAGGGAGCATCTGTCAAATGCTTTTCTCCATGGAGATGTTATTGCTTTGCCTGGAATGTTTCACAGTATGATAATAAACCTTTCTATCTTCATGAGACCAAACCAGACTAGTTACAGGTCAAATCTGTGGAGAGGCAACCCCGTTCACAGAATTTTTCTAGGTATTTTTGAGCTATAAAAATCATGTGTAATTTAATAAATGTAAGTTAAAGCTGTGAAACATTCCAGGATGAGCAATGACGTATCCATAGAAACAAGCAGGTGACGGCCCCACAACCAAAAACTTGCACAGTACACCTTTAAGTACAAGTTTAAGAACCTACTCAATTTGTTACTTGAGTATTTGTAATTAATCTTTTCTCATCCTGCAGTTCACTAATACTTGTATAGTCACTTGTTTCTTAAGTCAGTATTCATAATTTATTTGCTCTTTTGGCACAGTATCAGACATCTTTCTAATACTGCTGCTATTACAACAGTCAATCAAGTTAATGCACATTGCCTTTAATACAACAGTTGTTTGTGGAGATGTCACTTTTGATACAGACTCGGGTAATTATGCAACCATTCCTGATACAGATTTAATGAGGATAAGTCCTTACCTGCTCTCTCCCAGCCCTAGTAACAGTGTCTTTGTGGTAGAAAGTATGATTCATTGGTAAACAGTTTGCATATCCTCACTTTCCTCGGGTTTAATTAGCATCCACATGGTGGACTTTGATTGATTTTTCTGCTGGAACACTCTGTCTTGTCGGTGGCAGCACAACAGTGGTGTGGCAACGCTGCAGAACATGCATGGGGAGATTAATGCACTCACAGGAAGAGTTCAGCTCACACACACTTTACCACCCACTGAACACTTAATTGATTTTTTTTTTTTCCTTTACAAAATTAAATCAACAGCTTTAAGTACTTGATGAATGGAAGAAAAACACTGTTAAGAAATGCTCAAATTAGTAGTTTAAAGGTGCACTGTGTAACTTTAATGGTGGAGGGTCTCCCATCTGCTTGTCTCCATGGAGATGATATTGCTTTGTCTGGTATTCCATTAAACTAAACGTATCCATCTTGCATTTACTGAATAACATGGACGCTTATTGACCTAAAACTTGCATTCTGTGAGTGGACTGTGAGTGGGTTCGCCTCTTCACAGATCTGACATGTAACCTGGCCCTGTGGTGTCACCTGCTGTCTCCATAGAGATAAATAAGGTATAATGCCATACTGTGGAACATTCTAGGCCACATCTCCATGGGGAGAAGCAGGTGATGGACCCTCTAACAGAAAAGTTACACATTGCACTTCAGGTACACTATGTTGTTTTTCTGATGGATGGTCCACCACCTACCTGCTTGTCTCTATGGATATGTTTTTTTTCTTTGCCCTAGAATATTCTCCAGTAGGGCATTAAATTCATCTATCTCCATGGAGAAAAGCAGGTGGCGACCCCACTCACAGTGAGAATACTATACTAATACAAATACTAATATATTTGCGCATTAAAATACATTTAATATAAATTAATTTAATGCCATGCTGTGGAATATTCCAGGCAAAGAAATATCATCTCGTGGAGACGGGCACGGGGAGAAGCATGTATTTAATGCTTTAACAAACTCTTCCATTTATTTATGCTGCTCTTATAAACAAGGACATACTGTATTTATATGTATGGTATGCTATGGCTAAACATTCAATCAATAGGTCTTAGAAAACATAACACCAAGAATGTAATGTGTATTTATTTCTTGTTTATAAATACACTTTTCTTGCCCTCAGGAGCGCGCTGATGTTACACGTGTGTAATGTGATGCATTAAATCCAATTGATTGGTGGGAAATTGCTTGTTCAATTCATGCAGAACACTTGAAAACATTGTGCAACCCCTGACTGAGTAACTGTTTTGCAGATCCTCAATGCAGTTATGTTTTGAAATACATTTGAAAAGCTGTATTGATGCTTATACCTGAATAGTGGAGTCTTTATTTTTACAGGACAAAATATGGACCAAGAAACGCAGCGTGATATGTGAGAAAACTGTAAATTTGTCCAGCTTTGTCCAGAATCTACGAGCAGAGGGGGTAGTGATCAATCATGTGTATCTGTGGGGAAGTGTGTGATGTCAAGGGCAGGGCAGCTGTTATGGCGCGGTGTCCTGTTACTGGTCACTATGTGGACATTTATCATTCAAAAAACTGAATTTAAGACCAACATTTTCTCAATATTTGCAGGTGCCCAGACTCAGCGCGCCCTGAAACCGTCCGACCTTGTTTGCTTCCCTGTAAGAAGGACTGCATCGTGACACAGTTTAGTGAGTGGACACCCTGCCCGACCAGCTGCGTACCAGGTATGAGCCACACAACACAGCCAAGGAAAAGCAAGGAATACAAATGCCAGGTCATCTCAGGTGTCAAAAATGGGTTTCTTGTTAAAATATGATGTCCATAAAAGTCAATGTGTATGTTTAGTGTTGTTTTGTGGCAGTTTTTAGTGTAAAATAAATTGGTGCCATATACTAAACAAAAGACTTGATTTGAGATGAGAAGAACACATGCTTAAACAAGATACTGAACTGTGTAATTTGTATCTATAATTAGCTCATACTATTGATTAAAATTACAAATAATATGAAAATATAAAAATGTCGGGCAGTAATAGAACAATCTGTGTTTGCTGTTTTCTAAAGTTCATTAAATACTGGCTCACTCAAATTTGCCACTAATAAATTGGTAACAAATGTATGATAATTTCCATTTTGTCATCTAAAAATGTCAAAATTCACTATTACAAAACAATGAATACCAAATAATATAAAAATCCATTAGTATTGTAATGTGTCACTTGTGAAATGGTCTGAAAGCTCCATAAACTGTTTCAGAAAACATTAAAAATATGTATAGTTATTACCTCTCCTCATGTCTTCTGTTGTTCAGTAATTGTATTAAGTGTACATTTAACCGTCCATTACTTTAGAATAACACATCAAGATGAAATGGTTATTTAATGATTTCTAATGAAAAGTATGTAATTGTTTTTAAAAGAGACAAGCAGCTGAGTCGTCTCTGTAAATATGCTGTAGTCCACTGGGCACACTGATGATGTAATCACTTTCTTAATTGCGCCATTTCCAGTGTTTAGTAATTAGCGTGGTGTAATGAGCCTTGCAGCTTAAGCCAAATGAAGCCATTCCAAAGCAGTGTCCGAAAACAAGAGGAGCTGAGGAGTGGAGGACATCTCACCACAAGGGCGTCCTAATCAGCATCTACTCCACTACACTTGTTTATCCAGCCTCTCTCCAGATCACAGGGTCACTCTGCACTACAGCCCCCTCGCTCTAAAGCACTCAGCTCACTTTTCGCCTGGACAAAGAAAAATGTGAACTTCATAGAATCACACAGAAATTACATATTCATCAGACAATTTTGGGGAAGTGTCTTGCACAAGTACACAGTGGGGAAGGTGGGATTCAAACCTGTAACCTCCTTTTCTTACTAAATTACTTACTAAATTACTTTCAAATGTAATTACTACTTGTTATAAAGAGGTTGTATTTTAACTGAATCATGCACGTTTGCATAATTTCTGAATTGTCCTGCATTTGAAGCATGAACGTTCAAGTGCTCCTGTTTTCAATTAATTATTAAAACAATAAGAAATACGATTAGGGTTCAAAACTGTCACATAGCTGCTTCTGCAGTTTTGAACAAGAGGTCAATAGACCTGTTTCTATTATTAATCTGTTTAAGATCAATATTGTGTTTTCAAATTAACCAAAGGCATATTTGTGATCCACTCACAAATATGCATTTAGTTCATTCAGTACCTGAAAAAAATATAATATGTCTTGTGTTTCATGTTGTGCAGAAAATGGAAGTGTCGCCACACAGTCTCGATACCGGACCATCATTCAGAGGCCGTCTAATGGAGGCCAGGAGTGTCCAGATACACTTTACGAGGAGCGAGAATGTGAAGCGATTCCTGTTTGCCCAGTCTACAGGTAAAAGCATCATTTGTCACTTTGTTTTAGTGTAACTAAATATAGCTCAAGTACAAAATGGGAAAATGATGAAATATAAAGATGCCACATAGAGTCACAAGTGAGATTTTGTGTCCTGTACACAAATAGAATGTAGACTTTTGTGTTTTTGTTTTTAGTCCATAAGCTGCAGTTTCTGTCGGCAAAGAGGTGACACTTTCACAAATATAGTTTTGCCTTTTAACTGGTCTTTTTGCCATATACTGCGTGTGACACGTTTACCTATGCCACTCCAATTTTCCTAATAAATACCTAATTACTAATATATGTGTGTTTTTAATAGCTTTGTAAAGCTTGTCTGGACCATTTGAGATACAAGCCTAAAATTTTAAGGACAATGCACACCAAAGATCGGTGCAACACGCCAACACACACCGAACGCCGCGCATCATTCTTACACAACTCTTAGAAATTAGTGTTTTATCTGCAGATTACTTATAAAATGAGAGATACAGTGTGAGGCTGTGAAAGGAGAGTAAAGGCAGTGCTTTGAGCAGGAGACGAGAGTTTCCCTCCATGAAGAGAAGCGAGAGAGGAGCCGGTGTTGTGCCGAGTTTAACACTGATGCTTTCCCTGCCTCTCCTGCAGCTCTCGTACCTCTCCTCACAGTTTACAGCTCCTTTTGTCGCTCAGAGAAGAGACATGTCTGTACTCACCGCACAAGTGCAGAATGCATGTGTTTTCAGACACTGTGCCATGTCCCGATTCAACAAACCCCAATCGAGGTGCGGGCTGCTTGAGCTTGAGTCTAACCCCGGTCACTATTGGATGATTTGAAGTATAAGCTAACTTAGGGCTTCAAGTATTAGATTAATCATACAGCATGTAGTGTGTCTCTGTGTCTTAATAAAGATTTCACTATATTCAGTAGTATCTTAAAACATCAAATCTAAACCTAATGTTTCTTACAGGTGGAGGACCCACAAGTGGCACAGCTGCAGCATAGTTCCAGACTCAGTGCGACGCGGTTTAGCTGGTCCTGGAGAACTGTGTGGGGACGGACTGGAGACTAGAGGTAAGGCTTTAGTCTTGTTTTTAACTTGTTGGGAGCTGTCACTGTCTTCTTTATTTCCTATGTACGCTTCACACTGCTATCTATTTACCCTGTTTATTTAATGAGACCTAATAGCCCCTTCACAGCGGTACCTTTAACAAGCAAGGGATGCAGAATAGCCAAGAAAAGACTATTTGTTCTCATAGTCTAACAAGATGCACTGTCTGTCTGCGTGCCTGATTAGCTCATCACAATAGTGCTTTCCTATTAATGAATGCAACAAGTACCATAGACACGTTTCTTTTTTGTTTTGTTTTTTTACCGTAGCAGTGGGTTGAAAGGCGAAATAAACAATATAGACACTTGTGGGCGACGGCAGGCTAAACAAGATCAAGTTTTAGCTCTAAAATGAAGATGTCTTCCTTGTTTGAGATGTTGCAGCCATTAAGTTAGACTCAGAGACAGCTACGCACCACAAATTAACAATTGAAGATACCCGTGTGCAGACACCAGGCATAAGTAATGTAGGGCAATGAGAACAAAGCCATGAACGCAAATTATTCTCAATCAACAGGAACTTTTTATAGTTAATGGGAAGCTACTAATTAAAATTTTATTACAACATTATCATATTTTTCATTTTCACTATTTATACGTTGTTACTTTGAATAATGCAAGCAGTGGAATGAATATTTATAAATATTACACAAGATCTTAATTAGGATCTTGTGTATTAGGAAAATATAGTTATGTAAAGGATTTTCAAAAATGACAGCCAGTATAATGAATCAATCAGTTGTGATTGTGGTTTTAAATAAACTCAGCAGTTAAATCCTAACACACAAAAATTGTAACTTTCCAATAGTCTTTATGTGTGGCATAGACACACCTTCTTTTCTACTTCTTTGCAAAAAAAAAAAAATGCCATAAGATAGACAGGAGCATACTGCAATACATATTTGAAGAATGTGGTATTAAGATAGTCAATCAAAACATTTATTTATTTTTTTATTTTTAATTTTTTTAGAGTTTTGGCATCATGCAATCTATTGATAATAATTCATATTTAAAGTGCAAGAGACTTAAGGCCCCTCATCACTGCAGTCATTAATCTCTCTGGTGACAAACTACTACCCTGCCCTGGGAGAGAGGCGAGGCTGACAATATGCACCGTCGGCCTCTCAGACCACGACTAACCACTCACTCACACAACATTCATACATTTGCAAGTTAAAGTTGAAGTGTCTTGCCTAAGGACACACATACAGTATGCACTGATTGGCACATTTTGAAGAAAAAGCCAAAGATTTCAGTTTCAATTTCAGTCAGTTGGCACAGAATATAGACACAAACTACAGATTCTGCTGTCAGCACTTGTCATCCAAATGGCAGAGTTTTCTGTATCCCTACAGTTTCTAATCATAAGTGCCAGTCACATATCATGATATATTTAACCTGTGCTGTGACACATAGTTCCTCTAAGAGCAGTACTGAAGATGGTTTGGGCCGTTAAAAAGCCACAGTGTTAATTGGATGATTTCAAACTCATTTAGACCAGAGCAAATGTCCCAATAAATCCCAATCTTCTGTCCTATTTCCTGCTCTAGCCCAGGATGGTGATGATTGCAGCCCTGAGAAGTTTCCGCTCGCAATGTAATTATGAATGACATTTTTCAAGTAAATCCCATGACTTTTAGAGAGGACTTGGAAAATTTAGTGTGTGTTGCTACTAGGTTAAGTGCGAGGCTCATTGACCTTTACTACCTTCTATCTGAATAAATTAGAATTTGGCTAAATACCTGTGACATTTGGAAAAGTTAAGTGCAGCCTAAAAAGTGCTTAAATAAAGAGCGTGCTCCAGGTTTATTATTAGTTCATTTGGTTAAAAACAATGACAAACATTATGGCATATTATACTTTTTAATATATATTTTTATATGTAAAGAAACTATGGTTGTTATATATTGCTTGTCAACACTATACTATTGATACTTTGCTGTGACACCATGCTGGGGGTGTTTTGCATGTACAGAATGTGTATGGCGGAATTTATTAAGACCATCTGAAATATCAAGAAAAAACACAAAATGGATTTAAACATCACATTTTCAGGAGCCTGTAATGAATACAATTGTTCATGGTCCTGTTTTGGTGTTAAATTTTCAACAAAAACGTGAGAGTGACTAAACTGCTGGCTAATGCTAACTTGTGACTGTAACGTTATTTGAGAGGTTTAACAGTAAAAGTCAGTTGTTGTTCCAACTAAGTCAGTTCCTTACAGCCCGGGTGTGTTAAAATAAAGCTCAGATTAAAGTCTAACAAAGCCTCAGACAGAGCAGTGCCTACAGTTATCATCACACACTTATGGAACGTTGGTGACATCAGCTGCAAAGTATCAATAATAACAGAACGGATTTTATTTTTAGAATATCCACATTTTTCATAGGCAGATCTGTTACTATGATGCTTTCATGATGACGAATAGATTGTAATAGAATACATTTATATGTATTTAACATTTTTTCTCTCTTAGACCTAATGTTGAACCAGTTTACTTGTGAATTATAGACTGCGTGACCTAATCTGCACATCTCATAATCTAAAGTCATACATGTGATGGTGATTTATTATTGCTTACTTGTACCATTGTCAATAGCATATTCTCTTCTTTTGATCTAAAAGGACGAGTTATATAACATATAGTACAGTTTATCATAGACTTTGTACTTTAGTGCTTACTGTTTCACTCTCTCACATCTGACGTCTCATTGTTTGTACAATGAATGTCCTCCAGATATAAACCAATTCATTTAATTTAAAAGCGTTGTCAACATCAGAGCCAGGGGCAGCACTGAGCAGCAGCAGCAGCACTGTGGCGGTAAACCTGACAGTCTGGTTCTACAAACACTCTCGCTCCATTGGCAAATATTTACTGAATAATTAGGGATCACCAACACTGGGCTTATCTGTCTGACTGCAGAGTGTCACAACAGAACACACACTCTGTCAGATGCACTTATTGTTGTAATTACCAGAAAGCATTTGTACTACTAATGGGTCAACATGTAGGAGAGCAGCTTTAATGTTAGTCTATTCAATGACAACAATAGCCTTTTCAGTGCTCTGTATCATGTAGTATTTTCATTTAACCCAATGCAAAAATACTGAACATAGCGTTCATTCAAAAGTTTTCCAACACTACTGTGATAAATGTTTTTTTTTTTACCAGTTTGTGACTCTAGATCTTGTGCTATGCAGATAGTTTGCAGTAACTGTTCTATCTTTATTTATTTATATTTTCTTTATGTATCTTTACTGGTGGAATGTTCAGCAGTTACCTTGGTGACACAATGCAAAAAAAAAGGTTTAAGTCTGAAAACTCAAGAAAAAACAGAAAATGGATTTTCAGGAGCCTGTGATTAATATGATCATAGTCCTGCCTAGGAGTTTGATTTTCAGCAAAACTGATGAGCTTGGGTAACTGAAAAACTGCTGGGTAATGCCAGCTAGCTTGTGACTGTAATGTTATTTTTAACAGCACAAATCAGCTCACCTGTTGTAGTTCCAGCTAAGTCAGTTCCTTCTGGTCAGATTGTGTGAAAATAAAGCTCAGATTAAAGTCTAACATGCCTCAGAAAGAGCAGTGCTTACAGTTAGCATCATCATGACATCAGATGCAAAGTATCATTTATGTGTGAGGAATAGGACTTTGCTGTCGATTCAAGATGTTTATGGAGTGGAATGAAGTGGCACACAATTAACGCAATCACCCCTATTGATTGATAAGCACTGACTTTAGCTATTTTAGAACTTAATGTGCTTGTTAAAGAAGAGACTATAACCACTAAACTATAGATGTGTTATTGAACAGCATTTTTCACTTGCTTTGGAGGTAGGAGATATATTCAAGGTTAGAATTTTGAGCATATAGTCTATAATAAAATACAGTTTCAAAAAACTGCAAATGCTGTAATATTGTCTGAAAATTATCACTGGGATAATAAAAATAAATATTAAGACTTTATTTTTGACAATATTGCCTAGCCCTGCTTGCTAATATACCTTTGTACACATGTGCATACAGAGGTATAAAACAAAATGTCATTAAAAAATGTATACAATGACAACAAGTGTTTAGCTTTGATCTTCCTTTCGGCACATTGAATAAACCAGGGGTGGGCAATTATTTTTTGGGGCCACATGAGAAACAGAAAATCTTGTTGAGGGCCAGGCTGCATAATTGTATGTCTTTATAAAAAGCAGTAAATAGCATTGTTTTGACAAGCTGGTAAGACTGGTACACTGTTTAAAAAAAAAAAAGTTCACTCAACTTAAAAGTATTGAGCAAACCTGATGCAAAGCTTTTTTGAGTTCACGGTGCCAACAAGAGTTGATAAGTTAATCATTTCTTGGGGTCAACTAATTATTCCTATTTTACAAGACATGTGAATATTAGTTCACACAAAAACATATTTAAAGTCCAGCAAGCCTTTTATTCTCTGTTTGGTGAAGTAATATTAGTTGACCTAAGAAATGATTAACTTATCAACTCATGTTGGGGTGGTGAACTTAAAAAAACTTCGCAGTAGGTTTGCTCACTATTTTAAGTTTTAAGAGTTAAATTCAAGTGTTTAAGCCCAAGTGAAGAAGTCAAGTACAAAGAATATCCCAAGTACAACAGAAGTAGAACATTAAAGCTCATTTATTCATTGTGCAATGCCACATTTAAAAACACAGTTTGGCACAAACAGTTACAGTCTAAACTTACTCTAACATCATATGTTTTACCATAGCAATAAACAAACCACAAACAATGTAAACTGTTATCATTTAATTCAATGCATGATACAAAAGAGGATTAAGATTCATTAACATTTTAAATGCTTCCAAAAGGAAAGAGAGCAAAGGCATTTGGGAAAGAACTTAGAATGTCCATAACAAGCACCACAGCACAGAACCTGTCGTCTGAGAGGTGACGTCGTCTTCATGGTGATAGATCTTCATCCTCTTTTACGTAGTGGGATTTTTCCATGTGTTCTGTAAGAAAACAAACTGTCAGGATCATTTGCTCAAAAAAAGTGAGATAACAAACCCAATTCACCTTTACTGAGGAAACCACTGTAAACCCTTCTCTAATTCATTAAATGTGTGCATTATAATAATTAATACCATTTGTAATATTCATCTGATAAAGTTTGCCTCCATATAGCATGTGTGAAGGAAATAAAAATGAAATAAATAAATAAATAAAAAATAGGAGAATAGTAAACTTCAACTAATAACCTAAAAATATACTAATCCCCTTGGACCCAGATTGCCAGATGGAGGCTATTGTGCAAACACAAAATGGATGCAGAGTAAAATAAGTTGTGTTCAAATCTAAAACACATGATCAAATCTTCTTAAACATATTAAAATAAATGGCAAATACCTTTAGTTAGACTTTTACATGACCGTCTCCATTGTTGTTTAGCACACGTCTGCTTGTCTGTGCGTGTGTATCTGTACTGCTGGGCCTAATTATCTGCAATTCACAAAATATATTTTTCAGATTAAACTATAACACCCAAGAATTACAATAATTGTTGATATTCTTTTATAGACTACTATTTTTATGTATACAGTCAGCTACTCATGCTTCTAGTTTATTTAAATTTCTAGCAATTTTAATATGATTCTTTAAACAAATATCTTAATCAGTGCAAAACATTGATAAGAAAGACATACCCTCAGTTATATCAAGCTAATTCTGACATAAAACAATAGGAAATCCACCTACTTGAAGTGGCACGTCTTGTCAACAAGGCTGCCCTGAGGAGACTGGGAAACTCTGTACATTTTCCAACTGAGTGAACAAATGAAGTTTGAGCTTTCATTCAGAGAGAGAATTAAGATAACATGTTCTCTCAACTTATCATCATTCATCCACTGAAAAACACAGCAGTATAGCTGAACTGAATGGCTTGTATGCATTGACTCACTTTAGCAGGTTAAAAAGTTTAATGAACTTATAATTCCAAGTTCTCTTAACAAAATGCAAGTTGGATTTTTTACAATGCAATGCAATGAAAAAGTGAGGTTGCCTTGCCAAATGTCATTTAAAAAAAAACCTCTAAAATAAAAGAAATGCAGCTTTAGTCTATGCATGAGGTAAAATTATAAAATATGTTTATTTTGTAATTCCAAATTAGCTTAAACGGGCCGGTCAGAGTCAACCAAATGTGGCCTGGGAGCTGTATAATACCCAGGTCTGGAATAGACGAACACAGGTTATTTAGCTCAGTATAGCAAATCAATCATGCATTTTAACACATGTTTGCATTGAAAAGCTGCAGAGCCTTGGAAACCTGGCAGCTGCAAACCCACAGTGGCTCTTCTGTCAATAGCAGTGTGTTTGAAATAACAGGCAGACGGTTGAGCCAGCGTGCAAACAGTCAAATGCGCAAAACAGGCATATACAGGCATATACAGTACCATTACAAACCAGATCTGTGTTTTGGGAGGAAATACGTGTGACTGCATTTGTGTTAGACAGCAGGGACCTTGGCTTGGCAAAATGTTCTCTGTGTTAGCCTTGTTTGTTTGAAGCTGTGTGTGGAGGTGAATGAATGCTGATGATTCGGGAGCAGGCTGAGGTGAAGGTTGGACAGTGCTGACCTGACATGAACCTGTGCAGAGATAAGCAGTCATACAGAAAGTTCATTCAAACGATGAACTTAACTAAAGATGAGAAGAGCAGGGCTGTGAATAAAAATAATGTATTTGATGGAGCAATAAACAAGTTAGATAGATATAAATTCCTACTTCCTCCTTTCACGTTGAAAATCAGGAGCACATAGCTTTAATTTACATTTGCACAGAAAATGAATTTATGTGCACAAATCTTATAATCTAATAATGTATTATGTGTAATATACTTTACCACATATGCTTATCATTGTGGAGTATGTATTTCAGTATTTTTCAAAGTGATTACAGGATGTAGTTGCAATAGTAGTGCAGTAGAAGTAAGGTCTATACGTAATTTTAAAATGTAATGCTAATTGTATATTGGATTATTTGTGGTATTATTGGAATTGGAAGCCTGTATGCCATTATAATATGACATGACATGGCACTGTCATTGGACACAAAGGTTAGTTTGTGAAAATAAGTTTATAATTGGTGAGCAGGTCCACACCTCACACATGCATCTTCCTGTCCATACTCTATTTATACCACTCCCTCCCTTCCTCTCCATCTTCTCGTTAATGTGCCACTCCCACCCTCCCCTCTGTTCTATTCTTATTACTTTTATATTTCAGATGTCTGGGAGATACAAAGCCAGCGAGACAACTGCCTCAAAAGCCTCCAAATGGCCTTAAAATATAATTTGCCATAATCATTGCTCCATACACAGGAAGACATATTTACTCTGTAATTCTAATGCATTGTGTATAAAGGTGCACTGCCGGGTTCTGGTGAAAGGTCCGCCACCTACTTTTCTTTGTGGAGATATTATTGCTTTGCCTGAAATGTTTCACAGTATGGCAATAAACATACTCTATTTCCGTGAAGATCAATGGGTGACACTGCCAGGTCAGATTTATGGAGATGACTCTGCTCACACTCAGAATACATTTTTAGCAATAGATTGAACTGAATAAATGCAAGATATACAAGTTAAATACTTTGCAACATTAAGGCAAATAACATCTCCAATGAGAGGAAGGTGTCAGACCCTGTAGTTTTAGTGTAGCTTTAATTTGACTAACTAGCTCTAGTACAGGATATAATTATTGATAACATTATAGTTACTGGCCCTCCATGCCACAAAATGTCACATGCTGTTGAAAAAGATTGTATCAGAGTTATGGGCAGGATCAATGGGCATTCCAGGTAAAGACTTCATCATGATAGGCACTAATTAATCTAATCGGCATAAAGGCCAAAACCAATTATATGCAAAGTATCTGTCTGTCAATGTTGATAGCACCACGTAAAAAATATGGTTTAACCCAAACACCTACATTTCAAAACAAAATATCAAACCTTTTATTTCTCCGGGCTGTAAGTGCTCCATCAAGTCTAGGTAATAATAGATAATAGCTATTATCTCTGCTGCATTGACTTTATTGAGACCTCCCATGTAAATGAGCATCCCACACATTCTCGGCAAACTCACAGGAGCTCGGGAGTTTTTGTCAGAGGGCAAAATTTAAAAGTCAAATAGAAATCGATAAAATGGATTAAAGGCATGTTTGTAGATCAGAGCATCCTCAAAGGCGCTGCAGGGTTAGAAAGAGGGAAAGAGAGGAGTAACAGTAAATTTAAACATAGATCTTTTGTGAGATTCTTATTGCCTTTGTGAGAAATGCTCCATTCAATAAACTACAGCTGACCATCAGTTTCAAAGGGTTGTATTTTTTAGCTGCAAGGGCATACTGTCCTCATGCCACCTCCCATACTGGAGCACTGGTATTTTTCCCAAGTCAAACATGGTTATACAATGCTTTGATTGATTTGTCTGGAATGTCCCACTTTGGGACATGACATTAAACACTTATTTTTGTTGACACATTTTTATTGAAATAAACAAAACACACCTAGACATTAAAAGCCTCCATGCACCGTAAAACCCACAGTTCACTCAGTTTGCAATATGGTTGTGATGATGTTAACATTCCTTAAAATAAGCAAAAAGGGCAACCAAATGGCTTTAAAAACATATATATTTTAATCACTAAAAACATGCTTTTTTAAAATTAGGCCCGATGGCAACGCCTGCTCATCTCCACATGCTCCTATACAACGCATATTTTATTGCTTATTGCTATTCCGCAGTGTAGCTTTAATATACCTAAAAACAGCACTGTGCAAAAAATTTGCAGACAGCTTTTTAGGACAATTCTTTCTTTTCATTTGTCTTGGATAATTCAGGAAAGCAGCATCTGTATCCCCAATCAAAATACTGCAGATGAAGTGTTACAGATTACTATTTGTTTAACAGTTTTAACAATAGCATATATATGTGTATATATATGTGTGTGTGTGTGTGTGTGTGTGTATATATATATATATATATATATGTCACGGAAGCTGAATATACTAATTTCAAAAAGCTTTTAGTCCATCTTTTGACACCAAAGATTTTGTATATTTTTGCGCACACTTTTCTTTGTTTATTGTCTTCACTGCACGCCCACGACTCTCGCGCATCACTACTCTCATCGATAGAATATTTATTGAATTTGGATTATATGTTTGTCCCATTTTAATTGGGTTTCTGCCTCTTAATAACAGAAAATGTCAGGCTGTGTGGGATTGCTCGTTTGGCAGCAGCTAATGAATTGTGCTCCCTCTCCTGGTTGCCTGTGTAGAGTAAATTTTGGAGCACCTTGCTGCATAAATTTGCATCATAATGAGATTTCCTTGTGTCTGGTATAATATCTTAGGCCTAAGCAGTGTGCGGCTTTAAGTCTTTGGAGTGTGTATATATGTATATTTGCCCATAGTCGACTTCATTAGCATCGCTGGAAGAATGTTTTTATTTATGACAGAAGCATATGGAGCCACACCACAACTGTTTGTCTTGTGATACTATTCTTAAATTGAGTATATAATATATAATTAGCTCTCAACAGTACCTTCTGCAGCAGTAAGTTGTAGTACTTATTGTTCCTTATTGTTGTCAAAAGGGTAAGTATGTTCCTGTAACTTCAAAATATTAAGAATAAATGAAATGTTTGCTGCTTTTATTAGTACTACTTCACTTATAACCACAACTGTTTCTTGTAACAACTTGCCATTTGACATTTGATTTCCCAACGTCAACTCTGCTATACTTCCTCTCTGACTACAACAGCCACTCTAACTTCTGACACTTGTATTAAAGACTACAATCCATCAAAACCTGAAGCTTGCTAGTTTTACTGAATTGTAATTTTGTAGTTTTGTTTTTACTATGACACAGCATAAAACTAATGCAATGGCTTATTTGGGGTTATTTGGGGTTCATGGGGTGCAGTATTACCTTTATTAGCATTTAACATCATTGCGATTGTACTTAGATGCTTGTTGAATTAAATAATATTACTATAAAAATGCCATTATACACGGGTCTTTACACCTCAAAAATATGCAAAAATATGTAAAATAGCATTTTCTTAAATACAAATTTCCACCATATGTATCAAGAGTGTTTGGTGAATCAATTATTCAGACTACTATATAATCATAAGAACTGAGAACAATTTTGAGAATTGTAGAAGCAAATTTAAATAATTTTTGGAGTAAACCTAATGCAAAGTGCTTTTTAGTCTGGCTGTTTATGTCACATGTATCACCTACTAGATGAATGGTGATGGGAATGGAAATAGTAAATGATACACTGTTCTTTGTATGGCGTAATAATACTAAAAACATGATATTTCTACAGAATAATTATAACTATAAAATTTTACGTTCCTACATGACGTTCTAATTGCGTACTATAAATGTCTTTTCTGCTAATTTCTTCACCAGTGGTACAACAATAGACTTGTCGACTTTGCCGCTAAATGTTTCTTCCTGATAATTAAACTGAGATCAGGTGTAGCAGAAATAACCCATCTGCTCCTCTGTGTTCTCTGTAATTATTCCCAGCATAAACCCACATATGCTGCAGCTTCTACTCCGGGCTGTGGATTTGTTCATCTTTACGAGACCTCTGCATTATATTAAATACAGACAAATACAGTCAAATGGGTGGGTTTAATAAATAGGGTTTATGAATGTTTGTTTTAAAGTAATCCATCAAAGAAGTCTGATAAAGATGGGCTGTCTTTGAAAGTAGAATTAACGTTTTAAAACGGCTGCATGCTAGTTTAGAGGTGACTCGTTTTGTTAATCTCATCTCAAAAAATATATTTAACATATATTATAAGCAAAAATTAATTAAAAGAATTATTGTTATGAGGTAAATGCATTTGAATTTCTATTTATCCAAATATCACATGCACAAACGTATATCCTGCAGTTCACTTAGTTACTTTAAACAAAATATATAATATAGCTTGCAAACAATGGGTTGTTTGAAGAAATCTGTTTATTGGCACCACTCTGAGTACTTTTCTCCGTTCAATTTTATTTTGATTTGTTATTGCTATGACAGTGATTTTCATTTTCATCACTATAACGTGGATACATTTCTGCGTATTTGTACACTGAAGTTTCTCTGTCTTTTGCAGGAGTCAGTTGCATTGGAGAGAGTGGAGAGGCTGCTAACATGAGCTCGTGCCTGCTGTGGGCTGGACCCCTGCCCACTCAGACCCGCAGCTGCAGAGTGCCCTGTAAAGACGACTGCTCCTTCACCACATGGTCCAGGTTCACAGAGTGCTCCGGCTGTGGCACCTTCAGAGCCCGAAAACGCTCACTCACAGGTCGGCAGCACATGGAGCACATTATCTTTGTCTAATAATTACTTTGTTATAATTGTGATAATTGCTTAAACTAGTCGATTCTTTTATCATTGCTACTTATCCAAAATGATGGAACTACTTCTTTGATGACTGGGTCTATTCTGATGTGGACCTGCATATGTTCTCATCAGCATTTTGGCACTTAAAATTCCCATATTTTTAGAGGACAGGTTTTGTTTTAATGGGGTATTTGGCTATATAATCAATTACACACATAGAATATTGTTTAAAATTTAGTCTATTTTAAATTGTAATATTGATCTGAAATGACTTAACAGAAACAGGCCTCTCGACTTACGGTTCAAAACTGTTCCACCTGCTCCTTTATGTTATGGCACTGTAAACGTCATTGGCTTTATATAACTCCACTTCATGGTAGCAAGAAGCAGATTTTTTCCTTTTAAAATGACTACATAGTGGAGAAACCAGTGAGCCAGTTAAGTACAGAGCAGTGGGCGTGTATGCAGTAATCATTCACAATACAATTTGGAGTGAGTAAATGAATGATAGAAGCCATTATAACATGGTTAAAAGTTGATAGTTCATAGTAGATCTTACCATTTTTGCTCATTTCTAACTCACATTTCAAGTAAGGCTGTTTCCATTTCTGCTACTTTTTAACTGCATTTTGGTTGGACAGATATATTTTATAAGCAGCTCTTGAGGTTAAAATAAGTCAGCTGTGTATCATCTGCATCTAATTATAAAGTGTTTTATTTTCTGATAATCAGGAAGTGCTCTGTTTGCATGCTAGCATTACTGTGATGGCAAACCTCTGCTCTGGCCTCTGAAAGTTGTGAAAACTCATCAGGATGAATAATTAGGATGGATTGCATAAGGTAAGTGGGAAATAACTTTGGACCACTGCAAACCGTTTAAAATGAACTAGCTCTGTTTTCCACGTATTTTAAGAAAAAAATCCGGTACAGCGCCTTTTACTCTCCAGAGCTATATAAATTGTTTCATCTTGTCCGGGTTCTTAGTCCCTATAGTCTTATGTCAGGTCCAAATGAGGCCCAGTGCAGCCTGTAAGGCTGTATTTGGGTGCAGATGGCCAAAAGTGAGTTACATGCAATGGTTGCAGACCAGGCTGGCTACTATTTGTCTTCATGAATATTTGATCTAGTGCCAGAGGGCTCGCAGTAAACATGGCCTGTCTTCTTCTGTAATACTCTTAGAAGTTTTAGCCTAGAGCTGGAGGATTTGGCTGTTTTCATGCTCTTGTTCAGTAGGTCCTAACAGTAATGAAAGCTGGATTTTGCTTTGTTTACCTGGTTTTAACACTGCCGGCTGTATTGACTCCATGTACATTAATGTGGGTTTAACAGTTCAGTGTGTTAAAACCAGGACCAGAGAATCTGGAGTTGTCTTCTCTGATAACACATGGGCGAATGCTGTTATGTCTGCATTCAGTCAGTGGGAATGTAGATAATCTGTTTACACATTTGTATGACCCTTACATGTGCACCAACAACAAGATGTGAAGATCATTCTGCGTCATCACAACGAAAAACAAAAATATGAAAAAGCCAAATGAGACAGAAGCAATATATTTAAAATGCATTTTCAGTACACTTTTGAACCCCTCTCTAGCACATACTAACATGCCTACATGTTATATATGTTATTGAATTTTATTTCAAGTTGTGTGTTTGTTTCAAGTTGAAAATTGCAATAAGTAATCAATAGTCCAACTTGACATTTGGTTTGATGTGTTAGCAAATTGATTGATATTTTTATTCACACCAATGGCTTTCTCTGGGTTGTATGTATTGTTATGTATATGACCTTAAAGCAAGTGAAAATATGTATATTACTGTATATGTTATGTTTCCACTCCTACAAAGTTGACACTGTGAAATGAACTGTGCAGAAAACCACAAATTAAGAGCCATTTTAATTATGCTAAAGTGTTGCTTGTTCATTATAATTGCACTAATATGCTTTAATGGCAGAGTATGAATTCACTAGTTTTCCATGGTTTACACAGATTCAAATGCAACTGTCAGGAGGAATGACTTTAAAACATAGTTATGTTTGGAGAACATGGTAAAAATAGCATGGCAGGTGTTATTTGGCTGTTGACATTTTGACATGTTGGTTTTGAGATTTCAGTGAAGTTATCCTAATTGGGATGAAATTACCTTGGCTGCACTCTGCCTTGACATATATGACATTTACAAGAACTAGGCTCTCTCTATTATCAATCCAAGTACTTCCATCCCCATTTACAAGATGAGCCTTTTCCACAGCTTTTATTTGCTATTCTGGTATGTATGTCACTGTGAAGAATGTTTTATGACTTGCATTTACGTTTTACTTTGAAATATGCAGTAAAATGCAATAGATTGAAAGTCGGTGTTACACATTTGTGGCAGAGAAATCAATTTTAAACTGTCAGTAAAGATATATGTACGTCCAATGCTCGACAGATTTTAATACTAGATGTTTGAAAGTCTGGGCATACTGTGATCCTGTTGACTTCTGAACAGGGCCAGAATTTTAATAGTGTTGTTATATGCTTTGGGTGGCAAGTTTAGCTCCATATTAAACACAAGGGCTAAAGGACCAACAATTCACATCATTGCCACTCTATAAAATTTTAAACTCTGGCATCCAAGGCTCAAACATGAGGCGGGAATGTTGGACACATGTCCCCATAGACTTTTCATGTAAAACCGATGCATTTGACCCCTGAGTAAGAGTAACTTTCTGGACACAACTTCTGATTTGATTTTGAAGTTAATTAAATCTGAAGGACAAAACCAGAAGGACAAAAATGTAAATAATGTAGAAAGATAGGCCAAAAATGGGAAATAATCATATCTGAAGGAGCAGTGCAAGAAATGTTAAATGTTTAAATAATTTAATATTGTCAGGATAAAGGATTGTCATGTACACATTTACTCACAGTGGTATTAACTTTCATTCAAGTGTACTGTTACTTCAAACATGTGTATAACTCACATTTTAAACTTTAAACTATATACAGTATAATTTTATTACCTGCAACAAATCAGACTTTGTTGCAGACAGTTGAATGTTGTCACAGTCTGCTGTTACAGAGACTGTAAAAGATATGAATAAAAAACAGACAGTGCAGCAGTGATGACTGAAGCATGTGGGGGATGGCTCACTAAAATGCAGATTTGGCTGTGGTGTGAATGGGCCTATGTGGGGCTATCAGCGCTAATGTAGTTGTCAGAGTGAAGCAATGCCACCCCTGTGCTCCTCAATCAACCCCCAGCAGCGGTGCAGATGGGACAGACTGTTAGAGGAGAGCACTGGGTTCACTCCATGAGCAATGTTTGCAGTGGAACCAGATGGAGAGCTCATTGGGAGCACGGGAGGTCGAGGGCACGTGTGAAGATACTACACCACCGGATTATAACAGGAGATGATAGAAGTGTGAAACTATAGTGCAATGCAGTCAGGAAAGTGTGTTTAGGAAGTCTTTTGAGGGTGTGTTCACACTTGCACAAGCTCTACATCAAAGTTGGGACTAAACTGGAACCCAGAATTAAACCAAGAGGACTAGATTTCACTGGCTTCAGGAGAGAGACATGAAAGGAAGGGTGAATGTTCATGGAGGCAGGAAGTTTCAGACAGACCACAGAGGGATTAATGATCTTTTCGATTACAAAAGGTCCAACAAACTTGGGAGCCAACTTTTGCAATTCAACCTGAAGGGGAAGGTCCCATGAGGACAACTACACCTTTTGCCCGGGTTGGTAAGAGGGGTCGGCCTCCGATGTCTGTCTGCTATGTTCTGGTTCCGGATTGCTGTACGCTTGAGAGCAGCACGGGCAGCCTTCCAGATTCCTTCTTCTTGTGGGCAAGAAGGTACTCCATGAAGAGGGATTTCGGGCAATGACACACCGCGGAGCTGTTTCGAAGTCCTGGTTGGCTCACTCTGTTTGACCATTTGACTGGGGATGGTAACCAGAGGACAGAGAGACTGTAGTCCCCAGAGACTGACAAAAAGCCTTCCAGACTTGAGAGGAGAACTGTGGCCCCTGATCAGAAACAACGTCACTGGGTGCACAGCCTTGGAAAAGCGGTCGACAATTGTATTATTACCTTCCGAAGAGGGGAGCCCAGTGACAATGTCCACTGCTATATGAGACTTTTTGATTTACCAGTGTACTGCTCCCAGTAAATGGGGAATTTGAGATTTCTCACCCTCAGAATCTGGACTGTCAATTACACAGGTAGGCAAAAGGATTGAACCTGGCAACTGCTCCGGTTCATCAGGAGAAGAGTGACGGGAAAGGGCATTGGGTTTGGTAGTTCGGGATCCAGGATGTTAAGTTAGAGTAAAATTAAACCTCCCAAGGAACAGGGCCCATCTAGCTTGGCGAGAGTTTAACCTTTTGGCTGAACATAGATACGAGAGTTTCTTATGGTCTGTCCAAACTATGAATGGGTGTTCAGCCCCCTCTAGCCAGTGTCTCCATTCATGCAAGGCAGAAATTACAGAAAGAAGCTGTCATAGTTAATTTCTGAAGGAGAAAGTCGGCGTGAATAATAAGCACAAGGGTGTAACTTAGAGTCTTTAGGGGATCTTTGGGAGAGCACAGCACCTAACCCGAAATCAGAGGCATCAACTTCCACAATAAATTGTCTGGAAGGGTCTGGATGGGACAAAACAGGGGCAGAGATAAAGAGACTCTTTAAAATGGAAAATGCAGATTCAGATCCACCTGACCACTTGGAGGGAATGAAGGTAGAGGTCAGGCGTGTGATAGGTGCTCCTTTTCGACTGTAGTCCTTGATAAACTGTCGGTAAAAGTTGGCAAAACCAAGGAATCTCTGGAGCTGTTTCCAGGTAAGTGGTCTCAGCCAATCTGCCACAGCTTTGACTTTGGCAGTATCAGCTTTAATGTGTCCCTGTACAATGACAGAACCCAGAAAATTAACCGAGGATGCGTGGAATTGACATTGTTCTGCTTTAACAAAAAGTTGTAGGCGCTGTAGGACCAACCTTACATGCTGAATGTGTTCATCGGCATTGGCATGACTAGCATGACTTGGTATTCAAAGTGGCCTAATGGGGTGATAAACGCAGTCTTCTTGGCGTCTCCTTGGCGAATACACACACCTCGTGTGTATAAGCATTCTGAAGATCCAGTTTGGTGAAAATAGTAGCTTGGTGAAGAGGCTCGAAAGCAGAGTCAATTTTTTATTGTGATATCGTTAGGTCCACGGTAATCAGTACAGGGGTGTAGTGTATGATCCTTCTTTTCAACAAAGGAAAACCCTGCTCCAACTAGGGATGAAGCTCAAACCTGCTGCTAATGAGTCTTTGATATAGAGTTCCATGGCCTCTCTCTCAGGACGGGACAGTTTGTACAAACGGCTAGATGGTAAAGTAGCACCGGGAAGCAAATCAGTAGCACAGTCATATAGGTGATTAGGAGGAAGACTGTGGCCTTGTCGCAATTCGAGGGCTTGTTTCCATGGAGATCGGGCCGTGAACGAAGGACACATCCGAGTATCCTTCGCGGCCTCATATATCCCAGCATGCATCGTATGCTACTTCTTCTACGGGAGAAAATGGACTCCGCGGCTGCATCTTCTACTAGTTACAATTTTACTTTTAAATATAAGTACTGGTTTACTACAATTACACCTACAATTAATAAGTTACTAGCTACATGAAACTGTCCCATTTCGCCAATGGCTTTGCGGTCCGCGGAGGCTGGTTCGAAGGCTGCAGCCTTCACAGTCTTCGGAGGTCCTGACCTTTGCAGCCTCTAGAGGCTGCAGCCCTTGAATTGAGACACAGCCTGTGACTAATGACAGTGTGAGTGACAAGGAACACTCCAACTTATAATTTTATTGGTAGCCCAGTCAATATGAGGAGGAGAGGAGGTTTGGCTCACCAGGACCTTTCCTCTCACTGGTGAGCCTTCTCTTTTGGCCGGAGGGGACAGGAACAGATGTAATGGCTGCTTTGTCCACAATGAATGTAGAGCCCAGATTTCTGACGACGCAGCCGTTCAGCTGGAGAGAGGAGCGCTCTGCCCAGTTGCATTAATTCCTCAGCAGTAGGCTCAGGCTTTGGTGGGCTCGAAAGCACAGGAGAGAAACATGTTGGGTCAGGAGCAGGTGATGTGAAAGACAGAGGTGCACATGGATCATGTTCTCCCTGTGCCTCTCTCTTAGTCTATTATCGAGACGAATCGAAAGGGAGATTAACTTGTTAAGGCTTGTAGCCTTGTCCCTGGCAGCAAGTTCATCTTTAACATTTTCAGCTAATACTTTAGTGAAAACACTCTGTAATGTTGTGCCATCCCAGCCACTTTCTGCCGCAAAAATGCGGAAATCAATAGCGTACTGAACAACAGAATTGGAGCCTTGGTTGAGAGAAAGTAATCTTTTAGCAGCCTTTTCAGTTCAGTAGTAAAGGCAGTGTAGGACCGAAACTGAAGGAGGAATCTGCCACAGGAACCCAAGTTGCCAGAGTATCGCTCTGGAGTTGGGATATGGGGCTCTCGAGGCGCCCAGGTTAGAGGGCCTGGTTTTGGTGGAGGAACCTCGGGTTGCACAGTGGGAGATGGATGAGCAGCTGTTGCCCAACTAAAATTCCCTCAGGCTAGGGCTTCTCTCATATTCTCTCAGTATGTTGAGTCCATGTGGCCGGATTGTTCTGTTGTGGCTCAACCTAAAAGGACCCAAAAATTAGACTTAAACTGGCACAAAATTTAGTGTTTTTATTGACCAGGTTTCCGAGGGGGAGTCTTCAATCAAAACTGGAAAAAACAGGAGACAGAGGTAAGTATGAATACCTAGAAAAAGCTTAGTATCTACAAAAAGTTCTAGTTGCTGGTTGAAAATCACCATCGAACAAGACGGAACAATCTGGCAGCTGCTGTCTTTAGAGCTCCCAGGATAAAAGGGCTCAGGCTTGATTGCAGACTGCACACAGGTGAGTCACTGCAGGTGAATACTCCACCCACACACACACACAGGGAAAGGAAGGAGCGGCGCACAGAAAAAGGAGTACCATAGCCAGCGGCATGACATTTGACACATTTTTTCTTCCCCTGATGGGTGCAAGCACAACCTTTGCATGGGTGCCGTGATCCTACTGTTTATTTTTGCACTGATGTTCACAGATTTAAAATAGAATAATGTGGTACAACATACTAAACTTCTAAAACTGACAACTGATATTTGTATTTTTGTACTACATCACTGTAACATCTAATTTTAATTAAATAAAAATTGTCATTGTACATTGAACAAGCTTCCATTACCATTATTATTGTTTACCTTGTAAAATGTATTATTAATTTGTCAGGAATGTGGATTAATTGAATGGATTCTGTACATTTGCCAGGATTAAACATACTCTCTTTAGCCACATGGGGTCAGTAGAATAAATTAATTTGTTTTAGTGAAATCATAAAGCTTGTGAACCCAACAATAGTCAAGTTCAGTAAGATTCAATGAATGTATATTGTCTGCTCCTCCTACTTTAATAGTTTGTTTTATTCTAGCTTTTTTTAAAAATTTTTCGCATCTACTAGCAAGTTCTTATATATGTCTACAATTAAAAAGCAGCTGTTTGACACATATGGTACATAATATAATTTACCCCTATTAATGTTTTGTTGTCTACTTGCGTTGCATTACAAGATTCATACCTGCTCCCTTGTGCTTACCACCCTTCGTCTCTGTTAGTCTATAACAAGTTATTGTTTTTAATTACACCTGTTGTTTTCTTAATCATTGGAGGCTGCATTAATTAAACCTTAAACATATTACTGAAGCCACATGTTCCGAATGTCTAATCCAATGGGACTCACAGAAAAGAAAATATAATACAGAAAATAATAGTGAAGCCTGTATGTTTCACCAGCTGTTCATCCTACTGTAAAGGCAATGCTATGTCTTAACAGCTCTATCTGTAAATGAAGGTTTATCACCTAAATGTCAAGTGTTAAATGATGTATTGAATACTGTAAGTCTCGTAATAATGTGTAATTACGTTTTATACCAACCTCGGCCTCTTTAATGATCCACTGCTGATGCACAATATGTAGCAATATGTCTGCCAGCACAAACCATCTGGGGCCTCATTCATTACCACTCCATATGCAACGGTATGATAAACAGCACATTGTCTTCTATGGAAAAGTTGGCTTCCTATAAATCTACTGTCCATCTCTGTTTCTGGGCGGAGTCTTTGAGTCCTGAGAGTTCTCTCTGACTTCCACTGTCCAAAAAGCAAGATATGGATATGAAATGCAAATTCTATAGAAACTTCTGGAACCAAACTTTTTTTTTTAAATATAGTTAGTTATAGTTAGCTATAGTTTTAATTTAACTACATTTTCCTAAATTTTTGTCACTGCTCCATCAGTTTTAAAATATTTAGATTTTTAACTTTTTTTTCATCAGTCATCAGTAATCATTCTCACACAATGCACACATTGCTAAACACTGCCAAATAGGTTTCATGTAGCACCCCCCCAGCCCAGATATATTTAGTTTAATAGTTGATTGCCATGGTAACAGTGTTCATTTTATCATCATCATAATTTACTCACTAATAATACCTTTTTTTGTTAAGTAAATTTGGGTGTATTATTACAGTGTATATCTCTTCTTGTGTCTCACTGACACAGTGGTTTTTTCCCCGATCTAAGGCCTGTAGTTGCTGTGAAAAAAAAACGAATCGCTAACCATGCAAAAGTGGAAAAAGATAAATGAAAGAATAAATGAGGATTGTGCTTTCTGACAGCAAAGTGTTTAGCAACATATTGTAGACTCAGATGATGAATCCACAGCAGAATTTACAAATCCAGTAGGAGATGCATCATCATATGGATAATAATCATCGTTTCGTGCATGGTTATGCTGCTAACAAGTTTAATTTCACCTCAGATCACATCACTCCTGCCTTATTATGAGCGCTCAAACACACAGGGCTTTTTTCGGTGCAGCCGAAGCATAACTGTTCCATATGCACCTTAAATGATAAAAATCCATAATCTTTTCCCTTGCAATATTTCATCAGCTGTATCTCATTCCTCAAAGCTCACTGGAGGATTCTGGGATTTCTGACACTTGGATGCACTGCTGCTATAGAAACACATGTGATAGAGCCATATGCTAATTATGCAAGCAATGGTTTTAATGGTGTATTCACTTATAGAGAGGCTATTACACTTCTTTTGGGTATATGTGACATATTTAGATCACCATGTTATCTTTTATTATTTTGTAAATGCTACATTTGCATACATAGTAACATGTTTTATGTTTTAAGTTTTTGACACTTTGAGTACCACCTTCCCTAGCTCCCTGTGTTAAGTCTGTCCCCTTTGTGTGCTCTCACAACACAATCAGAGTGCATCCCGCTAGTGAAACTACTGCACATCACATTAGGTTTGTAAAGTTGTATTTTTGTATTTTGTGTCCTGCTTTTGCAAATTTATGAAAAAATGGCTTTGATGAGAAAACAACGTTATAGCATGATATAAAGAGATTTTGCATAATACCTCTTCTTTAATGATAACAATTGCAGCTTGTGTTAGGTGTTGAAAATGTAACTCTCCTATCACAAACAGAAAAAAAAAAATACTGTGTAACTGGAGTTCCACTGTTGGCATATTAAAAAAAATTATATTAAAAAAAGAGTATACCTAGTATTTTTTGTGAAATACATTATTGTAAAGGAGAATCCCATTTTACATTCCGATTATAATGCAAGGAAGGAGCAGAGAGAAGTGACTGAAAGCCATAATGTCATGAATGAAACATAGCTAAAGGTGTGAATTGTATATTGCCGATATCCATCAAAAGAAGACATTTGTAGCATTGGATCATCAGTGCATATTAAAGACTGTACCCATTTCTTTCATTTAATAAAGTAACATTTGTCTTGCCCCAGTACAGATTTACTACAGATATATAAAAGCAGCTTTTAGGGTCAAAATGATACCACACTGTGTGCTGTCTGCATACGATTACAGTAGTTTTATTATCAGCACACCAGGAAGTAAGGCTGCTGCACTTTTAGCATGCTTGTTGTTGTTCGCATTAGTGTGACTGCAAAACTCTGCTCTGACCTCTGGAAGTTGTGAAAAACACTTACAAACTTATCACAGTGAATAATTAGGATGCTAGGAGTATACTTCACAAGATGCAAGGTTAAGGTCCATTAGTTTATAAGAGCATACAAGTGTAAACTTTTGATAACTAATATTAAGCAGTTACATGTTCCTGCACTGTAGCGAGAATAGCATTGATTCTAACAAATACAATATGAAATCAGTCTACAATTTTCTTAAATCCCTGTACTCTACCCCTAAAATAATTGTTGTCAAGTATGGCTCACTGTCTGTCTGTTTGACTTCCTCTTTGGTATGCAATCTTTTGGCTCGTATTTAACCCAGATGCACTCCCTGACTTACAATGTCTTTTTATCTGGTCTTTGTGGTTGTCAAAATTAGTACAACAACTGGAAAATTGTGTTGTAAAATTATTAATTATTCTATATTACTACATGTACTCATTTCACCCAGGATGTGCTGTTTTGCCCTTAACTTCCCACACATCCAAATTGATTATTTTCATCAATGAAGCCTGTATTTTGAACCAGTCGCCTGAGGTGTGGTTGCTCTAGACTCTTTGAGAAGCATTGATCAGCTCCTCATTCTTATGCATGGACATTGTAGGGGTGCTCTGTGCTGACCTCTGCGCGCTACATATAGACAGGCAGAGGGTGGCATACGGCTGATTCACATGCACGCTCTCTCAGTTTGGTTAAAAATGGATCACTGCCTGATGCTTTGCATTCACAGGGCTGAAGAATATTATATATGATCTTTCTCTTGTATATACTGTTATAGGTTATTGCTATCTGCAGTATGCACATTGAATATATGCATGTAAAGTAAGTTTGAATCCAATGTTCTTCTACTAAATCATTTAATGTTTGGTTGGTTGGATGGATAGATGTTGTGATCACTCAAAAAAGTATTGAAGGGGATTGTTGGGTCCATAAAAAGTCGTGGTTTTTATCTGATACCAGTACTTAAAAGTACTATGTAATTGTTGTGGTGGAGGGTTGGCTGCCTGCTTGTCTCCATGGAGATGTTATTAAATACCTTGAAATACCTTGAAAAACATGCCTTCTTACTGTAGCCAACTCGTCTCTCTGCATATATGAAGTTACTAGTCCTTGTTGTGTCACCTGCCTTCATAGAGATGGAGATAGAGATAATATTAATGCCACTTTATTGCCAGGTTAAGATACACCTTTCTCCATGGAAACAAGCAATTGGTTGACCTTTCACCAGAAAAGTTACATAGTGCAACTTTAAACAGTTCCTGGTTAAGATAATAGTACCTGTGTCATAAATTGTCTTGACTCACTTGCCTACCTTACCAGTCATAACTTGAATCTTCAGATTGGCATAGTGTACGACTATGGCTGTGTTGGCGTAGTTTTCCACTCGACCAGCAGGAGGCACTGCGTTTGTTTAATGCTAATGTTCACTATTAATTGCTGTAGAGTTAGAAAATGCAGCACACTGTAAAGTGGCTGACTCAGCAAGTTGCTGGATGTAATCTACATCTATCCGTCTTTGTTGTTTTACAGAAAGCATTGCTTTTTCACTCTGTTGATAATTGAAGGCACTTCATTAAAGTGGGCAATACACCTGTCAGTCGTCGAGGAGTTTATCTGCATAGCTGTATCCGTCTTAACAGTGAGGGCAGAACAATGGCTTTTTTGTATTTTTTTCAGTATGTTAAGATATGACATTAAATTTAAAAGTCAATGGGGCATTTTACATTTATATGGTCAAATAGGGTTAATGTCTTTGTTTGGATCTGCCCTGTAAGTGCTCTGAGTTGTAATTGTACTGACTTGCACTCAGGAGAAGATTCATACCTGATGTGCTTGTGAAGTAAATGCATTGAGATACAGCTGTCCATAATGTAATCCAGTGTTGTGAGCAGACAATCCATCACAGGGTGCATTTGTCAGCACTGGACAGCTTTGACACCCATATCTGTTACCAGTCTGCAAATCAAAAGTGACACAGTCTAAAGAAATGCATGCCTTCCAGCTGCAGCGTCACGTGGCTATCAATTAATCATCATCAGAAATAATGGGGATGAGTAATTACACAGACCCCAAGTCAAGAGTGTTTTAATGGGCCTAATAAAAGTGTCTATGAAATAATGAATGATGAATGTAGTATATTCAGTACTGATTTATCTTAACACAAATAAAAAACTGGCAATAATTTTACAGTTCATAGAGTGACATGACTGTGGCTTAAAAGTTGTATAGAGGATTTTCAAAAGAATGAGAAATCCAGCAACTGTCCTTTTACAAATACTGTGCATGCATGAAACCACCCGCCTCCCCCACAGCTCCGTAAGGAGAAACGCCTCCTCCCGCCTCCTCCTTACTCTTACGCTGTTTGTTTATAGGCGGTGTGCATTCAGAATCACTGTTGCTGCTGTAACTATACTGTACGTTTTCAAATGATAAGCAGAAGTTTCTTATCCAGAAGTCATTTAGTGACCAAGGCGTCAGTCTTTACACCCTCTGTTTCTGTGCACGCCATTGCTGGAAGGAATCTCCGAGAATCACCTTAGTTTGGCTTCGCTCCTTTTCCCCTTCTCTTCTTCTTTCAGCGACCTCAAAAACTGACTTTCTTTTGCAGCTAACTGGTAGTGGATTCTTCTTTGCCATCGCAACAAACTTTGTGCAAACTGCAAGGAAGCTACAGTTGGAAAAAGCCTCTAAGAACCGCTGCGTTGGTTGAGTAAACGGCGTCTTGCGTCTGTGGAATGCGTAAGAGGCGTACATAAACAACATAATCCCAGCGCACCGGCTAGTCATTTACACTAGAAGCATAAGGAGTTTGATTGACAAACTAACAGCCAATAGATAACGAGATATCGAGATATCTTACAAGGCTGGTGCATCTCTATAATGCTATCATTGACAATTTGAAGCAAAAAAAAAAAATCCTCCATTCAACCTTTAATGTATGAGCCCAATGTGGGAAGTAAATGTCTGGTTTTAGTTGATCAGTCTTGCTCTTTGTTAAGTCCTGATTTAGTGCTAGCATATAAATGGGTTAGTCTAGTTTTAGGTCTGGTATATTCTCCTACTGTTCTTAAACTTTGCGGTGCAACACTAGAATTTCTCCACTGTGAGACAAATAGAGGTTCTCTTATTGTATCTTTCTATAGGTTTAGTTCTGGTATAGACCTGGTTTAGTCTATAGCTTTAATTCCGGCTTTAATATAGGTTTCTTCTTGGTTTCAGTCTAGTATAGACCTGGTTTATTTCTTGTCAGTTAAGTCTTGTATTTAATCCTACTCTACTCCAGGTTCAGTCCTTGTTTAATCCTGATTCTTGTGTTCTAGTAAGGTGTACCTCAAATGTATTTGCTCTCTCTCACACAATGTGTAAGCTGTATTTTGAAACAAGAGATCGGTGCCTGTACCTTTGGGGGAAAAAAATCAATAAGTCAACATCAAGAAGAACCAGTAGGAGCCTTCTAAAGGAAATAAGTGTTTTTAATGTGAGAATACGGCGTTAGCCTGGACCCAAGATCAGGGCTGCTCTTGTATCTGTGCAGGGCTTGGTTCGCCTGTGTCGCCAGCCTCTCAAATCAAAGGCGTACCGTGTTCAGTTGATCATTAATAATAAACAGCAGCCCTGTGCCTGTTGGAAACTGTGTGAAAGAAAAAGATGGCAATAAATGTGAGTCTAGGGAGATATTAGAAAAGATTTTTTTGAAAAGGAAGTATGTATTTCTTTCTCTGTGGAAATCCCGTTTTTGTGTGTGTCCTAATTGCTACATGAAAGATTTCAAATAGAAAATGATGTTTCGGTTGTACCTTACATTTTTGAGGTTTTGGGAGAACCATTTGTTGGACCTAACAATTGGCAATGGTACATTCAGTGCAGTTCTAACTTAAGAATGTGGAGTAACATCTTGCGATGCTTAGTCTTCCTTGAATATAATAATCTTTTTTGCTAATTTTAGCAAATTATTAATTCCAATCGAATCAGCATGGAATGTTTCGCATTGAGACAGCTGGGGATCTAATTATCTCAGTTTATGTAGAACAATCTGTTTTTATTCTATAAAGAAAAAAGTTAGCTTTTTTCATAAATTGCATTTATAGTTTCACGTTATGATGTTTTCAAAGTCTGCTTTGAAATTTAAAACAGACATTGCCCAAGGCTCAGTTGTCAAGTTTTCATTTAAACTAAAGCCATGGTTTTAACAGTGTGGAAGAGCGTAAAACATAACTCAAAAATGTATGCAGTTCTTTGTAGTCAGTAAAGCTCTTTACTATGTCTATAATAGCCCTTAGTCTTGTACTGATTTTACATGATTTTGACCATGGCTTTTTCTGTTTTTTAGACCTAAGTTTGACCCAATTCAGTTTTGATCCAGTCCTGGTTTAGTTCAAAATTCAAACCTTTAGCATTTCCTCCTAACCAACTTGTCTTCTCCTTTCAGGCCGCAGTAAAAAGAAGGAGCAGTGCGCAGATGAGAAGCTGTACCCTCTGGAGGAGTCTGAGGCATGTCCCTGTGATGAGCTCCTGTCCCAGCCGTTTGGAAACTGGTCTGAGTGCCTCCTACCCAACCCTTCCACAAGGGGGCAGCAGCAAGAGAGGTGGAGGAGCCAGCGTCAAGCCAAAGAGTGTGGGCAGGGGCTCAGGTACAGAGCTGTGGGCTGTATGGACCAGAACGGACGCCCAGTCAACCCCACCCTCTGCACAGAGACAGGTAATTATTATGAATGTAGCAGCACAATATACCATAATAGAATTTAAATTACAATTTGTGTCACAGAAAAAAATGTATTTCACTAATACATGTCCTCTTTAAACAACAAAATGTCCTTCTTTCCACAATCTTCTTTTTGTGGAAAGAACTGGTTACCATTGTAGTTTGGACCTCTGCCCACATGATTTGAAATGCATGGGATTCTTGAGTACGAGTTTACCAGTTAAAATCTTTCCTCAAATGTTAATGTTCCTGGACGTGATTACAATGTGCACTGCGAACTGAATGCTGATTTGAAAATCTTTAATCTAATCGCAATCGCAACTGAAAAATTACCATACATTTTTTTTTCTAAAATAAAATAGCTCTAGAGAGTAAAAACATGTTTTGGATTAAAAAATGAATACATGTGTGGTACAAGATGAGAGTTGTCTTGAATATTGTGATGACATTATTTCAGTATACTTTTTGACACAGAATGAAATAAAATGTCAGGGACTTAACTTACAAACAGTGTCAAAATTAACACTTAACAAAGACTAAACATCACCACTTTATAGTTAAAGAAAACTGACAGAAATCTGAAATCTGAACCCATATCGCTTTCAGCTATAGATATTCTGTTGTCATTTATATTTTAATGATATTTCCAATATCCTAACGTCAATAATTTTGAAAAATTGAAATATAAAGTGCAAATTACTAATTACAATTAACCTCTCATGACTTGAACATGCAGTTAGACTGGGTTAAATCTTTAGCCTTTAAGAATGGACGATTAGGGTAATTTTCCGCATTTAATGAAATCACTTTATGCAGGCAATTAACAATGTTGTTATCTCAAAGTTATGCGGATACTGGAAGCAAACCAAAATAGAAAACAAACCAATTATACAATTTCCTCTCAGTACGATGGCTTGGCACTGTTCGAGACACTCATTAGTGCAATAATAGTCTTTTGTTGTGAGTGTGTTATAGAGGTCTGGTGGTCTGACTGTATAAATGCCATTTTCACTGCAGTGGGGCACATATAATTACTCGGCTCTCCTGTCTCTGCCGCAGGCTTCATGGTGGAGCTCTGCCACATCCCCTGCCCTCTGGACTGTAAGCTGAGCGACTGGTCCGCATGGTCAGCCTGCAGTGCCTCCTGTGGTAGTGGACTGAAAATGCGCTCCAAATGGCTCAGAGAGAAGGCTTTCAATGGAGGTCGACCATGCCCCAAACTTGATCTAAAGAACCAGGTAAGGCACGCAGCAGGGTTGTATTTTAATAGATACATAATTTTGCTTGACATAATTACACAAATCCACTCTATCATTTAATAAAGATTTTGTATTGTTACGGTGGTTGATATTCCAACTTATATTTTGTAACTAAAGAAAACTGTGTCTACCTCCATGTAGTAAAAGCAAATCATGAATTCTTCTGTTATTTTTTCCGTTTTGTTTTGTTTTTTTTGACTATTTTTAGACAATATAAAACATGTAACATTATAGTATAAAGCACATCTCAGAAGTTGTAGTGGGCCTAAAGGTAAAAGCTTTTATTCTTAACTTACAGTAAATTAATTGATTTCCTGTAGAATATGAAATTTATACAATGATATCTTCTTGGTAAAAAAAAAAAACTTTCAGATGAAGTACAGGTTATGACAGTCTATTTAATGTAAATATAAAATGTATTCAGCCCACCTCCACATAGCTTATATTCTGTTCATTTATTTTTCATGCCTTACTGCAATTTTGTCTCATCCTTACTGGCAGCGTACAGACCATGGGGTTATAGCTGTCAGTTCTTATATAGAAACACAATAAATATAAATTCGACCCCATCATCCATGCTCATTCACACTGTGACTTCTCCCTGCATCTGTTTGTATCTATGGGAAATTGGCATTGCTGCGCTGAATGCAGAAAATGGTTTCATTAATTAGATCCCAAGTTTTGTTTACCCACACAGTGTTCCCGTAGTAGACATGCTTGTTCTCTCCCTACTATAGGCAACTAGAAGAAACATGCATAGAATGTCGTACTATCACCACGGGGAATACTACTTTACATAAATATATTCCAATCAGTAAAATAAGCATTGCAAAATAGGGCAAAATGGAGGCTTAGTGGTGGTTAAACATGGAATGAATCTAGACTAAACCATAGCGATACTAGAAGAAAAGCAGGTCTAAGGGCTAAACCAGTTCTAAACCAGGACTAAAGAAGGTCTGTTCCAGGACAAAAACACAGAATTTACTAGGCCTGAGCAAGGATATATATCCGATAAAACAAAGTATGTCTAACTGTGGAGTTAGTCTAGTAAGTCTAACCTACAGTGGCTTTTAAAGTAAGAATTACTAAGGATGCACTGATCCAACTTTTTCTGTTTCAATACCGATATTTTGGCTTTAACTATCTGTCTATACCGAATATTAGTTGATAATAAGGCAGAGACAGAAAATATTATTTATTTCCTTTAAACACAAATGGCATATGGTTAAAAAATATCCAAATGTGTTTTGTAACTGTCATTTCTCATTTAATGTGACTACAGAGCAGCTTTGAAAATATTACGAGGTGTTTTGCATCGAAACATAAGCTACAAAAACATGCTTATCCAGTGTTAGAAGTGGTTAGATGGGGTACTTTTGATATTCCATAGTGGAGCTTTATTCTGTGACAGCACTTTTCTCATAGGGTCTAGTTTTGAAGAGGCGTACAGTTTTATGAAGGCCGCTTGTATGCTTGAATGGGCTGGAAAGGACACTTGGGTTTGTAGAGGTCAGTATGCAAATGTGTGGAAATCTCCTCTGTGTGTGGAGTGGAGGCTTGTGTACAGATGGTTAAGTGCCTGCTAACAAGGTCTATATGCCCCCTCTGTTGTTCTGCCCCATCATAACACTAGTGTTTTATAATAGCTGTTTCAATAGACACAAAGGCCCTCACTGTTTTAAATTTTATTGAAGAGGAAAATGTAATTTTGTAGTAAGTACTAAAGGGTAGAACATTTTGCTCCACTTATCAAGGTTAAGTAGACTTCATGTTTCCCCTTGTGATAATTCTTCTATGCATTTGACCCATCAATGCCACAAGGGCAAGCTATAAGGAGCACCAGACTCATCTATGGGATTTTTGGGGTGTTGTTGGAGGAAAACTGGAGGACCTGCGAAAAGATAGGAGACACCAAACTCCGTTCAGAGATGCCCAGAAGGTTTTGGAATTAAATCTTATGGTTGTGCGACAAATCATCAAGTTTTAAGGTCAAGGTACACTATGTTGTCCCCATAGGGAAATTTTTCTTTTGTATTTGACTGATCCTTCAATGCTGCTAGGGCAGCCTGTCAGGAGCAGTCAGCGACCCATTTCCACATCCTTAGTTAGTTTTGGTTAGGACTACTTTAACTTGAGGACTTACCTTTTTCCTCCTAATGTACCTTGTCATGCACTTCCTAACTCATCATTCTCCCATCCCTTATTCAGGCTCCGATTTAACCATAACCTCTCCCTAGTTATACACTTCTTCTACAGTATTGCATAGAATTTTGGCAAATTAAGCAGATGTGGAAGTTAATTGCAGTCAGGCTAATTAAAGCTATCATCGTTACAGCTAAGCAGCAATCTTTTCTGAATGTGCTCCCCCAGTTGTGTAGTTTGGAGGTCTTTCTAACAAAACAGTCAAATCATTAAGCAACCCCAGGCAATTCTTTTCTTTGCTTCTGTCAAACACTGTAGCATGAATCATGTTTCATAACATGGATAGGCTGCAGAATCTGTGTGTGTGTGTGTGTGTGTGTGTGTGTGTGTGTGTGTGTGTGCGTGTGTGTGTGTGTGTGTGTGTGTGTGTGTGTGTGTGTGTGGGCGTGTGTGCGTGCGTGTGTGTGTGTGTGTGTGTGTGTGCGTGTGTGTGTGTGTGTGTGTGTGTGTGTGTGTGTGTGTGTGTGTGTGTGTGTGTGTGTGTGTGTGTGTGTGCGTGCGTGCGTGTGTGTGTGTGTGTGTGTGCGTGTGTGTGTGTGTGTGTGTGCGTGTGTGTGTGTGTGTGTGTGTGTGTGTGTGTGTGTGTGTGGGCGTGTGTGCGTGCGTGTGTGTGTGTGTGTGTGTGTGTGCGTGTGTGTGTGTGTGTGTGTGTGTGTGTGTGTGTGTGTGTGTGTGTGTGTGTGTGTGTGCGTGTGTGTGTGTGTGTGTGTGTGTGTGTGTGCGTGTGTGTGTGTGTGTGTGTGTGTGTGTGTGTGTGTGTGTGGGCGTGTGTGCGTGCGTGCGTGCGTGCGTGTGTGTGTGTGCGTGCGTGTGTGTGTGTGTGTGTGTGTGTGTGTGGGCGTGCGTGCGTGCGTGCGTGTTGATGAGGCTTTAACAAACTTGATGTTGCAGAAGTCCAGCTGCTCTGGAGTATTTTGGTCCAAATAATAATATGTTCTTGGTATATGCAGATTTATGCTGTACATTAGTATACAAAATACAAACCCAGGCCATATGTTTGTGTCTTGTACTTGTAATTTTAATTTCATACGTGCAAATTATGCTTATTACAATGCAAACAACCATGGCATAGGGACTGATTTCCCCTAAATATTTTAAATATGTAAACTTTTAAACAAATAGAATACATGAAAATTATGACTGTACCTTAACATAATCTGAAGATAGCTAGTCAAAACTGATGCAATACATAGTAGTAAATATTACAGTATGTAGGCCATGGGTTAACCATGGATAGCCTGTTCAAAACTCATTCTAACCCATACTGTTTGGTTAATTGTGAAAAAACAAATATATAAAATAAGTACAGGCAGTGAAAATATGTATATTTGTATATTTGATTAAACATATTGTTATTTTAATTTCAAACAAAATTATAGAGACATAATCATAAGCTCCACACCAGTGACTTATGGAGAAAGCTGAAATAAACTCCCCTCCCCCTAATGGTCATCATCTCCAACAGTCGCAGTAGTCACTCCCGCTGTGCCTCCAGCCAGGCTCCCTTCAGCGGGAATGACACACATGCAGTTTGCAGTGGATCACAACTCCTCCATTCGTCCTGGGGTTCCATGTGCAGGGAAGACAGAGAGAGATAGACGGAGAGAGGAGAAGGGGAAGCCTGTGTGTCAGTGTTGAAAATAACAAGCAAAAATGACCACTATGTCAACTGGAGCGTGTAGGAGTTATAAAGTAAACTGGCAAGTCTTAATGAGCACTATGCAAGTTCTTCCATTCTGTAAAAACTGATCAAGGGCCAGGGTAATGCGATGAATAATGCATGCTACAAAGTGTCTGTCTTTCACTGTTAACGAAATGTGTTTGGGACAGATTTGACACTACAGTAAGTACAACAAAGAAGATCTCAAGTCTGTAATCTGCTAAGCTGCTTCTTAATGAACATGCTGTTTTGATTTGCGTTTTAAATGGTAGATGTCAGCGCAATTAAAGTACACTTTTGAAATGATGTCTGTTGTGATGGTTACGACTGACAGTGTTATTGAACTTTGTATAAACCTCAGACAGAATGTTTTTCAAAATGTTCAGAATAATTCCTATTTCAAGAAGTGCATTATTGGACAATAGCTACATGCATAAAGCGTGAAATGGGGAGAGAGAGGGTAGAGACATTGAGCAACCAGCAACATTATTGTTTGTGTATTTTTTGGCATTGCAGTGAACTCTATTGTTTTTAAATAAGCACCGTGTAACTTTTCTGCTGAAGCCAGCCGCTCGTCTTCATGGAGATGCTTGGCTATACCCCCGAATGTTCCACATTATGTCCAACTTATCTCCATGAAGACAAGCAGGTGACACCACCAGGCTAAGCTAGAGGTCAGATCTGTGCAATACAATCGTTCCAATTGAATAAATGCAAAATGGATAATTTAAAACTACTGTGGAACATTCAGGGCAAATACAAGCAGGTAGCGGACTTCCTTCACCAGAAAAGTGACATACAACTGCACCTTTTAATGAACGCATATTTTGCAAAATCTTTATACCTCCTAAACTGAACCCAAAAAGCACTACAGATGTTATAAAGTGCAAGTAAATCTGCTGAAAATTGGATTTGAGTGATTTACAAATGTATGCCAAAAGTCTGATTTGATATACACAATCTAGTCCCCAAGATTTAAACATGGCTATTCGTTATCAGCTGGAACAGTGTGTTTACAGCCATTATAACTGCACGTTAAGGTATAGTTACTTATTTTCTATAGGACCCATGTTAGGGGAGTGCATTTCCAGAGACCGCTTTAAACTCAGCCTCCAGATGTCAACGCAGCGCTCCCAGAGAAGCACACAAATTGGACGTATAATTGTAGGAGACATTTGAATTTCATCATGCCTTCTGCAACTTTTGTGCCACCAAATGCAGGAATATCAAGTGTGCTTTCCCTGTGAAATGCAATCGCAGTCTGATATTGACTACTCCCAGCCACAGTGCCACCAGATACAGTAGATATGTGTTTTTTAATGGTAATGCCCGGGGCCTTGCATTGCTCATTCCACTCTGTTCTGTAGACATTGTTTTCCCCATCCACCTGCAAACCATTTCTACCTGCAGCTTGTGTATATGTACTGCTGCAGGAATGTTGTTTAAGAAGACTACACAGTTATAAGTAACATGAATATTTACTTATGTCATGGAACAAGTTTTCATCACAGCTGACTACTTTTCAGTTAATGCAAAAATGTAAGTGTAAGTTTGTGTAGATAGCACTATAGATATTGCCTGGGAAATCCAAAATCTCTCTGTATTTATTACACAGATCTCCACGCCCTCTCAAGCCCAGCCAAAACGGAGTGTGAAATCAATTTTTTTTTTTTTTTTTTTTTTGTAGTGACACATTTGAAACGAATAAGCTCATTGGTCACCTATGATTTACAAATAAAAATCAAATTGATCTCGCCTTAGATTCGACTTTAGTGCTTGGCCCATTGGTTCTGCAGAAATCTGCCATGTTTTTCAGCCTCCTGTGATATTTTTTTCCTTCAGTGTTTTTTTTTGTTTTGTTTTTTTTTAATGGATTGACCATGCATATCCCCAATTGGCTAATCCTCCTGTCAGTCACGACCATTTGAAAACAGGAGATCCTTAGGTGACCAGACTCATATCTTTGTAAAGTACTGAAGAAGTGTGTATTCTGGATCCAAAGCAACTATAAATATGGTATCATTGTAGTTATTTTTGCCGCTTAGGGTTTATTAAACAATACAGATACAAATGTGAAAAACAGGGTTGAAGAATGGGTAGAGGCATTAATTAAATCTTGAGCTTGAAATTGATCTTACAGTGCTGAGGCTGGCACAGATCCCTGCAGATGTTTTAGCAAAGCACTCCTACAGTATTTCTACTAATACCACTACCTCTGCCTCTCTACTCCTCTCGCCTCTACTAATATTATTACTGCTAGTTCCAAGGCACCCTAACTGCTTTACAGTGGACTCTATTATTCATTTATTCCACAGTTATTCTCAGCCTTTGGGCAAACTGCAGCTTTCTCTGTTCGCACCAAGCACTCACTTGCGCATTCACACAAGGAGGGAAATATGTCTTGCTCAGTGGCACATCTGCATTTGATGTACATTTCACTATGTGCTATCATTCTGTCTACTGTGATTACTGATAGCACCGCTAAGACATTTCTGCATATATTTCACATTCTTCAAGTCCTTACAAAAGCATGTACTATACTACTGCTTGTAGAGAGATTTTAGTTTGGTCTAAATATCTCAAAATACTGTTAGCAAAAATAAACATGTACTGTTATCAGAAAATCACATTTGTTCAAATTAGTTTACTGCAATGAATCCACTATAGTTAATAGCCTGCCTTGTATAGTTGTCTGTTTTTATTGTTTTATTGTGTGCTTATTCATTGTTTTGTACTGTGTCCTTGAGTTAAATCAAATAAAATGCATTGTTATTGTTATTTATATTATTAAAAGTACAATTTTTATGTGCAAAGCTGCATTAGTCCTCTGTCGTGCATCTCTAATGGCTGTATTGACAGTTCAGTCATACAAAACAGCCAGCTTCTATTGCCTCTGTAACACAGTTGTCATATTTGTTCACTTTATAGCTCAGCAGCCACTGTAGCTAATAGGAGTCTGTGGTTAAGTTCAATAGAAACACAAGCTTCTCTTTATGGAATACAGGAAATCAATATGTTTTTTCAGCAGTGTTTTCGCTCGTGTGTTTATCTGCTCAAGTCAGAGGAGCAGGGAAAAGGCTGCGCAATGAGATTACTTTGTTTGGTGTATTTTATAGAGTGAAAAACAATACAACTTGATTTGACCATTTTGGCTATCAGGGTTGTAACCAGTCTTGTCTCTTAAAGGTGCACTATGTAACTTTTCTGGTGGGGGACATTACCTACTTGTCTGCATGCAGATGCTGTTGCTTTTTCTGGAAAGTTCCACAGTATGATATTAAACGTATGTAGTTTGCATTTATTCAAGTGCATTTGTGCTATAATATATAATATAATATAATATAAATAATTCCTTCTGTTAGAGTGTTTGCCTGTCCACAGATCTGACTATAACTTTCACAGGTGACAACACCAGGTTTCTGGTTGAGTGGACCCTCAAACAGAAACGTTACACAGTACTAGTTGTTTTCTAATAGTATTTTAGTAGTATTTCAGGTAACAACTCTAAAGTCTGTGTAGAAATCTAGAAATCATTCTCATTTTCAGCTTTGGACTCTGTTTACCCCTTTTTTTTTCATTTCAAATTGGGTCTTCCTCATTTACTTTTGTTTACTGTTTTGCTGTGTCTAGCCATTCCTCTGTTATATTTCACAGCCTACCACTTGGGGATATTGAATCACAAAAAACACCAAGCTGTTTTTAGTCCACATTTGTGAATATGTTGAGCTCCTATATGAACTGTGTGTGTCCTCATGATGATGGTTTTAATCCGCTGCTTGACTCGACCAAGTGAAACATTTGGTGCTGCCTGCTGCTGCCAAGTACTTGTCTTGGTCTGGCTCCGGTGGATGTTTGTGCATTTGGCAAACTGAATTAAGCCGCAGGGCGAGTAGTGCTGGCAGCTTTGTAATAATCTGCTGTCCTCTGGGATTTTTCTATGCTCCTTGTAAATACACTGCTGTTTAAACAATGATTAGTCAGTGAAGCTGTTTTGTTTCTTTTTACAGATGTGCTATAATGGGCCCTTGCTGAATGATCCAGGGTAGCAAACCACAGCAGACTGGTTAGCATGTCTTACTCATGGAAAGGAGACTCGGTTTTATTCCCTTGGGTGGTTAGGACTGTGCAATTAATCAAATTAAAATTTTAATTGTTTCTAATCGGCAATGCTTCAGTCTTTTTAATCGAGAGGTCTAGAGCCAATCTTCTGTCATTAAAAGCATGTGGTTTGGAGCTGAACTTTGGAGGAATACATTTGACTATTTCCCGTATTGTTTATTTTCAGAAAATTAATATTGATCAATATGACCCAACCCTACTCCCAGTATTACTAAGGTGTTTTGAACTGTAATAACCTCATGCAGTTCCTGACTTTTTCTTCTACAGGGCAAGTACTAAAAACACATCTCAAAAACTACATGTTTTTGTCCATGAATGAAACAAACCGTTGCCCAGTGTTCACCTATGGCCTATTGTAAATAACAGACTTCCTCAATGTCCCAAAAAAGTTGCAAAAACAAATATTGTGTATCTGCAGAAGTTGTAAATCACATTTTGTGACCCCGCTCATGGTCTGCTTTATTTCTAATTCAACAAGTGCATGCAATACTTTGACTTGTACTTGCTGTGTTGCTAAGGTTTTTACATTTATATATGGGCTGGTCTGAAGCTATTCAGTTGACTTCAGCTAACAGTACCTGCAATACTGTCCTTTGAACATCACGACCTTGCCTTAATTACCTGTAAAGTGTGGGGCTGTTTCTGGTCACACCATCCCACCATCTGTGTATAGAGGGACTGTTTCCATAGGACAGTCACCTGCATGTTATAGCTAAGAAAAGCTTAATGAAGTGTCACCAAACATGTAGAAAGAGGAGTCAGTTGTCAGCTATAATGAAAAAAAAAAAAAAAAAAAAAAAAAACAGTGATGATTCTATAATGGTTTCTGACTTCTTGTACTTTTACAATTATTAGTTAGTACAATTATTAAATCATAGGCTTGTAGCTTGTTCTAGTATGGAAGCAAGACACATAGACTACATCCATGCAAAAAGTTAAGAATAGACAACATCATAAACAAAAGGTATTTATTGTTTTACTAGTAGGGATTATAATTTTATTCAAATCTCATGGTATGATTTTATTTTGGTATAAACCTCACAGTATTATTGCAATAACGCTCAAGATAGACGGTATTATAGAAGGGCTCACGATATTGGCCTTATGTTTACAAAACAGCCATATTAGCCAATACATTACTTTCATTTTTCAATGATAACTTTTGTAAAGTGCAAAATATCAATTTATGTTAAGAACGTCAATTTGAACAGCCTGGTGGAGGAGTAAATAAGAATGTCCAACCAAAACTAAACACTTTCTTTTTCTGTAAAGCACTTTAAATAAAGCCCTACTTTGTGTTGTGCTCTTTAAACTACCCAGTAAATACAACTGTGTAGTAAAGTTTATATATATATATATATATATATATATATATATATTTTTTTTTTTTTTTTTTTGTCAACATCAGAAAATATAATATAAATATATATGAACCACTGGCTTTCTGCAGCGTACCTTGTGCTGTTATTGAGTGTCATTTTGCCAGGGAGTCCTTACAGCGCATATATTTCCCGAGGATACATGCACTGTGTCTCAGCAGAGTTAACGCCAGTACTGCATTGCTGTTTGTGTGTCTCCTTTTGTCCGTTCGCGTTTGTGGTCTTGGCCAAACTAAAATGCACCTGGGAAAGCAGCAGGTACATGCAGTGTCTCAGGCTCCGCTTTCCTGTTTATCCATTCTCTCTTCTTCACAGACGTTGCCATCCGCCTGCTGCTGTGTTGTTGTTGACACAAGTGGGTAAAGCGTGCAGCGCGCAATTGTATTGGCTAAAACTGTGGCTCTCACAGGTGATGCAATTATTTTGAGCACAGCTACATGCCATTTAATACCAAAAAGAGAGCACTTGAAATGTTACTTTGGGCAAATTGAATTGAAAGCCTTAGAGCCAACAAAAATTGGTCTGAGGGTCGTATTTGACCCCTCGGCCATAGTTTTGACATGCCTGGATTGAACAATGAATGTCTAACTGTGGTTTGGTCTCACTGTCCCCCTCTCTCCCTATCAACCCTTTAGTTGTTGCTTTACCTTCTGCCTCTCAGTCTCATCAGTGCTGAACCTCCCCTGCTATTCATTAGCGCCGTCGCCCCCTTCAGCCCTGTGCAGATGGAGAGAACTGGCACCAGTGAGGGGTAATTAACTGTTACTGATGCTACAGCACAGGCCTTGTACAAGCTCAACCCTAAAACTGCAGTGCTAGCCAGTATTTCCAACCATATAATGGCTCTACGCCCACCCAGAATCTCTACACTTCACTTTTCCACCTCTTAACCTTCTCAACATCCTGATGGTCTACTGTGCTTACCTCAAACACAAAGGTTAATCATAGCCTCTACCTACTAATTATGAAAACAAATTGCTCAGAGCGTCTGGGCATCTGCTAAACATATTTGATTTAATTACAGTGCTAGTTTTTCATATAAGTTTCAAAAGGTAGGGCATGTTTTGCACAAAAGAGCAGGCTGGATAAGTGTTAAAATGTAAAAAAAAAAAAAAGAAAAAAAAAGGCGTTTAATTGTAGCTTCCTGTCTGGATCCTCTTGTACCCTGTTCATTTTATATGGGGCTATTTCCTCTGTCTGTCACTTTTAAATGAAAGCCTCATCACAGATTTCCATGCAGCGTCAGGCGTTTCCATCCGACAGCAGTAAATTAGATATGTTAACTCTACCTCCAGCACCGCATACTGTATATTCTTTATGATTTCTCTCTATTGCTCTCACCAAATAGGACTATATCTTGAGTTACAACAAAGTGTCCTTTATACCTTTATAACAATTTCAAACTAATACATTGACTGTAAATGCAAAACATGTTGGTAGATATAGCTGCACAATTTCACAGATAGGCTTATGATTTTATGAACCTCAAAGCACATAGATAATGAACTATTGTATGAGCAAAAATGTAGCGTGATTTTAGTAGAAATATTTCTTGGTGTTGAAAGATTTCATAGTTTTCATTTTCTGTAAACTGCTATGTACAAGGGCTAGTTCAAGTTTAAGTCTAAATGATAAAGTGGTAATAAATGAAAGATTATACAATTCCTTCTGTCAAAACGCTTTAGTTTAGCGTCTAAAAACATAGTTGTGGGTGATGTCAAAATGAATGGGAATTAGAATTGTTGCCTGATAATTGATAACAAAAAAAATAAGCCAAGGAAATTAATTTTGAATGGCAAACAGCTTGATTGAAAAATTATTTATGTAATTTAAGTTCAAAGTTGATATAATAACCTCTTAAAACTATGATGAAGATATAAATAAGATGTGCAAGTTCATTTTCTTCACAAATTCTATTTACTATCATATTTTTTATTTTATTTTGACTTAACTTTTAATATGCATGCTTTTTACTCAGTTATGCGTTATAAGTCTTACATAAATTGCAAAAGCTTTGATCCTGACAGTCCCGGCTCTATAGAGGGATACTGTTATCCTTTTTTCTAATTATCAGGAATTGTGCGTGGATCATTTTGTCACCCAGGCTTAAGAGATGCACTGTGCTATACTTTTCACCAGCCCTGATCCCTTGTCACGCACCTATCATTAATGCATGACTTAATACCTTTTTGGCAATGTTTCCGGCTTCTTTTTAAAACACACAAGTCACCTTTTCAGTGCAGAATAAATATTAAGTTTGAGGTAATAGTGTGCGTTCTCTTCAGCTTCCATCAAAGATATGTGCATTTATATTCTAATGCGGTGGTTCTCAACCTGGGGAGATCGCAGGGGGAGCGCACAATTTCGTTTGCGTTGAGGTTGTGACTTTACCAAAATTATATTTGTGCACATTAAAATTATAGAATCCCAACAACACACCCTGCTGATACTGTGCTGATACATCTCTGAAAGGCGTATCTTTATTCCTTATGTAAGGTGTGTGTGGGTGTGGGTGTGTGTGTGTGTGTGTGTGTGTGTGTCCTCTCTGTTCATCTGTTTAGAAAAACTGTTGAAGTTTAATGTTTAGCTCTCATGTAAAGAGACACCAGCCCTAGTTAAATGTCCTTGCAGTTATTATTTCTGAACATTTTAACCACCTGGAGGGACACAGAAGAAAGTCATATAGATACTGATATATTTTAACAATTGTAATTGGATATACCTATTCTGTTTGGCTGTCAAAAAATAAACTGTATGTGTGTGTGTGTGTGTGTGTGTGTGTGTGTGTGTGTGTGTGTGTTAGATACACCTGATAACATTTAAGGAAGAATTTTTGCAAATAAAAGTTTGTAGTTAATCACTTTTTTCTTTTAGTGCGTATATGCAGGTAGGATTTGGGGTTGGGGGGCCTGGCTTGTCTTGGACACAGGCAAGGGGGGCTTCAGAAAAAAAGGTTGAGAATCACTGCTCTAATGTCCCTACTTTTATTGAATGACATATTTTTGTATACTCAGGGGCAATGCAAACTGGAGGGAGGGACTCTGGCTTTGCAACTTAAATGCCATCTTCGAGTCTTTATTTTCTTGCAGTCCACCCACTGCATTCCGTAGATATTTTGGCACAAATGAATAATCAAACCCACTGCTGTTTTTACTGTGAATTCTGTCTAGCCATAGGAAAGGACCTCGGCATGGTCCAGCAGCACTGCACTTTGTTGTAATGTGATTTAGGTCTGACTTTTCTTGACAAGCACCGCAATTATGATTTGATTTGTGGTCCAGAAGAACTGACATAAAGACTGAAACGTGAACTGGCAAACTATTACAAGAATCACATTTCAGAACATGTGCAGATCTAAACTACTGGCTTAGATTTTTGTTGTTGTTGCAGCCATTGCGATTTTCCAATTGTCTCCATTCAAATTGTGATTTCGATTCGATTAAGGTTCATCTTGCAGCCCTAATGTGATGTTTAAAGTGATGTATTGTAAGGGCAGGCGGATAACAGCACAGCAGTTTTCAAACAGACTTATTTCTTTTAGATTAATAATGCAATCCAAAACATCCAAAATATAACATAATGATCCACAGATGTCATTGATTTTAACTATATAACAGACAAATGCATAATACATTGTCTCTAAAAGTTAAAAAGCAACAAAATCTCTTGCAATTAGGACTCAAAATCCCACTTATGCTTCAAAATGGCCTTTTCTGTAGCTATACTTGGCAACAGTTTTATTTACTTATTTTTCTCCACTTTCCTGAGACACCCCACATTTTCCCCTAACAGCCCCAATAGACACTAATGTTTTCATAGCTTGTGCAGGGGCCATCATTTCAGGTAGTGTATTGTTCTAATGGCTGTTGTTTACTTGGGCACATTTTAACTGCTTGTCTTATTGGTATACAGTGCATTGGAGGGGTCATCTTTACTTGGGCTAATTTCCACAGTATTTCCACAAAGATGCCATTGTTTTTTCTGATCTGTGTGCTGGCAGACAGATAGTGGGCTGCATTTGAAGTTGGAGTTTTATTTGGACAGTTATGGATTTCTGTGTTATTTTCTATATGACTACCTGGATTGTTTTTCTCCTGTTTACAATGACATATAGTAACTGGCTCAGATGTCCTTGTACAGGCCAGTCTATTGTTTTGTTAGCATATAGTATAATTCAACTGTAGCCTATGAATTTGTGTGGATAGCACACGTGTAATGGTCAGTGTGAGCCAAGACTATAAAAATGGCCTGAAGGTTTGCAGTTAAATACAATTTCTTACAGACTTGAAGTAGCTCAGGGACTGAATAATGAATGTTTTTTGAAGGACCAAAACATAACACCATCAATAATACCATCATTGTATATGTACTAGAATATTTGGAGTCTAATTTATGAACTGTAATAAACAAACAATTATTGCCTTATTGAGATATTATTGCTTTGTCTGGAATTTTCCGCAGTATTGTGTTGGACTTCTCCATCTTGCAGTTGTACAACTGTGCCCTTAAACCATGCATTCTTAATGTAAGGGTCCACTCTAAACAGATCTTACCTATAACTTGTCTCCATGAAAATAGATAAGTTAAACTGTGGAACATTCCAAGCAAAGCAATTACAGCTCCAGGAGGACGAGCAGTAAAGTTTCCACTTAGCGGAAGCACCCTCACTACAATGTCAGTTATTACTTTAGTGTTCAAAATGCATAATAACGTAGCAGTATACTGTATTAATCAGCTTTCAAATGTACATTGTATACTACAAGGCTATTAGTTACTGGTTCATTTTAATTTGTTTACATCCCAAATGGTTTTGAATTAAAAATAGGCTTTGACTTTAGTCTCAACATTTGCGAGAAAAAAACATCAACTCCAAAATAAAGTAGGACTTAACACTAATTAGTGAAGGTTGTCAGTGCTTGTATATATTCAAACTCAATTTGGTGAAGAAGAAAGCTGTCATATCCACTTTCTATTATGTAGTGATTATAAAGCCCTTGTGTAATTTAGATTTCATGTGTAACCTTGTGATTCTCATTTGCATGCATGAGAGACATATTAGTGGTTCGTTCATTCATTTATTCAGTGTGGAGAAAAGCTGGAGCCATTCCCAGGTTTGGCGTGTGAAGCAGGACACATTGGACACATGCCAGTTCATCTGAGGGCTGACACTTCAAATACAACATTTAAACTTACACCTATGGCACTAGAAAGTCTTATATATTTGAGAGGGAGAGTTGACTTAGTTTTGATTCATTTTTGGTCAACTTATATTTAAATGTTATGAAATATGAAACAGGTCACTTCTGTATGGGACTCAGGGGCTCTCTGCTGTTCTGATTTAGCTTAATTTAGGCACTGTACCAGATCTTTACTGCCTTAAACGTGAAAAAAAGAACATTTATTCACCACAATTTGTTTATAAACACTTTCCACAATTTTCAGAGGCTGTCATGGTAATGCTAACAACAACTAACATGCTAACCAGGCACTTGCTGACTATAAGACAACAAAACGCTTTATAATGTAGACGATACACAGTGGACTTATTTTGAGCTCAAGAGCTGCTAAAATACATGGGAAAAGATCTGGTACAGGGCTTGTAATATAGATAGACAGATAATATTATTATTATTATAATTACTATTTATCTCATTTGGAAAACACCAAACCCTCACTACACCCGCTACAGTTTGGCTTTCGGGCCCATCACTCCACAGACACTGCCCTGTGTATGCTAACAGAAAACATAAAGAGCTTGCTTGATAGGAGTCCCTGTGTTGGGGCTGTCTTCTTAGACTTGAAGAAAGCCTTTGACTCTGTAAACCATCAGATTAGCAGAATCTGATGGCTGACTCAGTTTAACATCTCCAGTCAAGCTCTTTAATGGTTTACATCGTATCTGTCCCACAAGAAACAGTGTGTGGTAGTTGATGGTGTAAAAGCTCAATGTTTGGATTGTGATGTTGGTGTCCCGCAGGGGTCAATCCTTTTTCATCAATAATTTGCCAAATGTTAGTCTAAATGTTCTCACAGATGTATGCGGACGACGCAGTCATCTACACTCAAGCCAAAAGCTCTCAGGAAGCTGCTAATGATCTCACAGCTGCCCTGTCGTCTGTAGCTGGCTCAAGGACTCGTGCCTATTGCTAAACACCAAAAAAACTGCCTGTATGTACTTTTCAAAACGTCATACCAAATTGAAGCAATCAAATGTTTTTCTTAACGGAGTAGAACTTGATCTGGTCCCTGAATATAAATACCTTGGAGTTATTCTACATCCAATATTGTCCTTCAAAAGTCATGTTACAAAAGTGTCTCAGGTAATCCAATTCAATAATTGGAATTTTTGTCACATCAGGAACAACTTAAACATGAATGCTGCCAAAACGTATTTCTACTCCATGATTATTTCTCACATAGATTACCGTTTAACCACTTGGTCTCTTGCCTGCCCCACAACACTTAAAACCATTGAAAACCTCTATAAAAGAGGTCTAAAAATACTTGATAAAAAAACAATTTCCCACCACTACTGTCACATTCTGAAAAAGCGTAGGCTTTTGGACTTGAGCAACATGGTCATCCTTCAAAGAGCTTCTCTAATTTACAAGGTTTTACACTCCCTCGCACCACCACCATTAAAGGAGTACATCAAATGCAAAGTCAGTTCAGAAAGGACCATGCAAGCCACCATCAGGGGTGACCTGGTCATACCCCACAGACGGACCACCTTTGGTCAGAATGTGTTATCTGTCCAAGGTGGGAATCTGTGGAATAGTCTTCCACCGACACTGAGACAATGTACTAAGTATAGGTCTTTTAAAGCTCAAATGAAAAATTGGTTATTCTCAAACCAAAATTGTGATTTTAATTGATTTTTTATGGACACATATTTGCATGTACTGAAGGTGTGGCCAGATTGACTGCAAATTAATGGGAATTGTGCAATGACTGGACTGTGCAATAATGGGAACTGTGCAATGAGTGGAGTGTGCAGTATTTTATAGTTTGGCCCCCTGTGACCCCAGCACTTTGGGACAACGGATGGAAATTAGCCTTAGGCTACAATCCGGCGTGTTTACATTCATGTTGTGTCATGTTTGTCTATTAACATGCTCTGTCCCAATCAAATAAATAAATAAATAAATATCCCAAAGGAAATTCATTTTTATTCATATAATATTCATATAATATTGTAATAGTTATATTGCAGTTTTGCATCATTGATTATTGGGTATTGTGCTATGGCTTAGACCTAGATAAAGTCCTGAGTTTGCGCTTGCTTGTGGATGACACCTGGTTTTATACAAATGTAGATCTCATTTTGTCTCTGCTAACCCTTTTCTATGGATAATTGTGTGGCAGATGTGGCACAAAACAAAATGCGTATTTTTGCAAGTCACAGACCATGTACTAGCATGCACACTTCCTTGGCTTCTCACATCTCCATACATATTCATTCATTCAAGTCGCCCTCAGCTGCAGTTCTGGTCACATCACAGCTGTTCTGTAGCGTCCTCTTAGATACTTAAGAATCATTTGGTTTGTCAAAATAAGATCATCTTAACTCTACGAACATGAAACAAAAATAACTTGAAAATCAAACATTCTTACAAGCAAGTTCGCTTCTCTAAGGTCTGATCTGTAACTTGGCATAGTAGTGTCACCATGGAGATTGATCATTTTTATTGCCATACTGTGGAACATTCTAGCAACCCAATAACATCTCCATTAAGACAAGCAGGCAGCAGACAGCAAAGTTACATATTGTACCTGTAACTTTGCGACCAAATAGTAATTTTTTGACAAAACTGATACAAACATACATTTTTTTTCTTGTACAAAACAGAACACAGAATGGATGTTCAATTTCTATAGTAAGATAAATATGATTCTGAAACACTTTAACATAAAAATATGCCAAATGTTAAATCACTAGAACTCCCATTTTCTTTAAACATGTCACTGAACTAAATGCATTTTGCTGTCATGCACTTTTTGAGATCATTTCTTTGTACCCCACACAATAAATGTGGCCAGTGACTGTACATTATGTTGAATCATTGCAAAACTACAATACTAATCCATCTATCGTTGTCTTCTCTCCCCCTCTCACTCCCCCTGGCTTGTCTTGCACTGCTAACATGGACATCCACGCAGGCTCAGGTTAGTGCTTTCATTGTTTGCTCATTGTAGAGAATTAGACAAAATGCATGCTACATCTCAGCCAATCACACCCCGCTACAAGCCTGCACTGTCCTTAGTTCACAGTTATGAAAATGGCTTGATTGGTGCCCCTTAGACCTAAGTACAGCTTCTTTTTAGTCTTAAGGTGGGAGTTATAATAGGAAGAATGGTAATAGGCATCCATTTTCGAAGATTTAGTAGTTTTTCCAGGCTATAATTGGATTGTATCAGTTAGAAGAGCGATGCAATATTTTGTTTTTATTGAACAGGATAGTGTAGGGTGAAATGGGGATGAGCAGGGTAGGACAGGGCGTGGCATAAGTGCTGCAGCTTAGACCACTCGACTACCACACAGAACTAGTTTGGCTTTTTGTACCTTTTTAGCTAAATGATTGATTTTGAAAATGTGATAAATAGGTTGTTTTCCAAAGACATCATAATTTCATTAATTTATATAAATTAGGACAGTGCATACTAATCAATGTATCAGCACAATAGGTACATTTCATCTGTTATAAGGTTAAAGACTTTAAAATACAGTAAACATTAAGCCAAAAAGACGACACATGACACACTCATCTGACACATTACAAAGAACATTAAAGCCACATGCAGCGATAAAGGCCCTCCTCACCTCTTGCAACCGTTGGGGCCATGCCACAGTTAAGATCCTGCCTCTTGTCCCTGCCTACAACGCACCTCCCCCCGAAAATCTGCGTATATATTTTACTAATTAATTTAAGTTTGAATAACAATCAGATCATTTCCTATACTCATAATGTATTTAGAATTTTGAGGAGTTTTGTGGAGGTTGATTTTTAGATCATAGTTGTATCAGTTTAACACATCTTTTTTGGCAGCAACAATGTTTAGTTGCCGAAATCCTATATATTTCAGTGCCACATTTTCGGTGTTGCCACGGTAATGGTCACAGGTAGCGGTATGTCCTCATTAGCTTTTTTCTTTAGTATGTCAAGGAGGATGTATGTGCCAGATTTCATTGAGAAACTTGAATTGATTTGAAAAAAAAAAGTTCACCAGTTTTGAAGTTTGGCTTTAATAAAATTTACTTTTTGTTAATGTTCAAAGGGTCAAAAATGGCCTCAGTCTGGCTGGCTTTTTTTCCGCCATTATTTTTCTATTTTAAAAGAAATAGTTAGAGTCACGTGACACATTGTGCCCCATCACAAATAAGCTCTCTGTGAATTTTTTCTTGTATGAATTTTTGAAAATACAATTTTAAGATCGCACCTCTATTTGCATATCATTGCCTACAGCTCGCAAACAACGCTCTATTGGCTTTTTCCAAAGAAAAAATGTGGGAGATTTTTTTTTTTTTTTTAAATTGCTATTTTGTTGAAACTTCACTATGACCACATCCAAAGACATATTCAAAATGCAATTGATAATTTTTATTTGCACATGGGTTTTGTAGTAAGCCAGTGTGTGCATTTCTGGGTTTGATCCAATATGGCCGACTTCCTGTTGGGGTTAGGGTGGGGCCATAATATAATTTTTCATGTCTATGTTCTATTTTTTGTGCTGGGTTTCAGATTTTTATGTTGATTTTTTTTTTTTTTCAATCTTGGGTCCCATGAAAATCAAAGTTTGAAGTGTAGTCACAGTGGTTGGATTTTTTTTTTTTTTTTTTCGCCAATTTCCAATAAAACAATAATTTTATCAAAGCATTCAGGTAGTGAGTTTTGGCATCACATAGAATTATACAATAACTGACTTCAAACTTGCTTTGGCAATAAGTTGCAACATAAATAATGTTTTAATAATAATATTAAATCAAATATAAACTATGATTAAATAAGGGCATGCATAAAAATAAAGTGTTAAATAGAAGTAGAAATAGACTAAACACAAAATATATGATGCCACATTCAGAAGAGGTTTTTTTTTTTTGGTTTTTTTTTGCTGTTCTCAGCACCCCATAATTGACCATGTGCCCAGTGGTGATGGCTCAGGACGTCTGGTCCAGCCTCTGCAGATGAAGAAGCTCCAGGACCATTGCCATCTGAGTCAAAAGGAAAAACAAACCATGTTAGTTATATCCTCAGATATTCATAAAAATAAATAAGGTGATACTTGCATCGGTTTCATAAGAAAGCACGTGCCAACAAGTCTGCAGGGCCGAGTCATATAACACCATCCTAAACAGCTCCAAAAACAATGGTGGAAAGAAATATAATTAGTGCCTCATGTCCCCCGCCTACAACACCCCTCCCCTTAAAATCAGCATATGTTACTACATTATTCATTGACAATTTCTAACATTGTCACACCTGCACGGTTGGAGATGGAGGTACAGTATATCCTCATTGGGGTTTTTGTTCAATATGGCAAGAAGAATGTCTGTGGAGCTATTTTAAATTGTATATCATTATGCGAGAGGTGTCAATGTACACAAACTTTCCACTGGGTCTGACTCAGTTCGCCATTGCATGTCTTTATGCATGTTTTTAGACTTTTCAAACTGGCCACTGACAGGGGTCCTCAATACTTACTACTATTTACTACTACTTCTTTTGGTCCTATTTCAATGAAAAACATAATATCAACAGAAAAGACCCTCTGTGATCCTGAAAAACATCCCCAGTTCTGAAGCCTGTCGACAGAAGGACAATGACACACAAATCACAATTTCTTCATCTACTTGGGCAAAGACTGGACAATGGACAATTGAAATTCTATCTCAAGAGTGGCACACTCACAAATAAGACCCCATACCCTGTTATAACCTCTGGAACCTCTGGTTCATTGCAAAGTGAACCGAGATGTAGCTATATAGTTTTTATGGTGGAGGGTCATTAGTGGCAAGAAAGGTTAACGTTGATCCCTGATCATTATATTGGCCAAGGTACCAGACCAGTTCTATTGGGAGCATTGAATAAGAAATAATAAGTTATTCTTCATCACTGACACGGGCCCCAGTAGCTTCATATGGTGGTTTTGATTTAGTTTAATGAAAACATCTAATTTAATTTGGAGGATTACAAGGGATTGATTCAGACAGATGGTCTAGGTTTTATTTTGTTAAGGCACTTGAGTCCTTATACCACAATCGTTTGGTTATTCTGTCAGTGTTTTATCCTGGTTTTGTTTAAAGAGGCTTTGCTCAAATTTGAACCTTGAATGAAGAACATGTTTGTTGAACCATTACAGACAAATCCAAAGTCACATATGTAATATTCAAATCCAAACAGAATAATGTCCATGAAACCACATTACACCATCCAGTAGACTAAAGCCTTCATTTTTCTGTACATATTGTTCTGAATGACAGGCCTCTCTCTGCTGCAGTGCCTGTGCTGAGACTGGAGTGAATGCAGTGCAGTAGATGCCAGTTTACCCAGCAGGGCATCTGCAGGGACAGATGGGAGATGATGAGGGAGTGTAATAGGCATCTGGGTGGCCCGTGGGGATGGCACACTCTTTGCCTGTTTACGCACACTCACACTCTTAGAGACACACATTACAGCTTGTCATAGCTTTCCCCGCAAATTGTCCTCTGGAGTATACCTTTTACTCTGGCAGATTGTTACATAGATTGAGAGTAAATGCACTTATTTACACAAGCAGTTTTCATTGTGTAAAGGCACTGGTATGAGAGAGGGAACTGGTTTTGTCAGCCAACTACCATTCTGAAAAAGTTGATGTGACCTATATATTAAAAGGCACTATGTAACTTCACTTGCTTGTCTCTATTGAGATGTTGTTGCTGCTTTGCCTGGAATGTTCCACAGTATGGCATTAACTTATTTATCCTCATGAAGACAAGCAGGTGCTGCCATTAGACCGAGTTACAGATCAGAATGTTTTTCAAGATATACAAAACATTTGTACGCCTAACTGAATAAATGCAAGGTACACTATATTGCCAAAAGTATTTGCTCACCTGCCTTGACTTGCATATGAACTTAAGTGACCCATTCTTAATCCATAAGGTTTAATATGACGTCAGTCCAGCCTTTGCAGCTGTAACAGCTTCAACTCTTCTGGGAAGGCTGTCCACAAAGAGTGTGTTTATGAGAATTTTTGACCATTCTTACAGAAGTGCATCTGTGAGGTCACACACTGATGTTGGACAAGAAGGCCTGGCTCTCAGTCTTTGCTCTAATTCATCCCAAAGGTGTTCTGTCGGGTTGAGATCAGGACTGTGCAGGCCAGTCAAGTTCATCCACACCAAACTCTCACATCCATGTCTTTATTGACCTTGCTTTGTGCACTGGTGCACAGTCATGTTGGAAGAGGAAGTGGCCATCTCCCACAAAGTTGGAAGCATAGAAATGTCCAAAATCTTTTGGTATGCTGAAGCATTACACCACTGCATCTGACGCATTGCATTGCATTTGGTGATGTTTGGCTTGGATGCAGCCACGCGACCATGGAAACCCATTCCATGAAGCTCTTTATGCACTGTTCTTGCCCTAATCTGAAGGCCACATGAAGTTTGTAGGTCTGTAGCAATTGACTGCTTGCTTGATTTTATACATCTGTGACCATGGAAGTGACTGGAACACCTGATTTCCATTATTTGGATGGGTGAGTGAAAACTTTTGGCAAAATAGTGTAGATGTATTAAATGCTATACTGTGGAACATTCCAGACAATGGAAAAAATGCAACACACACACAAAAACTATATGCAATGACTATGACAAATGGAAAGGCATGGAATAAAGGCTTTGCTGTAGGGTCACTTTATGTATAATTATTCCAAAATGTTTTTGTTTATCCTGAGTTGCTTTTTGCCATTAAATTGTTTTATTATTATTATTATTATTATTATTATTATTATTATGTATTTATGTATTTATTTATTTTTTACAAAACTGAAAAAGAACTATTTCTTCCAATACTTGATGTACTGATTATAATCTATGAACCAAGTATGTACATTTAGCATTTTGCATCCATTGCCAGTCAAAATGCTGCAGCCATCCTCATTAGTTTTTTATGACCCTCATGCTGTTCCTCTCATATATTTTATTCATTCTTGTGTGAATAAAATGGTTTTGAATGCACTGCCAGCATACACTATAAAGCTTTCAGATGTTATTTCAGTTTCTGTATAACTCTATGGATGACTGAATTCTTTCTTAGTACCAAATAAAGTAAAAAAAAAAAAAAAAAAAAAAAAAAAAGTCTATAAAACGTATATAGACTGCCGTGCTACAAACCTACAAACCTCAAAACCATTTTATACTGACAATATTATAAATTTATAGAATTTAAGAAAAGGTAATGAAATAATGAATAATGAGGATTTGAGCCCTGGGGCAAGCTGACCAGAAGTGAAACATGGAAGACTAAGAATAAAATAACATGCTACTGTTCTTGACCAAATTAAAATATTATTATTAAGAGCCACGATTCTCTACCAAAGGAAATAGGAATAAAATGGTTTAAAATTGTTTTTATATTGGCAGCGTGAGTCATGCAGGAATAACAATTAAGCTCTCACCGAGCCAGTAATAGTGATCCGGTGTGTGCCTGTTATTGCTTTGTTCATTATTTTGCTAATAAATATAAAGATGATTCCTATTAGAAGTGTTTAGTTTTTTATGCATTTGAATAATACACATATCACAGTCAATTATATAATATAACTTTATATACTTGACCAAAAGGCAACCACCAGCAAAGCTTAAACAAAACAGTTTAACAACAAGACAGATACTATGAAGATATTACACGCTTGCTTATCTCCATGGAGATTGTTTATTTTAAGAATTACTCTAAAGGAACATTGTTTAACAAGCAAAGAAGTTAAATTATTGAACAGTTGCCTTAATGAGCTAAAGCAAAGTACTGATCTTTTACAATTAAAAATATTTTTAAGAGAATAGTAATGGAAAAACAAAAAAAAACATTTTAAAGAATAACAGTAGTTAGAATAATGTGATCATCGGTGATAATAAATGACAAAAAATGTAGTAAAAAGTCCAGAAACATGTTTTGTATTTATTTAGTATGAATTATTTTATTATTTATTTATTGTAGATGAATGTCCAATAATGCGCTGTAATTGGAGGTAAGGGTTGGGCAGAATAACCTTTAAACTATAATTTATCTTGATCTTGATTTTGATTGCTTTTTCCTGCTGTTCTTGACCTTTCAGCTAAACACTGTAATTTCCCCTTTGTGGGACGAATAAAGGTTTATCTTTAGCTTCTGTCTAGACCTGGTCATTGACTTACTTTGTTATCTGATTTGATTGTAAGGTTCTACACACTGAATATGTTTTATTTTATGGGCATCATCCTGAACCTGATGTATGCAGACTGTATGAGCTATACATTAACCAAATCAATAAACAAATTTAATGAAAAATTTTAACACTATACTATGGAACATTTCCGGTAAAGCAAAAACTCCATGGAGCCAAGCAGGTGGTAGATTTTCCATTAGAAAAGCTACATAGTGCACCTTTAAATCAGTGCCTTGAATCTACCTTACTTGAACTCCACAGTACCATATGCACACATCTTATGCACGATGCACAAATGTATGTTTCTGTTGTGTTTCTATGCGCAGGTGTATGAAGCAGTGCCATGCCACAGTGAGTGCAGCCAGTTCGAGTGGCGTATCGAGCCCTGGTCTATTTGTACCATCAACAGTGTGGACGACGGGCCTGCCTGCGGAGAGGGAGTGCAGAGTCGTAAGATCAGGTCAGTAAGCCCCTCAGCTTGGCAATGGACATTGGCACTGAACACTGGCTCTTGGCACCGCGTGACTTCACTGGGAACTGGCACACGGGCTCTAGTGCTACAATTGGCACTCCATCATCAGCCTCGACACTGGCTATGCCCAAGGAAAGCAAACAGTCGAAACACACCAATGCTTACTAATGAGGATTAAGTATGTTTTAGATAATGATGCAAGGAAAAAGCAAAACACTGACCACTGATGTGTAAAAAAATATAATAAATACATAATAGTTATCATGAAGCCTTTTAGTGGGAGTTACAAGATGGCAGGTAAGGCTTTTGTTCTCAAACGTGGAAGCAGACAATGTTCATACTGAAGGATTTTAACAAGTTTGACGATTTGTGAAAACTGGATAATTGTGTCTGGGCATATTCATAACTACCGGTGAAGAAGAAAAATCTACCTGTTTGGTTCAATGAAAATCCAAGATACTGCTGATTTTTTAATGTATGACATGACATATGATCATAATTGTTGTATATGCTGACCAGTTAATTCCCACCATGCTTTCATTGTAGGGTGTATTAGAACCTAGAATGTTGCTGTTCATCAATGAGTTGGTTTGGTACGAAACTTGTGGATTACTGAATAAAATTTTCATTTGTAGACTAAAATCTTTTTGACCTCCCTCAGTGCTAATCAACCCAATTACTCCACTGCCAAGTCAAAGAAAATGTGATTGTTTGAAAGGATAGGTACTTCAAATTTAGCTAAAAAAATAAATAAATAAAATAAAAAATATTTGACTAATCTTTCTACTTCTGCAGATTTTCAGATTCCCAGCCAGAAAAAGCCAAAATTCAAACTGCATAGACCTTATATTTTGCAAAGTCCTTCCAGAGAATATCAAGCACTCTGTTTTGAGACCAAAGTTGGAGTTATGTTTTGAAAGTGAAAAATGACCTAGTTCTGGGTGCCTTAGAGACGAGTTTCACCATTGCCTCTGCTCTTGTGTTAAAGGTGTGTAAAGCTGGAGGCACAGAGCGCTGAGCCCAGCACAGTGGAGGACAGTCTCTGTGACCATGAGGACATGCCCCCCAGAGCCCAGATCTGCTCTCTCTCCTGTCCCCAAGACTGTGTCCTGTCACCGTGGGAACCGTGGACCAAGTGCCTACAGGTATTAACTCTGCACAAAATATTGCAAAAATATCAGTATTGGCTGACGTAATAACCGCTATCCCAAGAAAATAAATATATTGCAACAACACAAAGTTCACAATTTTATAGAAATGGACAAAAAGGAGAAAAGATTTTTTCATGATTTTTCTTATTAAGTAGGCTATGTTAAACTTAAAATGCATACAATACAATAGACTTGGGTTGGTCTTTTATTTTAACCCATTTGTGACTAGTAAATGAAGACATATGCATGTAATTGTATACAAAAATTAATTTAAAATGTCACAATAATATCATTAGCATTAATCTCATATTGTGCAGCCCTAGCCTAAAAATATCTCACTGACGTTCTTTACAGTGAGATATTTACATGTGAATGTTATGCATTTATCATATATTTAAAAATTAAAGAAGGCTTTTTATGCCTTGAACCACGCCCTCAGTCTGCTCCACTCCACCCGATATTTAGGCACGGCACACCTCTTGTTTAGAGCTCCAGGTCCCAGGCGTGCGCTCACGCAAAGCCCCGAGGCAAGATAGGACCCTTGGTCTGACAGATGAAGACCACAGAGCATAGGTGAGCCAGAACAAAGGTCAGGTGAGGGGAGAGGGGAACAGGTTCTGCCATCAACTGGTGAAAAAAAATAAAATAAATATACATATAGTGATGATTTATTACTTAATATCTTGTCAAGTTAAATATTGTTTATAACATGTATATTTTTCCTTAATTACTGCTTTATTGTGGTGGGTGACCCAGTGTTATTGACTTTGCAATGAGGGAAAATGAAAATAGTATTTATGCCGAAGGTAAGGCTCAAGGCTAAACAGCTGTATCTTATGTTAATGTTTGTACAACAGATTACCAACCCTAAGCCTCTAATAGACACATTGTTTATTGCTTAGAACAAATATTTATGAACAAGAAAATGGTAATGGCTTTTATACTGAAGGAAATGCTCCAGGCTAAACAGGTGTGGCGTGTTTTTTTTGTTTTTTTTTTATAAAATGACAAAGTACATGTCTTGTTATTACGTGCTGTACTGCTATAAGATATAAGTTTAGGATTTATTAGTGTAGTTTAGAATTTATCCTAATTTTACCATTCTCATTACTGGTGGTCATGCCTCACTATTCTAGGTTACACACTTTAAAGATTAGATAAAAAAAAAAAAAAAAACCCAATAAAAAAAATAAAATAAAATAAAATAAAAACACAGAAATTACCCCCAGAAAACAGGGGAAAAAAATGTGCTCTGTGAAACGCCTCTGTGCAGAGGTTGGGCTTTTCAGTTTTTCTGTTTTGTATAGGAAGTTAATAAACTCAATTGTATTCAATAAGCAGTTTTAGATCATTATTGCAGTTTACAATCAACAAACTGTACATTCATGATCTATATATAGTGTACTATTAAGGATGATGCAACAAGAAAGCATGTCTTGTTGGGGTGAACTAAACCTTGAATGATTTTTTTTGTATACAAGCCATGAAAAGTATGTACAATCATATATCCTTTAAAGCATCAGACATATATTTAGTTTGGCAATACACACACAACAATGGGCCTCATTCATGAAATGTTCTTACGAACAAATTTGTACTTAAGGCCTTCTTACGAACATTTGTGGCATTCACAAAACTTTCTTAACTGAAAATGCTCTTCTGGAAGAACAAATCCTATGAACTCATAAGAACAAAAATTATTCTGTTTTAGGATATTATTACTCTGATAATGCAACAGAAAATTCTAATTCCTCCATGATTGTAAGTTATATATTTTCTTAAATTATTTCCTATAAACATATTCCATTAACATTTATGAGGCGTTTTCTAGAGCATATGGTATATTGGGTCTAACAGACTTTACACAGGCTACAGTGAGCCCCATTCTGTCCCAGCCCTAGTGCTCTCCATATGGGCCACTGTCACAGCCCTGTGCCCGGTCACCTCCACCACCACCCCCTCACACCCCATGACCAGACCACACTCTTATGCACCCCTACCCTGCCCCCTCCCTCCCTCGCTATTTACCGCGATCGTGGAAAGCGCGATAAATACGATAAAAGCGCCCGCTTATTTCAGTACGTTTATGACTTAAATATTTCCTCACTGAGTGCGTTCATGTGAGTTTGGACATTTGAAATTGCCGCTGAAGCTGTAAAACAGCCATATAGTCTGTAGATGCACTCCACCTGACTTCCTTGTTCACTCTCTCCCTCGCGCTTTCACACGTCATAATACCAAACCCGTATTGACCATATTTGGAAGTTCAGAGGGTGTTTCTAACTAAATACATAGTATTAATTTTTTATGTAAATGAGCATGGAGGTGTTCATATGTGGATGTTGGTGAATTTGGCACAACTGTCGCTTCAGAAGGAATTTGTCTGCCAAAGAACGCTTTGTGAATCTGACTGGCACAGAGTTTTCTCAGCATTTTCTTAAAGTGGAAGTTACGAACATTTTTTAAGAAAAAATTAATGAATGAGACCCAATGTTTGAAAATGTGCCTAAAGTGTAAATAAATCATACTGCGTGTTCCCCTTTGGAATCGCTCAATTGCAAATAAAATGCCAGCATCTAATTCACACACACATAATATAATTAACTTTGAACCGCCACCTTAACGTAGTGGAGGGGTTTGAGTGACTGAATGATCCTGGGAGCTATGTTGTCGGGGGCTTCATGCTGGGGTGATCCTGGTAGGATCACCCACGGCAAACTGGTCCTGGGGGATGGGTCAGACTAAGAGCGGTTCAGAAGCCCCCATGATGAAAACGACACATCAAGGCCAGTTACGTTACGTGATTTGGCGTTACCAGGGCCCAACCCTGGACCCAGGCCTGGGGTGCGAGCGTCTGGTGGCCGGGCCTTCCCCCAGGGAGCCCTGCTAGGCACAGCCCGAAGGAGTGACGTGTGGCCATCTTCCCGTGGACGATCCATAGGGGGCCGGTGCAGGGAGATCTGGGCGGCAGTCAAAGGCAGGAGCCTTGACGACCTGATCTTCGGACATGGAGACTAGTTCTGGGGACATGGAATGTCACCTCACTAGGGGGGAAGGAGCCAGAGCTCGTGCGGGAGGTTGAGCGTTACCGACTAGATATAGTCGGCCTCACCTCCACGTACAGCTTGGACTCTGGAACCAACTCCTTGAGGGGGGGTTGGACTCTCCATTTCTTTTATATTGCCTGCGGGGAGCAGTGGCGGGCAGGTGTGGGCCTGCTCAGCCGCCATGTGTTGGAGTTCACCCCGGTGAATGAGAGGGTCGCATCACTGCGCCTTCGGGTTGGGGACACGTCTCTCACTGTTGTGTTGGCCTACGGGCCTAACAGCAGTGCAGAGTACCCGGCCTTCTTGGAGTCTTTTGGGGACTCCGTTGTTCTACTGGGGGACTTCAACGCTCATGTGGGCAATGACAGTGACACCTGGAGGGGTGATTGGGAGAAATAGCCTCCCTGATCTGAACCCGAGCGGTGTCTTGCTTTTGGACTTCTGTTTTAGCCACGGTTTGTCCATAATGAACACCATGTTTGAGCACAAGGGTGTCCATCAGTGCACGTGGCACCAGGACACCCTAGGCCAGAGGTCAGATGACACGACAACAAAGTCGATCATCGACCTCCGGCCACGTGTCTTCGACACTCGAGTGAAGAGAGGGATAGAGCTGTCAACCGATCACCACCTGGTTGTGAGTTGGGTCCGCTAGTGGAGGAGGAAGCCGGAAAGACCCAAGCGTATAGTGAAGGTCTGTTGGGAACGCCCCCTGACAGAGCCCTCTGTCAGGGGGACCTTCAACTCACACCTCCGGGAGTGCTTCTACCAGATTCTGGGGGAGGCTGGGGACATGGAGTCCAAGTGGGTTTGGCCTCTATTGTCGCTGTGGCTGCTTGTAGCTGTGGTCATAAAGTCTGTGGTGCCTGTCTCAGCGGCAATCCCCGAACCCGGTGGTAAAGGAGGTAAGGGATGCTGTTAGGCTGAAGAAGGAGTCTTATAGGGCCTTGTTGGCTCGTGGGAGTCCTGGGACAGCTGACATGTACCGGTGAGCCAAGCATGTTGCAGCCCGGGCGATCGCAGAGGCAAAAACTCTGGGTTGGGAGGAGTTCGGAAAGGCCATGGAGGATGACTGTCAGATGGCCTCAAAGAAATTTTGGCAAACCGTCTGATGCCTGAGGAGGGGGAAGCAGTGCTTCACCAACGCTGTTTACAGTGCGGGTGGAGAGCTGTTGACCTCGACTGGGGATGTTGTCAGACGGTGGAAGGAATACTTTGAGAATCTCCTCAATCCCACCGTCACGTCTTCTGAGGAGGAAGCAGAGGCTGGGAACTCAGAGGCGGACTCGTCCATCATCATAGCTGAAGTCACTAAGGTGGTTGGCAAGCTCCTCGGGGGCAAGGCTCCGGGGGTGGATGAGATCCGTCCTGAGTATCTTAAATCTCTGGATGTTTTTGGGCTGGCTTGGCTGACACAACTCTGCAACATCGCTTGGCGGTCGGGGACAGTACCTCTGAACTGACAGACCAGGGTAGTGGTCCCTCTGTTTAAGAAGGAGGACCGGATGGTGTGTTCCAACTACAGGGGAATCACACTCCTCAGCCTCCCCAGTAAGGTTTATTCCAGGGTACTGGAGAGGAAAATCCGACCAATGGTCAAACCTCGGATTCAGTAGGAGCAGAGTGGTTTTCATCCCGGCCGTGGAACACTGGACCAGCTCTATACTCTCCATTGGGTGCTTGAGGGTTCATGGGAGTTTGCCCAACCAGTCCACATGTGCTTTGTGAATCTGGAGAAGGCATTCAACCATGTCCCTTGTGGGGTCCTGTGGGAGTGCTCTGGGAGTATGGGGTCCGGGGCTCTTTGCTAAGGGCTGTCCGGTCCCTGTATGTCTAGAGCAGGAGCTGTGTTTGCATTGCCGGCAGTAAGTCAGACCTGTTTCTGGTGCATGTTGGACTCCGCCAGGGCTGCTTTTTGTCACTGGTTCTGTTCATTGTATTTTTGAACAGAATTTCTAGGTGCTGTCAGGGGCTGGAGGGGATCCGGTTTGGGGACCACAGGATCTCATCTCTGCTGTTTGCAGATGATGTTATCCTGATGGCTTCATTGGACTGGGACCTCCAACGTGCACTGGGGCGGTTTGCAGCTGAGTGTGAACCGGCTGGGATGAGGATCAGCTCCTCCAAATCCGAGGCTATGGTTCTTGCGCTGGAACTATGTCTCTCGGCTGGCCTGGAAACGCCTTGGGGTCCCCCCGAGGAGCTGGAGGAAGTGTCCGGGGTGAAGGAAGTCTGGGAGTCCCTGCTTAGACTGTTGCTCCTGCGACTGGGCCCTGGATAAGCGGAATAAAAATTGATGGATAATGTAATTAATGAGTCTTTGCACTTTCACTGTCGCCTATAAATTAAAATCACACTGCTCTGACTGCCAGTGTGCCTTAAAATCTACACCACAATGGATTGAGTGGATGTAAAGAAGCCAATTAAGTTCTAACAACCTATTACACATTTATAGCTGATTTTTTTTATAACATAACCTCACATGGCCCTATAAAACTCCTATGTAAAATGCACTATTGCTCTATTTGAATGGCCTCATGTTTTCACCATCTCATTATCAGGTCCAGTGCATAGAGAGTAGCCTGTACAGCTGGGACTAGGAATGCTTAGTGCAAAATCTACAGGCCTATTATGATTGGACACAGCTTACAGGAGGATGTTACTGTAGCTAGTATTAAGTGGTGCTGGGGACGTTTTCCACGGTATATTGATGGACAATATCCAGGGTAACAGTATTGAAATGCCTCCTCATGCTGCCGTTGTATATGCTTTGATAACTCTCTGTAGCGTCTTCACACCTTGCCCAAAGTGTGTTAAATAACAAGTCAATAAAGCAGCATTGTGGGGGGAAGAGCGCTATTGTTAATGAGCAGGCCCACACCTGCTCATTAACAAATCCAAATCCGAGGCTATTGTTAATGTCATCAAAAACATACAGTGCATCCGGAAAGTATTCACAGTGCTTCATTTTTTCCACATTTTGTCATGTTACAGCCTCATTCCAAATTGTATTAAATTAATCTCTTACCTCAAAATTCTACACACAGTACCCCATTATGACAATGTGAAAAAAGTTTTTTTTTTGGACAGTTTTTGAATTTATTAAAAATAGAAAACTAAGAAATCACATTTACATAAGTATTCACAGCCTTTGCCATGAAGCTCAAAATTGAGCTCAGGTGCATCCTTTTTCCACTGATCATCCTTGAGATGTTTCTACAGCTTCATTGGAGTCCACCTGCGGTAAATTCAGTTGATTGGACATGATTTGGAAAGGCACACACCTGTCTATATAAGGTCCCACAGTTGCCCGTGCATGTCAGAGCACAAACACCAAGCATGAAGTCAAAGGAATTGTCTGTAGACCTGCGAGACAGGATTGTCTTGAGGCACAAATCTGGGGAAGGATACAGAAAAATTTCTGCTGCTTTGAAGGTCCCAATGGACACAGTGGCCTCCATTATTCGTAAATGGAAGACGTTTGGAACCACCAGGACTCTTCCTAGAGCTGGCCGGCCGTCTAAACTGAGCGATCGGGGGAGAAGGGCCTTAGTCAGGGAGGTGACCAAGAACCCGATGGTCACTCTGTCAGAGCTCCAGCGTTCCTCTGTGGAGAGAGAAGAGCCTTCCAGAAGGACAACCATCTCTGCAGCAATCCACCAATCAGGCCTGTATGGTAGAGTGGCCAGACGAAAGCCACTCCTTAGTAAAAGGAACATGGCAGCCCGTCTGGAATTTGCCAAAACGCACCTGAATGACTCTCAGACCATGAGAAACAAAATTCTCTGGTCTGATGAGACAAAGATTGAACTCTTTGGTGTGAATGCCAGGTGTCATGTTTGGAGGAAACCAGGCACCGCTCATCACCAGGCCAATACCATCCCTACAGTGAAGCATGGGGGTGGCAGCATCATGCTATGGGCATGTTTTTCAGCAGCAGGAACTGGCAGACTAGTCAGGATAGAAGGAAAAATGAATGCAGCAATATACAGAGATATCCTGGATGAAAACCTGCTCCAGAGCGCTGTTGACCTCAGACTGGGGCGAAGGTTTATTTTTCAGGAGGACAACGACCTGAAGCACACAGCCAAGATCTCAAAGGATTGGCTTCAGAACCACTCTGTGAATGTCCTGGAGTGGCCCAGCCAGAGTCCAGACTTGAATCCGATTGAACATCTCCAGAAAGACCTGAAAATGGCTGGACGTCTCCCATCCAACCTAAAGAAGAATGGACAAAACTGCCTAAAGATCGGTGTGCTAAGCTTGTGGCATGATATTCAAAAAGACTTGAGGCTGTAATTGCTGCCAAAGGTGGATCAACAAAGTATTAAACAAAGGCTGTGAATACTTATGTAAATAGTTTTCTATTTTTAATAAATTCAAAAAATGTCAAAAAAAAAAAAAAATCACATTGTCATAATGGGGTATTGTTTGTAGAATTTTGAGGTAAGAGATGAATTTAATACAATTTTGAATGAGGCTGTAACATGACAAAATGTGGGAAAAAGGAAGCGCTGTGAATACTTTCTGGATGCACTGTAACTGGAGTTGTTTTGTTTTATTCATACATGTTAAACTCACAAACTTTGAACTTTGAACTTTGAAACCCTGCATACTTAGGCTGAGTTTTTCTCTCACACTACAAAAAAGCTTGGCCAAAATGTAAGATATAAATACTTAAATCTATCAGAAAATGACAATGAAAATGTCTTTCCTCACTGCTCCGCGCTGTTATTATATCCAGCGCGTATCACAGAAGGACTCATATCTGTTTCACTATTTAATAGATATTTCATACCGCTGGACTTAGTTTTTCCTCTAAAGCTTTAGCTCAGCTGCACGACATATAAGCGCCGTGTGTGTGACGTCATCGGGCTGTGGCCCGGTTCGGTTGTGCAGGTGTGAGTGTGGGACATCGAACCATACGGAATCGTGATTGAGCACGGCACGTTTCTAAAGTCCTAGAGCGAATGCACCCTTAAAGAAAATGCAGTCAGTCTTGTGTCAAGCAAATCTGTATCACTGAATCTCAAAAAGTGTTGCAGGGGAAAACTATGGTAAATGGATTGTAGCTTCTTTTAAACATGTATTACCTAAATTTAAGATTTTCTGACTAGTTGAATCATGGAAGAAATATGTGACAATTTTTAAGATTATACAACTAATTCAGAACTAGTAAGTAGATAATAAATCTGAAAACAAGATGAATAACCAGATATAAGTTTTTAAATCTTGGCCAGATCAGAGAAATTTGCAGTGCAAACAGATATGATGTCATGTGGTGATACAGGAAGTGCTCCACTATGTTTTCAGACTCCATACACCTTCACTAGAATCATTTAGATCATTTCAGACCTGGAATTGCCAGGATCTATTGAACTAAAGCTAAAAGTAGCAGTTAAATTGAAAATTACCACTTCATGACATCACAAGGTGGAACAGAGCATTTTAAGCTTTGGAGAGGTAGACTAGACAGAAAAATAATAAAGGGTTACTCAAAAATGTGTGAATGAAACAAAACTCCAGATATGTTTTTGACGTAACAGCATTATAACATGGCTTAAAGCTCAGTTTTACCTAATATAGGACAATTAACAATAATACTATGAAAATAACATGCTTTGCAATAAGTTTACACTATTTCAATATTTTAGGGATAGAATTGTTAAACTACCGTATTTTCCGGACTATAAGACGCTACTTTTTTCTCACACTTTGAACCCTGCGGCTTATACACCGATGCGGCTCATATATGGACGGATTATTCTTCTATGAACATAGCGGATGCGCGCGCAGCTTGAGTGCAGAAAGCGCCGCTGTCTGTGCGGTGAACATGGGTTAGGGTTAGTTAGAACACTCGCTAGCGCTGTTGTCAGCACTAAAACAGTTTATCGCTGCGTGATAAAATAAGTTCTGCTGCTAAATGAACATTAGTGAGTGGGATACGTCTTAATGACCCGTATGTGTTAAATGCAGGTGAAGCGTAAATGACGAGACGAAACGTCTCAAACTTCAGTAGCGGGACATCCGCTCATACATGATCGATACAACTAACCCCGACCCCCGGGAGAGCCTGAAATCCTGTTGAAATCCTACAAGACACTGACATGATACAAGACACTGACATGATACAAGACACTGACATGATCCCAGACAGGACAGCGGCTCTTTCTGCTCGAGACATGCGCAGTAGAGCGCCAGAGCGACTCTCGCGCGTGACGAACTGACTCAATGCAAAAAGACGACAAAAGCTTTAGAGGCAATACAAGCAGATGCTCGGAACTTGAAAACTTCTTGAAGACGTGGACACCTGCGGCTTATAGACAGGTGCGGCCTATATATGTACAAAAATAAAATTCTTTGAAAATTTAGTTGATGCGGCTTATATTCAGGTGCGCTCAATAGTCCGGAAAATACGGTAATTTCTAAAGTTATTCATAAACTTTTAAAATTGGTAAAACATTTCAGCTGTGTCATCAAAGTCCTTGATGTGAGAGGAGCACAGCTACATTCATTTTATTGTGGGGCAGGAAATGATTAGACATTCTTGTGTATATCGACCAAATTCTTTAACATGGACATTGTTGAAACACTGAGAATTGCATTTTTGGTGTCCTCCAGCACAGATTGGGCAGACAAAGTGGTTTGGATGAGAATGTGAAATTTTATGATGAGGCTGTTGTCCTAAAATGGCTTCTCCTTCAAATGAATGCAGTTGGATTGTGTTGCTGCATTTTAACAAGGGATTTAACCACAAGCCAAACTGGCACAGGCAATTCTGCATGTTATTGGAGTGTTTTGGATGGGATGGTCATGGTTTTTAATTTGTTTTTGCATATACTCAGCAGACCTAACATTATTACCACAAGTGCATAACACAGATTATCTCATCATCATTGCACCTGGGCTTTATTATTAGGGAGAAAGTGAACATTTTGTCCACAAGAGGGAGAGTTTGGAAGTAGGAATTTAGACAAGGAGCAAACAGTGATGGCTAAATAGTGTTCTCACGATGTTGAAATCTCAAACATGATTTTGACTCTAATGATAAAGCTTATTTCTTACGACAGTTATTAAAAAAAAAATTCTTTTAGACAATTGAATGGAATTTTCAACTCAAACTAAAAGCTGTTTCTTAAAGGGCCTATGTTATGCTATTTTCTGGTCTATGTTAAAATGTTTCGTTTTATTCATACATGTTTGACACACAATCCCTGCATATTTAGGCTGAGTTCTTCTCTCAAATGGAAAACACCACAGCCACCTTTTGATGTCATGTGGTAATACAGGAAGTGCTTCCATGTGTTTTTAAACTCCAAACATCTTCACTAGAATCAGTTGGATTATTTCAGTCCTGGAATTGCCCATCTCTACTGAACTAAAGGTAAAGGTAGTTGAAAACTACTACTACATGACATCACAAGATGGGACAGAGCATTTTGAGCTTTGGAGATGTAGACAGACTAATAACACGTGCTTACTCATCTGTGAATGAAATAGCAACTCCAGCTACTATTCAAGAAAGGTTCAATTTGTTCCTATTTATTTTATTTTTTTCAGTATCAATAATTGTTCAAATGAGTATCAAGTTTTAGTATTGATTAGGGTCTGGATATCAATTTCTATTTATTTTTTTAGACAAACCTGCTCAAATCTGCAACTAATGTGTTAAAAATCTGCAGTGACTTGGTTTTGTAATAAAAAAAAAATGGCATCTAGATTTTGTAATCACATGAGTAACATAATCTTTGAGCAGAAGATAAGAGCTTCTCTTTGATAACATACCATCTAAAGTGCTTTCTTTATCTGTCCCAGGTTTGAGCGAGTGCTGTTTTCAAATGGAACATTTGAAAACAGCTTTATTTGATATCATATTGATTGCTATGATTTATTTCAGAAATCATTCATATCAATCACAACGTGATTCATGGAAGAAATCACTTAAGTAAGTAAGTGATTTCTTCCATGAAAACAAAACATTTCTTTTCACAAGAGTCAATTTTGCGTAATATAGAAGGACCTTTAATAAAATGATGGATAGTTTAATAATTCACAAAATGTTACATACAAACGAGACAAGATATTAGTATGAAAGCTTTTTTTTCTATTCTTTGGCCTGGTTCTTTTATATGTGGCAGTGGTTTTCAATAGGTGAGGCCCGCCTCCCCTTGAGGGTGCCAAAGAGCCACTGGGGAGGCGCGACGCACACGCAAAGACAAAATAAAGGTCCACATCTGTACACATTTGTAGCAGTACTGATATTGGTAATTGTGCGTGTGTGTATTAGCTGTAAAATGCATCATTTTCTGATTCCATCTCAACAGAAATCAGCAGCAAGGGAGGAGACAGGACCCAGCAAAAAATGTAGGAAATATGATACTGATTATTTAAAGTTCAGTTTCACCTGGTCGGGTTCTGAGATTGCACCTCTGCCACAATGTGTGGTCTGCAAAGAGGTGTTTGCGAATGACAGCATGAGGCCATGCAAACGTGGCGTCACATTGAGACAAAGCACGTGAATTTAGTGAACAAGCCAGTTGAGTTTTTTGAAAGGAAGTGTGATGATTCGCAGTCACAGAAATGCATTATGCATGATTTCAGCCATCAGGTGTCGTCAGCGGTAGTTTTGGCACTGGTTACAAATGTTAAGCATGTTCTGTTGAACACAAAAGATGCATTTACTTCAAAGGCCTGCGTGGGGTAGGGCAGGCGGATGGGATTTTGGGGAAAGGGGGGTGCTCGGCTGTATTTACCTACTCTAAGGGGAGGCTCACATTCACCCAATTTGAAAACCCCTGATGTGTGGCATTTTCTTCCTGTCCCCAATGTCTATTTATGTTTCCCCTCTTTTCACTTACCCCCCAAAATCATTAGGCGCCTAATGGGCCAGGACTCCTTTAAAAAGTAACTTCTAAATTAGATAAGACATTTTGGTAAAACAAGGGCAGAGAAAAGTGCAACACATCAGCACAAGTTTAATTCGAATCAATTAAAGCCATTATGCATTGCTATGTTTGGCTAAATGAGACATTTTTTTTCCTGGGGCACTGTATTCTTTGTTTAGGTCCTTTTTTGTTTACTGCGTGTACTTATGTACCTCTCCTTCACTTCTTGAGCATGCCAGTGTTCAGAATTGTTGTCTGCACAGTCTTAAAAAATGTATACAGCCTGTATACTGATGTATTTTATTTGCAGGGTACATTGACTAAGACTAAATTGGACTGAAAGGGTTGAAACCAGGTCACATTTCAGCATTTTATTAATATTGACAGGAATTATCAAACAAGAATATCACTTATGTTTACATACCCAATCTTTTACTATACTGAGTCCTAACAGTGCACTTAAGTACATTTGATCCTGGACCATTAGAAAGAATGCCACTGATGTTATTACTTTCCTGAAATGTAACACTGTATGGCAGTAAACCTTTCTATCTCCATGGCAAGAAGTATGTATACATCATTTGACCACATTATATGTTAGATCGGTGGAGAGGTGGCTGTCTTTATAGAGCTTATAATGCAAGTTTTTGGTAATAAAAACATGTAATTGAACACATGCATACTGTGGAACATTCCAGGCAAAACAAAAACATCTCCATGGAGACAAGCTGGTTGCAGATTCTTTACCGATGCACCCGTAAATATAATTTTCTGTATATTTTCCTTTTTCCCCCTGTAGTGTGATCAAAACAGCACAAGAACCAGGAGAAGACACATCCTTCGACTCCCAGCCAATGAGAAGTCAGCTTGTCCAGATCTTTTCCAATCAGAACTTTGTATTCGAAACTCTACCTGCTTCACATACGAGTATAAAATGTCAGGTACAAACATTACATTGTATTCACCTTATCTGCTGTTTACACGTTGTGTGTACATAGGACTGAATTCAATGCATCCTCAACAAGTACTTACGTATGTACTGTGTATGTCTTGTCTGATTGGGTGTAATAGCGGTTACAATAATGTGTGTTGAGTATTACTTGTAAGTTTTTTGATTGCAGACTGGAGCACTTGCCAGCTGAGTGAAAATGCTATCTGCGGCCAGGGTTCAAAAGTGCGGCGCGTTGACTGCCTCCGTAGCGACGGGAAGATGGTGGAGATGCACAAATGTGAACAGGTAATATACAATCAGTTCCTATTCGAGCGTTTACTATTTTGATTGGAGTTCATGAAAACCCACTGTGAATACTATTATTTGGTCAGTTATGCAGATAAATGATGGCTATGGGGCCACACTGGCAAATACACAAGTGGTGGAGTGTGAGCTTGAGTTTGTGAGTTTGATAAGTTACCTGTTGGTAGAGGCTTTTTCTGCGGTCCATAAATATGCAATTGAAGCATTTCTGTGTCACGTACATTTTAAGGTTAAGGCTAATGTTTACTTAATTGTCCTCATGATATAATGTGTCTTCTACATTTGACTCATCCTTCAGTGCTGTTGGGAAAACCTGTCACGAACAGTGGGTGACTGCAGTGTCAGTTGGTTCAAAGTCAGGAGTACCTTGCTGGAGGATTAGTCTGCAGATGTTTTCAGTTACATTTGCCCTACCTGATTAAATGTAAATGACAGCCAGGTTCAAAATCTTAATCCTGTCACTGAATAATACATGTAAAAGTCAACACTTCAGGTGCAAAGACAGGTATTCATGTTTTTTTTTGTTTTTTTTTGTTTGTTTTTTTTCTAAATAATTAATTAAAAATTGCAGAGTTTTAAAAAGGAATTCTTCTGTTTATTTCATCAATACCCAAATTCCATATGAAATGAATTCTACATTGTACGTGCTTTATTAGGGAGCACTCTAGGTATACTACCAGTCAAAAGTTTGGACACACCATCTCATTCAGTGTTTTTATTTATTTTTATATATAATATATAGACATCAAATATATAAGCAAGATGTATGAAATTATGTAGCAAAGAAAAAAAGGTAATAAGTGATGTTGACACATGTAGGCTATTATGTGTATTTAGAGTTTAATTTACTTATTTTTAGGCCTAAACATGCAGGTTTATAGAAGTTACATTGTCAACGTCAGGTTTCCCGTTTGCTCACTAGCTAGCTTCACAGCCCCCCTGTTAAAAATGACTTCCAGCGACCCTGATAGTATGTATTATTTTACCTGGCAACAGTACTACCTCTCCTCTTGTACATAGTAGAACAAACTTTAGATATCCATCAATGTTGGAAAGTGAAAGAAATAAGCTTGTTCATAAAATAAGCCCCTGAACTTAACCTCTCTTTAAGAATTTATTGGAGTTTAGGCAGAGGATTTTAGCAAAGAGCTTCAAAACAGACATCTTGTACAACACCCATTTGATCTCTTATATCCACAATCCTATTACACCTGGTAGAAAGGACTACAGGGATAACCGCTGATGTTTTAAGGAGCTTGAGAAAGTAACAAAGTGATTACAGCTCACAGAAATCCAGAGCTGCCACTATAGCTTAGAAGTATTATAGTAAGAGTTATGGGCATGTAGTTTACTTTTGGACACATCCTAAATAGTGTTGTGTATTATAGAATTATAGCGATTTAGACCTACTTGTCATGGACTACACTGGAACAATATAGACACATGAAATTACAACCAATGAGGATGCAAGGATGAACTGAAATAGTAACTACTTTATATCCTAACTATTAAGTACTTAATACTTGAGGAGATGTTACTGGCTGAATATCCTCAAGTATGGCATTAAACTTATCAATCTATATGGTGTGAAGATGCCAGGTCAGATCTGTGGAGAGGGGAGGAGTCTCGAGGGAAGAATACAGAGAGAGATCTGAATATGTTGTAGAACATGTTGTAGACCATGTTAATAATAATAAAGAATCAAATCAAAATCTGTTTTAACACTAATTGTCTTTTACCCTGTTGTTACAGTTTGGCCTGCTCAACAATTGGACCCTCTCTGAGAGTTGTGAGGTGGACTGTCCCGTCAGCTGTGTGCTCTCTGATTGGTCGCCTTGGGCCGAGTGTTCCCATAGCTGCGGTAGCCAAGGTAAACAGACTAACTTTTAACTACACCCACAGGAGGCGCCGTCGAGATGAGCTAACACCAGACACCAAATCAACCACAATCAACCACAGAGAGACCAGCTCCTCATTATTCCATCCACACTGGCATTCACGGAGTTGTTGAATAGTTTATGAATACATTTAAATGCATTAAAATATTTACAACTGTGTGTAACATGATGCCTTATTATACAGGGAAGCGTGGCATTGCTCCATTTAAATAATGTATATAAGCAGTATATAATTGCAATTCTATATTAGTTTAACTGTTTAATTAAGTCACATTTGTCTGTGTTAATGAAGGTTTCTTTAAATAATTAATTTCACTTAATAAATTATAGTGAACTTGTTGTGCATGTTTTAAAAATGTAATTAGTAATCAGTAAACTGGCTCAGTGTTTCTTTGAGGGGACCATTTCTGACCTAGCATATCACGCCAGACTAATGACTTAGCCTGGATGCGTACATTGTTCGCCTTTTCAAGATTCAAAGTGTGTTATTCATTAATTAGGTCGACTGCAGTAGTTTATTCATTTTAATTTGTTTTCAGCTTTCCTGTCTCTACACTGTTAACCCCTTATTGAAAAAGATCTGTTTTAATGAGACAGTGAATATGTCTGTTTATTTCCCATCATATTATTACTGTACTGCTACTGCCGTTTGTATGTTTATCATGTTTTTTCATTGCGTTGTGTTGCTTTTGGTATCACTTCCTAATAAGCATCAGCCTTAAAAAAACATAAACCAAGACCAAATATAAAAAAGAGCCAAAGTTTCTCAGGAGAACTATCTTCGGGTCTTGTCAGCCATATTACAAGGCTGTTTTTTGCACATAGATGCAGAGAAAGACAACGAGCGCTTCAGACACCCAGAAATACATATTTCTGTGTATCAGTAGCTCAGTTGGGGCAGCAGTTGGTGGAGCGTTTGTCCACTGATCCAAAGGTTGGCGGTTCGAATCCTGATCTTGACATAAAACGTCATTGGTTGAGTGGTCAGATCCATTGACCCACAAGTTGGCGGCGCAATTCCAGCTACCACAGATGAATGCTGTTGTTGTGTCATTGGCACAATGACACTTGCAAACACTGGTGTGTGAATGGGTGAGTGATTCCTTGTTGTAAAGCTGTAAGTGCCTTGAAGCGCTATATAAAAATGACCATTTACCATTTAATCATCAGAGGGACTTACAAAGATGTTTAATGAGGTCAAATATTACTCAGTTCTGCTTTAAAAGTGTTGTTGTTGTTATAAAGGGTTACCATATTTTACTTCTATTTATTTCGAAAAGGCTAAACTTTTATTTCCATCCACTTTTCTTACACAACCTCCTTAAATGTCATATTTTTGTGCATCTGCCTGAACCCTCTGCTCCAAGCATCACCTCTGTCATAGCCCAAGCAGATGGAGGACACTAAACTTTTACTTCTCTTCTCAGCTCAAAACTCAGTAGGTGGCAGCTGTTGTTACTGCTGCTGCTTCCCCAAACTTGCTCCCTTCCCCACAATATTAATGACACACTTGAAGCAGGCACTTGTGTTGGAAAAGCCTAGGATATGAGCGTAAAGTGCTGGGCTGACACATGATGTATGAGGTCTAGCACTAATTCCTCTTTGTCACCGGCGAGATATTTCCAGGGGTAAAGAGAAAGCCAAGGCACCATTTCCCTCATGAGTAACTGATCATCATTCATCTCCTTGGCTAAGCTTTTATTAACTGGTATTTTATGAGGCGTTTGTGTATTCGCGTTGATGCATTTGGTGTGCCTTGCCTCACGTGCCTTTTGTCTCTAGTGTATAAATATCACTGCTTTTTCACTCAGCTTCACTCACCAACTATTTGTCATCCTCACACAGCGAAATGTCAGCGCTTTTCTTAGATCCGCGTTCACAGACGGATAAGGATGTAGCGTGACCGTGGTAATCGATTTATTGATGGAGATTGCTTGTTGTGATTGATGCATTGGTCTCGGTGTTGTAGGTCAGTCGGTGCGCTCCAGGAGGATTTTACAAAACTCCCATGAAGAGGGTCGCCCATGTCCCACCCAGCTTAGCCAGACCAAGCCCTGTCTGATAAGGCCCTGCTATACCTGGGTGCTGAGTGACTGGTCAGACTGCACTGTTGAGGTATGACTAGTTTTGTATTAAACATATATGTCACAGGTGTTTTATTGCTCACTGTGTGTGGGGTCGCCTCTGCACAGATCCAACCTAGTGGTGCCAGCTGTTCAGATCTTAGATACGTTATGTCACACAGTGGAGGATTCGAGGGAAAGCAATAACATCACCATGTAAACAAGCAGGGAGTGCACCATCCACCAGAAATTCATACTGCATTTTTCAAGAATAGAAATGAATATTATGAATTCTACTGTATAATTCAACACAGCATTGTACATGAAATGATCACATTTAACAATAATGTTAAAGTGCTATGTTGGTGTGTCAGGAAAAGACACTACTCAAACACTCAGTTGCTAGTTGTAATCATAGACTGCATATATAAATGGACATAGTTAACCAAATAGGAAGTGAGCAGGGTGCGCTTCCAGCTCATTGCTCTAATTCATTTTCTATTGAAAAACGGTGCCTCTCTCTCCGGAGCTGCTGATGTCCGCCTCATCATTTCGGTCTTAAAATGTTTGCATTAACTTGCTATACATGATCCTGGTCTTTTTATTTCACTATTTTGTATGTAATTCAAGAATATGAACACATAACAAACCAATGAGCTGCCCTGTTTCATCAAGGTCGCTCCTGTTAGTGGTATCAGCAGGTTTGATTGACAGCATTGGTAAGACTTCACTCCCTGCCAAACCAGCAGGACCAGTGGGAGGCTTCAACAGCCTCACTCTGGACTGGCTCTTTGGTTGCTGTGATACTCAGGGTCAGAATTGCAAATATGGCTCAAAAATCGCCGCTATAACTGCCAGCCTCGATGAGCTTCATTTGACTGGAGCTGACGGGGTAACGTCACACTCCCTTAGTCCACTTTTTATACAGTCTGTGGTTGTAACAGAAAGGGGTAAACATTGACACTGGTTTGCTTTGATGATAATGATGGGGAAAAAAGGACTCTTGACAACATATGATGTCACTTAAAATGAATTCCTAAAAAGAGCACCTGATGAAAAAAAATATATAATCAAACATTGATTTGAGCACTTATTATTATTCTTTTAAAAGCCATTTTGTGTCTGCCTAACATCAGTTCACTCTAATTCAATTCAATTTATTTTTGTATTGCCCAAAATGACAGCAGTCACCTTTTATGGCTTCACTGTTGAGTTAACCAACAGAAAAAAAAAAAAGTTAGAAAATCGAACAGTGAAACAGTCATTAGTCAGTAAAAGAGAAGCAGATTGACCAGTTCACTAGAAACAAGCAAACTGGTAACTGTCCCTATAGGAATCCCTCCCACCATCCTTATTTTTTTTATATTAAAAAATACCTTTTTTATTTGCTTATTAATTCTGTTTTGTGGTAATGTGCCCTGAAAAATGTAGTTTCTTGTATAAATTCTAAAGCAAACCCAATGTTCCAAAATTCAGCTCATAAAGGAGTAGGCCTGATTTTTACATTAGCGGCATGTACTTGATACCTATTAACCTCACAAATAGCCCACATCTCCTGTTATATCCAGGTTAATGGGATGCATCCTGTCCTTGTGCTAATATTAAGCCCTGCCTGTGTGTGTGCAGGGAGCAGACTGTGGGGAGGGCGCACGCAGAAGGAACCTATCATGTGTGGTACATTTGGGGGACTGGCCCAGGACCACCGCTCAGCCCGCTCCCTCGGGGCTGTGTGGAGACGCTCTCAGGAGGGCAGTGCAGCAGGAGATGGAGCAGCCATGTTTTGTCCCCTGTCCAGGTAAAACTGTATTAACTGATGTGGTGTTAAAAGTGCACTATCCAACTTCTGGTCTCCATAGAGATGCTAAATTATCTATCTTGTATTTCTTTAATTGCAGTTGTTTTTGTTAGTAAAAAGAAAACTTGGAAAATTAACGATTAACTTGGCTTGGTGGTGTCAACTGCTTGTCTCCATACAGATGCATAAGATTAATGCCGTATGGTGAAACATTTCAAGCAAAGCAATACATTTCCATGGAGACAAGCAAGTGATGAGACCTGCAAAGTTATGTAGTGCAACTTGAAGCTGAATAAATTGTATCAAATATCTGATATATTTTATTTTCTGACCTTGGGGAGCAGTGCAAAACTACATGTATGAGAAAGCTCTGCTGTTTTGGGGGTAAAAAGGGTTTGAGCCCAGTTTAATCAGCTTGGGTCACTCCTAATGTAGTCCTGGTCTAGTCCTGGTCTAGTCCTGGTCTAGTCCTGGTCTAGTCCTGGTCTAGATTCGAGTTTAATCTCATGTGATGTGGTGTGAACACAGACAACATTCGAGCCATATATTGAGGTGAATTTATGAATATATGGGGAAAAAATAATACTTTATATCTAAATACATTACATCTAAAACTTATCATACAACCTTTAGCATTTAGCATTGTATTACTTGATAATATTTTTGTACTGATCAATTATGTGTGAATAGCACTCGACAAAGGGCATTTTCCTGTTACTGTCTGGTTTACTAAAAAGCTTGTGAAAATGGAAGTTTAATTGAAAATCCTACAGTGAAAGCGTTCATTTCTCCTATCCCTATGTATAAACCATGCCAAGATATAAATAGTGGTAAATGTGGTAGCATTTGAGCTTCTTATAGTTACATAATCTTTCTTGTTAATGCCTTTGCCAAAGACAGGGTTCAGGTTATCTAAATATACATTACCTGATTGATGACTTTGATTTTTCTGCACTGGATCATGTATCTGGAGATGGTGAACTAAATAAAGCATGAAGAATAATTATGTTTTAACCAAAGCAATTACTGGATCACTGCTGAGCGCAATCACTCTTCTCTATGACCAGGCAAATTAGTGACTCTGGGGAACTGAAACAAATGTGTACCACAAAGAGAGCGCACCTACGTGTAATTATTGAGCGAAAAACATGGATACAGCTTAGGGATCTTGGTTTCAAAAACAATTACAAAAAGTGGAACAGCATGAAATGTCCAAGCTGCTGGGACTGTCCTTTTAGCAGGCAAATCAACTGCAGCATGGATCCTTTGTAAATTAGTTCCAATTACATTTTAGATTTGTGAAGTGAAGTTTAAATCCTCTGTAGAGATTTATCAGGCTTCACAAATACAAATTCACTTTGATCTCCTGGACAATAGTCTCAGGGGGAAATCGCAGCGTTAGCTCTACTGCTGGGGCATTTGTATGTTGTTCTTTTAACCGGCCAATCGAACAGCAAGACACAACTGGACTAAAGTGAATGCTGAATATTATTGTAATTATTTAGTGACAGCCACAGGGGAAATAAACTGGACTATTATTAATAAAAAATAAACAAACAAAAAAAACATGGCAAACAATAAACTAAGTGACTTTAAGTATCCACAGTGTAACTTTTCTGGGTGTGGTGGGCATTTATTTGGTATTGCTATAAAAATAATACTCTTTTACTGTAAGTGGGTTTGCCTCTCCACAGATTCAAACTGTAACTTGGCTAGTGGCATCATCTGCTTGTTTCCATGGTGATAGACGTGTTTAATGCCAGACTATTTATTTTGTTTTAACCAGTGAAGCAAAGCTAAAGATATGATAATGAACATTTTGTAGATTCATTTTCTAGATTCACTTCATTATTTTTTCATTACTCGGTTGGTGGTAGTAAGCTACTACATTTGCCATACTTGGACTCAAACCAGGGGTCTTCTAGTCCATGAATAAAAACTCTTAAAGGAGAACTATTATCCAAAATCAACTTTGCAGATCTTGTTACCGTGTTATAGTTGCTTCCTTTTCTCATTTACCTTCTTGAAGTTGTATTTGAACTGATTCATGCATGCCTGAGTAATCATTTTCAAGACGCCATTTTCAACTCCCATTTTCACCGCCACCAGTACATGCCCACTGTGATGTACTTACTTTGTTTTCCAATTTTATTTTCTTAATCGATGATATGTGTTCAGCAGCGGCATTTTAATACAAATGAAAAAAAAATCTGCTACTTGCTAGTGTGCAGCTATCCAGAACAGCACAGTTTTCTAATGTGTCTAACTCGTTTTAGAAGAATTTGGGATTTACAATGTGCAAATTATAACACAGTGATTTACAGGTGTCATAGTTTATAACTGTAGACCAGACACAAATATGTGAGCCTTTGTTTTTCAGAGCAACAAAGAATCTATGAAAATGAATAACTTATGCTTCATACTACATTCAGTTAACCGCTTACATTAGCAGATTATGTAAACTGATTGACATTGCTAACATAACATAACATCCTTGGTAATTGTTACACTGTCAAATAAAGCATGGCAGATTATTCTCTTATATGACAAGCCAGCCTTTGTTTTACATCCAATACATTTCATTGTGTCCAAGTTTTAGCAGTGTACTACATTTACTTGGCTCAGAGTAGTAGACCTTGAATCATGCACGCTGTTCACTACTAGAGGAAATGATGAAAGTGGTTTTGTACATAAAGTCTTAGGCCAAAGCTTTGTCTACAGTGGGGCAAAAAGCTATTTAGTCAGCCACCAATTGTGCAAGTTCTCCTACTAAAAAAGATGAGAGAGGCTTGTAATTTTCATCATAGGTACACCTCAAAATGAGAAAAAAAAAAATCCAGAAAATCACATTGTCTGATTTTTAAAGAATTATTTTGCAAATTATGGTGGAAAATAAGTATTTGGTCAATAACAAAAGTTCATCTCAATACTTTGTTATATACCCTTTGTTGGCAATGACAGAGGTCAAACATTTTCTGTAAGTCTTCACAAGGTTTTCACACACTGTTGCTGGTATTTTGGCCCATTCCTCCATGCAGATCTCCTCTAGAGCAGTGATGTTTTGGGGCTGTCGCTGTGCAACATGGACTTTCAACTCCCTCCAAAGATTTTCTCTGCAGTTGAGGTCTGGAGACTGGCTAGGCCACTCCAGGACCTTGAAATGCTTCTTACGAAGCCACTCTTTCGTTGCCGGGGTGTGTGTTTGGGATCATTGTCATGCTGAAAGACCCAGCCACATTTCATCTTCAGTGCCCTCACTGATGGAAGGAGGTTTTCACTCAAAATCTCACAATACATGGCCCCATTCAATCTTTCCTTTACACGGATCAGTCGTTTGGTCCCTTTGCAGAAAAACAGCCACAAAGCCTGATGTTTCCACCCCCATGCTTCACAGTAGGTATGGTGTTCTTTGGATGCAGCTCAGCATTCTTTCTCCTCCAAACACCACAAGTTGAGTTTTTACTAAAAAGTTCTATTTTGGTTTCATCTGACCATATGACATTCTCCCAATACTCTTCAGGATCATCCAAATGCTCTCTAGCAAACTTCAGACGGGCCTGGACATGTACTGGCTTAAGCAGGGGGACACGTGTGGCACTGCAGGATTTGAGTCCCTGGCGGCGTAGTGTGTTACTGATGGTAGCCTTTGTTACTTCAATCCCAGCTCTCTGCAAGTCATTCACTAGGTCGCCCCGTGTGGTTCTGGGATTTTTGCTCACCGTTCTTGTGATCATTTTGACCCCACGGGGTGACGTCTTCTGTGGAGCCCCAGATCGAGGGAGATTATCAGTGGTCTTGTACGTCTTCCATTTTCTAATGATTGCTCCCACAGTTGATTTCTTCATACCAAGCTGTTTACATCTTGCAGATTCAGTCTTCCCAGCCTGGTGCAGGTTTACAGTTTTGTTTGTGGTGTCCTTTGACAGCTCTTTGGTCTTGGCCATAGTGGAGTTTGGAGTGTGACTGTTTGAGGTTGTGGACAGGTGTCTTTTATACTGAGAACCAGTTCAAACAGGTGCCATTAATACAGGTACCAAGTGGAGGACAGAGGACCCTCATAAAGAACAAGTTACACATCTGTGAGAGACACAAATCTTGCTTGTTTATAGGTGACCAAATATTTATTTTACCGAAGAATTTACCAATTATTTCATTAAAAATCCTACAATGTGATTTCCTGGATTCTTTCCCCCATTCTGTCTCTCATAGTTGAAGTGTACCTATGATGAAAATTACAGGCTCTTTTAAAGTGGGAGAACTTGCACAATTGGCGGCTGACTAAATACCTCTTGCCCCACTGTATACTGTATTTGAACATTGTGAATTCTTACTGAGGTAGTTCAAGTCAATTAGAGCAGGCATTAATTATTTAAACAATAAACAATCATCAAATGCCAGATCCAAAATTACTCTATTTTGGCTTTTTTTTTTCTTTAACAAAAACACACCCAGGTTTAATGAACTTGACTCTCTAAAAATGTCATGTTATTTTCTCATTTTAATAAAACCTTTTATGTCTCCCAGTTAAAATGAACTGATTTAGGCTTTTCTCTTTCATCCTCTTTTTGTAACTTTGTAGTGCTTTTAGTCATCTTTGTTTTTTGTGAGTAAAATCTTATCAGTTTAATTTGCAACCAGAATTTTGTTAATCTATGCAATGTAACTTTTCTACTGGAAGGATTCCCTTATGCTTGTCTCTATGGCGAGGTTATTGCTCCACCCAGAATGTTACACAGAATGGCATTAAACTTAGTCAACACAGGCAATGGAATAAACGATAAATACATTTAATGCCATACTGTGGAACATTCAAAACACAGTAATAAAATCTCCAAGGAGACAAAAAGGTGACAAACTCCCCACTGGAAAGGTTACACTGTTCCCGTTTTAATAACACATATGCTATTTCCACAACTTATACAGTGTCCTTCTACTTATATTATAAACATTGTACATTTTATCTGCAGATATAAACAGATAAACAGATATGATCTGCAGATATAAACAGATCTGGTCTTGTGAACCTTATCGACTGCTATCTCTGTGTCTGCTCTTGTTATAGTGCAGTGTTTTTCTTTTCCCTTCATCTGTCTCTTCACTCTGCTCTGATCCCTGATTCATCATCCTGTTTGACTATTCTGTCTTCTTGGCTGTGAATCTTGATGGTCTTCTTTATATGTTTGGGGAAGGCCTGTCTGCACCTTTGCAATGCACTGTGAACCTGCTGTTTATTCAGATAATGCTGGTCTTGTTTTGATTTGGCTTAGTCTTGATGTAGTCCTGGTTTTGTATTGTATCTGTCTATGGTTTATTCAAGTAGCCTAAGAGTTGTAAAGGGAGGCAGGAGATGCAGGCGATTTATTTTTGCACATGGTAAGAATTCATGTTTTTTAAGGTATGTTTGAGCTATAAAACAAATGCAAAGAGATACTGTATGCTTAATGACATACTGTGGAACATACAAGACAAAGAAATAAAATCTTCATGTAGACAAGCCAGTAGCAGACCCTCCACCTTAGAAGTTGCGCAGTGCACCTTTAACTATATATGACTTGACAATTCCTGGTTTAGACCTGATTTTGCACTTGTTTTCTTCCTGCTTAGTCCTAGTCTAACCCCCTCTAGTTTAGACCTGCTACTGCCCTTGTTTTATTTCTATGGTTACCACAATAGAGGCAGGCTAGTCTGGTCAAGATGTATAGATATTGCTCTGCTCTTCCCCTACACCATGGTCTTAAGCACAGTGAAAGCTGATGGAGTGGATCTCTGTCTAAAATGAAACATAATGAGATGCGCCCATAGACAGAAACACACTAATGGGCATATGAGCTGGGGAATCCGGCTGGGGCTGGTCATATTAACACAGCAAGATGACCCTGCTACGGATGACAAAAGTTATTAACGTATGACCTTCAAATGAACCAGTCGGGGAGCTATTTGTACAGCTAGTGGGGGTTCTCAATATGTGGTGTGTGTAATACTTAATGTGCTTTAGATTTGTTGTAGTGGTAGTTCAGTGGGTTGTTGGGGGAGAAGGCAGAGGCAGTTTATTTCTGGTTAATCCTTTAGACGGTGTTTGGACCATGATTTGTTCTACTTTAACCCTGGTTGGTACTTGTAGGTGCACTAATATCAAGGCAGGATCAGCCACCTGCTTTTCTTCATGCCATGGAGATGTTTTGCATTGTTTGGAATTTTCCACATCACGGCATTTAACACATGTTCATGGGCACAAGCATGTCACCATGCTAAGCTAGTCATATCTATGCATGTTTTTCATGGTATTTTTGAGCAAAACATGCAAGATAGTTTAAGAACATAGCATGCAATATTTCAGGCAAAGCCAAAACATCCCCAATGAGACAAGCAAATGGTGAACCCCCACCAGAAAAGTTACACAGTGGTTAGGGTTAGGGTGGTTTTGCCCATATATATATATATTTTTTTTACCATCTGATTTATGCTGCTCTTTTTCTCTTTTTAAAATGAAATTCAAATTAATTACTTAAAAATATTATTAAATGTATTAATGTATTATTAAAATATTTTCTGGAGCTGGTTGTGAAAAGCTTGAGAACGACTGCTCTGGAACAATTCCCAAACTAAATGGCACTGGTTGTCTGCCTTGCTGCACCCCAGACCTTGTATTGTATAATTTATGGTCCTGGGTGGTCTATTACTACAGAATACCCACTGGGCATTGTCTGTAATAGGTTTGTGCATTTAGTACATTATCAGTGGCAGAAGTGGGCTCGGGCTGCATTCGATCTGTTTTAAATGTTTCTAGTGCAGGCAGGGGAGCCTGCAAAATGGTCCCTGAAATGAGCTTGGCAAGGTGAATAGAAACCACTGCTCATCTCAATAAAAAGGGGAAATGAAATATAAAGTGTGTTTTTGATTGACAGGAAATGATGGGTAAATAATAAACATTAGTCTGCTACTATCTGAACCCTTTGTCAGGTTTTTGTAATAAAACATGGAGATGTAGAATAAAAAAGCTAATTTAACTAACTGGATACAATCCTCACTCTACAGAGAGCTCTACTGCATTTATGTTGACAATTTATCAACTGGGCAAACTTGCTATGACCCTTACCCACTTTTACCTTCTTAATTTTTTATCTTTGCTTAGTCTCATAGCATCCTAAACGAATATAGCTTTGCAAATTGTCATTGTCTCAAGTTTGATTTTCTGAAACCCATGCAAAGACAAAAACATTCCCTCCAATCACCTCCAATTACTCAAACACAACATACTCACATTGGCAAGGTTGGTGAAGTGTTTTGTCAAAGGACACAACAGCGGTGCACACTGATAAAAGCTGAGATCGAAACTGCCGACCTGTAGGCGAATGCTCCTCCTTCTGCTCCATGTACCTCAACTCCACTGTTGAATTTCTGATATGCTTACCTGTGTATCTTCCAGGAGACTGCCATCTGACAGAGTGGTCCACCTGGTCGTCGTGCCAACTCACCTGCATTGAGGGGCGGAGTTTTGAGTCAAGTGGTCGTCAGGCGCGCTCCAGAGCTGTGGTCATTCAGATCACCGAAAACCAAGCCAGCTGCCCACACCAAGAGTTTGAAATGCAGCCATGTAAAGGTAATGACAGAATCACTGCTATTAGGACTCTCAAACTGTCCAACTATTGAAAATGACCAGTGTAGATGATCATTTAAAAAAACTGACTAAGCTATCATTAGCATAGATTGGAGTGCATAAAAACTAAAGACATGGAAAGCCATAGCAGTAAGTATGGCGTATTCAACTGTATCATTGCATTTTATTGTAGTTAACAGCAGTAATGTCTGTTTGAAAGACCCATTGCATATCTGTCTGTCTTTTGTATGTAGTCCAAAAAAAGTTTTCTGGCCTCTTGCTGCCAACTCTCTCACCCCATTAATTACCTCCTTATAAAACTCATGTAAAATCATAATTGCTAGGTACTTGGCATTTCATTTTAAAGCACTCACCTGTGAAATTTATTTAAATTTCAGAGCTGTATTTTAAAGTCTCATTTGCCTCTGCTTTACCCCTGTGTCATATTCCCCTGCTGTCCAACACCAAAGAGCCATTTAGGTCAAGAACACTGTACTTAAGGAAATAATGAATACATTTAAATACATTCATTTCCATTCAAGACTTATGCTTTATGGTCTTCTGTCTTGTTCCGCCCACATTATTTCTTTCTTTCATGTGGTAAAAGGTATAAATATATTACACTGGTTGCCGGTGTACCCTAATTTGCACACATTTTTCAGACTTTACCTTCTGATTTTTATTATGGGGTAATTTGTGACTGCATCCTATTTGTAGCACTTTAAGTGTTTGGATTTGATGAGCATGTAACTATAGCTCATACTGAATCTACAGCCTCTCTTAAGGGCATGAGTAAACAGCAGCTGTTTCCCGGAAGGCCACATGATTATGGACATTTATCATCAAATCGTATGCATTTCTATATAACTTGTGAAGCCTGTTTCATTAAAGGTGCAACACGTAGCTGTTCTAGCTGAGGGTGAAACATTTCAGAAAAGTTACATAGTGCACCTTTAAAGTTCTTAGTTTCCCCCAGTGCTTTTTAATACTGTAAAAAAGTCTCCTGTACAATGACACAGGGTCTTGTCTTGTAAGTATGGTGAGGACATGGGTTGTAGAATCAGTGGTTAATGTCTTGGGAGACTTGGGGACAGGAGGGATGGATCTCCAACACAAACGGCTAATGAGAGTGTTCTGGTGCTGTGCCTCTGCTCCAGGAGGGAAGTGTCACAGTTACCAGTGGAGGAGCGGAGTGTGGAGCAACAACCACAGGGCCGTGTGGTGTCAGCGCTCCGATGGCGTCAATGTCACAGGTGAGCAGCTGCACTTGTCTCCATCTGGACACTTCAGGAGGATTTCAACTCTCCCCGAAATAGACTGGTATAGTACAAAACATAACCAGAGTGTAATAGACTTTTCTATCCTTTCTTCACTAAAATCAACTATTCAAACGCTTTCAAACTATTTCAAAACGCTGCGTAATGTTCTGGAGGTAGCACATTGCCTGCATGATTGCTTGAAAAAAGACACTTAAAACATACTTCGGATCATTCTTCATGGAAACAGATACTTTTTATGCCATAGTGTGGAAAGTGATGCCAAAGGAACAACATGTCCATGGAAACAAGCAAGAGGAGGCCCCAGAAAAACGCAGTTGTATTTTCTTTCCAAAGTCATGCAGTCCTAGTAACTGAAAATATATTTTTTCACAACCCTGGAACATTTATATTGCATTGTAATGTTACTGAATTGTTTCCAGTACAGACTTGGACACGTATTTACCATTGCAAGATAGGTCCAGGGTCTTCAGTCTTGTGCCTCTAGATTGAACTTTTTTTTTTTTTTTTTTTTTTTTGGTGCATAGTCACAATTCTTTGTTTTCTAGAAACCTGTGTATGCTTTTTCACAGCGCTATAAAAACCTGCCTACCTTTCCCTGAGTTAGAGGAGCCTGCAGTGCTACAGGCTATGTCCATGTGCCTTTTCCTCACAGAGTGACAGTGTGAACTGCTAAAGCTGCATGGATCCCTTTTTCTCTTTTCACTTGGCCAGTCAGATATGTGCGATTAAGTCAAGCTACCGTTGGCAAGAAAAGTATAAAATTTCATTCTTGTCCATGTCGGCTAGAATGGCAATTTTCACTGGCTGGTGGTAGTTTCAGTGCACTCCCATTTTAGCTGTGGAGGTAATTGGATCTATTGTGGAGTTAGACTTTTACTGTACATGCTGATTTATTCTTTACAGAAGGACTACTGCAAAGACAATGAATATTTTTTAAAGCTGCACTGTAGTTGAATTTAGCCTGTTTGATCCAGCTATTTGCCGCGTAGCATCTATTGATCTCCCCTCTCCCTCTTAACATAAGTAATCAATACGGCAGGCTGAGCTGGGAGGCTTTCAATCCATATAAATATAATCATGCATTTGTATTTGTGTGACATGTAGCAGGCATAGACAGCCACAACAAATAGTTTTGTAGGTAAGTGAAAATTAGGTAAGGTAGGAGCTGCGATGTGATCTTATCTAAGTACAAACCCTGCAGGCAAAACCTTAGGCATTATTCTTTGATATTTTGACATGCAATTTTCCATGTTGGGATTAAAATGTCTGCAAATTGATCAAGGAGCGTGATGGGTTTAACTGGGGCCATTCATCAGGTGTGACAGCACATTAATTTGGTAATCACTGGTTAAAATACAAGAGCTGAGATGATATGTTTCTGCCCAGGGGGATGTTACCAGCAGAAGAAACCCACCACCATAAGACACTGCCACCCCCCATGCACCAAACCATTTTCTCACTGCACTCCGGTAAGTTCTGTCCCTGGATAGTTTAATATCTTCCTGTGGTCACTCCTCTGAAAATAAATATGTGCAAACAATTATATTAAAAAAGTGTATAAATTTTATATCTTTAGATGTGGGCTCAGTGCCATTCAGAAACTAGGGAGTGCAGTGTGGGAGTGAAGGGTTCATATTCTTGTTCTTAAAGTACTACTGCCCCTTAGAGGACATTTGGTATAACTGCAACTAGAAATATAAAAAGCGTGTACCTAAAACTCATAGATGTATTGTATCTTTTTTTTTTTTTTAAATTGAATGTTTATTTAACTAGATAACCACCTATTGAGATTTCAGAAAGGTGATATGGTAAAGAGGTCAGCAGCACAAGCTATATAAAACAATTGGTTAAAAATTAAATTGAGTTTTAAGGTGCAATAGTTGCAAAATTTTTGTAAGATTATCACATGAAGTAGAGTAGTTTAAACGGTGGAAATAGCTACAATAAGCAATCACTAGGTTTAAGTTTTGTTATCTTTTAAGAAAGCAACAAAAAATATGAAAAGGAGCCATTTCTGACTATTTTGTTTCCTATTGTGATATATCCCAGTAGATAAACAGAATCATGTGTGATATACGACCAAGATCTGTGAAATTAAGTCTAAAGCAATATACCACTCTGAGTAATTACATTCCTTCTTTGTGTAATTAACATTATAAAGTTTTTTTCACACTTAATGTCATGTCAAGTTACAGTTCTTACCTTTGGCCACTGAGGGTGTGCCCTCTCAGAATGATGAACAGTCATTTTAAAGTACCATATAAGAAACATACATACCATACTGTAACTCCTTAAGTAACATACTGTTATGTAACATTACATTCAAACGTCTCTTTTGTGTAACCTCAAGTGTCAAGTCTTACTTTTCTTTCAAAAACAAAGATCTTTTTCTTCACACCATATATATTTGCTACTTCAGATAAATAAACTCATGTCAGAACCAGAGAGTAGCTGTCTTCAGACTTAATATTGTTTGGCCATGAATAACTAGTATTTATCATCATGTCAAATATTAATCTCAACGAGTCAAACTGTATTTCTTGTCTATTTTCTTTCAAAACAGCTTTTACTCCTCTCTATAAATATGTTACTGGTTCAGATAAATCAATCCCCCCAGAGGTAGACTGCATGGGTGTAGCCTGGAGAGAAGGACTGCAGTTGGAACCTCTTCACAGCAATTGGAAATCAATGAATACTCCTTTTTTTCCTGATTTAACATCTCCCTGTGTCTTTTCCCTGCTCCTCTCTGCAGAGCGGGGTGTGTGGGTGTGAGAGAGGTTACACTGAAGTCATGAGCTCCCATGGTTTCCTGGACTACTGCACCAGGACCCCGGGGGTGGACAGCTATAAGAAGGCGGATGTGAAGACCAATTCAGGGAGACTTAAACCAGGTCCGGCTCAAACGCAGGATGTGTTCAGCGAGTGGACACTGCGACCAGTCGGGCCAGGTACTGAAATGGAAAGGACCTCCTCGGTTCACACATGAGAGCAGTGAGTGAGAGTGTTGAACCTGACTTTGAAGATCACATAGAGCAGGCATAACTCATTTTAGGTCAAAGTGGCGCACTGAGGTGTGTATTCTACTGGTATCAGAGAATCCAACACATCAGTTGGCCCCAACATTTTTTCTTCTACAGACTGTTATAAACATAAAAACATATAAACATAAACATTTTTTTTTGTTTTGAAAATGGTCTTAATACCAGGTTATTTGTACTCTCTTTTTACAGTAAGACACAAAAATATAGTGGTAGACTGTAAAAAATAAGTGAAGACTTGTACTATTTTTTTTAAAAGCATATAGAATATTTTCCTACAGGGCCCTGTATCAGATGACCCACAGCCCTGGTGTTTAGGGACACCTGCAATACAGAGTAGCTCATTTGTGGAAATTTGGATCTGACTATAAGGAGCAAAAGGCAAAACTGATACAACAAACAACAATATAGTCTACAGTTACATTCATATGCAATCTACATTAAGAAAAACATAATTGGCCAAGCCAGTACCTTTGTTTCACTTAAATGTGAGCAAACCAGAACTGTAAATTATCATGAATTAATCATGCTCCAATTGTGCTTACTTGCTCCCACTAGTGGTCCAGCTATAGGAATAGGAATAACAAATAATTTGAAGTTTATGCACACAACTGATGTGATGTATTACGATGATCAGGGTGAAAAATTCCAGCAGCATCAATTGAATTCACTGAAAAGTAACTAGCCACAGTGAGCCACTATAAGCAAAAGGTTATTGTCAAGCCCTGGTTATACGTTTCTACACCAAATAATGCCGGAGTTGTTACTGACAAATATTCCCCGTGATAAAAATATAAATTTAGTCATGAGGATAAGAAAACAATACACTCTGTTTGAATGTGGAGTGATGCCCATTCCCTATTGTTCTGAATGTAAAGTGTATTCAGACTTGTGTAAATCTCTGTCCTCTGTGCAGATGGCAGAGTGAAGATCTGGGTTTATGCTGTGATTGCTGTTGGATTTATTCTAATACTCTTCATTATTGCGTTATCCTTCCTGCTCTGGTATGTCATTTCATAAATATTACATTCTTAATATTGTTTTCTAGTGCATTTCTTTTGTTTTATATCCATAGTTACATATTTTGGACAAGTACCATTATGCTGCCACTTCAAACTCTCATCTCTAACCATGTATTTATTTATTTTTTTATTAAAAATCTTTCTATATATATATATTTCCAGCAAGCCCTCACACTCTTCAAAGACAGCTGCCCCCCAGAAACCTCTGAGTCTGGCCTATGATGGAGATATGGACATGTGAACGTACCTCATACAGAAGAGCTTTCAGAAGATTATGGTCTGCTACATGCTACAGCGCCCCCTTGAGGAGGCTCTGTTGTGCTGTATTGCCATTTGTACTAGAAAAAAAGGAAACTAATGGCAATGTGTCACTGCTGGGGAAAAGTTTTGCAGAATTATATCTGTAGCTACTTTTCTTGCTGACAGGATTCTAATGTAGACATTTTGAAATTTTAAACTATAGTTTTTTTCTATCGTGGTTGCAACATTGAAACTAATGTTTGGATCTAAAACGTCAAAAGCCTTGGCATTGATCCATATGAAAGCTCTACGAACAGGTTGGTCTCTGAACTCTCAGTAAATAAGAGAAAGAAGACACTGAACAGTGACCTCTACAGGTGGATCAGTGCATCTGACTGGACTGTCTCATCAGCGTTGGACATTTTACTGAATGCAAACAGCCTTTTTTGAATTATGCCATATGCACTACATTAGTGCTGCTCCTCTTTTCTCTCAATGACTTTTGTAGTGTTTTAATTGTAATTTATGATGACTTGTTGCTGTCAGATTGTGTTGACACTGATTATGCCATAGGTTTTGCAAGTGCAGAGACCTGCTGATATGAGTTTGCCTTTAGTTAAATATATAAAATAATAATGCAGTTAATAATTTACCCCTCTGACTAAAGTCCGCCACACATTACAGGAGATTTTGTCCAAATTAGGCTGCGGTTTGCTTCACCCCAAGTTTGGGGAGGCATGACCTGACTTTGTGTTTTCGTGTGTGATTTTGAAACTGCTGCGCTCCTTGTGTGTGTGTGTGTGTGTGTGTGTGTGTGTGTGTGTGTGTGTGTGTGTGTGTGTGTGTGTGAGTGTGTGAGACTCTGAGCTGCTCTGTCAGATCATAACCAGCAAACAACAGCAACGCTATGGGAACTGCCAATAAAACAGAGGCACAAGATATTACTCACCTCTCGTAAAGTGGTAAATTTAAACTGCAGCATCTCATCCCCATTATCCACAGAATTTGTCCTCAGCAAATAATGACACCCAGTCCACAGCGTTCTTTAAAAGTTAAAAGGCGAGAGGAGTTCCTCACACGTGTGTGTTTACATCCATGCAGTGCGCAGATCGAGCTGCAGATTAGCAATAGTGACTCTACTTTCTGTGTACTTTATCGCCAACCTTCTGAGAATTAAAAATCATGTACCTGAAGTATTGCACCACGTTTCACAAATAATAACAACACAGTTTTGTCTTAGATCTAAACTAGAAGTGCAGTGCTCTGATATTTGAACACTTAAGATTCTCAAAGTGAGTGGTTTCACAGAGCAGACTCGAGGTGCGCTCACAACTGTGTAGCCTGTGGTACGCAGCCATATCCCGCAGCAGTGTTTGCAATTGGACATTTAAAATCTCATAAGATTCTCCTCGTGTTTGTGGTGTGTGGTTTTTGTCGCATGTTTAAAAATGACTTCAGACCGAAAAATCCTGTAATGTGTGGCGGCCTTTAGACTGAACTTAAACATGTGCCACAAAATACATAGTTTGACCGAACCTTTGCTCAAAAGTGTAACATTTATCACTTGACATAAATACCAGCAAGACAGAGTTTTCTCACACTTTAAAAAAGTTTATCAATTCCATATTTAATCAAAAAAAAAAAAAAAAAAACATTGATTTTGTCTTCTTTTGTATAGCAAAATATTGAGGGTTTTTTTTAAAGACATGTTTGCTACTAGCTGCGAGCCATCTTCAGAACTGTCCCCGGTGTTGGTGGTGACGTGTCGTATATCAGCTGTTGTTACTTCCTGTAGGTGTGGTCAGCCTGATGGACCTGGCAGGTCGCTCAGACTGACCACACCTTCTGTCGCCTGGTGCTCTCTCAAGGCAGGGGTCCCAGGAGTGTAAAAGGAGGAACACTTTGTCATAAAAGTTGATGCAGTCCATGCCACATTTACTGATTTCAGTAGCCTCACTGATCCAGCGTTTGAACTTGTTCTCTGATCCAATGACCCGTCACCACCAACAGCGGTGACAGTTCTGAAGATGGCTTGCAACTAGCAGCTGAAATATGTCAACAAGGTAAGTACATTTCCTACTGTATTGACTTTAAAAAGAACCCAAGAAGTTAATTCAGTATTTACTCAGACAAAGCAAATTTGTTTTACTATTTGGTTGCATCTAGATCAGTGGTTCTGTGTCATGGGTTCCAGTGATGGGACAGGGGCATCTTCATGTGGTTTCTTTTGTTGAATTTTTTTCTTAGAAGACTTGGAAGGTACCAAAATATTTTGTTTGGTGAGAGGTTTTGAGGTTTGAGACCCATCAAACTAAATTATTTCATATCCCGACATGGGTCAAGCGCTTCAAAGCGTATCGACTCCTTTTTTCATTTCACAGGGCTGAAAGCACAATGACAGCAAATACCAAATATCATAGAGCACATAAAGCTAAAATGTTAGTATTTATTTATTTATTTATTTATTTATTTATTTATTTATTTATTTATTTATTTGACTTCTACATAGGAATTTTCTACTGCCTGAAATTCATGCAAAAAACACAATATCTGACCATGCCACCATGCCAATCAAACATGTTTCAGATACATTACAGTATTCTGTGATCCAGTGGAGACATGACTCCCGGAACTGTTTTGGGTATAGCACTATATTCACTCCCCCCGGCTCTGCGTAAAAAAGGAGGTGTTCTTTTGTTGTATGAGTTTGACGCATCTGAATGTATATTGTCATTAAGTCATTATACTAGTACAAATATAGTTGTTACAGTCCGTAACAACTGTATGCTGTCAGCTCCGTGTATGTAGGCATGCAAGTTTTAGCAAAACATGCCCTTAAGTGACCTTGCAGTTTATGATTTCTTTTATTTCAAATCTTGTCTGTTTGGGGAGTGATTGTATGGGGGAGAATTAGAATAAATTACCAGTCCAAGTCCAAATACTAAATACTGGGTTTCTAATGGAGCAGATCCTAAAATCCAACTGTCTGTTCTCTCATTGTTTACAGAATCATGTGAATCGTGTTACTAATGTGTGTACATGGACAGCGGGACAAATGCTAATAAAATGTTGGATGCTGTGGAAATAAAACATTTCAGTGTGTGCATATTTATTTATTAGCATGGACCTAGGGCACTGTGACCAGAAGAGACTATGAAGCATTCATGGTGAGTGGTCCTCCAAATGCTCATCTCCTTGGAGATGTTATTGCTTTGCCTGTAATGTTAATCATATTTTATTTGTAGTAATATTTATATATAGTAATAGTTTATCATTTCATTAAACACATCCATTTATTCATTTACAAGTGTTTTCATTGCCAAATATCCTGCAAAAGCCAAATCACAGGCCAATATGTGGCAGCAGACCTTCAGAGGAACTATTTTGAGGGAATGAACACAAAGGACACTTGGATTGTGTGAAATTAATTGTTTGTTTTTCTCGTATCCGTGGAGACTGTGCAAGAGGCTAGCTAAGGAGCTAGCTATGAACACTGGAGATGCTATAGGTGCTTTTTATTTACACCAAATGCAGCAGAAGATCTTCCAGAAGAAACACTTGATGGAATGGACCATTTCATCACCAACTGAAACACCAGAATGGAGTAAGAACGAGGCCTTTCCTGTTGTGTTCACCTGGTTTCCCCTGGACACTGCTGTGATGCTGCAGGACAAAGGGGACACTTGGCTCTTTCTCTCCTCAAACTGCCCTGACACAGGATCTGTTGACCCTGCCTGACCAGTCCTCCTGTTAAACTGCACTGAGACCTTTGACTGAGACACAAAGGCCACTGAGATGCGCAGTGGAAATATTGCAGCAACATCAGCGGCATCAGTTTGTTGCAGCAAAAATTGAAGTATCTCTCTCTCTCTCTCTCTTAAACAACTTGGGGCTGTATGTTATGCAGTTTTAACGCACTTTGCAGCGTGCGTTAAAACTGCTCATTGTTTAATGGACCATGCCACAAAAATGGAATATGATAAAGATATTTATTGACGATGGATAGATGTGATGGCTGGGAGGAGACACCCCTCCTTTGTAGATGATGTCTTCAGCAGGCCTATCCCGACAAACGGTGAGCTTCTGGGTAATTGAAGGTGTTATTGAGTTGAGCTGTGGTTCGCTGTAGAGGAGCATGATTATACTGTTATTATGACTTTATGTTTTTATTGTACTACCGCTAACATTGCTAGAGCAATTACTATTACTAACACAAAATACACTGCTCCTATAATTAACCATTCATACCCTCTTTTACAACAAAATAAGCCTACCGTTATGTTGTGATTCTCATTTGAGCAAAAGTAGAACCAATACTGAAAATGTACATGAGCGGTAGCAGTAGTAGTACTTGACACTCAAACTCACAGTTCACAGTTGATTATCTGTGAGTTTACAGCAGTTAGCACTTCAGCTGCACTGCAAGAAGATCCTGGGTTTGACTTCCAGGTGGCAGGGAGTGTTTCTGTGTGGAGGTTGCATAGTCCCTGTGTCTTTTAAATCTCAGTGGGACAAATGTGATTAAAAGTGCATAATGTGCCTGGCTAGGAGGACATCGAGGGCCTATTGTTAATAAATAGTCAAAGTTTAAGGGTTCAAGGTTCTTTGTCATTCAAACTGAGTTGTACAACAGTTCCATTGCATAACTGCTAACTGTATAATACATGTTTTTTACAGTATTCAGTGACACCTTTGCCTACAGGGGTGGGAAGGTTTTCTTCAGTCGGTTCCATTTCTCTGCGTAGATCAACTGCAGCTGCACTTACAGTAAGTTAAATTGTTTAAGTTATTTTTTGGCCAATTTATGCTTTCTGTCTCATTCTACTCTGCTGCATCTGTATTTGTCACTGGCTACATCCTCGTAACCTGGCTCACGCAAGATTGTTGAATTGAGTTCTACACATTATCAGTATGAAACGTTTTTTTGCTGAAACCATTAAAAAAACTCAGAGCGTCATGATTATTATTTGAATGTGACTGGTCGGAGCGCCACAACAGCAGTACAAGCCGAAAAATCAAACTTGTTAGATCCATTTCAGAGAAAAGATCTTCCATGTCCACAAATGCACAAAGCGATGACCTTCTGCACGTTTTTCACAAACTAAATAGTCTGTATTGACACTAAAAAAGGCTGAAGTGCGTCTGTTGTCATTGCCATGTTTTGGTTCGTTTAGGTGCTTCGCCAACCTCAATGCTGCTCTGTAATTGGTGCGCCAACCACATGGTGGGCCCTATATCGCAGCTAGCAGTGGGGGCATGTCAAGATGGATTCTCATGAGTTTTTGAACTCACAGATATCGAGAGAATCAAGAGGTCACCATCCTCAGCCAATCAGAAGGATTTTTGCAGCCAAAAAGCACAAAACAGCACAAAAAGTCATCTTCTCAACTTCCTATTTGATTAGGTGATTTGTGCACCAAAGAAACACATTGCAGCCTCTGTAAAAAGCGTTAGCATTAAGCGTTAAAGTGTTGTAAAGTGAGTTCAGATTACTTCAACCTTTTATGCTCAAAATGTCCTCAGTCTATTATCTGAATGATGACTTTCTTTCACTTTTTTGCATAACATTGCTCAGTGTGCTGCATGGTTGCTATGTATGTGATGTCATGATTTGCAGCGACAAAGTAAAATTTGAAATATACGAACAGATACGAACAAAAAAACAGGGAAGTCATTATAAAATGTTCATGAGTCCAACAGAAGAGGGAAGAAACCTATCCGAGGAGAGTGGCTCATATAATCCAGGGTATGGATCTATAATATGAGTAAGATAAGATAAGATAAGATATACCTTTATTAGTCCCACAGTGGGGAAATTCCAGTGTTGCAACGCACAGTTCAAGAACAGCAGGAAAATGGAACATGCAATAAAACAAGATAATAGATAATAGCTAAAAAAAGAATAATTTAGAAATAGACTTAAAGATAGACTCTAATTTTGTTTTGGTGGAGCAAAAATATAAAATACAAAATATAAAATACCAAAAAATACTATTATGTACAATAAAAGTCACAGTGCAGCATATGAACAGAGTAAATCTCAGTAAAGTGACTTCAGTATATTATGTTATTTACAGTAATGACTATGTTTATGTACAGACAGGATAAATATCAGTAAATGACATAAGTGAATTGTAGACCTATAATATATTTGAGAAGGGTCAGCTGCTCGCACACACAGGGACGACTCACAATGAACACAAGAGGGGGACATTACACTGAAGACAAACCAAAAAATACTAACTTGGGTATAGTAACAAGGGAAATCATAACTAAACAAAACTATAGCAGTGGTTAATAAAACTATAAAACCAAACTAAGCAAACCAAATTAGCCATAATAAACTGTCTATAAATTGGCTCTAAGATGTTAAAATGGCTTCTAGCCTCTTGGACTGGCCTTTTGGTGGTATGTCAGGACCCAGAGCATTCAGGCAAATATGAATTCATACATTGAAATCCAAAATAATATTAGACACGTAGACACTTCGAAGTAGTCTACAGTAAACATATAGGTCTGTAACTTATTTAGCATAAATCAGTTAATTTGACTAAAAATGAAAAGTAGGCAACCTAAAGAATTGGCAGGGTGAAACAAATTTGGAGAGAAAAATGATATGCACACACAATGTAAAAAATAAGTTCTGGTTATAGAAATTATAGTTACCTGTGTGTTCTTATAAGAAACCCACACTTCTATAGACGACCGTGTCTATCATTAGAAGATCATGTCTGTGTCATGATGTTAAGCCTGCTTTCAAGTACATGCAACAGGGTAAAACTGTATCCTCCAATACACTGCAACTTTAAATGTGGGTGTGGTCTCCAATTTGTGTGTTTAATATAAGATTGCAGCTGTGAATGGGCAGTACTTTCAGTTTAAAAGCACCCTGAACTTTCTCTCTTGCTCTTAGTTTTGTTTGTCTCTGTCCAGGTCAGTACATTTAGCTTCATTTTAACTCTTTCACCATAAAGTAAGAATACTGGTCTGATCTGTTACATTGCAAATCATTAGACCACAAATATTATTGTCCACATTGTTAGTAAAAATATTGTCAGTAAGGGTAGCACTGTGATCTGTAATTCATCTGGGTCTTGTAATAGTTGGATATAAGCTCAGGCCGTACATTCTATTAAGAAAATGATCTGTCATTTTATGTTTAGCAGCATTCAATAGGTCAATATTGTAATCTCCACATATGTAACTGTTTTGTTATTGCTCATAGAGAACATTTTTTCTATCCAGTCATTAAATACTTCGACATTTGTCCCAGGAGATTAATATATACAGCTGGTAACATTTTCTGTCTTTAATTTGCAGATTTCAACTGATGCGCAAGATGTCATCAATTACAATTGACATATTATCAATTACTTTAAACTTCAGATCCTTGTGCACATATACTGTATAGCAACTCCCCCACCTGCTCTGTTAATTCTGTTAACATAGTTTAGTTTATAGCCTTCAATGTTAAAGTCCATTCCCTTCCCCTGGAACCAGGTTTCAGATACTGCAATAATACTAAATGGAACTGAAAACTGCAGAAAGTATTCTTTAATGGAAGAAAAGTTGGCAGACATACTTCTACTACTGAAGTGGATAGTTGAAAGCTTATCATCTGGTTTAATAGAGTGCACATATTCTTGTACTGTGTAATATTTGCTGTCTACATTTATTAGTCTATTACATTTTCCATATCCAGTTCATTGTGCTCTGTGTAGCCAAAAAAGTCCAGTTGTGACTGATCCAAACTATTGAGTCTTTGCTGTAGAGCTGTGTGGCAACTCAGTGTTATGTATAAAACAGTAATGATTAATGTCAGTTAGTGATGTGAAAACTGCTCAGTTGTCATACCTCGTGAGATCCAGAAGTTGCTTGAGATCCCACTAGGGCTCAGTTGAATTCATCCAGATCACTCAGGCCTTGACCAACAGCGCCTTTGCCTCTTCTGGTGAGCCACTGAGTTTTATAAATATTTTGCAGTTGCTAGCCCATGTACTTTGGATAAGCCTTTGCTTCTTAAGTTGTCTGGCCCTCCTGGCGATCTCTGCATTCCTCTGCTTCAAATGGTCGTTCATGTAGACCTCCGTACCTCAACTGTTATCCATATTTCATCAGTGCAATCTTTTGCTTTCTGTTGACGAACCTTAAGATCACTGTTGGCTTGTCTTCATTTCTTCTCTTTGGAAGCGGGTGGCATGCCTCAAGATCCTCCACACTGTGAGCGATGCCTCTAGACCAGCTGGTCAAAATGCAGTGTATATAGTGGATTTCATTTACAGACTAGCCTTTTAAAACAACTTCATTGTATGGGCCATTTCAGTGGATCTCTCAGCACCAAAATATTCCAAAATATAATACACAGTTTTTGTAAATACAAATGAAATGCTTTAATATCCTGAAAATTTGCTCTTAAGCAAGTATTATTTGAGGTACAGTAGTTAAGCCCTTATTTTTTGCAGTCAGCTTTTACTTCGCTCCCTAAATGTTGGGTCATTTTTTGGGGGGTTATTTTTACAAACTTGTGTGGTTTTGTTTAATCCAAACGCAGGTTTGGTCATTTCAAATCTAACATAATGGGTCAAACTATTTCAAACAACCCAGTGAATTGGGTCAAACACAGACTTGAGCTCTGAACTCAGAACTGAACCCTGAAGCTTCTGTTCACAAATATAAGTGTTATGTTTAATAATATCATATGATATGAAGTCTGTGTAGCCACATATATTTGATTTGTTAAGACGACCATTTGTCTCTTTGTTCTCACAGTGGAATCTCCTTCAGACTGAACCTCCAGAATTTGAGATAAATCAACTCAGCGCTCGAACTTCTGTCACTACAAGTTGTAAAAGTGCAAACTACAAAATGGACAAGTTAAATGAACATTTTACTGCTGAATTCATAATGTGTTGCTGTTGGTATGATGTGTTTTGAATGTCATTATCTATTAAAATGCTTTGTTAAAAATACATATTTCTTAATTATGACTGTGGTGGTCATTATAAGTATTTAACTCATGTATTGGGTAGAATGAACCCAGCAGAGTAGTAAAATACAACCCAGAATTGAGTAGAAAAAATAACTCAAAAAGCTGAGTTAAAATATTAACCTAAACTATTGGGTCAAAATAACCCAGAGTTGTGTTGGAGTGACCCAGCGCTGGGTTATTATTTTACACAGGTTGGGTTATTTTTAACCAGCATTATGTATATTCTACATAACGGGTGTGCTGATCAGCCCTCATCACTTCAGTAACAACAGAAATTTGAGTCTGTCTCAGTAAATCACTTTTCTAAGGTAGTCTTATCCTATATATGTAAAAACAGCATGCCTTTCTCCTGTGAGCCTTGAAGATGAAAAAAAGGTTACGCATTTTATCCTCAAAACATACGTGGAGCTGTGTTTTGTTTCACACATGTTTGAGTAATCCTTTATTATTAGTTTATCTACATCTCCCAAACTCAAAATGCACTGTTCCACCTTGTTATGTCATGTAGTGGTAGTTTTCAAGTTAATAGCTACTTTTTACCTTTAGTTCAGTAGAGATTGGCTATTCCAAAGCTGAAATTACCCAAATGATTCTAATGACAGTGTAAACCAGTAAAGGCTCCAAGCCAAGCAGCAGAGCCTGTCTAGCCAAATCGAGCTTGGACCCCTGGTAAGGAGGCTCCACTTAAAATTAAAATCTAAAGCCCAGTGACTCAGTGGCAGTGAAACCTACATCTGAACAATCTCTCTCTTAATCAAATGACTTTATTGTAAAATAAAAAACATGGAAACTCTATCAAGTGTGCCTCTTTTATAGTTCTGTGGTGATCTCACATACCTGCTGTACAAGCCTGTCACGCCCTTATATGGGCTACAAGTAACGCCCTCTAACTGAACACTGGTATCAGATGTAACTTTGTTTTTGCTGTCACACAGTGAACGATGGCTTCTCCACTCCAGTGCCTGGTCCATGATGACAAGCGATACCAAAAAGCCTTCCAGCTGTTTTTGGACTGCTCCTCTGAACATGAGTCCATGAGAGACTTCATCTGCAACACACTCCCCGACATGATCGCCAGGTAATACACTGTACTGATAGGGGTGGAGCACCAAACTCTGGGTCCTGGGTAGAAATGATCTCAGTGAGCCCGCACAACATTTTTTCTATGGAAAATTCACATTACAGACTATATGAGAGCCCTGCATTGGGCCCTGGACAAATAAGCCGTAGTCTATTTGCAACCTCTCACAGCTACAAACAGTGATCTTAAAGGGCCTGTACTTCTTCAAACCATCAGTAACATGTTCATCCTCTGATCTGAAGTTTGGGGATTCAAAACCCACTCTAGACATTAACATCACTGGTAGAGCCACAGTATGGCGGTGTGATTCCACCTCCCACAGATGAATACTGTTGTCGTGTCCTTGGGCACTTAACCTACTTGTCTACACAGGTACATTCACACACATTCATACACTGGTGTATGGATGTGTGTGTGTGTGTGTGTGTGTGTGTGTGTGTGTGTGTGTTAATGGGTGAGTGGCTCCTTGATGTAAACCACTTTGAGTATCTTGAAGATGAAAAAGTGCAATATAAAAATTTATCATTTGATTACTTACATGTTTTAGTTTGAACTTATAGCCCCGTCCCCTTTGTCCTTCCTGCCACTGTGCTAGTGGGATATTGTCATTTTTTCCTTTCCTTCCTAGATAATATTTGCCTACTTTAAGCATTTTTGTAACTCTTGGTGTCTAGACTAGAATATTGTCATTTGGTTTCCCATGAGTGACAAGTAACAATGTGGCAGATTGTAGGAAAAAAGATGGCCTTGTCAGTAGCTTCTGTTTTAGTTATTATCCATGAAAATGCTACATAAAATGAACAGATTACATTTCAGTCTCAATTCTTTTATTTAACAATTTATTTTACAACACGTGATGTAAAGAGCATTTATCTTGACAAGACTATATTAAAATCAGGTACAGGCTCTTTAAATCACACATAATATAAATAATAATATTTCGACTTATAAATATTTTGGCTTGTCAACCCTGTCTTACTCAAGTGAAGGCTGATGATGATTTATAATTATTGTCTCTTCTCAGTATTGGCAACAGGAAGTCACAGCTAAATGTCATTGGAGTTGGGAGTGGGTCAGGTAAGAACTTGTCTTCTGAACTTGGGCAGTACAGTTAATATACTCAGTCAGTCAGTAAAATGTATTTAAATCCTCGACTGCAGACAGCTAAGGGGAATACTCGTGCTCTAATGATCCATGACACTGCTGTAATTAAATAATATAATAAAACAGACTGCATGGCCTGTTATCCCAGACTGTGCTAAGTGTATGCACGTTTTCTTTACATAATATTTCATCTGTCTGGGACTTCAGTGTACCTTTGCACTCAGCTGTTTAAGGTGATTCAACCCGCAGTCTGTCTCCATACTGCAGATTGACTCAGAGACAAAACATGTAGATTTTCCTTCTTGAACAATCCACCTCTCACCATGAGTGCTGATATCCTTCATTTCAGTCAAAGTCTTTCCTCTAAATGTCTCTATGGCAGCGATCTCACATGTTCCCTAATGGACTATAAAAGCCATAAAATAAAGTGAAAACTCTCCTAAAGGCATTGTTCAATGTGCATCATGAACAACATGAACAACATGAAGAACAAAATGACTTGTCGTATTGTTTTTCTTAATATTGCTTCAGAGAGGAAGACATTAAAAGAATGATAGACTGCATTTTCTTTTTAGTTTTGTATCTCCATAGAGGGCTGTACGTCATAAGTCATGACGTTGGTCTCTATACTGTGTAATCATCACTTGCCTGTGATGTAGGTAAGATTGACCTGGAGATGATCTCTCAGCTGCGTTTGAAGCACCCAGGGGTGCTGGTGGATAACGAGGTAGTGGAGCCCAATAGCCAACAGCTCCATAACTACAAAGGTACAAACTTTAGTGACACATACTGGTAACACTTTATAATAAGGTATACCTGTAATCATTTGTAAATGTTTATTAACCATTAACTATTACTAAAAATGACAAGTATGTTATTATTGGTAGATGAGTAGTTAATGATTAATAAACATAAATTGTTTGGAGATGTTCCTAATTAAACATTTATGAATGTTTTATTAATTACTAATGACTTTTTGTCCTGTCCTAATAAATGATTAGTTAATGGTTTAAAAACATTTACAAATTATTTGTATTATTTATTTGCCTTATTATGAAGTGTTACCCACATGCCTTACTGTATGTTGTTTGTACACTCATTATATTCACCTATTGGATAACGGGGAACTGTGAAATTAAATTATGGTGAATTTTATTTTATGATGGTAATTTGTGGTATAGTCGTTCATGAAAATGTAAGCAATATCCTAACCACAAAGGCTGCAGTAAGCTAGTATGTCTTCTGGCCAGGTTTAAAATGTGCTCTGCCCACTGAACTTTGCTCTTTCAACATAATCAAAAACCTAATCTAAATCACAATATAAGAAGTGTTTATGTACGTAAAGTGATTTTTTCAAAAAACTAGTGCCAGTCCTTGGCGGCTTGTTTGTGTGATAGTTATGGTCGACCAGAAGCCGGATTTAGACTACATCAAGTTTACCTGGAACAAAATGACAGCCTCTGAGTTTGAGAAGCATTGGAGACAGAACAATATCACCAAGAAGGCCGACTTCATCCACATGGTCCAGGTCTGTGCGCTTTTCCTGTGTCAGATCCTATTAACAGTGTCTCACATCAATTATTCTCACGAGGATCTCATCCTGTGTTAAACTTTAGTTGTGTTAAACACAAATAGAATCACTATGAGCACAGCCAGTCACCAGCTCGGTATCTGCTCAATCCACAGGTGCTGTACTATGTCAAAGATCCTGGAGCCACGATCAGCTTCTTTCAAAGCCTCCTCGACAAGAACGGAAAGCTGCTGATTCTTTTAGCGTCAGGTAAACATTTTTACAACATTTAATTCTGTGTGCAAAGAATGTTGCCTGCAAAGTCCAGAATGATACTGTATCTCTTATCTCTCTGTATTTGTAGTCTGGTCACCACTTTATCAAGCCAGGCTCAAAAATGCTTTGTAAATATACAAGGCACAGTGATAAAAGTTCAAGTTGAATACTTCAGTTTTAAATATTCATCAAAGAGGCAAACACCTGAAGGCAAACAAGACAAGATTAGAGCTAGATTTTTTTTTACCCAAACAAAACAAAAAAGTAATGTTACAGATAGTCTTTTTTTATTGACTTTCAGGTGACAGTGGCTGGGCAAACCTGGGGAAAACCTTCCGCAGTCAGCTGTGTAACACTGAGATCAGTCAGTGTGTGTCCACTGCAGACATCAAGAGCCTGCTGGACGCCCGCAGAATCCCCTATAAGAGCTACGAGCTGCAGTCTCACATGGACATCACCGAATGTTTCACTGAAGGAGACGAGACCGGAGAGCTGATGTTGGACTTTCTCACTGAGGTCCTGCACTTCAGTAAAACCGCCTCACCTGAGCTCAGACAGGGGGTGCTGAAGCTGCTGAGAGACCCCCAGTGCAGTGTAGAGAAAGAGGGGAGGGTCCTGTTTAATAATAACCAAGGAATCATAGTACTGGACGCACTTGGTTAGAAAGGCCATACTGATGTCTGTGTGGTACCAGAACAAATCTATCAAGTCAATTACACATTAAATAACAAAAAAATGAGTTAGGACAGCACTGTGCCACTAGTTACCACCGCCCTCTTCACTATAGGGTTTTCTTTATGTTTGTTTCATCTGCATTTAAGGTAGGGGCTTTAGTCTCAAAGTGGTGTAGAGACACAACAATATTTGCGACTGAAGTTAATTCCAAATTTTTGTTCCAAATTATTTTGCACAACAGAGTTTCAAACCATGTTATTGTTATAAAGAACTGAAAATGTCATTTGTTTATTTTTCAATTAGAAGCATTAGCATATTACTGAAATCAAAATCTATTTCAATCAAAACATCTCAACAGGTCAAGTTACATTTTACCACAGGACCCCTTATTTGACAGGAGCTGCACAATTCTTGCATCCATTAAACTTGTGAGTTTGTGGAGAGTTTCTGCTTGAATTTCTTTACAGAATGTCAGAATAGCCTCCCAGAGCTGCTGTTTGGATGTGAACTGCCTCCCGCCCTCATAGATCCTTCACTTGAGGAGCTCCAAAGGTTCTCAGTAGGGTTGAGGTCAGGGGAGGATCGGCCACACCATGAGTTTCTCGTCTTTTATGCCCACAGCAGCTAGTGATGCAGAGGTGTTCCTTGCAGCATGAGATGGAGCATTTTCATGCATGATTATGATTTTGCTACATAAAGCACGGTTCTTTTTTTGGTACCATAGAAGAAAGTGGTCAGTCAGAATCTCCACATACTTTACAGAGGTCATTTTCACACCTTCAGGGACCCTAAAGGGGGCGACCAGCTCTCTCCCCATGACATGACTCTGCCACCTCCTTGCTGACGTCGCAGCCTGGTTGGGACATGGTGGCCGTCCACCAACCATCCACCACTCCATCCATCTGGACCATCCAGGGTTTCACGGCACTCGTCAGTGAACAAAACTGTTTGAAAATTTGTCTTCATGTGTTTCTAGGCCCACTGCAAGCCTCTGGAGGATCCTACACCTTGATGTTTGCAGACTCCAGAGGCACCAGCAGCTTCAAATACCTGTTTGCGGCTTTGTAATGGCATTTTAGCAGCTGCTCTCTTAATCCGATGTATTTGTCTGGCAGAAACCTTCCTCATTGTGCCTTTATCTGCACGAATCCATGTGTGCTCTGAATCAGCTACAAATCTCTTAATAGTATGATGATCACGCTTAAGTTTTCGTGAAATATCTAAGGTTTTCATACCTTGTCCAAGGTATTCAACTATTTCACGCTTTTCAGCACTAGAGAGATCCTTTTTCTTTCCCATATGCTTGAAAATGTTGCTCTGCTTAATAATGTGGAACGTTCTTCTTCAGTTGTTTTTCCTTTAGTTGGACGCACCAGGCAAACTCATTGGCTCAGGTGTGTGAGATTGATTTCACTGAGACACAAGACCATCCATGAGTTTCACTGGAAAACTAAACATTTACCTTTATGACACTTAAACACAATTTGCAGAATAATCTGGAACGCGATGTAAGGTGGAACCGCCTAAACATGCAGGGTTTGTGGGATAAACATGTGTGAATGAAACAAAACACAACTTCAGGAATGTTTTTTAATGAAGAAACAACATTTAATCATAGATAAGAAAACATCGTAATAAAGGCCCTATAAACTCTGAACAAAGGTCTGTGATCGGAAAAAAATATTTTGAGTAGGTCTAGATGACGCCATTTCATTTTGATACAATTGTTTATTTTGCTCTTTGTATGAATTCTTTTGGGAAATGCTTACGTCTTTGTTATCAGAAAAATGTGAACTGAACTAATAACTAACTAATAGCAGTCATTCCTTGGCCTAGAGCGGTGGGAGGGTTCGCCTCAGTTGGTTCCGCTTCCCTGTTGCGCGCACTCCATCAGCAGCGGCACGTACCGTAAGTAAAACACACGTTTTGGTCTCGTCTGACTGCGCTTCACATTGACACGACAAATGCGATAGACCGCTGCAGTGTGAACGTGGACAGCAAACGTGGACAGCAGCGCACAAGCCGCGGTGAATGCGTCGAACACGTAGTGTTTGTGTCTTCGCTGATGCCATTTGTAAACGGTTCAGGTCCAGTGGCTCATGTTTAGTGAGAATGCCTCGTCACTGGCAGTGAGAGGAGGCAGGCTGCACTCGTCTGCCGTGTTGGCTGTCCGGGCGCATGTTCTGGGAACAAGTGAACACAGTTTAACGCGGTGTACGCCATAGACCCTGCTCCACACATTAGCAGTCACGTTACAGCCCACTGCGCCAAAGCAACACTTCATCAGACTAACTAAAATATAAAGTCGTGGCGAGACAAACCTTGAATGATAATAAGCATAAACACGTGCTTTCGTAGACCTAATAGAAGGTTACAGATCGGCCTACAGTAGGTCTTGGCTACTAGCTGCATAAACCAGTCATTTCGACTAAAAGTGATAAGTGGTCGATAGGCAACTCATGAACTGGTTACTGAAGGTGCATAAATGCAAATGCATAGCACATAATGTTTAGGTCAAGCAATTGCTTAGAACCCAATGTCTCTTTACTATTCACTGCATTTAATAATGAATCACAATAATAAAGTAGCCTATTGTTCTGTTAAAAAGTAGCCCAATAAAACTACTACTACCAGTAAAGTAGAATCCTAATTTTAGCTTTCATCAGATTGTCAGAGGTAGATAAGTTGCCCACACTTAGTAGCAAAATCGCAGTCTACCATGTTATGTGCCTACTTTCCTACTATTTTAACAGATCCATGCTACTTTCAAGCAGCCTATAAACAACTGAACTTTGGCTTATCATGTTGGTACTGTGGGAGTTTAAGGGGGCAGTGCCTCCCCTAGTGGCTGAAGTATAAACTACAGCCAGAAAGCAAAGATAAGGCCTATTGATTCTGTAGCACTGAGACTGTCCAAATCCAGTTTCTCCATCATGCGCTCTGTGCTCTGTGCCCACTCAGCTCTCCTTTCTTGCCTCAAGTTGTGTTTATTATATGGATTATACTGTAACTAAATATAAGACCATCTCATTGCCCTTTATTTATTTTACAAGTACAGATAATGGTGTCACTGTTTGTTGTTTAAAAATATTTAAGGTACAATCCAAATTTCTAATAAGGGGGACCTAGGGACAGGAGAACTCACAGTTTGTATGAGCTATTTGTCTATTTGGGTTTATATTAAGATGTAGTTATTTGTTGATTATTTTTATTTGTGCCAATTTAATTTAGGGATTCAATTTTTGTCAGCAAGTGGCAGCAAGGAGGCCTTGATCTTGTAACTTGTTTGTGGCCCACAATCGTGGAACACAACCCAGCAAACTTCATTTCTAGAATGGACATTGATTTGGTTCTTTTTGTACTGCGTAAACTAAATACCCATACTACTCCAAAGTCATTATTTGAGTATTAAGGTTGCACATGTCTTTAGTTATTTGTTTTCTTTTACAAATAGTCACTAGACGGTTCACTTCAGCTCAAAATAAATACACAACAAAGCACTGCAAACACACCTCAGATGAACTCTGGTAAACTAACCTATTGGATATTGTCGCGTGTGGAAGTGGTCCAAAACAGGACATACAAAACAAAGAAGGATAGAGATAGTTAGTCTGCTCACACAAGCTTTTCAAATAGAAAATAACAGATTAGATTGGACTAACAAAAACAAAACATAACAAACCTGTAAACTATTTCTAAAGGACAGCACATGACGGTAACACATTAACACTGTAATAAACAATATACAGTTAAAATACAAAAAAGTTACCATTAGCTCAAATAAACTTTGATCAAACATCTAAAACCATTAATCACCACAAACAAATAACCACCAGTTTGGGCCCAGCAAGCACCCTGACCATCCACAGGAAACAGGCCCTGCCTGTCAAACAGTCACCTCCTTTAGTAGTGCCTGGGCCAAGGGCGACACCCAGTGGTGCCATCCATCACAACAGCGTGACTTCAGTCAACGAAATAAGGAAGTCATGGGCAAGACTTCCAGTTGGCTATTACAATCAAAACAGCTAAATCAGCACTACACTATTACTTGTACTCCAGAATATTCCAGTCAGAGTAATCCTGAATGATCATATTCCAGATTTTATCCATGATATTTAAATCATGGGTCTTTAAAAAAAGGATCATAGGGATACTCGAGTGCATGTAAACACTCACAATTTTCTTAAATAGTTGGGATTAAGAAACCATGTCTTTGATCCTTTCCTACTTCATTTACATTTGAGAACGGTGCTGCCTCCTCCACATCATCTGCTGTTTGTAAAATGTCTATTTTTTCGTCAGCAGTTCAATGGCTTCTCCACTCCAGTGCCTGGTCCATGATGATGACCAATACCAAAAATCATTCAAGCTGTTTTTGGAGCGCTCCTCTGAACATCAGGCTATGAGAGACTTCATCCACAACACACTGCCTGACATAGTGGCCAGGTAATGCACTAGACTGAGCTTTGCAAAACTTGCAAAAAATTATCAAAAAGTTGGTAACGCTACAGAGTTTATATTTTGTTTGTTTGTTTGTTTGTTTTTGTACTACAGAAAGTATTTAAATGCATGTGACAGATTCCCCCCCCTTAATTAATAACTTGTTTGTGGGGAAATAGTATCTGTGTGGTAAATATTTATCATAGTTTTACAAAATTCTAGTTCCAAGTTTAAAAGGAATCACAATTTATGGTATTATCTTTACAATATAATACCAAATGCCATTCAAATTGTGACCCCGAATAAATGTGCGGCAAATCAGAATGCCTCTGCCATCCATTTTTATCTCTATAAGAATCCAAACTCCATCCGATGAGCACCTATTTTTGTAAGCTTTGATCCAGTGCAGCACCCCAATACTGCTATTTTTTTTTAGAAATTACATTTTTTTATTTGTTAAATATTGTCCAAATTAGACAAGCTTTGGCTCCTGTCTACAGTATGGTTGCTGGTTAACAGATATGTCATTGCCGCAATGCATGTCACATTTACTTCCCATGTCCAACAACCAAGTAAAATAAAATGATAAAATCATATCTAACTATATATGTCATAATCTGCTTTTGTCATATTATGCAGAGTCAATTTTATAAGGCTTGTCTTATATTATTCACCTCTCACATCTACAAACAATAATGTTAAAGGTGCACTATGAGACTTTTATAGTGGCGGGTCCCCCACCTGCTTTGTCTTTATGGAGACGTTATTGCTTTGCCAAGAATGTTCCACAATGTGACATTAACCTTATTTTTATTTGTTGTATTTCAGGGTATTGTTTATCACTAATAACACCTGTAATCGATTTAATGCAAGCTAAAGTTTATTGCCCCACCAAGAAAGTTACATAGTGAAACTTTAGATCACACATAATAGAAATGTATTAAAATAAGTAAGCTTTTGCTTATCTTATAATATGTAAAATATAATTATTATTTAATATCCACAACCCTATCTTACCTAAGTGAAGGCTGATGATTTATAATTATTGTCTCTTCTCAGTGTTGGCAACGGGAAGTCACAGCTAAATGTCATTGGAGTTGGCAGTGGGGCAGGTAAGATCTTGGAGTAATATAGTATGAGTCAGTAAGCAAACAGCTAAGGTGACCACTCATGCTCTAAAGGGTCATCCAGGGGACTTTGACCAAGTAACACCTCACACCTATGGACACTTCACCCTAAAAGGTGTTTCAGTACATTCAAAACTTTTAAGTTTTGTTCCCATGTATCTGAGCGACATTTGTACTGTACTGCATTGACAGCTCATGAGGTGAAAATATGTCAGCTGCGTGTTGTCCACATCTAATTATAAAGCATTATATTGTCTGTTATACTGTGTAATCATCACTTGCCTGTGATGTAGGTAAGATTGACCTGGAGATGATCTCTCAGCTGCGTTTGAAGCACCCAGGGGTGCTGGTGGATAACGAGGTAGTGGAGCCCAGCAGCCAGCAGCTCCATAACTACAAAGGTACAAACTTTAGTGACACATGCTTATTTATTTCAGTATATTCACTTATTGTGAAATGAAGCAATGCATATTGGGAACTGCACTTTAATTAAATTAACCAAACCAATAATTAATTATTTATGTAATAAATTTGTGTGATAGTTTAAATTATAATGCAGTTTAAGAAATAGCCGGAAGATTTAAAAGTGGCTAATGTTATTTATTTTGGGCAGGAGTAGCTAATTTTAGAGCTTTCTTCCACAAATATAAACATTTATCATTTGTATTTTATGTCACCAAGTGGTCTCAAGAGCAAAACAGTTGTTCTACCACTCAACTGTAACAGTCAGTATATTAATGCTGTAGTACTTGACAGCGCCATATGGTGGCGCCTCTCTATGTCTATTTTACTGTAAGGTCACTAGTCATCACTTGTTACAGTGCTATGTAAAGGACATGCACACACCTCTGTGCAATACAACTTAAGTAATGTGCTGTACTGGTAGAAAATGCACTAATTTCTATTTCATGTTTGATTCAGACTTAGCTCCATGGAGACTTGGCATGGTATGGTTTCTAACTGTGTAATAAACCAAATATCACTGGAAATATACAGTTCTTGCTCTTCTCTCAGAAATCCCTGAGTACATGTTAATAGCACATGTTAATAGCTGTAGCTAGCGCTCTGCACCTGACCACTACCACACATTACACAACACACAACCACAACTGTGTTTACAGAAGGATTGTTATTATGTTGACATCTGTGAAATAATGAATGGCAATGTAGGGGTATATGACTTAAAATGATCAAACATAATCAAAGCTAATCTAAATAGAAACATGTCAATACAGTGATGGTCAACCAGAAGCCGGATTTAGACTACATCAAGTTTACCTGGAACAAAATGACAGCCTCTGAGTTTGAGGAGCAGTGGAGACAGAACAATATCACCAAGAAGGCCGACTTCATCCACATGGTCCAGGTCTGTGCGCTTTTCCTGTGTCAGATCCTATTAACAGTGTCTCACATCAATTATTCTCACGAGGATCTCATCCTGTGTTAAACTTTAGTTGTGTTAAACACAAATAGAATCACTATGAGCGCAGCCAGTCACCAGCTCGGTATCTGCTCAATCCACAGGTGCTGTACTATGTCAAAGATCCTGGAGCCACGATCAGCTTCTTTCAGAGCCTCCTCGACAAGAACGGAAAGCTGCTGATTCTTTTAGTGTCGGGTAAGTGGACACACACATGCTTTATATGCTTTGAGCCGACAGTCTTCTTTTGTGCTGTTGAGAGATCAACACCGAGGGATCAAACAGGATTTGTCTAACATGACCTGCATTTATTGGGGAAGCAATGCTAGTCTCCCAAGCACTACAGATCACCATACAGCTGTACAACAACTCACCTTTATGTAACAGATAAGCCTTTGTTTCTGTCAATCATCATATCATCTTTGCACTGTTGTCCTTATTACCTCTTGTATATAGCTGTAATATACTGTCTTTATATTACTATATTTCTGTTTTTTACTTGTACACATACATTTATATAATTATGTCTTATTTAACATCAGTCTGTTGCTATTTTTTATTGATACTTATTTAGATGTTTTGTTACCATTTTTATATTTTTTACTCTTTGTTATTTTAATATAATGTGATGTGCGAGCTACTGTGTCCAAGTAATTTCCCTTGTGGATCAATAAAGTCTGTCTAAGTCTAAGACGCACACTAATACATAAAACAATATCTGAGAAAAAAAAAAAACATTACAAAAAAAGTTGGATACGCTAGCTTTAAGTCCATGCTTCACTGTGGCAAACTCTGAAAGTAAACATTGTGACTTTCTGTTGGACAAAAAGAAACAGACACAGAACTATATATGTATGTTTTATGCATTCTTTCAGGTGACAGTGGCTGGGGGAAGCTTTGGGAAACCTTCCGCAGTCAGCTGTGCAACACTGAGATCAGTCAGTGTGTGACCACTGCAGACATCAAGAGCCTGCTGGACGCCCGCAGAGTCCCCTATAAGAGCTACGAGCTGCAGTCTCACATGGACATCACCGAATGTTTCACTGAAGGAGACGAGACCGGAGAGCTGATGTTGGACTTTCTCACTGAGGTCCTGCACTTCAGTAAAACCGCCTCACCTGAGCTCAGACAGGGGGTGCTGAAGCTGCTGAGAGACCCCCAGTGCAGTGTAGAGAAAGAGGGGAGGGTCCTGTTTAATAATAACCTGGGCGTCATAGTTATGGATGCACTCAGTTAAAAAAAAAAAGCCTTACTGAAGTATGTGTGGCACTAGATTGGTTTGATTGATTTGACCTTGATCAAGATATTTTTTTCTGAATAGCACTTTCTGTGTGTAGAGTTATATTTGATTGTTTATTTAGTATGTACTAATAGTGTTACACATTTTATTTTTAACCAATGCATTTTATTACTATTGATCTGTCTAGTAGTGACTGAACAAAATAAAAATGACTTTTAATGCCTGATTGGATTTTCATTGAGTAATTGAGGGCAGGGTTTTTGTCTCAGGTAGTTCCTCCCAGCCACTAACTCTTTAAGAAATTGTAACAGTGAAGCGATCACAGGTTCACTTCTCCAACGTAGCTTAGCCGAGCTGCTACACATCTAAATATCTACTCTAAATACACTACTAAATATTTACTCTAAATCATGTGGTGCGTAATGAGATGACTAACATTCAAACTGTTAATATTTTCTCTGTAGCTTGCGTTAAGATGTGAAGACATTAAAGGTGCACTATGAAACTTTTCTGACGGAGGGTCTGCCACTAGTGATGGGAAAAATTAAGCCTGGTGAACCAATGAGGCATGCAGCCATTCACAAGACTTAACCAAAATGGAGCCTCAAAATTCTGTTCAAAGTTTAAACTCCTGAGGCAGCTGATAGGAAATACTAAGCCAAGTGTGACATGAGCATAAATGTTGGCACGCCAGGGTTTGTTCAGGATTGAGACACGATTTTGAGAAGTATAATATTTTGAGAATTGAATCTATAAAAATGTTGTGTTTTCTTCTAATAAGACAAATTTATAATAAGCTTATTTACCTGACATGTTTCATAATCAAGTTTTGTATGTGGGCTCCTCTGTTCCTACTATTTTAGCTCTGTCCCAGTCCATGACCTGGGTATGTGGTATTGTGGACTTTTGGTTTTCTTGCGTTGCCTTTTCCTCCTCAGATCTTATTAGTCGTGTTGTAGTTTCTTTCTCACACTCCTTTTGTGTTCCTTTTTTCTTGTGTTCAGTGTTCTTCCTGTCTCCCCAATGTATGTTTTATTGCACATTTTGCATGGAATCTCATAGATAACATCGCACTTATTCTCAGGTTGGATTTGTCTTTTGTTTCCTTTTTTTCATTATGTTTGGTCCCCTCAAGTTTTGGTTTCCTTTTTGTTTATTTTTTATCTGTTGTTTTCCTTTTTGAATAGCCCATGTGGGATATTGGCATTGTCTGAGTGCTTGTGTGATGTGTTGTTCTTCCCTGATCCTGTCCTCTTGTCAAACTGACTATGCCTGGGAACAACAGCTGATACGAGACACGTCACAGCAGTCAGTAGGCACCTGTGATGAAGCTGGAAGTGCAGTTGCTGAAACATGTCAGGTAAATAAGTTATTTAGCTTTTTACAAGTTTGTCTTATTAGAAGAAAACACAAAGTTTCTATAAAACAAGAAGACAAAATGAATTTTCTACACATGGATCTATAAAAGACACAGAATCAACTTCATTTTAAACAGCCCAGCTCTAATTAATTGGACCAGTGGGTCAGTAGATTTAATATGGATTCATTTTCCAGAAAACCTTAAAGAAACTGCTGAACACAATTATAACAGGAAGATAGAAAAATATAGAACTTTACAATCCTGGGGGAATGCTCTAACAATACAAGGGAAAGTTACATTGGTTAATTCTTTGGTTGTTCCCCAAATTGTATACTTATTAATTATTCTTCCTTCACCCAGTCGTGAGTTCTCAACTAATTGAACAAAAAATCTTCAAGTTTATGTGGAATAGTAAACCAAATAAAATTAAAAGGCAATACATATAGAATTGTTTTGAAAATGGATGGCATAGTGATGGATGATGTTATAGAATGGGAGGACCAAGCACCAAACCACGGGGAACTCCTCGTGACAGGGCAGCTGTAGAGGAGGAGAAATTTCTGATGCTGATAATATCTAGCTGATAACCAGAAAGTCCTGAATCGCTGTGGTCAACATCGGTGTACGAGTGGCTTCATCAACAACATCCTACCAAATATACTCGCCAGGTAAACACTGTACTCAGCAAAAGTCTCACTTTCAAGACCTATATTTACATTTTCAAGACATGGCATTTCTCTTCCAGTGCTGGCAACGGGAAGTCACAGTTAAATGTCATTGGAGTTGGAAGTGGAGGAGGTAAGATCCAAACAAAGGCATCAATTCTTTGTCACTCGTGCTTAGGCCTGTCATGATAATTACTATATCGACTTATTGTTCAATACATGACAGATGGAACAGTCATTTTTGGGGTTCAGTATTTATTGTGAGTACTTTTTTCTTTGTACTAGTAGGGATTTTTGGTTATTTTTTCTGCAGTCTAATTAGATTTTAGCTGTAGAAGTTTGAATTATGAAGTAAAACTATACAATCTAATGTATTCTGCCATTTATGTATTGCAACTCATGGTTTTTAACAATACAAATGTACATTAAGAATACTCTTTGGGGGTTAATTCTGCTTTATGGTTTGCGTTCAATATTCTCTCTTTTGTTTTATTTTATTTTATTTTATTTCCCCCTTTTCTCTCTGCTAGATAGTGTCAATATAGTTAAGAACAGTGGGCCTTCTTCCTGGCCACACCTTGACCCTGAGGGAGGTGCTGACCAGGATGGCTCAATTGTCAGTGAAGCAACCCTCTGACGCACTGGGGAGTTGGTCTGCCTCCGCTGGGTGGGTCCAGTCGCTGTAACTGATGACTCTTCAGTCAGTGAAGCAACCCTCTGACCCATTGGGGAGTTGGTCTGTCAGAATGTATCTGTATTTTTTTTCTTTGAATTGCAGGGTATGAGAAGAGGAAGGAGGGTGGGGTCCTGAAGCAAAGGTTTAGAGTTTGGAAAAAATAAAGTCAAGAATTACCAATGCGATGATGAATAACATAATAATTAGTTAGAAGAGAGAAAAAAATAAACAGGCTGATAGTGGTATGAGTGGCATATGAGTAAAGAAGAATGTGAGTTGAATAGTGTGAATTTGTAAACATTAATAACCATAAAACGTCACTCTTTAACACAATCGTAGTATAGTCGTACATATATGGAGTTGTTACTACTACTGAGGAGATACAAAAACATTAGATAAATGAGTAATAATGATAATAAATGAATATTAGTCATTGTGAATAATCCTAATAATTGTAATGATCCTAATGATAATTGAAACAGTAAGTAAAAATATACAAAAAAATCTATAGTAAAAGTAATAAATGCTACGTGCAAAAGGAAGATATTTATTTGTGTTTATTTATGTATATTTTCTTATTACAAAATATCGTACTTCAAAATTTTTTATCATGACAGTCCTACTTGTGCTCTACAGAACTGTATCCGCCTTATTCTGCCCCGGCCACTTTTACATCTGTTACCGACCTGCACTGTTTCTCTGAGTCAGTGGTTTTGTTGTCAGTATAACTTATTCCAGCCCTATGTGACTTCCTGAAAGAGGAGACAGAGCCAGATAAGAGGAGTCCTCTATAGCACACAGCTGAGCACATCTGATTATAATAGACACTGTAGCAACCAACTGTATGCAAATGTCCTAATTTGTCCTGTCACGTTTAATTTCAATCACACCTCAGACATAGAATGAACCTGCTTTTTGTTTTATTTCACAGCATCTTATATTCAGACTTATCGCTACAGTATTTTTATTATTTGCTCAGAGAGATCTCCCACCCATCCACATTTTGATTCACCCTTTAATTTGATCAAGAACAAAACAGTCTTTATGAAAATTGGGATAGTGAGTGTTTTTGAGTATGCACATTATTACCAAACAAGCATGTGGTATTTCGTATAGTTGTTTGCTGGGTTTAGTGGTTCTGTAACTCATACAAGCACCATTCTTTTAACACTGAGGTGTCTAAATCTAAATCTTGATAAAATTCTGTCTTTGTTTTCATTACAACCATGTTCTTGTCAAATTAAGATGTTTTTTCTTCTCAAATTACAACTTTAATATTGCAGTGTTACAACATTTTTATGTGAGTTGTAGAATATAAATAGAACACACAAAATCGAAGTGCCAGGCATACATTAGCTGTTCTAAAGTCCACATCTCTTTGTGTTTCAGACTGTAATGTTTGAGGAGCAGTGGAGACAGAAAAATATCACCAAGAAGGCCGACTTCATCCACATGGTCCAGGTCTGTGTTCATACCACTTATTATTTTGGGTCTTCGAAAGAGATACAGGAAGTGGGAGTTTATATCTGTTGGGGTGGGAGAAGGGAAGTTTCTTGGTTTGATCACAGGGCTACATTAAAGGGCCCATATTATGGTATTTTCTGATCTAGGTTATGTTTCCTCATCACAAATATACCTGGAGTTGTGTTTCATTTCATTCACGCATGTTTAACACACAAAACCTACATATTTAGGCTGAATTCTTCTCTCAAACGAAACGCCACTTTGTAATGTGGTAATACATGAAGTGCATTACAACATGACTGTGTTTTAAAACTCCACACGCCTTCACTAGAATCATTTGGATCATTTCAGTTCTGGAATTGCCAATCTCTACCGAACAAAAGATCGAAGTAGATGTCAACTTGAAAACTACTAATTGATGACATCATAAGGTGGAACAGAGTGTTTTGAGCTTAGGAGATGTAGACAGACATTAACTTAAGGGTTACTCAAGCATGTGAAGGTTTTTGATTAGTTTAAATTATTCTAACATGGCTTAAAGCTCATAAAATGAGATTAGAACCTTTATTTGCCCCATATAGATACTTTGCAGCTTATGTCATCAACATTACCTGGAGGTGTGAAGCTAACCGAAAGCACTGCTCTGTCTGAAGATGTTAGTCAAAGTCAGAATTAATCTTAGCTTTATTTTAACAGTCTGACCAGAAAAACTGACTTGTTTGGAACTTGTTTGCAGCACGCACTTCTAGAACAACAGGAGACTAGAGATATGCAATTGAAAATCCAGTTTTGATTGTTTATGTTTTATTCTAAATTCTAAAATATTCTAAATCTACATAAGTCTACTTTACTAAAAGGTTTGGCAATGTACATCCAACAGCAATGCCACAATAAGACTGAAAGATTTGTGGAGTTTTAACGCCATCTGTTGAATTTTTGGGATAATACAACCTGCACCCAACAGCTACAGCAATTTCCCAAAGTTCAACAGCAAAATGGGTGCGTGTCTCTAAAGAGGAGTGGTTCGGAAAAATACACTGGGATCGCCACAGGTTTTCATTGAATTATAGGCTATTTGAGAGCATTTTAATGTGTACTATAATGTTTTCTTGGGGGTCGATAAACTGTAAAAAGTTTGACAACAATGAGTAGAACTTGCACCGCGCTTTTTGTTGCAGCTGCTTGAAAGTGTAATGTTCAGATTATTGCATAACGCTCTAAAAATCCAGAAGGAGGGGCAGTGACCCGAATGTGGGGCTATTAAAAGGCACGATCACACAAACTTGTTGAACAGACAAGAGAAGGAGGAAAGTTATTGGTCAGGAGGTATCAAAGATTCCTTGTGTTTAAAGACGCTTCAAGAAACAGACATGGCTGCAGAAAACAAAACGAAAGAAAAGACGGAAACGTGCTACCAAGACTGCTGCGCCAAAGCCTTTAACTTTTACTTGGCGCACTCCGGAGAACACCAAGCCATCCTGCAGTGCGTGCACAGCGTCCTGCCTGAAGAGTTCAAGAGGTAAACATGGGAATCTACAGGCTACACCTCTCAGCAAACCTCGGCTGCAGTGTTTAACATTTAAGTCCTGGTGGATAAATCGCCGTCGTGTGCGTAACAGAGCAGAAAAATAATTGATTGCGTAAAATTGATTATCAGTAACTGTAACAGCATTCATCTCCACATAAGACCTCGGAGTAAAGCTCAAATAAACAACCCTTTTTTTTTTTTTTTTTAATCAATAATTATTTTAAAATAAAAATGATGAAACAGCTATTAAGAATTATTAACAATATTGTTGATACATTGCATTCTGTATTTTGAGATGTAAAGTCACACAATGAGGTTTTAAGGAACTCTTGTATGTTGCTCTGTATTTACAGAATTGGAGCAGGTAAAAGCAGCCTGGATGTGCTGGGTGTGGGGAGTGGAGGAGGTATGTAAAGCGTCAGTCTATAATTATAAAACTTTACTTTGATTTAATCCTATGTGCCCATACTTAGATGCCGGTTTGATAAAATAATTTTGACAAAAATAACTCTGTTGGGTGTAACTTTAACACCAGCAGGATTTGACAAAAGAAGAGAAAACAGAAATGAACAGGTTTTGTCAGGTGCTACAGGTGCTAAGTGATTTATGGCCCTAATCTCCATTGAATACCTTGTCACATCACATATAAATACTGTCACTGAGTTTGCCATGTTTGAATGTTAAAGGATGACTCAATGGTATGGCATTAAGAATGTAAAAAAATAATTCAAAATGTCTATGTCAAGCATTTCTTTTCATAAACACAAACATAAGACTGACTTGTTGGTATGTCTAAATAGGTGTTACAACCATGTCAGGACTTTAGGCATACTTTTCATCTCTTTATTTGTATGCATATTATTTGTTTGCAGGTCAGGTGGATGTCCAGATATTGACATTGTTCCAGTCCACATTCCCTGATGTTCAAATGACTTCAGATATTGTGGAGGGCAGCATTAAGCTCAGTGACAATTTTAAAGGTAAATCTACACCATGAAGCTGTAGAATATGAAACAAACGTGCATTTAAGTTGTCCTCATGTTGTATTGTCCACAGCGTTGGTAGCTAAGACAGCCAACCTTAAGAGTGTCCCGTTCCAGTGGCACATCATGCCAAGTGAGGACTATGTGAAGCAAGTCAAAGCAGCAGAGCAAGTGAAGAAGTTTGACTTTATCCACATGATTCAGGTAAAAGTGAAACTATGGAGGACATATATCTGTAAGAATGGGCACGCTCACTTGCATATAGAACACACCAAAACTTAAACCCAGAACTAAACCTGGATTAGACCAGGACTAAACCAAGACTAAAACAGTACCAAACATCAAGTTTACATCAGGACTAAACTGGGCTAAAGCCAGTACCAAATCATGTTGCTTGTGAACACACCCCTGGAGTCTTCAGTTGGCTACTGGGGTTGGTTCCTTAACTGAAAGAATGGATTTATAGACCACAGACAGTCCTACCACTCCCTGTGCCATTCATTTCTTGTTTTGCGCGTTACATAACATTTGTTTAAAAAATAATTAATGCTGTCAATCAATTAAAATATTTAATTGCGATTAATCTCATGAATGTCATAGTTAACTTTTGATTAATTGATGAAATTAATCGCACATTTCTCCCTTGAATCATCATTTTAATACTTTTATCAACATAGAAAAGTGGATAGGCGCCGCTTTGTGCAGATGTTTTTTTTATTTTATTGCAAACCATAACAATTGTCAGTGAGACAACTTTGTGTTGGATGTTCCACTCTCATGTTCCACTTTCATGAAGTGCTCTGCATCAGTGTGAGTGAAGTGCTTCTCTTCTGTCTTCATAACAGTCAAAGCGATTGAAGTTCCCACTGTGGGTGAAATAATGTGCTGTGACCCTGAGGTTGTTCTCATTACTGAGGGACGTCCAGTAATCTCCAGTTAGTGCGACTGTATTTGTCTGCATAACGCCTGCATAACGCAGCAGATGGCGTTGTTGCACGGCACTGTTTGTTTGCATGTCGTGCGGCAGAGCTGGTGCTTTTGGCAGAGAAGGGGGGTCCAGTGGCATGGGGTGTCTATTGAGTGGTGGGACCGATGTGCGCTCCTCCATGGGTTTGTGGATGTGGTGGCGGCGTGGAGGAGTGGGGGCGGCCGGGAGACTGTGGGGCTTCTGTTGCTGTCCGCGATCCTTGTCTGGTGTGGGCGTATGTTGCGGACTTTGTTTTGTATTTTCCTCGTGTGGGTGGCATCGGCGCCTGCAGGGCTTGTGTGGTGTGGCTAGTAGTGGCCACATCTTACTGAAAAAAAAATAGTTAATCTTGCGATAAAAAAATAACTGCGTTAAAATTGTTTTGCGTTAACGTGTTAATATCACAATATTTTTGACAGCATTAAAAATAATTCACACTTTTGGACTTGAAATGGCACAGCCCAAAGAGGAGTTACATATGTTGTACATATTTATTGATACTTTGCCTACCTATGTGACTGCAAGTGAACTCTCGATTGCACACAAAACTTGAACTTTGTTGCATGAACTGATGGCTTTGATGGATTTATAGATGATCTATTATGTGGATGACTTGGCAGCAACAATTGAGTTCTACCATGGGCTTTTGAAAGAGAATGGACGACTTATGATTATTGTTGAAACAGGTTAGTAATGCTTAACTAAGACTTGACTTAAGCACAAGCATAATATGTGTTCATTCAAAAAATAAAAAAGTTACTTTACCAATACTATACAATTATATTTATGATACTGGGGCCATTCAGTTTCCTGTCGCATTCCTTATTCTATAAATTTAAAAACAATTATTTAATTACAATTTTAATGTCATTTTCTCTATAATGCTTTGGCTTCTGTAGCCGGTGGAGGCTGGGACACTCTGTGGAAGACCCATGCGAAAGACCTATGCACTGACACCATCACTGAGTACCGCTCATCTGCAGAGATAAAGGCTTGTCTCAACAAAATGGGCCTAAAATACGATGAGCATCCAATTCCAAACACCTTTGACATCACAGACTGCTTCAACCCAAAGAATGAACTTGGCTGTGAGCTGCTCAACTTCTTAACAGCCAAAGAAGACTTCTATGCTTCCGTCACCTCAGAAGCCAAGGAGGCCATCTTGGATCTGCTCAAGAACAAGTGCAGTTCTCAGAAAGATGGAAAAATAATGTTTAACAGCACCCTAAGCTGCATACTGGTCCATGCATAAGTCCACTGACAAAATACAGATAGGAAACAGTATTGCAAAGTATGAGCTTTTTGATTTTGCTTGCAAACAGCACTACCTAATACACTTAAGTACTATTTTTTATGCAACCAAAAATGCACTCAAATATGCATATGATTGGGCAAGGCTATTTTGATATTATTGTTTACAGTAGTTGCTTGCTTTAATGGCACCAGAAGGAAATGGCATGTATTTGATATTACCATATCATCACAGAATACAAACTACAAATGTGTAAACCAAATTTGACCTACTTGCACTCTAAGTATCCAACAGTTTGAGTTTTGTGTTTATGGTTATGGCTATGAATAAAATCTGATTACATTTAAAGGATCTGTGCCTATTTTTCATTTTAGAAATATTCTTATTCAAATTATTTATAATATAGTCCCTTATTTTTTTTTATGCATATTGCAATTTAGAATTCATGCATCCTCTTAAAGGTGCACTATATAACTTTTCTGGTGCAGGGTCTGCTATGTGAGATAGAACCCTAGAACAGTACAGCACTCGACATCTACATGGAAACAAGCACGGGACCGCATCAGGTCAAGTCACAGACAAGTTAGATCTGTGGAGAGGCAGCCACGCTCATACTAACAATGCATGTTATTCAGCATATGTTTGAGCAATAATTAGATCCATTTATTGTCACACTGTAAAATTTCAGGCAAAAAAAGGAGACAAGATGTAGCCACCAGAACATTTACACAGGGCACTTTTAATTCTAATATTATCTATATGAAACATTAAGTGATTGTATGTGTTTTTTTTTTTTTTTTAGTAAATATTTCCTCTCATCTAGATGAAGATATGATTTTTACCTGGGCTTTGAAGGCTGTTGTCATGAGCTATTAATGACCCAATGCCTTTTACATGAAGTGCTTTAGTTTTACCGCTAGATGTCACCAGAGCTTCGTGATCCCCGAAGACCATCTGTAACGGTGAAAGTAGAGAGGCTGGAAAATCCTGTTGGCGAATGTCAGTCCTCAGCATGTAGTTGCCAGTTTGTCTTTTTTTTTTTTTCGTTGTTGATATACTTTTCTCCTTAAATGACACCACTCAGCATTAGGCTGTATAGACCCATCGAAAATGGCATTCATGGAGGATTATCAGGAATGACCTCTTACCACAAAATAGCTCAGTCACAAGAATATGCAGATATCTAAGTTGAAGTCAAAACGGTTCTTTCTGAAAGCTTAACTAGGGCTTTAATTGTTCATTTGTGAAGTGACGCACAAGAACACTAACCCTACAAACCCTTCGTCTAAAATAATCCATGATCATACATAAATATCGTTGTTTTCAGTAATCACTTAGGTTTTTAACAGTTTACTGCACTGAACAGCTCTATTACACCGCTTAATTAGTTACTGGGTCAAATAAGATCTAAACATGTTTGCCACTGTATTTTATGTTCAATAATTACTTAGTATGATATAGCATGGTGGTGTTCTCCTATTATTTAACTGTGCGTAACGGTCTGCGCCCAGTTGGGTCACATTTTGGGAAGGTTCAACACAAAACCACGCGCCACAAACGGAACTCACGTGACAATTTCTTGCATTTGCCGTGATATAACCACAGACTGGAGATAACCGAGCCGCTACCAACACGACACGCACATGGATAACAGCAGAAGGAGGGTGCGCGGTGAGGCGACTGTGAGAAGACACGAGGAGAGCGAGGAGCGGTGAGTGAGACCAGAGACAACAACTGGATACAGAGTGCGCGCGTCCTGCGTAGTTACACAGGATACAGCGAGGGATGAGACCATAGGCTGTATAGATGAGACACACTGTTTCGCTTCGGTCCTCAACTTTATCTGGTTGTGTTCTGTAGAAGTTTGGCAGTAAAAACAGATTTCTAAGGAGTAATTATTCAAAGGAGTGAAACTTAAACGGGATTTTAGGAGCTCGAAGTTGGATTGGACAAGCATGGTTGACTGCGCAAAGTGAAGTGTCATTTTAAAGCGGTGAGTTAAAGTTTCTTGCCAGTTTAACTAAATCTGAGTGGAAAGTGAAGTCTTGTGTTTTTTTGCAGGTGAAAAAGAAACAATGTGCGAGCGCCATGTGCCTCTCCCCGGAGCGTCAGAGAGGATTTAAGCGTCGTTCATCGTGAATTAGTTCCGAAGTCAGTCAAAGATGAGTGCCGTGCAAACACTACTGCTGCTGTTCCTCCTGCACCAGGTGAGTTCAGCGGAGCGAGTCAGTGCAGAAAAAGTCATGTTTGGAGAAACAAGACAGCCGGGGAAAGTGCGGGGGCTTGTTCGGGACTTTTGGAATATTTGCCGTTTTCCTACACGGGCTTCGCGCCTTTTGGAGAACTTGTTCCACATTAAATTAGGTTACTTATATATTTACTGTGACTATAAATGACAGCTGCAGGTTATAACTTGCATTGCCTAAAGTATTTCAGATCAAAACTTTGTAAACAGAATATTTCTATTTGCAGTATATTTGCTGATTGTAACATAAAGATAAACAAAACCATATCTTTTGCAAGAATTATTTTAATCACATTATACTGGCAGTGTTAATATATGTTATATTTTGTTATAGAAAATGCATTACATTACATTACATTGCAACAATCAAAACAATGGACAGTTCTTGTAATACATAAGACATTACATATGACATAATTACTGTATGGCAATAATAAAGTAAGCTGTAATAAGCACATATATGATGGTAAATGTGAAACCTTTTGGCTGTTACCTCAAATATAGTGATATCTTCTACTTTAGACTGTATGAAACAAAAACTCATTCAGTAACACAGACAGATTCAAGCGTTACAGCAGTGCCTACACTATCCAGTGGTCGTATACATTACATTATTTCTATACAATTAACTTCTTAACTGTCTCATTACCAGTCTGTATTCCATTTTTCTTAACTTAAGCTCATCTCTCAATACATTCCTGATCTCTGTCAAACCTCAAACCAGCTCCCAAGTTTAAAAACAATTACAAAATAATCTCAAAATCTGTAAAAATAAAAAAAGACAAGACTCTAGGTGAAAATGACTTTGCCGTGCTTCAGTGATAACTTGTTAAAAGTGATGAAATTGCAAATCCGTGTTAGACGCTCATTGTCTTGTTTAAGCTTTAATCTTTCAGTTGTGCTGTTTTGATTGCAAGATATTACAAAGAAAGATTTTCGGCTTAAGGCAAATTTTCAAGTGCCTTTTTCTGTTGGATTTTTATCATGCACTTATATTCTGTGACTCCCGCCGCGATCACACCAAAACTGGAAATGCCATGTTATTGAAGAACATCTATGGTATCCTTCAAAGATGTTTCCCCCCCTTTTTAGAGATAGCCTTGAACTGCAGTTAAAAAAGTGTATGTTGTAATCAGCTCGGCACCTCTGGGACCACCTTAGCCCCAAGAGACGAGAGAGAGAGACAGAGAAAGCCCGTTCATATGCTCCACTGCCCCACTCTGTCCCACTGGACCCGGCCTGTCAGAAAATGGACATATTGGGTCTTATCGCGTTAACTACACCACTCTTCTGGGCCTTTAAATGTGCCGTGATAAAATGGTGTCAAGTTTTAGGACTCAAGTAATTTTGTACTGAGATATTTGACCAAGTAGATAGTGTGACTAAATTGAATTGGGTTTGTAATAGTTGTACAGACTTATAAAGGTTTGGCTGTGAAAAGAAGTTAGGGATGAATAGTTTCACGGATCAGTAAAAATATATCGTTTTTTCATACAAGATTAAATATAAGAAATGTGTCCTAACTACTTTGATTTAAGCTATGTTTTTTTCTGTGGTTATAGACTTTACTGGAGTGCATGACTGGTACACTTCAGCTGTTCAAGCATTTCATTTAACAAAATTTGTGACATTTTCTGCATTTGTATTGAAGAATCTTTAAATTATCTGACACGGACCCAAATATTACAAGTATATTTTCTATATGTTTGTATTGTCTAGTCATTTAGGACATCGTTTAACTTTCACAGGGGCGTTTACAGCCTTGTTAATGATTCTAGACTGAGCCAGAGTTAACACGTCACCTATTAATATTAAGAAGGCACTTCAAATGTTCAGATGAATAATATATGTGGATTATGGTGTTTTATGTGAGGAGACTTTTGCAGCTAGAACTGTGTAAAGTGCAGCACTGAAACTGATTTTCTAAGAACATATTTATGAAGTCCATAATGTGTGCATGTTTTCCCTTTATTTCATATGGCTGTGCAGTTAATTTCATTTTAATCCAGTTCATTTCTAATAATCAGTGATATGCGTGGGTCTTTTAATTGGGAGATCTGGAGCCAATCATGTGTTTGGAGTTTAAATTTAAAGGAAGAAATGTGACAATTTTTTATATTAAATGGCAGTTATTAAAAGTTTGTACTCTCTATGTTCAGGAAAAAAATATTAAACCCCCTAAAAGTTTTTAATAAGATAATACACAAACACATCTAATCAAAAATTATACCTGATCTTTATGAAGAAAAAATAAAAATAATTTCGTAACATCATCCACTCATTTTATTTCAGCGTATGGTAAAAAAACACCTCTTCTGTACATGCAGTTGTCTAGAACCATATGTCTCTTTCACTCCACACGTAAACACTTCTAACATGAAACAAAGTGTAAAAATAAAACTGAAATGGGCTAACCCTGACCTGGCCTCAGCATCTGTGCCTTACCCCGGGGACAAATCAAGCAGGTCAAAGCCGTCCTCAGAGAATCCATTCTTACAGTGACATCTGCCGCAGTTAACCCGGCTGGCAATGACAAGAGAACAGTACAGATAAGTTAACTAATACCTTTCTTCAAAAAGCTATGCACCCTGCCACCTCCTTACAAGCTTTACTATAGGATTAAGTGTATAAAAAGACATCACCGCCAGACCCCTGTAATGCGTTTATTGAGACGTGTCCAATGACAATGTGTGTAACCGTGGTGATAGGGGTGCGTTAAGCTTGTAGCAGAGACTAAAGACCATAAGTTTTGATCTTGGCGTTGATGATTCTTCCTTTAGTGAACTTGAATGTGAATGTGAGCGCGCTGATTTAAGGATTACAGGATGTTTCTGGAAGAGGACTGGCTCAAGTCTGGTACTTTGAATTAGTGTCTGTTTTGTGTCTAGATGTACTTGTAAAAAATTGCAAGAATACTTGGTACATTTAGTTTCAGTTTCAGTTTACATTAGACATATAAAATCAATCTTGAAATCTCAGAATTATTATTTTTTGCGTAAACTAGTTGGAAAGTAGGAAAACAATGTGCAAAATTAAAAAACTTAAAATTCCGATAAATAAACAAACATGACACTGTTAGAAAAAAAGCTGAAATCTTGTTTAAGTCGCAAATTTTCAAACGATTACTTTCATATCAGTATTTTTTAGTCAAACGCTGCCCACAGTTTTGTTTTTTTTGTTTTTAACTGTGTGGTATAACTTCAATGTTCTTAATGCTTAAATCAGATTTTCAGTGGGGTGAGACAGTAAACTGCGATACCCAAAGTCGAAAAAGCTCTTCGGCAAGGACGGCTGGTTTATCCTTGTCTTCATAACAAAACACAAATTCTACAGAAATCCCCTCCCTAAGGACTCTTTAACCCCTTTTCGCCTTTCCCATGCTCAATTATTCCTAACAGCATTCATTATTTATTTATTGTATATTTAAAGGCAAATAGTGTTAAAAAAGTGTAATAAAATGTACAGTCGCAAGGATTAGGAGAAGCACTTTAATCTTGCGCTTGTGATAATACGCCGTGGACTGATTGATTAGTTTTTCAGGAAGCTTATGTCAGAAAAACCTAATCCGTCTTTGGATTGTGCCAGCCTTGTAAGGTTTTCCGCACCGCCACTTTATCATGGCGGCGAATTACAGAGCTGCTGGGCTGTGATAAGGTCCTCGTCTCTTTTACCCCGAGCCCCCCTGCGACCCCCTCCCCACTTTCCCCACTGGACAATAAAAAAATGTGTTTATATTCTTCACAGTCCCCCTTGCTCGCACTTACTTGCTTTGGCCCCGGTCGCTTCACATCAGCCTCTCCCGGGGTTTGCCTTGTAAGAAAGCAAAAAAACTGGAGCTGGAGTCTTCAAAAGCCACCACAGAAATTGGGAGGAGAAAGAGGAGAAATAAGCAGCAGAAATGGCAGCAGGACATGTTTCTGAAGAAGCGATTATAGGCTGCAAGTACCAACAGAGGTTTTGTGAATTAATTTTGAAAAGCAGGTTAAAGAGGACACAACAGGTTAAATGTGTACATTTGTAACTATCAGACATTGTAAAGGCACACATTTGACAACAACACATTGCTTCTTTTTTATTTACTTATTTTTCCCAATTCTGAATATTTGAATTTTGGATAATTATGAGACATTCCTTTTGTTTTGATTGTGTGCTGAATCAACATTTACCATTTCTCACTTCTAAAAAAAACTGTTTTCAAAAGTCTGTTTTCTAGCCAAATTTTCACACTTATTTGATTATTTTGGTGACTTTTTCATGTATTAAGTAAAAACCATAAGTTTTGATCTTGGCGATTTCTTGGCGTTGATGATGCTTCGTTTAATGTGTGTGTGATGATTTAATGGTTACAAAATGGTTCTTGAAGGGGAGTGGGTACTTTGAATACTTGGTACTTTGAATACTTATTGTTGAATACTGGCCAATTTTTACAGTTATTTGATTTCATGTAATAAAGTAAAATTTGTTTTACCATATGGACATATTGACAAAAGTAGTGCTGTGTGCGGTCTGCATCTCCTTGTAAAGCATTTCTTATCTGTTCTTATTGGTGAACCAGGAAGTAATGCTGCTGTGAGGTTAGCATGCTAGTTGTTAGCAGTGGTGGAAGCTGTGGAAAGCACTTAGAAACTCATTGCAAAAGGATGCTTGGAATGAGTTAGGATTGAGAAATAAGTTTGGACCGCTGCAAATAATTTAACATTCAATTATTTTTTCACGTTCAAGTAAAAATCAGGCTTATTTTTCCATATTTGAACCAAGAATATTCTTACACTAGTCTATGATAGTTCCAGTACTCCTCACCAATCCAGTACAAAAGTGTATCTCAAAGCATGCATTGACAGCTTGATGACCCAGGCCTATATATAGCCAACGCAGTCCGCCTTTCAGGAGTGATTTTGGAGCTTACCTGGCACTGATGTGTATCTGCGAACATATTGGGGTCGTACTCTTTCTCTCCCTCGGGCTTGTCTCGATATCCTTCATAAACAAACCTATATCTGTGACATTTGGGGTCCTCCACCTCTAAGGTTGTCATTTCATCTGTAATCCCATAAATGAACAAGAGCACTGTCTACACCACTCACACAATTGACTGCATTGACAGCCTTTCTCAATCATCAATCATAATAGTGTGCGCCGTGGCAATAAATCCATGCCAAAGGTCTGGAAAATTAGGATGGAAAAGTTGTGTGTGATTGATAGGTGCAACTAGATCAATTTTACAAGATGTGCTAATCAGTTACTTGCACTGGGTTTTATTTCTAGTAACTTTTTCTGTAACTATTCTACTCTGCATTCACAGTTTCTTTGCCAAAGATATTCTACAGTCAGAGTTGCGAAGTAACTGAATACATGTACCGAGAATACATATTCAGAATATACATTTTGAGTTCTGTATTCGGGTACAGTTACTTTTTCATTTGGTGATATTAAGAATACAGTTTAATTTCCTTGAATCAAAGGAATACATACTAGTACTTGATCACACAATACTACATGCTTGTGAGAAAAATAGAAAACAAGTCTTGTGGTGCGTGCATGTGTGATTTTTACTTTCCCAGTTAGTAGTAGGAAATGCTTAACAAACTAACAAACATAAAGGTGTTGCTTTTTTACATAATAATTTAAATGTACATCGATGTAAAAGTATTCTAAGTATTCAGAAGACAGTACTCTGAGTACTCTGATTGGCTCACCAAAATAAAAAAGCTAATTTTTTGAGTTAAAATCTGTGAAATTAACAGTCTAACCTGTCATATGCACTATTACTGAGCTGTTTATGAAAAAACATACTTGGAGTTGTGTTTTGTTTCATTCACACATGTTTAACACACAAATCTACACATCTCAAACAGAAAACGCTCCACTGTGTGAGGTTATGTGGTGCAACAGGAACTGCTCCACTGTTTTTTTTTTTTTTTAAACTCTACAACTTCACTAAAATCATTTGGATGATTTCAGATCTGGAATTGCCAATCTCTATTGAACTAAAGGTAAAAAGGTAGCAGGAACAGAGCATTTTGAGTGTTGGAGATGTAGACAGACTAATAATATGATAATAAGACTCAAACATGTGTGAATTAAACAAAACACAAGTCAGGTATGTTTTTGGTGCGGTAACAACATAATAACATGGCTAAAATATTATAAGGCTCCATGTTGTGTGATATAGGACCTTTACATATAGTAAATCTATCTGCTGCATATAATTCATTCAGTTGCCATTTGTGATCAATAGATGTGATAGCAGCGCCCTTTTGCACAGACTATAGATCCACCACGGCCTCGGGGAGCTCCATTAAGGAGTTAAGTCACACAATTATGAGTGGTGTGATTACCATCCTGGGGCTGCTCTCACGATGAAGAGGACACAGAGCTGGTTCTTCTCTGCCTCTGCACACTGCTCCATGTTAAATATGCTTTTTTGATCGCGGTCCACACTGCTATGAATTTTGATGGCTGTTTTGGCGCCCCAGGCATACTCCAATGTGCAGTCTGTTGCTTATAGCATTGTTGTAGCAGTGCGGCAGGGTCAAAGGAGTGAGGCAGCAGCTAATGCACAGCGCTGCCTTTTTAACAGCTCCTTTGGTACTGGCCCATTCTGCACAATACAGCCTAGACTCCAACATTTAGGTTTTTTATGGTGAAGCTAATGAAAGGGAAGCCTACTTTCTATGTGGAGTTTTGTACCCATAATCCCACAGCAAATTGTGTACCTCCCAAAATCATTTGAATGTAATATTTTGTAATGATTTATGTATGTATGATTTTATACTAGATGCACAGTCTAGTAACTGCCCTTCAAGGGACTAATAAAGTTTTCTGATTAATTTTGGCATGGCACTGTTCATATTTCTGATGAACTGTTATATTAAGGTTTAAATATTCTTTAAAAAAAAATGTTTTGGTTAACCCTGCTGGCGCAATTTAAAATCTGTATGGAAACATCATAAGTAGTCAATGTCTAACATATGTAAACATGAACCTACTCCACATAAATATTGTTATGGCAAACAAAGTTGATGTTCCTTAAATGCTGCTTAATTTTGTTCTCAAATGAGTAAACTCTACCTAAATATAAACATATGTAGCTTCTTACCTGAGCTCAGAAATGGCCCTGCTTCTCAGTATCTACACTTGCACATGACTTACTGCCCTGATAAAAAAAAAGTCAGCTGGACAAACTCAAGCTGGAAGAAGCTGTAATTTTGTTTTTATCAACCTTTCATATGTTGTTAAAGCATTGCTTTCAGTGCAATACAAAAGAACCAGGAACCAAAACAATATAACAAGATCTAATAAATGCACTACGATGAGAATACAATTTGTACAATTTCTTCAACTCTCAGGCTACAGACTGTGGTCCACCAAAAACATGAAAGTTACACAGTGTTACAATGGCATTAAACTAATCCATGGAGACAGAGGGGAAGACGGCAAGAATACATGTTTTTTTTTTTAGGTATTTTCTTTTTTTCCCTTTCTTTTTTAAGCAATAAAACACATGTAATTGAACAAATGCAAGAGGGACAAGTTTCATGCCATACTGTGTAACATACCCCTTACCTCAAAGCTCACATGGTGCCCCATTAAATAATCCAGTTGAAACCAATAAAGTACTTCCAGCAACTACAGACAAAAGCAGCATTTTAATGTAAACAACATACCATTCATAAAATCTTCACTCTGGCTCTTCTATTGTTGAATATAGTGTATTTTCTAATTTCAGTGTAACTACCTGTTCTTTATAGCCCCTGTATAAGCCCCTGTCACATGTCAGTGCTTGTAAATTGATTGACCCCTTTAATTAAACGTACATTTCTCCCTTTTAAAAGCCAGGTGTGACGCTTATGTGTAAATCTGCTTTTGATTAGTGCTGTTCCTTTGAGCTTTTCTCTGCAGTTTGCCAGTGCGTTCGGCGTTCACAAAGCGCCATGTTTCTTATGAAGTGCGTGTCTTTAGAGTCGCTGCACAAATTGGAACCTACGTCTTTTTCACGTTGCGTTTATTCTTCAAAAGAGTTTTTTTTTTCTTGTGTAAAATCAGCCTTCACTCAATCAGCTTTGAAAAATAGGAACATTCGCAGTTGCATTTTGCAGCGCTGTAATGAGCTGAAGTGAAGGCATTGTTCAGTGTTAAAATAGTATTGTATAGTATTCTATTTAAAAATAATAACATACAGGCTTACTTAAAGGTCCATTGTGTACCTTTTCTGGTGGAGGGTTTGTCAAATGATTTTCTTCATGGAGATGTTATTGCTTTGTCTGGAATGTTTATGGTATTAAACCTTTCGATCTGACCAAGTTACAGGTTAGATCTGTGGAGAGGTAACCCTACTCACAGTCAGAATGTCTGGTCTATGCCTTTCTATGTATTTTTGAGCTATAAAGTCACCTGTAATTGAATAACTGTAAGAGCTGATTAAAGTCATACTGTAGAACATTCTAGGCAAAGCAATGACGTATCCATAGAAACAAGCAGGTGACGGACCCCCAACCAAAAAGTTACCTGCACCTCTAAGAGATGCTGTATTTTCTAAACAAAATACACATAGTTTTTAAGCCACATTTATCCATTACTTATTGGTTGGAGAAAACATGTTATTTTACAGTTCTTTTTCTTTACTTAAAGGTCTCATATTTATGCCTATTTCAGAACTATGTTTTAATGTTTCCTCATCAAAAACATGCCTGGAGTTGTGCTTTGTTTCATTCACATATGTTTAACACACAGACCCTGCATATTTAGGATGGGTTTCTATTCTACCATGTGGTAACAGAAGTGCTCCACTGTGTTTTTAAACTCCATACACCTTCTATAGAATCATTTGGATAATTTCAGCCCAGAAATTGATCATCTCTACTGAACTAAAGGTAAAAAAGGCTGCTTAAATTAGTCAATTTTCTATAATATAGGACCTTAAAATACTACGTAATTGTACGCAATAATGTCATTTTCAGAAGCATAAAACATTTTAAAAAAATATAATGCTGAAAGGCCCTTGTACTTGGTGCCGTTTTTAAGCCTAGATGTCTTTTGTCATGAAAAAATAGCTGGAAACTACACTTGGGTGTGACATTTGGTAAATAGTTTGAACCTTGACTAAAACCAAGGGTGAATGCTATGGCAATATAAAATGTAACTGATGATGAACTCACTTTGGGCATAGATTACATTGTGAAAGCAGCTCCGTGCACAAACACAGCATGCAGTCTGCTTTTCCCCACCCATTTCTCCTATCCTGAGTGAGTGACAGGCAGATTTCAACAATCATGGTGAAGTGTGGACTCAGAAGATTTTAAATTTTAAATTGTCTCATAAATATCACAAGACAATTTAGATATGGGATCTATGCTCTGATAAATTATGCTAAATTATGCTTATTTATGTCTTTAAATGATTTTGCTATTATCCTTATTCCTAAACATATTGCTAGATGCATTTGCTCTGTGTAGAAAAAACCCTTTACTAGTAGTGGTCAAATGAAAAGTAATTTGACATCAATGTCACACTTTTACACTTTTTCTATCTGTGTTGGAGGTGTTTCTTTCACCTCACACACACATACAGTCAAGATGATGCTTTGACCATGTAAGGCGATTATGAAAGTGATGATGTGCTGAAGGTAACATGTGTCTAAAAGTGAGAGAGGAGGAAGAGGAGGAAAACAGGAGGAGGGCTTTGGCGCTGTCACAAGTGCCAAATGCTGAGAACACAGTGGGATCCTGATGAGCAGCTGATGGCGTTTGGGCAGGGGAGGGGGTGGAGAGGCGCACATATTTCACCTGTAACACGTCTACTCTTCACTGCATCTCAATGTCCTCCAGCGCTCACTGTCACCTTTACCCCCTGAATGTGCCACCTAAGAGGGTCAAACAAGGAGAGCGGAGATGCAGTTAAGACAGAGGTTTAAATGAGGGGTGGGTTAGGTATGATCAGGATTGTGAAGGAAACATTTTGCTTGAGGAATAACAACAAGCCATAACACATAATAAGGTATTTTTAAAGAAGACTTGAAAACATGAAAAACAGAATCAGTTAATTTTGAATGATAACAGTGGTACTGTAAAGTTATTGGACAATAAAATGGTTTATAATTGGATGCAGACAAATCACAGTTTTATTTCTTTTTTACCTCAAGAGCTGCTTACACAATATATCTGTACTGGGGCAAGACGAGAAAAATTGGGTACAGGCTTTTTTACTATAACATACATGGAAAATTATTTAACATTTTGGGCCCGATCTTGCCCCTGATCTTAGCGAGAGGGGAGCTGGTGCATGCGGTGGAGTGTTCAGAACACAAACGCAGCCAGTTCTGTCACGGCCCATCCAAAATTCTATATTCCTAGTGCCTCTACTGGTGCGTACTTGCGTCGTGGGGCTCCGGAGCTGTTTTATTTTACCCATATATCATTTTTCCCCACACCTCTCTTTGCTGCCTGGTAATGAGGCAAAGATTGCAGACATTACCCACATTGGCAGTGCTTTTAACTGCTACAGCGCTCACAGAGTGGCTCAGATGCCATCACCATATATGTACTTGTACCATCCCACTCCAGCCTCCAGCAGAGAAGTACAGCCCGACCTGGACACGCCTCCTTGTTAACGCTAGCACTAGTGATCAAAAACTGCCTAATTATAGAAACAGCTTTAACATTATGGCATTTCACCATAGCAGATTTTAATTTTTATGTTTTTATTGAAGAATGTGACATTTGTCCTACATTTTTAACCCAGGCTAACTGCAAGTAACAGGGCAGGGTGCAGAGATAGGAGGTAGGTGAAAACTAGAATGATCTGAACACTGAAGTTTCAAATATAGGACAATATAGGATTACTCAAGCATGCATGAATCAATGGAAATACAATTCTGAATAAGCTGAGGATGAAAGAACGTTTATAAAAGTCTATTTTACACAATATGTCCAATTTAAAACTCAAATCAACCTGATATATATGACCTGAAAAGTAATACATTGTTTAATTGTACCTTGCTTTCCTAGAATGTATCCTATTTGACTGAAATTAAACTATTGAGTTTATACAGCTATGCATTATTTGTAATATGTGTTTGCAAAGTAACTTTTTGCAGAAGTGTTTTTTTTTACCTCTTCAGCTCAGTAATAGATATAAAATGAGAGGCTATAGAGACCATCATGCCTCCTGGTGAGATAGTGTGTTAATTTATAGCCAATTTGCTTTGAAATTACCTTATCGAATTAACAAATTGGGCTTGCTCCAATGAGGATACATTTGCATTAAAACATGAGGATTACAATTTAAATGTGATTATAGTGTTTAGTGTTATTATGTCATGATTAAACCATACAAGAAACAGCAACATTCACAATCATAATTAAACATAGACATAGAACATTTATTTATTTAACATTTAGCATTTATTACATTTTAGGGTTAGCGTTTCTAAGATATGGGGAAAAGTCATGAGCACAATATTTGAATAATTCAATAATCCATTTAATCCACAGGAGTGATGTGACACACAATTTATTGTGTGTTAAAGGTGCACAATGTAACTTTTTGGCTGGGGGTCTGTCACCTGCTTGTTTCTATGGATATGTCTTTCCACATTGTGGAATAATGCCATAATGTTCCACAGTATGGCATTAAATGGCTCTACCTTACATTTATTAAATTACAGGTGGTTTTATAGTTCAAAAATACCTATAGAAAAACAGGCACTCTGACTGTGAGCGGGGTCGCCTCTCCACAGATCTGACCTGTAACTTGGTCTGGTTTGGTCTTGATGAAGATTTAAAGGTTTAACACCATACTGTGAAACATTCAGCCAAACCAATTACATCTCAATGGAGAAAAGCATTTGACGGACCCTCCACTAGAAAAGTTACACAATGCACCTTTAAACAATATTTACAAGTTAACATTAAGTTGGAAACTCCAGTCTGTGCTGTACGCAGCAAAAGCAGAGGGAAAAGATGGCAATAATGACATGACGACTTCAAAACTGACTAATACTGTTCATGGGGCGATTTATGCTAGCCAAAGGAGGTTATGTTATGTGCTGTAATTTATGCTAATCGCCAGATAAAAGACGCCCTGAGTGATATCATGAGCGGGCGATAGTGTTGTGCTTCTCTACATGCGCTGGAAACAGGGTCACCTCCCAAACTTAGCTTCACTTGTGTGTTTATTGGTGTATTTTTAGAACTGCAGTGATGACATAATAGAAATGGAGAGTTTGATTTTTCTTGAGGTGGACTTGGGTTAAGTCTCTGAGGAGGCAGTAGTACTCGTGACCTGTTATTGTGCGCACAGGATGTCAGAAGTCAAGGACATGTCACATGGTGGTTGGGTTTGTTGTGTTTTTATTTGTAAAGTTGAGAAACAAATTGAAAATACAGTATATACTTTTTTAAAAATATTTTTTATATGTTTTTATTATTTTATTTTACAGTATCACTAGACAAGCAACAGACAACTATCATGCAACTGCCCAATTCCTGATTATCAGACAATACAATGCTTTATAATTTGGTGCAGACAGATGTGTGGTGTGGGGCGTGGAGTTCTAAACAGGAGGTGTGCTGTGTCTGAATATCGGGTGGAGTGGAGCAGACTGAGGGCGTGGTGTGGAACAGTGAATTGCCAGAATCGTAAAATATCAAACTTGTTAAAAACAGCATGTAACAGGCTCAAGACTTCTTTTATTTGGAAATATATTAGGATGATAAAAGCTTAACATACATAACATGTTTGTGTGCCATGCGGGATGTTTGTGCGCCGTCCGGATGCCCTCCCGCAGCAGAGCACAACCCCTCGCCTACTTACTTTATCGGCCTCGCCTACTTACTTTATCGGCTTAGCACTGCTCTAAAGTTTTGTCTGATCTGTATCTGTACAAAATCTGCTCATTCGCATGAGGCCATTTACATCGCTGTCCTAAAGTGTGTTTTCTTACCCTGTCTGCAGTTCTGCAATCTCGGATTTCCTCATATCCTTGTGTCCTTTCTATCATTAGCTCCATTTAATTTCATGACCAAATTATTCCCACTGTGCCGCTTTGGTTAGTTTATAAAGTGAGTTGCCAGTAGGTAGGCTACCATCAGAACCGTAGAAAACTGCACGGAGCCGTGGAGCGGCTGGACTCTGACAGGGATCAGCGCTTTCATTGACAGCTCGGGGTTGTGACAGTGGAGCGGAGCAGGCGCACGTCTCGTATGTGCTGCTCTCTTGGCTGCAGCGGTCAGTAGAGCTTTGTAAGCGGCTCAAGAGACGTATAGAGCACATGAGCACTGCTCTGTACAGACACCTGCGCATCCTGCTCTGTGCGCTCATGGCTTATATCAGTCACTTGTGCGGGACAAATGCAGGTCGTGCAGTCACCCTCCCCGTGTGTTAATGGTTTAATCCATGTCTGTGCACAAAGCGGTAACATCAGAAACATTTATATGACAATAAACGTATTCCATAATCCACAAGACATCCACCTGTGTGGGACCAAAGGCAGTGGACACCCGTGAGACGAGAATGTGAGCGGTCAGCAGTAGCAGCGGTGGACACTTGTACCTCAGGTGAGAGACGCGTGAGTGGACTGCCGGGACAGGCGGGAGCGGGTGTGTCCAGGGGGAGAGCAGCGGTCAGTGGGTCTGCTGTGGGATGGGGAGCACATGAGATAGACACTGGAGCTGTGTAATGGGAGGCAAACGAAATGAGAAACACAGAGAAAACTTACAGGGCTTACAGGGGTGTGTGTGTGTGAGGGGCGCACATACATGCAGAGTGTTCAGAACAGAAACGCAGCCAGTTCTGTCACGGCCCATCCAAAATTATATTTTCCTAGTGCCTCTACTGGTGTGTACTTGCACTGTGGGGCTCCGGAGCTTTTTTACCCATATATAATTTTTTCCCACACCCTTTTTGCTGCCTGGTAATGAGGCAAAGATTGCAGACATTACCCACACTGGCAGTGCTTTTAACTGCTACAGCGCTCACAGAGTGGTTCAGATGCCATCACCATATATGTACTTGTACCATCCCACTCCAGCCTCCAGCAGAGAAGTACAGCCCGACCTGGACACACCTCCTTGTTAACGGTAGCACTGGACGAAATTGAGTACAGGCTTTTTACTATAACATACGTAGATAATTGAAGCAGCTTGGATGAGCTGCGAAACGTATTCGACCAAATAAACTCTGTTCAGTTGACAAACTGAATTTCTCCTTTTGCCATAATTGTTTTTAGATCTGCAGTGATGTCATAATAAAAATGACAAGTTTGATTTTTCTTGAGGTGGACTTGGGTTTTTATTTGTCAAACTGAAAATCAAGTTGAAACACAGTCTATACTTTTATTTTATTTTTAACTTTTATTTTTTATATTTTTAATTTACAATTTTGCAATACTAGACAAACAACCTGAAGCCTGTCTTTCCATAATAATTCAAGCTATACACTTTTTATCTGTATTATTCGTCCAGTCCTCACACTCAATAGTGATTAGTGAATAGTTCTTGTTGCCTTAGCTGCCCTGAGGCTGAATGACAGAAACCTGACTGCCATTCTGGCCCCACTGACCACTGCTAATCACTCATTCATACAACAATAATACATACGAAAGAAGGGTTAAGGTCTTTTTTCCTTGTACTTTGAGCTTTGTGGATCTGTGGAAACGAAAGATGTCTGTTCTTTTCTAGGACATGCATGGAAATATGGTCACATCTAAAAACATTTTGTCCAATTAGAGAGAGGGAGATACTTTATTGATCCCAAGGGAAATTCAAGATTAAGATTAAGTTCCTCATACTCAACCAGCAGTCATCATTCCTGAGACCTATCAGAACAGTTCAATGTAATGACATACTGTTCACAGCTGGAATATTTAGGCAGGTTTTATAGACAGTGTGGAGTCTGGTGTCACCGTTGGGATCAACGTTATGACAACTTCAGCTTCACTCGCACCTTGCTTTTCTCTCACTTTGGCTCTCACAGCTCCAGGAAATAAAAAGGAGCGATGTGACAGGAGCAATGAGACAGGAGCGATGAGACAGGAGCAATGAGACAGGAGCAATGAGACAAGAGTGATGTGGCAGGAGCGTTGTGACAGGAGAGATGTGACAGGACAGACAGGAGCAATGAGACAGGAGAGATGTGATAGGACAGACGTGATGAGACAGGAGCAAGGAGTGATGTGACAGGAGCGATGTGACAGGAGCAATGAGAGAGGAGCCCTATACAAACACACACGTTTAGATGGTCCCAGGCCTGCAGGGGTGTTTTTAAGGGTGGCACAGGTAAATAACAGTTTCTTGTTTAATTAACTATTTAGGCTGGGGGAAAAAAAAAGATTTTAGCAAGCTCTTGTTGCTCAGTAATCATAATAGTGTACATTATATCTGCCCACTCTTTACATAAATAACTTAATTAAAGCCTGTTTATTCTTTGGGGCATCCTGGAGCAGTGGTCTGGAGCTTTTATGGGGCTCATCACTGTCTGAGGACCGCTCTGTAATACTGTATGCCCTGACACCAGGAGGGGGCAAGAGGGAGGATGAAGAGTCTCTGTGGGACTGAAGTAATGTTCATTCTAGTTTTGGCTGAATGGCTGCACAGAATAAATAAGAGTTATAAGTCAAGTTTAATGCCATACTGTGGAACAAAACAAAGTTACATTGAATACACAAGGATATTACTCACATTTCTAATAGCAGGAGCATTAGTGAAGTTTGGTTTATGATGTTTCAGAAACAGATTTCAAATAAAATTATAGGTCTGGTCTCCATGGCTGAACAAGCTTTCAAATGTTTAACTTTTTTTTTTTTTTTTCTCTGCAAGTCTATGGGAAAAATGAATGAGAAATTTACTTCCGGAACAAGGGGGTGGACAGTCACAGTTGAGCTCCATTGTATCACAGTAGAAGCAGAGTTGTATTTTATAGACTCCTGGGCTGGCTGTCCTCACTGTCTCTGGTTTGGCAGGTGTTCGAACCCAAGACGTATTACAAAATGCCTCTGCTGTAACAGGGAGGTGTAATTTCCACCAAATGTCCAGATTTTGTGTTCGTGGAAAAGGCATCAGGTTAATGAAGCTTCGGACACAGAAAATTAGCAGCCAAACGAATTGAACCACTAAAGTGAGGTCGATTTGCACAGATAAATCCATGAAGAACGCTGGGCGCAGCGTGGAGTGGGCTGTGCTGCACTGATGAGCAGGTTAATTACCCATTTTGTTTATTGTGGGAACCAAGTCTGAAGGCAATTTGTCCCCAGATGCAAATCCCAACCTTATGTGCTGCAAAAATATACAATACATGAGGGTGAATTGGATGGAGTAAATACATATGTCGTCATAGAGAATAGAGATGACCAGAAAGGAAGTCGGTATTGTATTTTTACACAGTTGGTAATGGTAGCAGAGGTAGAAAAGAAGTAGAAAAATGGATACTATTGCCATCGTTGTTTCGGAGATGCAAATTTTGAATATCAAGTGTACTGTCCATTATAACTATATAAAAACTACTGCAAAAAGTTGCAATCTAATATTCCAAGCGTGACTTTAAAGTGATGTTTTTCCACTTTTTGCTTTGTTAAATTTTGGTCCATTCACTCAATACAATACTTCTGTTCTTCAAGACATAATTCTGATGGGTTGGCATAACATTGTCTGAAAGTTGAATAACTAATGATATCTGTATATAAGTAGTAGGAGTATGCTTAGCTGTAGTATTTGTAGCAGTTGAAAGTACTAAATAGTTGTTCTCATCCTGACGACGAAGTGCTTGAGTTTGTAAGTGTGTGATATTTTTTATACTATATTTATATTTGATCCTCTTGACAAATTCACTATTCACCATTGCTTTTTAGTGAAATCTGAACTGTCAAAAACCCTTTTAGTGACTGGTATTGCGAATTAGCCTTTTCAAATAAACAATAAATACACAAATAAATAAAATAACAGTAAAGTTGTTCGCATGCATATGTAGTGGTAATAGCAGATTTATTATTACTGCATGATGGAAAAAGTAGTGTTGATAGTTGTAAAAAAAAAAAAAGAAAAAAAACTTAATACATACATTAATTTGTACTTTTTTTTTTTTTTTTTTTTTTATAAATTTTAATATTACACTTTCTTATTTATAATATGATTCTCCATTACTGTAAAATGTCTCCCTGGCAGATTAAAATCAACTTAATATTAATCAGATCTTTACAAGCTTATCACCACTATATGTATTAAAGCATATTTATTATTATTAGTAGTACTTTTTCCATATTTTATTTTTAATTTTCTTTTTCACTCCACATTTATATTTTTCCTTGAGCCCAGTTTTGTAGTACCGCATATTCCAGACTGATTATAAAGATCTAATATGCCCATCTAGTCTTTATTACCCCATCACCACTGAATGCATTTTAACTACATTTTTACAGATGAACTAGATGCCAGATGTCAGTTGCTTCCTAATAACTTTCCAGAGGCTAGTTGTGGTCGCTGTGGCAATTACCTCCATGTCAGTAGTGAGAAAGATGTGTGCGCCCGCGGGACAGCAGACGGACGCTCTGATTGGCTCTTAACACATGGACGTCCAGCCTGATCCGTCCTGGTGCACTGGCTCCATCATTCACACCAACTTAACCAAGAACTATACAGTGTGAATTGTGAGGTTGAATGATTTGGGGAAAAAACAGCAAATTGCGATTTTTCTGATTTCAATTTATATGTCGTGATTGCAGGATTCTGTTCAAAGTTTAGATTCAGAGCAGCTAACTTTTGAGAGAGGATGGAAATTTAAGCTTTAAACTAATCCCAAAATCCTACCCAGTTCCGAACATGTTTGTAACGATCTAAACTACAGGGTTAGCCACTTTTTAGTAAGAGAAGATCAGTTGTTGATTTCGATACAGTTGCGATTAATCTTGCAACCCCAATGAATGTTTGGATAGATGCTATATTGAAGATTTGGTTATAATTTTTCACTTTGCGTTTTCCTGCCCTTTTGTGTTGTCAGTAAAGCCTATCTTAGGAATAATACAGTTTATGTAGCAATTGCGATATTTTAATTATTTGAATCAATACAATTTTGTAAGCAAGTAATTAAGGTGCACTATAATTTTTCTGGTGAAAGGTCCGCCACCTGCTTGTATGCATTTATTTAATTAAAGGTGTTTTTATTTCTAGAAACAAATACCTTGAAAAACATGCATTCTTACTATGAGTATGCTCGCCTGTCCACAGATCTGGCCTCATCTGACCTGTAATTGTGTCATTTGCTGGTCTCCATGGAGATAAGTTTTTGTTAGATCTTGTGATGTCATGTGGTAATACAAGAAGCGCTCCACTGTGTTTTTAAACTACATACACCTTCACTAAATCATTTTGATGATTTAAGCCCTGGAATGGCTCTACTGAACTGAAGATAAAAGGTAGCTGTTAAAATTACCACTACATGACATCACAAGGTGGAACAGAGCATTTTCAGCTTCAGAGATGTAGACAGACAAATATATTGTCAATACATATTTATACAAACTTTATACAAAAAGACAGAGCCCTAGTTCAGTATAAACATCAATTCTTCCTAACAAAGAATAGACTGATACAATGAAGTCTAAACATGAACATTGTACCGCGCTTTGCATGCTAAACCATGTGCTACAATTTTTCCACAAAAGAAAAATACAAACACTTTAAAAGAAACATCAATTTCTCTAACAGCCTTGTTTACTTCAAAGCCGTACTTATTTTGGTTTTATGCTGTACAAACTGCTCCAATTCAGGGCACTTTTAGGAGAGGACATTGCATCTTGAATAATAATATTTTGTAGTTTGATTTCCCAAGAGAGAAAGAAAGTAATCGGTGAAAGCTCTTTTGACATCAACACAACAAAGTAATGCTATAATTGTTTGTGATGTATGATAAAAGGCTGGAAATGTCTTGTATTTTTCAGATCTACTTGTGAGTGTCTTTTGAAGGAGCATGGGACTTCTTGAAATGATGCATATAATTTAGAACTAGGCCTAAAATGTAGAATAAATTTACATTTGACTGTTTGTAACCGTTGTGGTTTTTAGTAGTGTATGGTGATGATTTGAGAATGGTGTACAATGATTTATGGTGATCCACTTCATTGAAACTTACCATTTGTGAGTTAAGTTAAATTGGTAAGTTACCAGTAGATGGCAGAACAATAATGACAAAGTTGAACATACTGAATGAAAAGTAGCAGTGTGGGTTATGATTTAAGATTTAATACTACTCTAGGCATGTTTAAAAAGCCAATCAAAATGTTTAATGCTACAGAATAAGTTCTCCAAATATATATAATATATCTTTGAAGGTCCCATTTAACACTAAATTGACTCTTGTGAGCTTTTAGCCATTTTAAAACGTTGTTACCTCCTCAAAAACATGGGATGTTATGAAGTGGTAGTTTTCAAGTTAACGGCTCCTTTTACCTTTTGTTCAGTAGAAATTGGCTCTTCCGGGCCTGAAATTATCCAAATGATTAGAGTGAAAGTGATGGAGTTTAAAAACACAGTGGAGCACTTCCTGTATTATCACATGACATGACATCACAAGATGGAACAGAGTGATTTCTGTTTGAGAGAAGAATTTGTAAAAGAAACAAAACAGAACTTTGGCTATGCTTTTGATGAGGAAACAACAGATGAGAAAATAGTGTAATGTGGGCTCTTTAAACATTACAAAGTGAAATCTGTCATTGTTATACTAAAACCAGTCAAAGAAACACAACATACTTTGAGTCTCACAAATGTTTGTGGTTAATTGAGCACAGTGTTGTGTGATTTGCTGTTGCAATTAATGATGATTGTGAGTCATTATGCTGCAAGTGCCAAAGGCTACTAAATAAAATATGATTTAATCTGACTGCAACAGTTCAGTCTGTTGTTGAACAATATGTAACAGATGTTTCAGTGCAGACTGGTAGTGAACAGAACTAAGATTAGGACTATGATTTGGAAGTTTTGTGTGTTTATACAACAAAGAAAAGTAATAATAATTAATATAGTAAAATAAAAGAAACAAATCTTGGTTACAGATGCACATATGTAACTTTTCTGGTAGAGAGTATGCCATCTGCTTGCTTTTCTATTAATTTCCCACAGTATGGCATTAAAATAATCTTTCTCGTTGGAGACAACCATTTGACGTTATAGGTCAGAGGTTTCATGTATAAAAGTCTACATACGGCTAAAATACAAACTTCCACAGACCTGCTTAAACATGCTCACTTCTTGTTTCTCTGAGCTCAGATCTCCTTCTGCCTCATCTCTGAAAGCCCCGAAAGTTCAGAGTTTTTGGACTGGACGGCTCAGTTCCACATCTAGTTGTCTCTTCATAGATCAAAAACTTAACATGGAAAGTGACGTATAACATTCTTGTATTTACACACGCTTCATAAATGAGCCCTCAGAAGTGTGGAGAGGCCACCCAGCACACAGAAGCATGTTTTCCAAGGTATGAAAACACCTCTATATCACCTTAATAAATTCAAGATAGATAGTAGATTAGATACCATACTGTGGCATAGTAATAACAGCACTATGGAGACAAGCATGCTGCATGTATATTTTTTAGAAGATGACTATACCTTAAAATTCCAAATATAGTACAGAAAGGACAGAACTAACTAATATACAATTTCAGATTTAATTTAGTTGACAATATTTGGCACCTTACTGCTGAAAATGAGCCCAAAATCAGTAACTTGAAACAGCTTTCTCTCCTGTGTAAGTGTAAAAGTGATAGAATATGTATTGGTTTTTACAAGTGGAAAGCCCTATGTCAGCGCAGAGACAGATGTGTGAATAGTGTGGAACAGCACCACACCTGTCAGCATGGAGCCAAAGACAGCCTGATTTATTAGCACCCCAAAAGGTATTAACTCAAGTAATTTAGATTTATTAGACAGTCTACTACAAGTGTTTGTCATTTAGAGGCCAGTGAGCAGTGATTTAGGGGCCAGCAGACTCACTCTCATTAAGACATATGTTTTACACTATTCATTCTCAAGCTTTTAACACCCCAAGTACAAGTGTGGCATTAAAGCAGTTAAGAGAAATGACTAACAAAGACCTAATGATTCTATATTATGCAAAATTGACTCTTGTGTGCTTTAATACATGTTATAAAGTTGTTACTTCAACAAAAACATACCTGGAGTTGTGTTTTGTTTCATACACAGATGTTTGAGTAACGCTTTATTATTAGAATGTACATCTCCAAAGCTCAAAATGCCTTTTATACCTTTTACCGTTTGTTCAGTAGAGCTTGACAATTCCAGGGCTGAAATTATCAAAATGATTCTAGTGAAGGGGCATGGAGTTTAAAAACACAGTGGAGAAGAGCAAAGACTAAAAATGTAGGATTGGTGTACTAAACATAGACATGAGTGAATGAAACACAGCTCCAGGTAAAATGTTTGATGAAGAAACAACATTATAACAGATCAGAAAATAACCTCATATCTCTTTAAACTAAAATACACCAGGTTTAAACAAGGACTGAAGACTGAAACAGGACTAACCCAAGACTACCTACAAAAGGTCTAAAATGGGCCAGTGTAATTCAGAGCATTGCCAAATCTAAACCATGTTATCAGAGAACTAGAGCACCCAAAATGTTGAGCTAAACCAGGACCACAGTAAAGTTAACCAGATGGCTATTCCACAAAAGTGGCTAACTTTATCCACTAGGCTGGAATTACTTATTTTGTTAACAGTTTGGTTTCAGACAAAGCTTCCTGCAGCAGTTTCCAGTCTTTTTACAGTGAATGAATAGCCACATGTGGGTTTATTGAGCTAAAAGTTTCACAGCCCGATTTTTCATTTTTTATTTGCCATGTATCACCCAGCCCTTGTATCCATTAGGGTCTTGTTAGGTTAGTTTAGACTTTTTCAGTTTATTTAGTTTAAACTTTAGAAATTTAAACAGAATTTTAAATTTAAACAAATCAATCAGATTTAAAGACTAGAAAAAACACTGGACTGGTAACACCATCAGTGTTACCAGTCCAGTACCACAGTTTGAAAACCCCTACTTTACTGGAATGTTTGGGATATTTTGCCTTTTCACATAAGCTTCATTCTTTTATTTTTTTTTTTTCCTCACAGCCCTATCAATATATCCATATTCATGTCTTATAAAACGTTTGTAGTTTAGGCCTCTACATGTTCTGAAATGTGTCTAGTTTGTATTTAAAATGCACTGTAAACTCAATTTTAATTTCAAACATAAATCACAAATTAGATTTCAACTGCATAATGTTTGAGTTTTTCAGTTCCAGTCACAGATTAACATCCCCAAAACATTAACATAGCGCAATATAGAATGAAAGTAAGACTGAATGCTTTAGGAAAAAATTCTAATTGCAATTTTTCTGACAAGCATTTTGATTGTTATTATATTTGCGATTTATTTTTTGACAATAGGATTCTGTTCAAAGTTCACGTTTCAGAACAGTTCTAAACTACAGGGTTACCATTTTTCCAGAATAAGACAGGATATTTCATTGTAATTAACTTTATTTGAAAATTTACAGCCTTTGCTACTTTTCAAATAATCTTGCAGCCCTAATTAAAAGCCAGCAGAGACATGCTACCAGTGTTACCTGCCCAGTTTGAGAACCCCTGGTTTACTGTAAACATGTGGGGCAGTGCTGTGGGATATTTTCATGTTGGACTTAGAGGAGAGGAGACTTACCCGACTGGTGCAACACTGGCCTCTGTGCCTGGCTCTGCTGGAATGAACTCCATAAGTCTGCACTTATTATCATAATAATGTCTTGTTTCAAGTCAGCCTGAAACGCCTCCAGTGTAGCAGCCGCGCGATTAGGAAATCTTAATTAAGCTTTTGTAGATTCTCCTTCATCAGACCTTGCCTCATTTCTCCACACACTGTCTTACCAAACTCACTGGTTTTGGAGCTACACACTGTTCCAGCTTCCTGTATATAAACATACAATATTGTACAATACAATTTGCATAATCTGTACATAAGATATATATTACAAGAAACTCAAATTCCTGAAGATTTTGTGGTTAATCTGTAATAGTTTGTTATCTATAATGTTTTAGTTATTTACCAATAGTTTTACATTGGATGTATTTATTGTTATGTTATATCACTTTGATTTTCTGACTTCATAATATTAAAGGGACCATATTATGCTATTTTCTGATCTATGTTACAGTGTTGTTTTCTCATCATTTTGCATTTTGAGCTTTGCAGATGTAGACAGATTAATAAACCAGGATTACTCAAATGTGTCAGTGAAATAAAATACAACTCCAAGTATGTTTTTGAGGAGGTAACAACATGGTAACATGGCTTAAGCTCACAAGAGTCAGTTTACATAATATAGGACCTTTAAGTCTCAAATTTCACTTCACCAAAACATTTAAAGGTAACTGTTCTGGTTCTTAACTTTCATGGAGCTGGAATTTCATTGCCAACTCTACAGACCTTATTAATATGCAACTACCCCTATATGTATTTGTAAGTTTAAAATACTATTAAATAATTTCAAGAGCGTGCTGCCGATAGATGAGTGTTCTATGAGCTGGAGCACATATGCCAGGCTCTGAGTGCTGTGAGAACAATTTCCTCACTCTGATCATTTTCTTCATGCCCTCCCTGCTCTTCACCCCCATTTCACCCTATACTCTCCTATCCAACAATGGTCTGACATAATTATACCCACTGACAATGAAACAACACCACACTTATCTTGAGTTGTTTAGTCATTTGGAAATTTATTTAGAGTTGAGCTGTGAAATTAATCAGATTCTATTAGTTATTCCAAATATTGCTCCAATACAAATATAGTATAAGTGAAAAAACAACTATATGCAACTATAAATGATATGACCCCTCTTTCTTGCCCAGTCTTCCCCCACTCATCTACAGTAGCTTTTGGAAATGATAATAAATCTTCCTTTGCAAGTGAATAAATAATAGTGTCCAATAACTGTGAGAATAGTGATGTTAGTGTAAGCTAATGTAGAGTACAAAATGTAAGTTCTCTTTTGCATATTAGTAAGACACAGAGACAGTACTGTAAGCAGCTAAAGTCATTCTGCCAGTCGGAGCTTTCAAGTCCCCAGTGTGTTGTATTAGATCCCTGTATGAGCCCCTTGTTGTCACAGTGATTTCCCCAGTTGCTCATCATGCTTAAACTTCTCATTTCCATGACAATCGCTACATGCTAGGCTCACCTGAGATCCGCTCAGAGGAGACGAGCCCGAGCACTTGGGCTTTGCTCCTCTGAAGCGCCGCGGGATGACAGCGAACATGGAGCTTTAGGGGAGAGGAGGGGGGTATGCTGGTATTAAAGTTATGGCAGTGAAATCAAATTAACACATACACCCATACTACACACTGGGACATGTGTATTAAGTAGCCTATAGTAATCAGAGCTAAGACAACACTATGGGAACTGGGAATTAATGTTAATCAACTTCAAAGTGCACTTTGCTGGTGAGAGGTCCGCCACATGGTATCATTTTACCTGGAATGTTCCACAGTATGGCATTAAACTGATGTCATTTCTTCAATTACAGTTTTTTATTGCAAAAATACCTTGAAACACATATATTTTTTATTGTGTGCGGAGGAGACAGCTGTGATATGTAATTCTCTCCACCTGTACTTTTACAACTTAACATTTATTGCATGGATATTACTGCCAATATATATTTTTCTTTACAATTATATATTTTTTCTTTACAATTTATACATTTATATTTTATTTCCTTTGCACCGTATAAGCAATGGTTGGACAAGTTGACCAACAGCCAATAAGGGTGAACCATGAACATGCAACCAAATACCAAAATCTTGAAGTTGTATGCATATAACAACACACAAACTTGAAAATTTCATTTCAAATTCTTGACAACCTTTTCCCCAAAAATTACAATGTGCTATTATGCAACTCTCATATACCAGACAGCAAATCACCCACTGTCTATCACCGTCTATGAGAACAACTGACTCCATATGAAATAGCTGACATTTGCTGTTCCTTCACTGAGGGGCTGCTACGTTTGTCACACCATATTAAATTTCTATAGCACTTGTAAACCTGTAATGAAAAAGCTTTATGGGAATGTGAGCTGGTGTAAAGTAACGGCAAAACAAATTGTGTCAGACAGCGCTAGTTTGTTAGCTGCTCTCAAAAGCTTAGAGCAAAATTATAATTGGGCTGCTAATTCTGCTGCTCACTGCAAACTCCTACACATACTTTCAACATCTGCGTCTCCGCCTGATCCTACAACCAGGCCCGAGGAAATGCCAGCTCTACTAATTACTAATAAAAGTGTCTAAGCTCATTGCGGTGAATTATTCAACTCTATCTGAAGTGGACTAGCTCCTGAAGCCAAAAGGACTTTAAGGGGCACTGACTGGATTAGCTTTCACCCTCACTGAACACTGGTTTAATGTAAAGTCATTACAAGTTACTAAAGCCTCTAATAATGTTACATGTGGTTGTGCCCAAGACTAAGGGTTTTCATTATCTAATCTGACAGGTGAAATTTACCAGAGATGCACAATTACACACTTTTACGTAGAGGAGGGAGCTAGAATGATAAATGGATAAATTGTGAAGCTATGTAACTTTTAATTTCATATTAAAAATAAAACTGAAACAAATGTGCTGTGTAATCGTTACATTTTTTGTGTGTGTGTTATGTTATGCTCAAACCTAAACCTTGAAGTATGCAGGCATGTTTTAGCACATTTCTATTGGATATACTATAATATTGTTTGAATGTGTTATACAGTATGGGTATAATCCGAAATACCATAAATATTGATAAATATATATTACAATATCACTTACCGCTATTTATCCAGGCAAGACACATAGTGTTTGCTCAAGTTCACAGTCTGAGCCATGCCAGCTCCATCCCTCAACATGACTTTTATGTTTATTACGTTAAATATGCAATGCATTAAAATCTATTTATTTTTTATAAGCAGACAAGTATTTCACATATTTTTAGTGTTTTAAATCACTGAATGTGTTAAGCACTTAATAGTCACTGTTGCTGAGACTGTCAGATGGCAGGCCAGGGCTCAAAAGTAGGTCACACTAAGGTTCACTTCAGCTTCACAACTGAGATTATTTGAGCTCTTCATACTATATAATTATTAACACTGTGAAACCAACTGAAATATGCATAAAGGTTATTTCTGAAAAAGTGGGTCACAAGAAGAAGATCTGACAACCCCAACCCCCCCCCCCACACACACAGTTAAATCAATCAAGAACTACATGTATCACTATACTGTGTCATTCCACATCCAGTAATATGCAATTCAACTAGCAGTAACTGATATACTGCAACAGCCGGGAGGGTGCAAAAGTACTGTCACGTCTATAGTAATACAAAATAGTTCCCCCTCTTTTTTCAATGCACACCTACATCCTGCATTATTCTACAATCACCTAAGATAAGATACAATTTTAATTGTCCCAAAATTATAGTGTTGTAACACAGTTCAAGAACAGCAGGAGAATAGGAAGCAAAATCAAGATAAAAAATAACTATAAAAGACTCAGCAATAGACATATAATCTAATACTAATGGTAAAGCTATGAGGTTACATGGACTTTTGTATAATAGGCGGCTAGGACTATGTTACTATTATGTATAATAAGGGGCTATAACATATTCTGTAATATATAAAGACAAAAGTTGAATATATTGTTGATACTTTGTCACAGGGTTTCTCAAGAAAAAAAAAAGTATCCAGCTAAATCTTTCTCTCTCTTTCTTTCTTTCTATAGATCACATGCAAAAAAGTGCATGGCGGTGGAGTCACGCAGCTGATTGAGTTCGGCGACAGCGAGCAGAAGATGTCTCCCACGGGTGCCAGTCCCCGCCTCCTGAACCCCCTCCGTCTGTTTGCGCGCACCTCCCCAGGGCTCAAAAGCAACCTGAGGGAGATGACATATTTACAGAACATAGAGGACTTCTGGGACTGGTTATCTAATCAGACAGATACCCAAGCTATACAGGCCCGCTCCAAACGCCGGCCAATCGTCAAAACCGGAAAATTTAAGAAGATGTTCGGATGGGGAGACTTTCATTCTAACATCAAAACTGTCAAACTCAACTTGCTCATCACTGGGAAAATAGTGGATCACGGAAACGGGACTTTTAGCGTTTATTTTCGGCACAATTCAACTGGTTTGGGTAACGTTTCAGTTAGCTTGGTCCCTCCTTCGAAAGTAGTTGAGTTTGAAATCGCGCAGCAGTCCACTCTGGAGCAAAAGGACACGAAATCTTTCAACTGTCGCATCGAGTATGAGAAAACGGACCGCAACAAGAAGACTGCCCTGTGCAATTTTGACCCCTCTAAAGTGTGTTATCAGGAGCAGACCCAAAGCCATGTGTCCTGGCTGTGCTCTAAGCCCTTCAAAGTCATATGCATCTATATAGCCTTCTACAGTGTGGACTACAAACTGGTTCAGAAGGTTTGCCCTGACTACAATTACCATAGCGACACGCCCTACTCCTCCACAGGATGACAGAGCGCCTAAAATAGACAACATCTCAACAAATACTTGGCAAACTGTAACATAAACCTCCCTGCAAACTTAAAGGTGCAATGTATAACTTTTCTGGAGGATTGCTTTGCCTAGATGCTCCCCACACCGTATGGTATTAAACTGATCTTTCCATGAAGCCAAACAGGTAATTAAAAACAGGTCAAATTACAGGTTAGATCTGTGGAGAGGTGACCCCACTCATAGGTATTTTCGAACAACGTAAACACAGATAAGTTTAATGCTATGCTGTGGAACATTCAAAGCAAAAATATCTCCATGGAGATAAGCAAGTGGTCCATAAGAAAAGTTACATAGTGTACCTTTAAAGAGGAAATTATGGACTTGGAATAACATTGGAAAAGTGTATACCAACTGTGTATTGAAAAGATGAAGTTCAAGGAATAGGTCAAAGAGGAGTTGACTTGGGATTTGAAACTAAAGATAGTGCCACACTGTGCGATTTCACCACAATGCACATGTTCAGTGTAAACCAATCACTAATTAGTATCTTGTCCAGATGTTTTCTTCAAAGCGAGGCCACAGGCAGTGTCTCCCAAATGGTGCATCGCTTGGATATCAGCAAAGACGTAATACTGTATATTTACTTCATCTGAACAGGGTTGGACAGTAAAAGACTGACAAATGACATAAATGTTCAACTGTGTGATGACGATGTTGATCGATGGTCCAATGCTCTAGTCATAGCATAATTTGTACGTGTTAACACTACAATGATAAGATGGCTATTATTTCAAATTAGCGTGATTGATTGAATATTACAGGTTACGGTCGCTACATTGCTTAATCTGAGTTATAATTACCTTTCAAATCCTACTTCTCAAAAGGAAATTGCATTGATTGACTGCAAATAATAAAGTGATCGTGAATGAATGAATTAGTCAAATCAAATGCAATACTCATTACACAAGGAGCCAGTATAGATATTTAAGTAAGACTATTATTTCTTCAATAACTCAAGAAAAAACAAGGCACTTTTATCTAATTACCCAATATGGTAAAAGATATTTAGTAAAAATACTACTGACAGACTAAAAAAATAGAAAGATTTTACAAAGCACAAATTCTGGTAAAGAACATATATTAGATTTGTAAGGTGCACAAAAAGCAAATGTTCAAATAATGTAAAATTTGTATTTTCTTTTTAGATTTACTAGAAATGTTTTAAATTAATTAAGTATGAGTATGGAGGCAGTGGTGACCAGACTACTATTCCACTGTATAAAAAATAAAGAGAGAGAGAGATCAGTCTGGACTCGCCAGGCAACAATAAAATAACTCTTAGTACTACCTGCATAATATAACTCACTTTTGTGCACCTACATTCCTCAAATGCACGCTGAAGTCCAAGTTAGGCAAATTCTCCCACTGCACTTGAAGGCATCATCAGAGTATCGTGTATGGCTCAGGCGCAGTGGATTGAGGTGTCGAGGGGGTGCAGCCGAGGGGAGATTGTATAATTACAGGACAGGAGAATTTAGTGACTCTGGCAGACAATTATCAGCACTTTGTCATGCTCCTGCCACCAGCCATGACATTACCTGTCTTTAATAGGCTTTAATTAGGCTGGGAAATTTCATTTACCCAGAAACTCCAAACGCACAAGTACAGAATCCTTCCTGAATTTTAATGAGAAATGGGACTAAAATTCAAAATGTCAGATGTCTCCCACTTGTATAGCATTCACCGACGAGTTTTGTGTGCAAAGTGGAGAGTGGAGTTTTCATAAAGGTTCAAATGAATGAGTTTGAATATTGTGGAAAAGTCATCATGTTATTCCCATAGACGTTGCACTCACAAGTCACTGGAGTCTATTCTTGCAGCTTAGCCAGGACACAGACACAGGAAAACTATTCACTTTGACAGCCGTTCAAATGATGTTATATTGAAGAATAATTATCAAATTCACTAATGCATTGGCCTACTTGGGACATCCACTTTCTTTGTGGTCACAGTTGCCCTGGGCCTGACTGTTGACTGCCAATCTGCAAGAACGGCGTCTCCAACATTTGCAACTAAGCAAGATGGCAAAATTGACAAAAATGTTTTGCCCAAGGACACAACAGTATGCTGTCAACCTCCCAGTTATGTGGTGATCTCTCTCGCCCAGGATACAACCTGCCATGACAGTGTTTGGGATATAAAGTCAGACATTCACCGTACACAAAAACATAAGGTACATTATGTAACTTTTTAAGTTGTATCCATGGATATGTTATTGCTTTGCCTAAAGTGTGCCACAGTTTGTAATTTTAATAATGCAAAATAGGCAATTAAGGCAATACAGTGGAACTTTCCAGACAAAGCAATGACATGGAGACAAGTAGGTGACAGACCTTCCAACAAAAAAGTAACATACTGCGCCTTTATATAACTAAAAAATGTTTTCCACATTATACAAATTTGTAGTTGTAATTCTAAAAATAAATAGTGCATTGTGCTTTGACATAGCAATCAGCCATCAATCAAACTGCTACCGTTACTATAAAACATGAACTACTGAAAGTACCTAGGCGTGTAATTAAACCATCTGTATCTGAAGCTATAGTGCATGTGCTACTGACAAACTGCACTGCAATTACCTCTTTCTTTTTACAGTGTTAAATCACCCATGAGCTGTAAATGTTCAAACTATGGGGCGCATTGGGGTGGGACGTGTAAGATAACGCTGAATCATCTATGTTGATATTTTAGTTTGTGCAAAAATCCTGTGTATAAATGTGTAAATCAGTACAGTGTTAACTTGGTTTACTTGAAATGATGTCAGTCTCATTTTCCAGAAAAGATGTGTCAATAGTTTGTTAATACATACCATACACCTATAGAACGATTTGTTACTCCTGCCTCTTTTTTATTTGCTTTCATCTTTTCTTGTAAAAAGTTGTGTGCAAAACTTAACTCTGGACGGTTTCAAAAAAGAAACTGATTTTGTTAAAATTGTAAAGATGAATTTAGGTTTTTATTGCATTAAACTTATTTGAACTGGGTTTCGTCAGCTTATCCTGTCTGTATTGCTTGCGTTGCCTCTACCTGCGAATACACACACGCACACCAGGATAAACAACCATTTTAAGAGTTACGTTTTGCCGTAGCTTTTTAATGGCCAATACATCTTTGTCTCCAGGCGAGGATGATAGCAGAGGTGGACTTAGGAGAGCACATCCATTTTGCAGTGGCCATCAGGGACAGCGGTCGTTCTATTCGCTTCCATTACTCTTATCTGATCAGACAAGACTCCTTCGGCATCAAGACAAGACGCACAATGCTCCTCTCCTACACATTCTAAAAACTCTATGCAAACAAGCACAATGTTGACAACGCATTTCTCAATTTTAATAAGAAAATCAACACACTCAGTAGGGCTGGGTGGTATGACAAAAAAATCCCCCCTCATGTTATTTGTTTTTTCTTTTCTTGGGTCTCTCTCAAAAAATTACCTTAAACAATACATTTTTAAACCATGCTTTTTAAAGCAAGGGTACCTGTTTTTCAAACTGTGAAAAATGATATATGCATTTAAATCAACTGAATAAGTCCCTGGCCCTCACAAACCTCTTGTATTCACATGCCAAAATTATTTGGACAGTAGCACAACTCTGAATTGCTTTTCATCCCAAAAATCACATGGCTCAAGTTTATTAGATGAAGGAAGCATCTACCAGCCTGACTTTGGTCACAAAGTTTTGCTTTTACAATACACTTTCTGGAAAGGAAACAGATTTTACACGAAAAAAAAAAGTGGGTATTTCAATTTTAATAAGGAAATTGCCTATTTATATGCCAAGCCATATGTTTTGTTTGGTTTTTTTTGTTGTTGTTTTTTATGATGGGACTGGCTGTGGACCTCCAGATAAAAAATACAACCATATCATTGATGGTACATGACTAAATCTCAATTAAAATTTGATTAATTGCCAAGCCTCAATTCACTGTGTTTCATCAATAGGCCACGCGTGAAATATTTCTGTGTGGTTGTTGTAGGAACCCCATCATGAGTAGCCATAATCTTATGCCAATTTAATCGCACCAAAACACAGTGCTTTTGAATGCGTTCATCAGATGTCTTTATACTGCCTTGTTCCCTACAACAATGGTTTCACAGCTGGATATGACAGGTTCACAGCCCTTCGCCTAGTTTGTCAATGTGCAATCAGAGAAAGAAAGGGATCTGCCTTGTTTAAAATGCAGTGATCTTAAATGTGTATCTCCATGTAATAACACCTTCTGGGTGTATCATTACAGATTAAAAGCAACCAAAATCTGTCTCATTTTGCAAAGGATTTAAAACAGCCTAAGCAGTGTAGTTTTCTTACAAATGCAGCAGTGTATTGTTAGGTAGAAAAATGCTATAATAGTTTAGACTAAAATTGCCCTAATCATTTGGCCACTCTACTTAATCTTGTTTTGTTCAGCCCACAGTAAAACAATAGTTGGGATTGTAATGATAGAAGTGCAGATACTGTCTCGAAGTGCTGAAGTTTAGGAAGAAAGTGGGAGAATGAGAAAGGATTGAGAAGAGGAGAGATAACGGCTTCCGGAGTGTTTGGCACAATGGCACGAGGACCAGCGTCAGCCAAAAGACCAGGCAGAGTAGACTCATCTTTCTTTAATTAAAGCTGATGCAGAGATTTTGCTCTTGAAACAATAAAGCTAAAACTTATGAAACTTACAAATGTACCTATATTTATGCAACTATAATTAACAGCAGTGGTTCTCTGACTCTGTTAAGTGTACCACTGGTGGTATGCGAGCTACTTTTGGTTGGACTTAGCTCTTCCATTTTTCTTAATTTAAAGTCAATTGTATCAACTATTTTGGTAGTGTCTTGTTTAGAACTACTGTAGCAAAGATGTAGTCCTATTTTCGAACACAGTTTAGACCTGGATTAGTCCAATTATAGACCCAGTAAAGGCTGTACTCTGAAGGACAGATATTTTCATAGGTGTGAAAAAATTCAAATTAGAACCACTGATGTACAGAAATAACTTGAGACATGTTAAAAGACTCTTGAGACTCTTGAACATGGACTATAATGACAGCCCCCCTGGTCCAATAAAGAAACAAGCAGCCTCAGTGCTGGAAAAGGTTTTAATGGGTTAATGCAGGCATTCTTGCAGACAACAACTTCATCTTTTTTGCTTTGAAAAAAAACAAAAGATGTCTCAACATGACACTGCATGGTGAGTAAGATCATGTAAAAATGATGCTACTCTGTATTTTACAAAATCCTTGGAAGTGCCAGTCACACCACGCCACATACAAGACGGACTGAAGAACGTGACAACCCCCATTCAGACACAACAACATCGCCAGTAGACTGATGCTCAGCATCCTACAAATATCCAAGCATGTTAAGAGTTTTGCACATACTCAATTCAATTAAGTAGTTCAGAGAATTCTGACAAGAAATTGTTAAAACAAAATTGGTACTTGGACACTTTCTTTGACAATAACATGACCATGCATAGTCTTGCCACTTTTAGTTAACCACAATATATCGAGAATATATAATATTTGCAAGTTGGCAATACTAAGAAAAGAAATTCAAGATTTTCTCTAAACAGTTCACAGACATATGATCTGGATATTCAAATGGGAGACTGAGTAAATATTTTCATATACTTGTTCCAATGTTACCATTTGATCGGGCCATAGACACCTGTGCATTTAACATCACTGGGTCTTGAAATGGCAGAACACTCTTTCCCCGAAACTATGCCAAAGAGCAGACTTTCTTGTTTACTGGTCTCAAGATGTTTCAGCTGTCATTTACATAGAAATGGTGCCATCAATATGGGGCATACGCATATTTAAAAAGTGTAAAGAACTGACCTTGCACTGAAAGTGTTCATGCTCTTGAATGTCTAGTCACAAAACGGGCTAAACATTACAAATATATAATATTTCCCATTTAGTTAAACCTTTGTTACGTTCCTATAGAACTCCATATCAAAATGACTATTCATGGGAACTAGTGCAACCTGGAGGAGGCCTGGTCTGTGTGACAAGGCAGGCACAGCGTAAAGACAAAGTACTCTAGAGCGGCTCCAGAGCAATGGCAGATATATTAAGGCCATTATCAAAATCACAGGAAAAAACAGCAGCAGACACTTGCCTTGCTTCCCTATGAGCTGAAAGTGGTTCAGCCGAGGCAGCAAAGCAAGCCAGCAACACTGAGTCTTTTTTCATTCTGTTGTCCGTCCTCTACGTGCCAGCCTCCACACATGCCGGGCCAGTAAGCGCCACTCTCCTGTCCTATTCAAGTGTGTTCAGTTTAGTGGAAGTGAGTGGCGCCCCCGAGAGTCCATTCTCTGTAAACCCTACACTCACACCTCAACAGACATCCCAGGCAGTCAGGACTGTTTTAGGCGTTTCCGTGGGAGACCAAAGGGTGGGCACTGTGCGGACGCCAAAGCTCGGAAAGCCTCAGCGACCAAGTGAGGATGGGACTGGATCATTGACTTCCAGCCGGCAGTCTCCATTATGTCTGTAGCATGACTGTAAGCACATACACACAAACACAATTATATCAGCGCTCAAAGTTTGGAAGTGCACATTAAAAATCAATCAGCTCAAATGGGATTGTAATGACAATGCAAATATAGCGGGTCACGACTCAGAAGCCATTTTGTACCCAATACAAATGCAAATAATGAACAAATTTTTCTTTTTGGGACAATAATTTACCAACTTTGAAATGCGTTATCAATGCATTCAGTTCATAAATAAAAAAAAAAGTTATCTATATTTGTTAAAAAACAAAACAAAAAAACAACAAAAAAAAACTACTTAGAATTTCATAGTGTTTCACTAAAATAATCAAAATAATCATAATTTGATCAATAGATAATAGCTTGAATAATGTCAGTTTCAATAGATGAATATTTAACCCCATAACCGGGCAGCTGTAAGGGAGGTTGTACTATATCTCATTCTCCTTAAAGAAAAACTTGTCATAACATACACAAAGTCTCCTCAAATCTTCCTCAAATATTCCCTTTTCACGATTTATTCAGGTAAAAGTCTATTAATAACAGGGATACACAGATATGGAGCTTCAAACTGAGAAGGCAAATAGCACTCTGTCTGCCTAGGCTAAAACAATGAATTCTAATGCATCTGCTTGTGGAAGAGATAAGAGCGTGGTATTAATCTTGTGTCACATATATCAGCTAATTACATACTTGCTATTCCAGTTCTTTCCATCTTTACAGCCCAGTTGTCTCAGGACACTGCACCTATGGCAAGGAAGATAAAAAGGTAAGCATTCAGGTCTGGTAAACAGAAATGGCAGCACAAATTTATCACTGGAGTGTGTTTTTTTTTTTTTATTCGTTGCGATACTTGCCTGTTGATAAAATCTATGGCTTGTGCTTTGAGCTGCTCTGCGCTGTGCAAGTCTGCGAGGATGAGGGTGTCGGCCACGTTCTCCACAGAGAGGCTGTTACAGAGGGCCTCTTCACACATGACCTTTAAACGCTCCAGAGCGTACTGCATGGAAAGAGTGAGGGGACAAAATACAGCATTTTAGAGATGACCAATGTCTTTTGAATTTTCCGTTTGAGGTATACTATGTCACTTTTCCTGGTAGAGGGTCCACCACCTGCTTTATCTCCATGGAGATGTAATTGCTTTTGCCAAAAAATTTTTATAGTATGGCATTAAACCATACATACAGCTGGTTGTCTCCAAAGAGACAAGCAGCTGATGAGCCCAGGCCAATTTTACAGGTCACATCTGTGAAAAGGAGAATGCGTGTTTTTTCAACAAAATAGATGCAATAAAGATACTCTGAATAGCATATGAAATACTGTGGAATATATAAGCAATAACAAGCTCATGGAGACCAGTAGATGGTGGCTCCTCCACCAGGAAAGTTAAAGTGCACCTTTAATATTAAAAACTACATGCAAGTAGGGATGTCATGATGCCTATTGTCTGTGTTACAATTACATCATGATATAACAATTAAACATTCTGAATAATAAAATAGTGTGTAGTTAAAGCAGATACAATGTAAAGTGTTTTTGTAGGTTTACTTTTTGGAGTCTAGACTCTATTGAAATTATTTTGCTTCTAAAATTGTTGTTATTTATTCCTTACAATTACATTGTAACCTGAATAATTGAGATTAACCAAATAATCCAGACATCCCTACATGTAAACTAAACTTCAGTCTCAAACCAAGGACAAACAGTAGTGCTTTTCTGTACAATAAAACAAAGGGATAATAAATAAAGCGCCCAGTACATTCATATCATTGCTGTGTGGTTACTCATATTGATGCAAGTAAGACAAGCCTCAAAAGGATTTAGCAGATTACAAAGACGTCCACGATGAAGGATTAAATATTTCATTAAACTTCAGTTACATACAGACAATTGTGCCACAGCAGGAACAACTATTTGATGCTAAGACACAAGCAATACAATGCAAGCACAAACATAATATTTTGGAGAAGTAAACAGTTTTAAGGAAATAGTTGCACTACAGCTCTCAAAAGATGCATCAAAATACCTTTGCGTTTTTTTGTGAATTTTTAAAATTGCAAGTAAGTACAAAAGCAGTAGGCCAAGATGGCGGGGGGGCTCACTTTGTCTGCAGCTGCCAGCAGGTTGTCGGCCATTTTCTCCAGGTTTGGGGCTTTTCCTGTGTAAATAAAGCCCATCATCTCCTTGAAGACTTCCGGGTCCACGTCGCTAATGTCAACACGATTCTGAAAGTAACAAAGGTGGTTTAAAAAAAGACTAAATTATGTTCAAATGAATGTGTTTGCAAATATGTCATCTGAAAATCAACAAATAAGGCAAAGATAATTACAAGTATGACTAAACAATAATTTTAAAAATGCTGAATCTGGACTAAAACATCACAAAGCCTGTACAGGAAAACCTTTGAGAGCACATGCTATTATTTCAAATCACGATTTCAATTATTTTCCACAGTCAAGTGGCCATAAAATTGGTAATTACCTTTTTACTTTCCTCCATTTCATGTTCAAACATTGCATTGAATACGGGGGACCTTGCTGTTGACAAGGGAATGAAAAATTTAAAAATCAGTAACACTTGTATACACATTAGTACATAGTTTCACTGTACTGTGGACCTCAAGGAAACCATCAAAGTCAAGCACAGTTACAAATGATCTGTTACTTCCACATTTATTGTTTGCCTCTGATGGTGCAGCTGCCTCCGCCTTCTTTAGTGCAGCTAAGTTCCCCCTCACTTTAGCAGAGCCACAGAGATCTGGGTCAAGTAGGGCCAAGTGGTGCTAGAAGGTGGATTAGTGCCCACCACAAAATTTGAGGGAAGGAAATGTAACTTGCACACCAGAGGTTTGTGCAAGTATTTGTATTGTAATTGAAACTGAAATTTTGTGTTAACATTTCAAATTAAATCTTGTAATATGCACTATTCAAAGAACTATTATGAAATATTATAGAAATACACACAATTTAATAATAAATTATCTTTACATGTACACTTCTTTAGCCACAGCTGCTCTGTGATAAAGTGACAGAAGTAATGCTGCCAATTTTCTGCCTCTGACCGCCACCAATCAGTCACACATCACACATATATAAGCAAGGTGGGTGAAGTATCTTGCTTGAAAGACACAACAACAGAAAGTATGAACTAGACTAAAGCCATTGCTGCCCCACACTGACACCTGGTATTCCCATTGGTCTCAAATCCAGGCACTAAGAACTAAGCGTAACCCTGCTTAGCTTTTGCAATCACATGAAATCTGAATCTTAAGGTAGGGTGGCTATATTCATTTTGGTTAAAAAAAAAAAAAAAAAAAATAGATCTCAATATTTGTCAGTGCTTTATGGTCAGAAGTGCATACAAGAGCTATAGTAAAAGGCCTTGTTTGAAATATATGTGGTTTATTTGACATAGTCACTTTATTAATTAAACTAATGTCTTTATGCAAAGTTTTTAGTGTCAACCCCATGATGCCTGTCCTATAAAGTTGCTGAATTGTCTACAACTCCCTCTTAACTCTACTCTCACAGCCCTCAGTGAGCCCCATGTCTTTCTAAGCACTTTCTGATGACTGCAGTTTGCAGAGAGCATGAGCAGGAGGAGAGCAGAGGAGGCTCTGACCTGCCAGGATGGACTTGTGGGCCTTGAACTCCTGCCCTCCGACGTAAAGGCTGCAGTCGGTGAAGCGGGAGCACTCCCACAGGTTTCCGAGGTCGTCAGACAGCTGGCACTCAGGCACCTTCAGCATGTTCATGTTGGACTGACCTGAAATGTTCACAGAGTCCTGGACAACACTCACCTAAAAGGACAGAGGCAGAAATGGGCAGATAACAGCAAGTCTTATTTATGTAGAACTCTAACTATTATCTTTACATCATTAAATCAAACATTTTAATTTACTCTTTAGCCTGACAGATCTGCCAGATCAGTCAAACTGACCATGCCTGGGAACAACAGCTGATAAGAGATACGCCGCAGCAGTCAGTGAGTACCTGTGACGAAGGTGGAAGTGCTATCTAAGTTTCCATAACCAGGAATCATGGCAACCAACTGCAGGACGCTATCCTAGACAGTTCTTGGACTAAGTGGGAAGGGTTAAAAGTTCAAAAGAAAAGATGTCTCGTGGTTTGAAATCAGTTGCAGGCACTTTAAAAAGACTAGGAATTAAAAGATTGGTTATTGAATTCAAACTATTGTTTCAAATCATTATCGATCAATATAAGAAAAATCTATGAGACTACTTTTTTGCCATATTTCCCAGCCCTAAAAGATTTTGTCTTCTATAGTGGGATTTAAAAAAAATAACAGCTATATTTTTGCTATATCTTACAAATAATCAGGACAGTTTTATATACGACTTCAATCATTAAACATAACAGTAATTATGAACACACATACCATTTTCCCTCATCAATTTCAATTTGGTTTTGCAAGTGATACTACTTTGATATTAATACTGACAACCATCTCAGACTGATTCACTGAGGGGAAATCTGACTTTAATACAATTATGTAATAACGAATGAAACATGGTAACACAGTACACCCAATGTAAAGGTCTAAAATATGAGACAACAATTTATAACACCAATTTGCAACCAAGCACCATTTGTGGACCATTTGTGGTGCTGCTGAGAAAACCAACAAAACAATGAAAACTGCTCCAACTAAATTAATTGTTAGTTACAACACCTAATTGATAGAAAACGGCATTACGGGTTTAATTTGAATGTAATTTGTCGATCAAAGTGGCAATTTACCTAGAATTGCAAAATCTGTTTGGATCATCTGTCGGCTCAATCTCACCCAGACACTGTCTATTTGGCATCTCATTTACACAAAATTCATTGACACTTCATTTAACTTGTCTCTGAAGTAGACACTCTACAAAACATTCATTCTTCTTGACACCAAATTCAATTCATTTGGAACAAGCAGTGATCCAACCTTGCAGTGTAAAATGTAACTGGGAGGAAATGCCATCAATATTTGGAGTTAAATGACACCATTCAAGTTGTACTGCCAAAGACGTAGTTCATAACAAGCACATTGAGATTTGATTCAGGAGACGACATGCAAGCTCTCCAACCAGTTAGCTATGGCCAAGAAACTCCCACACAACAGAGGCATCAGCAATTTGACCTGCTTCATTTCAAAATCAATAGTTTTACAAGGACTCACTCAAGTTTGTAGTGTGTAGTTTTTGAGATTCTGGAAGTAAAAATAAAGTTGCTTTGTGTTTCAAATGTAGTAGCTCCCAACATGTCAGAAACACAAGTGGCTAGCTTATTCGCTGATTGTTCTTACCATGATGGCAACATGCAGGTAAAGAAAATACAAATTCACAAAATGAGATAAAAGGTACTAGTAACAAGTTACAATATCCACATGTGTAAACAATAAAAGGATTTGCAACAAAAAGCAATACACTGAAAAACTGCATTGGTTATTTTAACATAATGACCAAATGCGTTTTCAAGAAACTATTTAGCTTTCCAAGTACCACTAGATCTAAATCAGGTCTGTAACAGGGCTACCAAGTCTAAACTAGGTTTAAAAATAGGACTACACCATTGCAACAGATATTATCAACAAAGACAAACGAAGAGAAAGTGTGTATACATTTGATTTGAAATCTGCCAAAGACTATATCCACAGAGCACTACAGGTACCATGGCACAAGTACAAGTTTGAGAATCACTGTTATGGTGCATTTAAGTATTTAAAGCATCATAATTACCATCATCCTTATTATATATTCTAATAAATACATAGTAATAATATTATCAATATTATTATTAATAATTGTATGTGTTTATTATTTATTTTTATTATGCATTTATTTGTAACAATTTAAAAATGCAACCACAGTAAAAGTCTTACCTCACAGAACAGCGTGAGTTTGTCGTCTGGCAAGAGTCCATTGGCTTCATCAAGAAGAAAATCTCTTCGAATGAACTTTTTAAACCCCCAGTCTTTGCCTTGGACAAATCTATATGCTCTTTGGCTTTCTGTTAAAACATGAAAACATGACAAGTTGTGATTTGAAAGTTAAAAAACAGACACCAGAGGCTTGTGCAAACTCACCCATCGCTTTAGTCTCTTCTCTTTTAGCGTTCAACAAAGAAAATTTGAACTTTGCTCTAACTTCACTTTTTGGACAACTAACAAGAAGTAAATACAATGACAGATAGTCTTTGCTTTCATCGTCAAGTCCCTTTGGATTGACTCGCAAACACCTGGAAAGTAAAAGAAAAAAATTGAATTAACACAATTCAAAGATGCACAAGTTTTATCTTTTGGGAGACAACTACAAACATAGGGTGCAAATATTTCTGTGTTCAAAAATATTTAAACAATGGTTATTTTCTTCTATAACATCAAGCTACTGTTCTAATCCTGGTGACATTTTGGTTTGGTTATGTGACTTGAGTGTTGTTGTTCTGCTCCTTGCTGACTTGAGTTTAATAATAGTGCAGTTTAATCAGATGTTGTATTGATGCCAGATTACTGTAGTTATGCACTTCCACCCAAACTGTCATTTGTACTGACAAGGATACACCTGACTGACATAACTAGCACAGTTGTGCTTTTGACACTGTTGACAATACATGGTGATTTCATTAATGCCATAATTACAGTTAAAGAAAAGTATTTTTGTGCATTACTGTGGAAAAATAAACACACAACTGTGCCTGGCAACATTTAACGGAACATACCATTTCATCTTGTCATTGGGCCCAGACGAGAAGGTAGAGCTTTTCAAAACTTCACCCATTTCTTCTCGACAAAAACTGAAGTTGTTTATGGTCCACATGTAGGAAAATTTTACCACTTTGACCTTGTGTCAAAACAAGACAGCATTTGAACCATGTATGTGGATATAATTAAGTCAGGCCAAACATCGTGAGCACGTCCATACCTGTGTGTAACACCAGCTCTCTGCCACAGGTCCACTGGACATCTCCCCTGGAGGGGGAGGGGTGGGAACCCGTGACATCACCGCCTTAAGTCTAGCGCTCTCGTCCTCAACGCTCTAAGAATCACATGAGAAAACAAAGACATGACATGTTTAAAATCCCACAAATAAACACTGCAATCAGCACTAACAAGCAGAGGCAGCAAGTACAACTGTAGCTTAATGCCTAAATGAACACAATGTAAACAGGAACACCCACATTTACATAGGCCTTGAATGAGTCACAACTTTGCGGATAAGTCTGAGAATGATTTTGTTTTACAATGGTTTCCGATGTGAAACAATCAGGCATATTGCAAATCATGAGCAAAACCGGTCTACACCACTGAGAAAACTGAAATTAGTTTGGAAAAGGAAAACAACCACAAGAATGTTCAATGCCACAAATCACTCACTGGTGTGTGGCATTTAAAGCAAATCTGTAAGAACAGGTAGTTCTTGCACAGGCCATAACAGATGTGGCAATGTGCTAATCAGAAACTTCAACTGGAATGAGAGGCTGTCTTTCAATTTGCACAGACACACTCAAACACAAGATTGTACAAAAATGTTTTACTGACAGTTGAGCAATCCAAAACAGCTTTCTGGCATTGCTCCTCGCAGTTTCACTGATTGTTGCCAGTGCAGACTGGCTGTGGGAAGCTGTTCTAACTAAAACATTTTATTCTCCTTGACCGACTTTGAAGTGAAGTCTAAGAAAAAGTGTCTAGCCAAAAACATCTCCAATTTACCCAAGTTGGAAAGTAATTACTAGTTGGGTAAAGTGAGTAATACACTTTAAATGTGACTCTGCATCTTTGTACTGCCCGAATAGTACGCCTACAGCCTTTTATTTAAATTATTCAAATGCAAATATTTTCCAGTCATGAAAAGTTAATAAAAATACACATGGGGATTTCTCAACATAGCAACTTGTTAACTGATTAAACAAAGGCAGCCTAGTTACTGTATTTAACCACTAGTGCCAGAGACATTTACAATTCATAAACTACTTGAATTATATTATAAATAAACATACATAGAGCAGAATTGTGGGAGTGTTCCATTGCCAGGTCAATACAGACGTTTACTTTATTTTACTTTGGGATAATTTGTGGCTAGATCTAATGAAATGATAGCAAACCACTTGCTTTGCTGCTTTTATGGAAAACTTAACAATAAGCCACCATACCAAGTCTTTCTTAAAACATAAATTATTCAGTTATCCCATTCAAAATTGGTTTCAGGCAAGAACGTACAGCTCCAGGCTAACTAACCACTATTAATACTAAACTACTAAGGCCATTCGGAGCCGAACTTACATTGGACCACCTCTAGCAGCCAAATGAAACAAGATAATCAGCCAGGGAAATAATATCTTAGTAATCACCTTTTGAATAGTTAGAAAATACAGTTAAGGTGGTAATAATCTAAGTTACCACAGCATCCTTCATAGCGCCATCTTCAGATTTCATTCTAAAAAGGAAAAAAAAAAATGTGTTAGAGAATCGGCTTCATAGATTATTGTGAATTTATAATTTACTATAACTTAAAATATAAATAAATAAATAAATACATAAATAAATAAATAACTTAATATTTAAAATAACAAATTGGTATTATCTTTTTTTTTTTTTTTTTTTTCCCAAAGAAGTGTATGGTATATTGATGCATGATTAGCCCAATTGTTTGCTTTGGAGCCAAATGAGGCAGTTTGTATTTTGCTTTGCATTCACTTTTATTGTAATGCAATATTGGCTTCAGTTCGAATGTTTTAAGGGAGGAAAGAAAATCAGATAAGCAAGTAAACTAACAATTACATGCTTGCCCTGATGTGCTGCCTTATACATGGGCTGCACTTCAAAACTCAATTTTATTTTAGAGATGAATCTATTGAAATTACAGAATTATGTAGTTATCTTCTAGTGCACTTTTTCTTATTGTAAATATATGATCACAGTAATACAAACTGTTTCTGAACATCTCACACGAATTGCCAGACCCACCCTAAGGTCCTGGCCCACAGTTATGGAAAACTCTGGCATAGTGAATATTCTAGTAACACTTTAAATGGTTTCAATTTTATAGAAAACATAAAATTGTCCACGTATCACGCTCCACTGATGTGTCAACAATACTATCCAGAACTACTGTCAATGCCACATTAACATATTTTCACTTCGACTGTCAATTTGAATGTAACTTTAATGAAATCTAATCATTTTGGAAAGTAACTAAAACATTCAGGCTATGAACTACGCAAAACTAGCATGTTGGATCATATCTGAAAGATTAATGTCAACTTCTTTAGCGTTAAACCGCAAACCTGCTAACATGAAGCGGCTAGCCCAGAGCATCCCATGGAGAAATCGTCTCTTACATTATAAAACATACTGCGATTACTCAAAAAATAAATGTATGGCTCTGTAAACGATACGGGGATTGACAAATGTTAAGTCAGTCAGCTGCGGTGTAGACATGGCATTACCCGGTGAGAAACAAAGGGCCTCCTATGATCCATGTAACAGGATGCTAGCAGTCCAGGCTAACGCAAACTACCCCTGCTAGCCGAAGCTAATCTGTGCAGTTCTTGCTTACAAAAAGTTTAAAAAGATATGGTGGCGCCGTACCTTTCAAATCCATTCTTCCAAATATATCGACTAAAACATGCAGCTTTGTATCACAGCCGCTGATTTCTCTCTACGCAACTTTAAAGTCGTTTTCAAGCAGTCTCTTCACAGGGTTTCTTTGTCTTATTTATATCAGAGCTAGCTTACATCTGACTAGCAGCTCGGTAGCTTCCCAGGCTAGAAAATATATCGACTGCGCATGCGCTACATTTTGACAACAAGCTTCTCCCTCCTGCAAACATATTCTTCATAAAAACATAATTGGACAATGCACATAGTTGAAAAACTATATATATTTCTCTATGTTTCTAGCTATTTTCTATGAAGATTGTTTATGTAAATTTTATAGCACTTTCAAACCTATCAAGTAGGTCAAGTAAATTAATTGAAAGAAATTTACAATGCTCTGATAAAGATGGCAGAGTGAGCAGTATATTGTATTTAATCATTTTGGGTGGGCAACAGGCAATTTTCATTTGGTACCAATGTATGTATTTTATCAGATATGCAAATTTGGGTAAGTATATAGTCTACTACTGTAGGCAATCTGCTGCTCAAAAATCTCCTAAAAAAAATAATCTGATTAAAACTTGCAGTGTAATTCAATTAAGGATATATGACCCATAACCAAATATCTGCATTTTTGTGTTTAGTTTTACAGTAAATTCAAATGCAGAGCAAACCTCCAGGGCATTTATAAAACATGGCTATAATAGTGATGGACAAAACCACTGATACAGTAAGATTATTATGTATAGATTAGATGTATTAAATGCATTGAAATTCAAAATTTTACCTTGGCATATATAAAGGCTTTCATCCTTTATGTATATATATATATATATATATATATATATATATATATATATATATATATATATATATATATATATATATATATATATATATATATACAGCAAATAACTTTTTATAATTTTTTAATTTATAATTGAAATGAAAATTTATATTTTTCAATACCTCTGTTGATTTATCAGTATTGTGGTATTGAGCATGCCCATCACTAATTAATACTGAACATTAATACTGTGCAAGGTGCAAGCAGCTGTTCTTTTCGAGTATACTGACATGTGCGTGCAAGTGGTGAACACTTGCAGTCTTCAGTGCAGTATAATAGCTGATCTTAGACATGGGGTTGTATTTGTGCATCCGAATGGACAGATGAAACCTCATTCACTGCCAGCCTTCAAATGTCTCCTTTCTCTGATCGTCCTCGTCCAGCACACACCACACTGCCCGGGGTCTGCTATTCTCTGAAACAATAGCGCATAATGGCTCCCTGTAGACCGGTGATAACTAATTCCCTTTCAGATGAATGGACACTCTGCTGCAGAATGAACGATAAATACCTCCTTTTGCTCCAATCAGTCAACATTCATGTACAAAATATTCCTCGGACTTTGATTTTTTAAAATATTTTTTTCTGTGGCAACAACAAACACCAGCACTTTGGTAATGCTCAGTTACATTGTGAGAAAAAACAGCATGGGAAATGTCACGTTTTGATATGGATGTCAACTTCAAATGCTTTTAACATCATATGCTGTTGCTCTGACCTATCTTTAAGTAGAAAGGATGAATGATAAGATCGCTGCTGGAGAGATAGAGCGTATCAGATAGTTAATTTAAGGCAGAAAATGGTTTTATAGAAAATCTCACCAGAAAGCAACAATTGAAACATATAGGTAAAACAATGGATGTTAAATCACATTCTTTCAAATATCCTTCACATTCTTATATGAATAATAGCACTAAAATTGACCCATTTAAAACATTTCGTTGATAATTCAAGTAGCTCTCCACAGCATCTACTTAATCAAATTTTAACAATGGCACAGAAGTCTCAAAGTCCCATCTATAATACTGTCATAATTGTAGTATCTGGAATGGATATTATTTCTGACAACTATTCAAGGTTCCTGTAATAAAGACTGATATGGAGGAGAGTTATGAGCGCAGTGAAAGGGACTATATGACAGAGATTTGACAAGAGCAGGCTCCTGTACTGACCTTATCACAACATGGCCAACGTCAACGTAGACGTCAAGAAGAAGAGAATTATGCCTGACATCAGTTACGCACTTTGTTATAGGGTTTGCTGCAGAAAAGAAAGTCATAATATTGAACAATGGAGATCCTAAAAAGAAATATGATTCTATTTAAGTAATATGAAAAATGGTAATAGACAAAATGGTGTTAATAGAAATGCATTCATCAAAAGATACAAGTAGAAAAGAACAGTTATTCTGTCTCAGTATTAAAGTCTAATTTAGGTGACAAAGACTATTCAAAAGACTGAATGATAATGAGATTCTTATGCATCTTTATGAGACCGCTGATGTGATTTTAGTTGTAGAACCAAATTATATTTGATACTACGCTAAATGTATCAAACTTGTTAAACATGTTAAGAACATGTTAAAATACATAGTATATTTACTATCTCGTGCCAGTGCATGCATGTTTGATTTTATATGAACGTTGAATTTTACAAAGGCAAAAATAAGTATTGTAGTGTAACTGTAATGAGTTATTTTGACCAGCAGGTTCAAGAGCTCTTTAAAGATTCATTCTTACAATCTTACAATATCAATATCTTACATTTTATCTTACAATATTTTACATTTTACAATATCAATATCAGTATCTTACTTTTACAATTTTATTATGTGTAAAATCTTGTTCTGGATTACAACTGAGTTTTCAGATACAGTGCCTTGTGAAAGTATTAGCCCCCTTGAACTTAGAACAACTTTCTACAAAGAGTTGTTACTTTGTGTGTATCCAGCATGGTCTCCTGCAAATATTTTCACTACTTTTTCTTCTCAGTTTGACTTAAAATTACTGTAATTTTAAGTCAAACTAAGTGAGTATTTCTGACATGTGCACTCTGTGAAACTTATTTTCAACAAAGAAAAAGTAGTCAAAATATTTGCAGGAGACCATGCCAGATACACACAAAGTAACAACTCTTTGCAGAAAGTTATTCTAGATCAAGTGTCTTTAATCTACAAATGAGAAGAAATTAATTTAGTTCAAGAGCTCTTCAAAGACTCATTCTTAAATGTCTGAGGAGTTGGTGGTGCTCTGCATAAGGGTTTGTGTAAGACTTCCACTGCAGGTGTTGCTTTTAATTTAATGTCATGCAATTATTTGGAGTTAATAAATTAACACGCTCAGAACTGTTCTCAATACAAAGTGCTAAATTATGCAATATAAAATATGCTTGGCATTTATTTTACCACATAAAATATATGAGCAGGAATTTGCATTTCTAATTCTCATTTATAAACATGACCAGGCCAAGATGCACTAGCAGAGGAACACACACTTTATATGGGTATATGGACATTTAATGTTAAAGGTTCCATTTGTATTGGACACTTAATGTGCTTTACATCAAGGAACCACTCACCCATTTAGACACAAGTTAAACACAGTGTACACAGACGCTGGCTGCAAGGAAATCTAAGTGTCTTGCTCAAGAACACAACAACAGTATCCACTTTCTTTCATACTTATACAGTTCTGCCCAGATAAGAGTAATGCAGATCTCCACAAATCTTTGCTGATTTTTGTGTTGTTTATGAGAGAATACTACTCACCCTGCAGGACTTGATATATTATGTTCCTCACTGAACCCATTTCAAGTTAAGAGATGTTAAATAAAATAAAATAAAAACATGGTTTTTTGTTTTTTTTTTAATCACAATAAACATTCAGGCAACATTTAGGTCCAATACGCTCAGACAAACAAAGCCCATCAGTTGTACACGCCTCAGTGGAGTCGACGCGCCATTATTTGTAAACAAGCTCTCCTGCATGGGCCATGTTCAGTGTGATTGGCTGTGAGCTGAGGGAGGAAGAAGACATTATTATGAGTGCATTGGAAGCGTCTCATTGTTGAAGCCGCGAGCCGCTGATAACCTGTGGTTCTTCTGGTCTGCTACACCTGCTTTCTTCATGTGCTGCTGGGACCTGCTTTCTTCCTGACAAGCTCTTGTCTTCAGTGGCCTTTCATCTCCTCGCTTCACAAAAGAGAGTTTAGAAGTCTTTTATCTGAGCCTGGGGGTACAGTGTGCTGTCTGCCCGGAGAGGATTCAACCAATTAAAGAGCTGCAGCTATGCTTATGAACCATACATCACAGGGAGGTTTAAATGTTTTTCACTATCCCACTTTTCATAATTGGCAAATCCTCTGCAAGTCACTATACTCAAATTGAACCTGGTGTGTTTAATGCACATCTTATTATGGAGCATATTCTCAAGGTTATTGCTGCTGAAAATGTATTTGTACTTTAGCAGACATTGTTTATGCCTTCAGCCTTCTGGAAATGTCATAATTTAATTGTTGTAAATCAAAAACTATCTGGTTAGATGTAATGGGAACATTTTTTTTTCTTGTGTGCCAGTCTACAGACAGTAGCAGATGTTTCATTATAAAGTAATCATACCACAGAGACATATTTAAGAACATGTGTAGAATACTACATAAAGTCCCTGATGGAATAACATTAAATTTAATGCATCTTCGGGACAGTTATTATGAAGATGGAGCACCCATCAGCAGCAGATTGAAAGAAAGTTTTGTTCATGAAAAGTCAAAATATTCTGAAGACTTTCAATATTTGGTCCTACAAAAAACTACAAAATTTAAACAATGCTGAAATGTGACAAAATAGTCAATACAGATTCTGATACCACAATGGTTAAAACCAAGTTACAATATGAATGACAACTTTGCACATCAAAGTTGTCACATTGAATCTCATTTTATCTTTCAGTATCGATACCTTCTCAAATAGCATCAGTTGTGATACCACATTTTATATTGAATATCTGATAATCAACTTTCTGAATACCTAAATACATACTGTGACTACAAAGAAAACAAATACAATTCACTTAAAATGCTGCAAAACACGTCCCCTTTTCTTGTATTTTCTCCTTGTGCATTATGCATTTGCTCATAGCCGTGCTCTGAAGAGATACCAGTGTGGATGCATTACGGAGCGACTGGCGTTGAGCAATTGCTGATCCCTGGAAGTGATAAAGAGAGGCAGCCTGTCTGAGCTGAAAAAGGAGGAGAGCCACGCAGCATATAGACCAGGAAGGTCACCGGCTGCCAACCAGGGCCCGGCCAACTGAACAATGTCCGCAAGCTCTCCTCTGCTGACAGTAATGATAATGCTATATGTACTATTAGGGGACACAAAAGTACTGTGCATAGGACAAAGATTATAAGCATTATGTAGTGGAAGAGGTAATCAACAAGAGCTCAATAAACTAGTCATACTTTCAGCCCTTACATCATTAAACAAGAACCACAACACTACAACTGTATTACTATTACTTCATGTGAAATGAAAGTGCAAAATTTTAAAATACAATAGTTAACATAAATGGTTAAAAATGTGGAAGCAGCTTCAGTAGTATGGGATTAAAGTTATCTAGCTTGCATGTATTCGTGTATTTTTATTGCTAAAGAATTCGTGTATTTTTATTGCTAAAGAACACTTTAAAAAATGCTTTCACCATCTGACCTGTAAATTGGCCAGTGGTGCCATGTGCTTATCTCCATGAAGATACACAAGTTTAATGCCAAACTGTGGAACATTCCAGGCAAAGCAATAACATTTCCATGCCTACAAGCAGGTGGTAGACTTTCCATCACAAAGTTACATAGTGCATCTTTAATATATAGGGAGACACTTGAAAAATGAAAGTATTAACTCTGGTAGCACCAGTGCAATATAAATATTGAAAAAGTGACTCAGTGATCTTGGCCTTTAGCAGCAGAACACAGGAGTGAATGATGAGGAGATATGCAAAGGCGATAATCCGCCGGACACCATACTATCACTAACTTTGCATATGGTCATTTTAAGGACGCGCTTATCTCTGTGGCTCCACTGCTTACCATGTGTATAGATTTATTTACTTTCCTCTTGACATCCTTCTGTTTAGGGGAGCAGGTATAAAAGTCGTTGCCTAGTTTATGTAAATATGGTGAGTGTGTGTGTGTGTGTGTGTGTGTGTGTGTGTGTGTATGTATATATATATATATATATATATATATATATATATATATTACCAAGCGATGGTAATATCAGGAAAAAGGAACACGAGAAACTAGAGAAATACCAGGGGCTCAGGGAAGAGCTGGAGAAGGCCTGGAAGGTGAAGGCATCAGTGGTCCCCGTGGTAATCGGAGCACTCGGGGCTGTAACCCCCAAACTGGAGGAGTGGCTCAAGCAGATACCCGGAAAAACGTCAGACATCTCAGTCCAGAAAAGTGCAGTACTAGGAACAGCAAAGATACTGCGCAGAACTCTCAAGCTCCCAGGCCTCTGGTAGAGGGCCCGAGCTGATGAGGGTGAGAGAGACCAACCACCGTGGAAGGTGAGGAACACATTTTATATATATATATATATATATATATATATATATATATATATATATATATATATATATATATATATATATATATATATATATATATCATACATGGAGCGGCATAACCAAGTCAAGTAGTGAAGTAGTGGACATAGTGTGCAGAGTATGGGCTTGACCCCAAGGTCAAGGTGGGAAACACCTCCAAAGGTTGTGGAGAATGACCCAGCCAAGATCCTGTGGGACTTCCAGATACAGACTGAAAGAATGGTGATGGTGAACCAACCAGACATAGTGGTGGTGGATAAGCAACAGAACAAAGCCGTGGTGGTGGACATTGCAATACCAAGCGATGGTAATATTAGGAAAAAGGGAACATGAGAAACTAGAGAAACACCAGTGGCTCAACAGCAAAGATACTGCGGAGAACTCTCAAGCTCCCAGGGCCCGAGCTGGATGGAGATGGACAAACAGAAATGAGGGGCATATACTGGGCATATGTATATATATGTATTAACTCTGAACCATTTGCAGAAAGGTACAGAAACAGATTCAGTTTGAATTGAAAGTAATTTTAGTTAGACATTTTCAGAAAAATAGGTCAGAATGATCAATCATAGCACTTATCACTATCAGTGCCTTGTACATAGAAAGAAAACACGTAAGACCGTATGTATCATGTACATTTATCCTTCTTTCATCATCATTCATTCTGGCCAGATTGTCTGACACCATTATACATGGCTGAATATATTGAGATGTCAACATTTATATACATGTAATATATTTTCACAGTTGAAATCCCATACAATGTACCTCTGTATGTATGTATTCATGGAAATTCTCTCCTATTGCCATGTTAAATCATTAATGTCACTGGCATCTGTTCCTAATCCAACACCATGTTCCATCTGACAGAAAAACAGATTGAACCAAAGTCAATTTCACCTGCAAAATTGAATTGTCTCTATATCTGTACCAGTCCACACATATAATACAGTAATATGTAAATTCAGGATTTTCAATACAGTGCTCTAAAATGTGTTGATATTATTAGGTGAACTGTACTGCTCATTACATTTGCCACTAAAAGGACTGCTCTCTGAATCTCTATGCAGCAGATTTTCAACAGTATTTGGTCACTTATTTATCGGCAGGCTTTCTCCAATCACATTTCTAGGCAGGTGCATCATGGCTACCCTCCACAAATTACATCCAGAATAATTTCATATTGATTAATGTAGCTGCGTTCCTCCTGGCTCTCTATTGCGCACTATACAGTCTATTTGGTGTGAATTACTGAGGCCATTTCGCCTCACAAAGCCAGCCCTCTCCACTAAGGCGCAGGTTCATGTGTGGACTGGGGCCCCCTAACTACCCCTCAGAATGCAGGAACCACTAAAGCTTTTAATTGCCTTCTGTGCAAATGGTCTTCCTGCATTTGATAAAGAGTGAGGGGAGGTGGGCCAAGGATGCACAAGGCTGAGCTGTTGGAAAGAAGAGGAGAGAGTAGCCAAATAACCAGGGCCAGTATACAAAAAGTAACACCTGTGTACAATAATCAAATAACAATACAAATTCATCACTGGATTTATTTATATATTACTTTCAAGACACCCAACACACTTTAAATTGCATTATCCATTCACGTATTCACTTTGTAGTGTACTGTAGCCACAGCTGCCCTGAGATAGACTAACAGAGGTGAGGCTGCCAATCTGAACCATTGCTTATTCACGTACTGCATTCATACTAGGCAAAATGGATGAAGTGCCTTGCCTAAGGACACAGCAACAGGATGCACTAAAGCCCCACTGTAGCACCTTCTATCTATTCAGAAACACTTCAGGTCAATTTTGCATAGTAAGTGTGAGTTACCATTACAGTATAATCCTTTACTTTTCAAATGTGATAATATGATGAGCATTATGCAAAACTGACTCTTGTGAGCTTTAAGCCATGTTATAATGTTGACAAAAAACAAAAAAAAAAAAACATGTCTGGAGGTGTATTTTGTTTCATTCACACATTTTTGAGTGATCTTTTATTATTGGGCTGTTCTTATCTCCAAACCTGAACTTGCTCTGTTCCACCTTGCGTTGACATGAAGTGGTAGTTTTCAAATTAACAGCTACTTTTTTTTTACCATTTGTTTAGCAGAAATGGGCAATATCAGGGCTGAAATTATCCAAATTATTCTGGTAAAGGTGTTTGGAGTTTAAAAACATAGTGAAGAACCTCTCAGCCTAATTATGCAGGGTTTGTTAAACATGTGTGAATGAAACAAAACACAACTCCATATATACAGTATATTTTTGATGAGGAAACAACATTATAACATAGATTAGAAGATAGTGTACGGGCCCTTTAATCAGTGAGGATGGTATAGCAGGTCAGATGTCCTTTCCCTGACTACAGCGCACAATGTCTACATTTACATGCACTCCAAAAATCTGATCATTATCTAATTTCTGGAGCTGCCATTTTATTAAAATATTAACATCCGATGTGATAAAATCTGGTTACATTTTGAGACGTGCATTATGTAATTATATTCAGATCCTTGATGTGGATGTAAACAAATGGTAATAATCAGTTCTTCAGTTATCTGATTTCACTGGTCGTGTGAAACAGCCAATGAGGATGCAGTGTCTGGTTCAAGGACACATTAAAGGTCCTGTATTAAACAAAATGTACTCTTCCGAGCTTTTAGCCATGTTAGAATGTTGTTACCTCATCAACAACATACCTAGAGTTGTGTTTTGTTTCATTCATTCATTCATTCATTCACATGTTTGAGTAATCCTGCCTAATTAGACTGTCTACAGCTTCCATGCTCAAAATGCTCTGTTCCATCTTGTGATGTCATGAAACTGTAGTTTTCAACTTATCAACTACCTTTTACCTTTAGTTCAGTAAAGAATGCCAGTTCCAGGGCTGAAATTATCTAAATGATTCTACTGAAGTGTAAAAATACAGTCAAGCATTTTCTGTATTACCACATGACATCACAAGGTGGAATAGAGTCTTTTCCGTTTGATAGAACTCAGCCTAAATATGTAGGATTTGTGTGTTAAACATGTGTGAATGAAACAAAACACAACTTCAGGTATGTTTTTGATGAAGAAATATTATAACATAGATTAGAAAATAGTGTAGTATGGGCCCTTTGATAGCTTGCACTGGGTTGAGTAGGAAGCAACTCCAAATTGAGAATAATTGTCAAAAAGTCACTTAAATATGTACTGTTTAGATTTCCAGATATCATGGTATTAAAATCTATAATTTCAGTGCTTATAGGATACATTACTAGCTGCTATCATGGCGAAGAAATGCATTTTGCCTGGTACAGTCAGTATTACGTGAGATAAGGCTAGATAAATTAAAGAGCGTTATTGTGAATACACCAGATATTACACTTCTATTACCTATTAGTTAAAGCCTCCTTCATGAGCACCGCCCAACCCCACTCAGCAGAATGAGCGTGAATAGTCTTGTTTGGAGCTCTGGATTATTCCCTTGTGTACATTGGCTACAGTAGACTTCCTGATAACCCCTGTGCTGAGATAAACAATCAAAGCGCCACTTCAGTAGAAACGATTGCATTCTGCGGGCTGCCCCATGAGTTGGCGGACCATTATTAATGCCGCCCCTGTCCTGACAACGCTATTTTCTAAAAGGTAATTGCAGATTCAGATCTCTGAGAGGGGCTTGACTGAGAGTAAATGCCACCCCTTTAATTGCGCTCTTCTGTATTGAGCGGTGGTAGCAGAGGAGATGTCTATCGCTCCACGGGATCCAGGGCAAAATGACTGTAATGGGAAATGACCAGTGTCTGGGAAGCAGGCTCAGATTAGAAGCGACGTTTTCTAATTGATGGCTAAAGAAATCCCCCGGCTGGATGACTGTGAAAAGTCACTTTGGAGCAAATGTAATTGGAGTGATAGGAGTTCTAACAGGAATCGCAGGGATAATCTCTACTGATTTGAGCGTGTGCCACAACAACAGAGAAAGAACTGCAATGGGAAATCATATAGAGTCAAGGTGACACTCAAAACCTGGATTATCTTTTAAAACACTCAGTTTACACCTATTTTGATATTATTAAAATGGAAAATTGAACACTTATTTTTGCATGGTATTAGCGTATCTGTTAGAAACATAAGTGGCTACCTTCCCTTGTTGTTGGAAATTATTATTACAGTACAGGCCTACTTAATTTTCCCAGAACTTTTTGAAAGAAAAAAACAAAGCGCAGAAATAAGCAATTAAAAATAGTCATTAAAACTAATACAATAATAACAGATAAGACACACTGTCAATTAAAAACAAATAATAACAATAACATTTTTGATGCTGTACACCGTCTGTGCAAAAATACTGATAAGACAACTTAATTTGGCAGTTTGTACCAACAATACAAAACAACTGTGCTGGTATAAATATGATGTGGAGGATTAACCAATGTAGAAAGTAATGGCACAATAGATTTTTGTAATACTACTAAATACTACTAAAAAAATGCTTATCCATGTGTATCTGTATTCTGCCAGTCTTTTAATTAGGAAGCTAAATTGTTAATTGTTTCATGTTTTACTCCTACAAAAACCTGAAGACTTGAAGTTGTTAGTCTATGGATTTCACTTATATTTATTAACATTATTAGTTTAAATTTGGTCTTCATAGATTGTGAATTGCGCTTTGACTCCAACCACAGTATCGATTAAAATGTCACAAATGGATTTTTGAAATATTGACCATCAATGAAACATGGACTGATAAAAGTCCATAGTCTTTTATCAGAAAAAGTGATCAGTTACATATAGTTGTAATTAAAATAATAAGATTTAAGGCTATGAACAGCAATTTATATGTGATCTGCTCAATCAATAAATAAGATACCACATTAATTGTGAAACTAGCTTGTGTGAAAAGTCAACTATAAAATCAATCATCAGGATAATTTCCAGAATATCCATAGGCTTCAGAATTATGAGAAATTGGGACGCTTGCCATAGTGATAAACATAAACCAACTTAGACAAACTTTAAGGACCCATATTACGCCATTTTCTGATCTGTGCTATATTGTTGTTTCCTTATCACAAACATATCTGGAGTTGTGTTTAGTTTAAGTCACACAAATGCTCTGTCCCACCTTGTGATGTCATGCGGTAATGTGTGCTCCACTGTGTTTTAAAACTCCATACACCTTCACTAGAATCATTTGAATAATTTCAGCTCTGGAATTTCCTATCTCTAAGAACTAAAGGTAAAAGGTAGCTTAACTTGAAAACTACCACTTTATGACATCACAAGATGGAACAGAGCATTTTGAGCTTTGGAGATGTAAAATGCAAAATTAAACATGTGCATGGAACAAAACACAACTCCAGGTATGTTTTTGAGAAGGAAACATGAGTCAATTGTGCGTGATGTAGGAACTTTAAAAATGATCATATCTTTTCAATGGAGAAAAGTCTGAAAAAAGTTGCATATACTGTAAGCTGACACCCATGAATACCTTACCATGTGTTCCTCATGTTTGTGTTTTAGTTGAGTTTGTTTGTGCTTGAATCCGTCACTGCTCCTGACAGGTGACACTGCCCTTTGCTCCTGTCCGACTCAGCTTTGAGGCCATCTCTGTGATCCTCCGAACGCTGCCAAACGCTGAAATGACAGTGTAATAAGCACATCTGTCTTGTGTCCAGCCCTATTGACATAACATTACAGGGAGCAGATTGTTTGTGTTGTGGAGTGTGTCTCGCCTTGTGATAGGAGCTCATGAGTCAGGATCAGTGTTTTTCTGAGCTGATGCTGAGCTGCCATGACAGATCTCCACAGCCATAACTGGATTTGTCAGCTGAGATTTGGTCAGAAAATATGTGTTTGTAGTGAGTACTTTTAAAGAAAATATGCAGTTGTTTCTTAATATATAAACTTTACAGACTATCAGACTAGTTTAATGAAGAAATAGTGTGACGTGCGCGCTTATAAAACACTGTGCATATCAACCAGGCCAATAATATTTGACACACATGGGGGCAGCTAAAATTAATATTGTTAAAATGCAGATTTGTGTTGTGATCCTGTGAGTTCTTGGGTCTAGTCACTAATAGAAAATATGCTTCAGTATTCTTTTGCTGAATGTCTCTCCTCTTCACCCTTTTCCAAACCTTGGCAATATTTTGAAATTTTGTTGAACTTACATTGTATCTCAACCTGTTTCAATGGGGAATCATACAGTAATGCACTGCAGAGCTTGTTTATTTATTTGTTTATTTATTTCGATCCTATTACCTGAAAGCAGTGCAGTCAGCGCGTCTTTGAGAGTCCTGGGTCTTACTTCCAAAAGGTTGCAATCTAATTACTGTTATTTTGTAAATCTTGGGCCCTTCCTCGGTGTGTGTCTGATGGTGAATATGCAAGGTTACTCTGTCTATTCTAAATAAATGAAAACTGCTCTTTTCTCACCTCCAAAAATTGCAACTCTCAACCTCCCATATATTTTGTTAAATTACACACAGTTCTTCTCACTTCAAAGGTCAACATGCACGTTCTATCCAATGAGTGTTTTGTGACCTTGTCACCTACTTTGTATTGTTTTGTGGACAAATGAATTGAGATTGGCGGGGCCTGGTAATGGAAAAGTGTTTTAATTTCCTGCTGACATTAAGATGTTGTGCCTATAGGCATTTGGTGGCACATTACTCAGCGCTGGCTCTGTGGCTCCACCATGTAGCGCTTAAACACTTCAATCACAGGCAAAGATCACAGCAGCTGTTAAACTAATCAAGTGGAGACAGGAGAGAGCAAACGGCCCCGTACACTGTGTTTTTCCCATTAGCCCACTCCCCTCTTATAACCCGATTAACCAGCACTGTAAATTCAAAGAGGAGGAATTCTGGCTCAATTGTCCGCAACATATACAGAGCAAATAATGATCCCAAACAAATGGCTGTTGCAATATCGAACATGAGGAAAATTGTCCAGGAAAAGTGTTTAATGATAAGGAACAAATTCACTGCTCTTTGGCACCGTAGTGTGTCATCACTGCCGCCAGGGATCAGTATAATGTTAAGGCCAGTCCAAAGCCTGGATAAATAGAGGGGGTTATTGGACATGCCAAATGTACACTGTGTGTATATTTTATCTCTCTGACCACCACCATCACTCGCTCACACACCACTTTCATACTAGGCAATGTGTTTTTTTTTTTTTTTTTTTTTTTTGCAACTGGCGCCCCACTGTGGCACCTGATTTTCCCAGCGGTTTCCCATCCAAGTACTAACCAGGCCCGGCCTGAGATCTGAGATCTGATGGGATCAGACTTTAACAAGCTGGTATGGTCACATAATTATTAGGCAAGTTGTTTTTATGAGGATTAATTTTATAATTGAACAACTACAGAGCTCTCGGTCAATCCAAAATGTACTGTAAATGCAATATACTAAACCTCAAACTTGAATATTTAAGAAAGTAAAAGTGAAGTTTTGCCTTTCTGAGGAGAATATATAAAATTATTGGGCAACTATTAATGTTTAGAATTATTACGCAAATAAATGAAAAATTTACATTTTCCATTTTCCCTTGTTTATTTTTGTCTGTAAGAATAGTAAGCACCTCAAAATTAACAAATTTTTGACAAAAAAAAAAAATAAAAAATCAGTGACCAATATAGTATCCTTCTTCTCAATAATGGTCCTAAGCCTTCCATTCATGGAGTCAGTTTCTTGATTTGTTGATCATTAACTTTTAGTGCCGCAGCAACCACAGCCTCCCAGACACTGTTCAGAGAGGTGGACTGTTTTCCTTCACCGTAAATCTCCTGTTTAAGAGGGGCCCACAAGTTCTCAGTAGGGTTTAGGTCAGGTGAGGAAGGGGCTATGGCATTATTTTTTCCACCTTTAAGGCTTTTACTGGCTAGCCATGCAGTGGAGTACTTTGATACATGTAATGGAGCATTGTCCTGCATAAAAATCATGACCTTCTTGACAGATGCAGACTTTTTCATGTACCACCGCTTGAAGAAGTGTGTCTTCTAAAAACTGGCAGTAGGTTTTGGAGTTCATTTTGAGTCCATCTTCAACCCGAAAAGGTTCAGCAAGCTCATCTTTAATAATACCAGCCTGTACCAGTACCCCACCTCCACCTTGGTGGCATCTGAGTTGAAGTGGAGCTTCGTGCCCATTACTGATCCAGCCACGGGCCCATCCACCTGGCCCGTCAAGAGTCACTCTCATCTCATCAGTCCATAAAACCTTTGGAAAATCTATCTTCAGATATTTCTTGGCCCAGTCTTGACCTTTCAGCTTATGTTTTGTGTTCACTGGTGGTCGGGTTTCAGCCTTCTTTATAATAATAATAATACTGCATCAATTTTATATAGCGCTTTTCTGGCCACTCAAAGACGCTTTACAGATCATTATTCATTCTCTCCACACTCAGTGGTGGTAAGCTCCTATTGTAGCCACAGCTACCCTGGGGCAGACTGACAGAAGTGAGGCTGCCAATCTGTGCCATCAGCCCCTCTGACCACCACCATCACTCACGCACACACCACTTTCATACTAGGCAATGTGGGTGAAGTGCCTAAAGACACAACTGCATTTTTTTTTTTTTTTTTTTTTTTTTTTTGTGACTGGCGCCCCCCTGTGGCACCTGATTTTCCCAGCGTCTCCCATCCAAGTACTAACCAGGCCCGGCCTTGCTGAGCTTCTGAGATCTGACAGGATCAGACTTTGACAAGCTGGTATGGCCTTATCCATGTCCATGTCTCTGAACACTGGACACCTTGTACTTCTGGGCACTCCAGGTAGGCTGCAGGATAATGACAGTGCTGGAGGATAATGGGTTCCTGGTAGCTTCATGTTTGATTCTTCTCAAATCTCTTGCAGTTAATTTGCGTCTTTTTTTCTCAACACGTTTCTTGCGACACGGTTGACTATTTGCAACAAAATATTTGATGTTTCTGTGACCATGCCCCAATATCTTTGCAATTTCAAGAGTGCTGCATCCCATTGAAAGACTTTTTACAATTTTTTTTTACTTTTTAGAGTCAGTTAAATCTCTTTTTTGGCCCATTTTGCCTGAGGAAAAGAAGCTGCCTAATTATTATGCACACCTTGATATAGGGTGTTGATCTCCTTAGGCCACATCCTCCATTGTTAGACAAATACACATGACCTGATATGATTAGATCCAATAAGAAATCAAGTTTATACAGCTTGGAGTTGGAGAATATGCATAAAAATCATGATGTGGTCAAAATACCCACTTGTCTAATAATTGTGCACACTGCGTTTACAAAGAGTAGCCTTAAAGAGACAGGCTTATACAGTCTTTTTAGCTAGATGATAAACCATAGTGAGTCATAAGGACACATAAGGTCTAGCAGCCCTTAAAACTCCACATTGCAGCTTAATAACACACAGCCCAGAATCCTGTGCCACTTTCAGCAGCTCCCAAAGGTGGCCATATTGGATAATAACTTGTTATCAAACCTGGAGAGGAGAGACTTACATTTTGGTGAAAAGGTCGCTGAGGTGGGCTCCTTTTATTTTCTCAAGGATGAAGAGAGAAACCAAAGATGTAACATGTTTCACTGAGTTTTAATTGAAGAAGTTTGAAAGACAATATGAAATTACTATGCAGATATTTTTATAGCTAATTTACCAAGCACCGCAACTTAAACAGATCTATTTCTATTTCAACCATTTGCTGCAGTCTAAACTTATTCCTCACTTTCATAACACATTCAGAGTATCATAATTATTCACTGAGATGAGTTTATAAGTGCGTTTCACAACTTTCTGAGGCCAGAGCAGAGTTTTGCCATCACAATAATACTAACACCCGGCATGCTAACAGGGCACCAGCATTTCTGGTTTGTGGAGTATAAAAATGGTTTACAATTAGCACACAGTGGTCTCATTTTGACCCTATAAGAGCTGCTTTTACAATACATCTGTATACAGCCCATTTAATAAATTTAATAATAATAGACTCCCCATGTGTACAGAATGAAAGAAGTGTTATGGTTATGTTGGGAAGTAACTGAATAGATGTACCGAAAATGCATATTCTGAAGTAATTTTGAGTAACTGTATTCTGGCACAGTTACTTTTTGATTTGGTGGTATTCAGAATACAGTTACTTTCCTAAAATCAAAGGAATACATGGTAATACTTCATCATGCAATATTGGCTTTGACTGCACAGAATTATTTAGAAAAAAGAAAACAATTGGACATAAATGAATGTATAGCCAACAGTGCAACAAAAATAAACTTGTTTGTCATTATATCCCATGTTTTTTACACTATAATATAATGCAACCTGGTGTAAAAGTATTCCAAGTATTCAGAGTACAGTACTCTGATTGGTCCAGGTAATGGAATACATTACAAAACACATTTAAATTCAGGTATTCAGTATTGTGCAGCTAAATACATTTTCAAAGTATTCGTCCCATCACTGGTTATGGTGAACATTTCTTTCCAGAATGAAATACGACCTACAAGGCCAAATTCTTCAACATTAAGTGCACTTCAGCATTCAGGTATTTAGGTCAATGCATGTTCTTCTTTTGACTAGACTGGACCATACTATTGAAGTATTCAGTATCTACATTCATTCATTGTTACATGCCTTTACTGACAGTGGATAATGAGGTCCTGTTATGTGAATTGTAACTTGTATTTTTTCCCTTGTTTAGAGCTTCATCAACCTCCATCTATCATTACATTGAGGACGACCTATATCCTCAATGTGGGAATTCATTTAGTTTTAATGTTGCAATGTAATGTAGTGGAAACAGGGTTAATTTGACAGGTCCTACAACTAATTAAGTGTTTTCATTTAATGGGCTAAATAAAGCGTCTGATCAGCGAATGTATGGCACAGACAAATAAACATTGACAGTGGAACTGAAATGAAGCAATTAAAATCGCCAAAGAGACAAACTCATTAGGTTAATGGGAAAGTTGTGTTAGGCAGAAAATGATGCTTGAGGTGGTTTGTCTATCATTTGTTTTTACTTGTGATGGATGTGTCTGCAAACATTCAACATATTATATAATGCCATTCCATATCAGATTCACAACCAGCCAAATCTTTTTCTTATCACAGAGCAACACAGATTCACCCAATGCAGTCAAATGCATGCACATAGATGAGAAAGAGCATGTTGACGAGAAATACTTCAGAAGAGTGCGTTTTGGGGTTAAGTTACTATTACTAACTACCCCAATGCCCCATTTCATCTGAACTCAGAAGATAAACAGGGTGCATACTGTCATTGTCTCCTCTGGCAAGACACTTCACCCACCTTTATGTATGAATGTGTGAGTGGTTGTGGTTAGAGAGGCCAATACCACAAATTAGCAGCTTCACTTCCATCAAGGGCAGCCAGATCTAATAGTTACTTAACACCACCGAGTGAATGAATAATCCACAAAATTGTAAAGTGACTTTGTGAGAGCCTGAAAAAGCACAGTATAAAACAAATGTAATATTATTATGTTATTATTATTGTAACTAAATTAGGGAGAGAGTGGGGAGAGACATTCAGCAGATCAGCTGGATCTGATAGAGTTATAACACAGAGGTGAGCAACTTTCCTGCATAGTCACCAAGGTTTTACAGTATTGAACAATGTCAGAACCAAATATCATACTCTAAACATTAAGTTTATGAATTATATCTATATTCCATGTGCAATTATACAGTTGAGTATTTCTCCTATATTTGTTTCCATGCAATATCACCACAGATGCCCTTTTTTCTGCACCTTGTCAATAATCTAGGATTTCCACACATTATGGTTGGTTGGACTTTTTGTTGTTGCAATATATCACCTGGCAAATGCATGTAACAAACAGCTTCAATTTGTCTAGTGATAACACTAACATTATTTCCAAACAAAAATGTCCGTCTGTTGTTGTAAACACAAAAGCAGCACTTATTTTTGTGAGTGAACGCTTTCTATTTGAGACAAAACATTACAAACAACAAAGCCCCCAAGTCGATAAGACTGATTCAAAGAAGTGCGATTTGAAAAATAAAGTAGCCTGAGCAAAGTGAAGTTGGTATCTGATCACGGTGAAGAGGGAAAGTATCTTCTGACAAGGCACATAAACTCCTCGGATCTGTTCTCTCCGAGTCTTCTTCTGCTTGGGCTTTCACTGGGAAGTTAATGACGCTGGCAACAAGATGAATCACCTCAGACAGCACACAGAGCGAAACCGACAGGTGAGCAGATCCGGGTGACACCTGCCAACGACACAAGAAAGACTAATAGTCATGTCATCCGCACCTGTAGGAGCCCGGCGCTGCCTGTCCCTGGGATGGCAGAAGAAAAGGATGCGGAAAAGATGACCAAAACATCCCAGTAATGTTTAGTGACTTGAATAATGGTCTGCAAGTGGGAGCGTTTGCATCACATAAGAGAGATACTTTGCTTGGGAAAGTTTGTTCAATGGTTTAGTTAGAAAAAGGAAATAACGTTGGAAGTGATTCAGAGAAGGATGTGAATTGCTTGTGTTCATATTTGGATTTGAAAAGCAAACTCAGACATAGCAGTAGAAGGATTTAAAAGACATGATAGAAGAAAGATTTGGACTATTACAGGAATACACAAGTAGGAATTTTTCAGGCAGTAACCGTCATTTTGTTAAACATACTAATCAGTTTTGAAGATGAATTTTAATGAGTGGCTGCTCTATCAAACACGGTCTGGTCAAGAATTTCCCCAAATGTAATGTTATTCTATATGTGAAGTTTAGCAGAGAATATTTTAAATTTTTTGGGAAACATAAAGTTGCACTATACTTTTCTGATGACAAAATTGAATGAACATGTGTGCAGTGTACTTACTTCGTACTTCACAATAGAAATTGTTTTCACAGTAGCAACTGTGAAAACAATCTATCAAGAAAAAAAATACTGAAGCCTTGAAGGGCTGTTTGGAAAATGCTATGCAAAATCTAGATACATAACCTTGCATAGCTAGATTGATTCTCGTGATATTTTTGACTTCACAAACTCACAAGTTTTTAAGATACTCCTGCTGTAAGGTTCTAATTCGCCCAGCAGCTGATGGACACAGGTGATCACAGAGCGGCATTGAGGTTTGTGTGGAAACCAAAGGCAAAACAAACATGGTGACACCCACACACTTCAGCCTATTTAAGCAAAAATACAGACTATTTTGTTTGTGAAAATGTGCAGAGGGAAGCACTTACATTTGTTCTCTCAGCTGGATTGAACCAAAGTAATGGTGCGACCAATCAGAGACAAATAATGATGGCAGTCCCCTTTAAGCAAAAGCCATCTCAGATTGATAAATGTGTAGAACTCAATTCAGAGTGCTGTACATATCAGTCTGGCCTCAGACAGGTTAGAAGGCATGACCAAGTTATTGAAACATTCTCACAATTTTGATATTTTTCTATGAGATGAAATATTGACTAATTGGTCAGTGTATGTTTAGTACTACTGTGCTAATACCTAGACCTGTGCCTCAGTCCCACTGACAACCCCAGATGAATCTTTGGAAGCTAAAACATCAACCAAGTGCTAATGAGAGATGCCTGTGTGTAGCACCCTGTAACAGCAGCCATTATGAAGCACTGTAAAACAAATGTGACAGTATCGTCCCCACTCCCCAAATCCACAGCAGAAGCAGCCCTTTATATTTGATGGACGAGCCAAGGCCATCTCCTGGACCAGAGATGCTCCAGTGATCCAGCTCTGATCTATAACGCCAACTCCTCATATTAATGATGAGGTCAGCGCGTCGAGGGTCACAGCGTTACTGAAGAAAGCTGCAAAGGGTGCGATTTGTTATGGGCCCAACATGACTGATCATAACTCTTTAGATGAAAAAGGGAGACGTGCTTTGGCATCCTGACACAGACCAGTTTCACAGTGATATAATGTCATTGAGCACCTGAAGTCAATGGACGAGATCATATCTAGACTAAAGGTTGGGTAAATTAAGTGGTGGTCAGCACATAGGGTCAGTGTGTTGTGCTATGGTATGCTTAGTGATAAAAAGTTATAAAAACATTCTCCTCTTTTGTTTTTTATGTTTAAAAATATCCAATCTGGACATTTGTATGCACTTACAGATAGAGTCCTTTAACATTTAACTACATCAATACTCAGGTAATGACTGTTCAACAACAAGTTTGTAGAATCTATGTACATAAGCATGGGTTGAAAATGCAAATGCTTTCAGTAACATTTGATTAACTAATTGAATGTAATATAAGAGATAGATAGATAGATAGATAGATAGATAGATAGATAGATAGATAGATAGATAGATAGATAGATAGATAGATAGATAGATAGATAGATAGATAGATAGATAGATAGATAGAATAATTTCGGCATGTGTTTTGGAGTTTGCATAGACCAGTTAATGATTACAGTTACCGCGATACAATTATTTTATTTGATTACTGTAATTAGCGATTAGTCACAATTATTCCCATTTATCCTTGCCCACATACTACTAAAATATCTTATGCATCAGTACTGTTCCTTGTTATATTTTTCTTTATATAACTTGCATTCATGAAACCCTTTTCCCTCTATAAGTGCCATGTACCTCAGTAATAGGATCATATTGTATGTTTCAGATTGCCAACAGCATAGCCACAAATGTCATGAGAAGGACAGTCTGTACCATGAGAGATTCTTAGGTGCTTTTACTGAACCTCTGTAAGACACTCACTATGTTTACATGCTACTACATAACAGTAGTGAATCAATCGTACTTAGAGCACCAGTTCATGTATAAAGCACTCTCCGATCACGCTAGGAAAGGCATTCAATTGTGCAGGGCAAGAAACAGCCAGAAAAATATTAGACATATGTTTGGACGTGTGTAGCATGTGTAATAGAAACTAGCAGATGTTTTGGGTATGAGTGATGATAGACTAGTACCAGAATATTTTGGTTGACTTATTTTAGATCAGCATATGATCCCTCCCTCTGTACTCACGTGTGTAAACGTGAGCTAAAGTAATAACTACATGTGCTTCAATATTCGCTGCAGAGAGCAAAAAACTTGTGAAAAACCACACTACCATGAGTTGTCACATATGTCTGTCTGTTAGCATTTTTATTAGCAATTTAGTTAGAGTGCTAATGCTAAATTACTAGACACAAGTGGTCAGGAGAAAAGAGAAACTGGATCAAGCATGTACTCAGAGTTACATGTAATTGTAGTGAGTTATACTTTCTGCCTTTGAAAATACCTATGTTGGATTAGTATGATCTAAAATATGAAGGTCATACAGTAAATATAGAGGTTTTGTATTTCAGTTGGTGCATTACCTTGGTTCACTATGTACTGTACGTAGCGTTATAGCACTATCCACTGGAAGAGACATTTCTTTCAGCGCCATAGCCTATACACTACCATTAATTTACTATAGTAGAAATGTGCAGTACATGACCAAGGCCTAGTCATAAGTAGGGTCTAAGAGTTCAAGGAAAAATGTTCCATTCTCTGGGGAAAATGTTATGGTACATTAGAGAATGTAGAGCTGTGATTTTCACTCTATTGTGACATTACGGTATAATAAAAATTCTAACCACACAGACCAACCAAACAGTTTTTTTCTTTCAATATTTTTTTCTTGAAACATGAGTTCTCTTTCTAAAATATATAAATTAGAATCAGAATCTAAAAAAGTCTTATTGCCAATGTCAATGAACTAAATTCACAAACTAAAAAAAAATTGTAAAAAGGAAACATGTATCTTTAATTAAATCAGTTGTCTCCTATAGATTACACTGTTTATCACCTGTTATTGTACTGAAGAAACAGTAGGTCAGCCAATATCCACACCACTGTTTGTTTCTAATGAAAAGGATGAAGTGGGATATTCTGTAATGGTCTTTGTGAATGTCAACAGGGACCATAAATTAAGCTGTGGCCGCGCCCTCTGACCTGCGGTGGCGCTCTTTCCAATCTTTCATACAACAAGAACACACTATTTGTACACATTAACTCATTGATGTTTGTATGGAGATCAGTGTAGCATGGTGAAGCAATACAAAACCCTCTATTGAGCTGTTTGACAAGGCATCAATTTCAACACATGCAACATCAGATACACAATGGTCTGTTGACAGTAGACAGAGGAGGGGGATTGCCATTGACGACTAGCTGGGAAGTCATTTGTAGACTCCAGTATGGGGTCTTTATAGTGTTTTAGTTAAAAGTAAGATTTGGTATTTTCAGATAAAGTTGTCTATTTAAAAAAAAAAAAAAAAAAGCATGTAGGAAAATGGAAGATAAAAGCAAATCTCACAATAGTGCTCAGAGGTGGTTTGTAAGCTACATTTACATTGTATTAAGCAATTTGTACACAGATCAATGCACTATTATGTCAATCTCTTAAATATGCTCCTGTGATTGTGTTTTCACTCTTCACAAACGCATTACTATAAATTATTTATCCACTGACATTGTGGCGGCTGAATGGCGCTGATCCTGGGTTCGACTCCCAGGCGACGTGAGATCTTTTGACTAGAGGTGCTTGCACGTTTATCCTACAGGCTCTCCGGTTTCCCCCATCAAAACAAAACAAATACACAAACCACTCCAACCATTACCAATCAAAGTCAGATTGCTATGGTGGATGACGAGCAGGACACAGCAGGCAATGTCAGCATGGGATTTGAACTGATGAACTTGTGGGTTTGTGGGAGAGCATCTCTACCCCAACTTGGCTTCTCTACATGAGGAAAAAACAACAAACTTTGTGATTTATATTGAATGGAAGAATTTTATGTTTATGATGACGATTATGAAACTTTTCCCTAATAAAACACCTGGTTTTGTCAGACAAACTTTCTGAATGTTACTTGTGGAAACAGTTAGCCTATTCGTTTGTATTCCTTACACTTTTTTACAAACCCTTTACTGTCTGAAAGCCTATAGCCTACTAGCCACTACTGTCTAATCCACTGCATTCTTCGGGGAGTAAATGAATGAATCTCCCGGATCAGAGCAATCACCGTCCGCGCTCTGAGTGGCACCCGTCTCCGCTCCTCCACTCTCGCCTGCTCGTTACGCTTCATTTACGCACACATCCGACCAGGGAACTATCTGCACGGCGTAGGGCAGGGAGCGCTCCTCTCTCCTTCCTCTTCCTCCTCATCCTCCCCGACTCTTGCTGTGCCGCGCTCTGCTTTGTATTCATTAGCAGGCCAGTCACAGCGGAGCGATGGAGCGTGTCCTCTTGAGCGCACCGCGGGGACTGTCGGCGCGTTGACGGAGACGGATCGCAGGTGGAGCAGAGAATGGACCTGCCATAGATTAACTCGTCTGCCAGCAGGGGGACTCCACGCGCCCATTTGTTTTCCGCCGTAGCTGATAATTTTTCTAATTAACCTTTAAGTGCATGGCTCGATGTCGCGTTCACGGGAAGACAAAATGCCACTGGACGGTTCCCTTCTCCGTGATTGTTTACGGAATAATAAATGTAGTTGAGTCGCCTCTGTATTCAAATAAACTGCATTAATGTCATTTACATTCACCAAAGCTTATATTTTGTCAACAGATAGCCTCCCTGTTGAAGTGTGAGAAGTTTTAATTCCCATAGCATGGAAAGATTCATTTAATCATACAATAGCATCCATATTGCCTGAAGTCTGTGTACATTTTAGCTCACATAATATGAATGATTTGATTTAAATCAATTTGACTGAAAGAATGAAAGAATGTTTAATGTTTAGTCCAAAGCCTGTAAAAATATTGTCAACTGTGGAGGAAGGGCATCTGGTTTAATTGGCAAATGAAGTGAGTACAGAACGGTGTGTGTATACTGGGGACAGTGAAAATGGGGGCTGATCGTCAAAATGGCGTGTTGAAAATAAGCGATTAAAGATTGCTCAAAAATTTAAGAATCACTCCAAATACAACTTCAAGAGGTTGAAAAAGAAGAGGAAACAACTATAACATGGTTAAAAGCTTAATTTGAAAAGTTGATATGGCATAATAGATCTGCTTTAATTGATAATGTATCTGGAAACTGACTGACTCACTAAGACAAATTACATGTATGAAACACTTCTGATATTTTCAACACCTTTTCATCTATAACCTAAAGTGAATACTGCAGATTTAACTCAGGAAACAGACAGATTCCCAGGAGGTGTTGACAAAATTGACAACTAAAATATTTTGCACCCTGTTTACACATGGTTCTGTTATCCAATCAAACTTCCCTTGTGCTAAAAGTTCATATTTTGACTTATCTTTCGGAGAGTGCCCCATGGACCTTGGTGTCAAATTGTGTATTTGCCATCACATGTCGCCTCGAGGGCTACACCAAGTCTCCTCTGCAAAATAAATCCAAAATGGCTACCCCCAAGAAGATTTTCCCGAGAGGGTTAGATTAAAAATGTGTAATTCTGTGTATAGCCATCTGGTCTGAGAAAGCTGGCCACATCTTGGAATGGGCTATTGCTTTCCAAATAGCTCAGGGCTGTGTCTCCTATACATCTGCAGTATAGCATTAGCTTGTTTTGTGTCTCCTCTCCCATCGCTTCTCGCGAAGTTGAAAAAGTAATCTTCTCTCTGAGCATGGCGTTTTTGATAAGCAATCTAAACTAGGTCAAGGACTAGGAGTAAGTCACGAAGCGGTAATTAAAGCTAGAGTTCTTTGAGATAGGGATCCATGCTCGGATTTGGAGAGGCATTGTTTTACGTTCCTCATGAGTAAAATCATTTCCCTGCGATTTTTCCTGTGAAGTTGTAATTAAGTGTGTGCAGTTATCGAGGCAGAGAAGGCACTATGTTCTCCATAGACATTACTTTACACAAGTAGAGGTACAGAATACATGTATTACTTATTAAATATATTTATTACTTGAAACAGTAAAACTAAACTAAGATGTGTTTGTGGATAAAATACAAACAATGCCACTAGTCCAGTTAAAGGTGCAGTATGTAACTTAAGAGTCCAGCATCTGGTTGCATCAGTGGAGATATGCTAGGGAGATTGCTTTCACTGGAATGTACCACAGTATGGCATTAAACTTGCTTCTTATTTCATTATAGGTGTTTTTACAATAAAACAATACCCTGAAAAATATGTATTCTACTGTAAGCAGGCCCACTTCTCCACAGATCGGACCTGTAAATTGGCTTGTTGCTTGTTTCTATGGGAATAGATAAGTTTAATATCATATGAAAAATTCCAGGCAAAGCAACAATATCTCCTACTTAATTTGAATGTTTGTTAAAGAAAGTAACAAACAATCCATGGAGTGAACATGCTTTTGTATAATACTGTAATTGTATACAATAACTGTGTTTTCAGAGACATCACAACATTCATATAATATTCAATGGACAATTTAATGCCAGTACCATTAGTAAAAGGAGATTTGGGATATAGCAAGATGAAGGGCCTATAATCACAAATAATAATAATAAATTTTTTTCTGGCTCATTTGTTGATTTTCTTTTTAGAAAATTCCCAGTGAAAATACTATATTATCAAAGGGGGAAAACTGCCCCCTACATCTGAGAATCTGAAAGCTGCAAATAGCCACAGTCACACCTATAGCCATATATTTATAGATGTGCTTGTTGTGAGGATTATTATGTAGTTTCTCTCTTTCCTCTCTTCACAGTTTTTTGTCATCACATAATTCTGATTTAGTACACAGATGCTGGATACCCCTATGCCGTGACCCTCTCTATTTCTTGGAGGTGGCATAAACAATGGTAACTTAATATCAATAGTTTTTGATCCAAAAAGATATAAGAGTCTAATAATTGATACCAGAAGGTGCTGCTTAAAGTTCTGAATGCCAAAAAATAAATAAACAAAACTAACGCATACGCTGAGAACAATAAGTGGACTAATATGCTCACTATTGGGAGTCACTATTGCCTTGTGCAGCTCTTAATCCTGCTCTGAAAAAGGATGATATTTGGCAATAACCACTTCGCACTGTTACAACGCGCCTGTAGTCTTTATGTTTCTTCGGGAGCGCCGCGAGCAGAGCATTTGAAGTTTCTAATCTGGCACCCCAGAGACTGAGGTCACCTTTCACTATACCTCCTCTCCCCCTCTTTTATTTGCTCTCCTCGCTCCTCCATCCTCTGCTATTTCACACGCTATTAAGAGGAATCTGCTAATGTGACGCACCAGGGCCTTGACTTGTCGAATGGAAAATGATGGCGTTTCTGAGCGCTGTCTCTGGCTCGGAGAAACCCGCGGCGTCTTGTGCACAGTTTATGACCCAAAGATTAGTCACTTTTGGAGTTAGATGTACTGCCCAGGGCCCTTTCTGCCACAAAGTGATTTTCATATTGATGTGCGAAGACGAGCCCTCTCCAGTCCCATATTGGCTCATGCATCACCTGGACTGTGCAGCTGTCAGGGCTCAGATAGCAAGCCGAGCAGAAGAGTAGGTTAATAAATAAACAAGTCACAGCGCTGGTACATGTGGTGTTCTTCTGAGGATACACTGCACTTTTCATTATCATTAACATGGGAGAAGGTTCAGTGGGGAGTTGCAGTTCAAATTCGGATCAACAACAGCAGCGGTGGAAAAAAGTTTCAAAATATTGTTAATAAATCTGAAAGAAAAACTAACACCAATCATGTAAATTAAAGGTGCATTGTGTAACTTTTCTAGTGGAGGGTCCCCTAGCTGCTTGTCTCCATGGAGATGTTATTGCATTGCCTGAAATGTTCCGCAAAATCTCATTAAACATCAATACTCGTATAAACAAGCAGTTAGGGTTGGGCCAGATCTGTGGAGTAAAATAATGGATGTTTTTCAAGGTATTTCTTTGGCAATAAAAATGTAAATAAAAAGCAAGATAGATAAGTTTAATGTCATACTGTGGAACATTTATGGGAAAGCGATAACATCTCCATGGAGACAAGCAAGCAGAATACCCTTCATCATAAAAGTTATAGTGCACCTTTAAATGAATGTATCTACACAACAGTAAACTAATTTAGCCCATAGACTGTGTAAAGAAGTGGACCAAGCGAGCGTTCAGCACCACTCAAATGAAGCTCCCGATGCTAACGGTCACAGCAGTGAATTTGGAACCAGGCTCCATATTATGAATAGGATTTTTTTAAAATGTCACAGTAGTGGAAAAAAACTAGGATCATGTAGAGCGGGTTAATACGAACATTTTAAGACCGAAGTGACAAGGCTCACAGCAGCAGTTACAAAGAGAGGGGCCACAATATTCTAATGTAAGTCAATGGGAGCCAGGGTCAGAAGGAGCCAAAAGAGCCACATGTGAACGTCCTATTTGGAACACAGTGGCTAGCACGTTAGCTATGTCCATTCATATATACGGTCTATGATTCAGCCCCAATTTCTGTTGTGATAAGTGTGTGGAAAAAGCAGTTTAAAGTGCCCGTGGTTAACCAAAACACAGATACGACCATTATATTTAAGATTTTTGCAAAAACACTTGTTTCTGCGTTTTTTTAGGTTAAAAATTTTACTTCCTGGTTGGAAATTGTGACATTATGCTAGGGAATTGCACATAGCAAAACTCCTCTAATGTACACAGAAATGATTATCTGACAAATACAGATTTAACAAAACATCTTTATTTTGTTGAATTAATGTTTAAAGTATCAGAATAATTGTGATTCTTATGTGTAAATTCTGCCAAACCTTTGGATCGAATTCTCTTATAGTATGATGTCATGAGTATGTTTTAGAACTCTCTACTTGCTGTAATTTTCAACATGTTTTTCAACTTTTCTGCACAAATTTCTTCTTGATTGGTGTAAAACTATAATTTATATTTGCAATAGTTACAATCCCATTAAATTAAGTAAAAATGAGAGAATCATAAAAATCTCTCATTCACACTTTAAATACACATGTAAACAAAACCATAAACATTACACTGCCTGGTCGCGTGATGTCTACACTAAGATGTAAGAATTTTAAAAACACAGTGGAGCAACTGGGAGATTGAATATGCAGGATTTCTTAACAGTACCTGAAAGACACTTAAAACATCTCCAGGTATATTTTTCATGATTGAACAATGTTATAAAAGAGTTAAAATTTCTAAAGGTTAATTTAATTAGTACAATATTTTAATGCATTAATGTCCTGCTGTGGCTGAGTAACTGCCACTTAAAGGCCCTATAATAACAAAATCAACTCTTGTGAGCATTAAACTGTGCTAGAATGGATAGGATTTAAAGGGCCCATATTATGCTGTTTTCAGATCTATGTTAAAATGTTGTCTCCTCATCAAAAACATACATGGAGTTTTGTTTGCGTTGGTGTATGGAGTTTAAAAACACAGTGGAGCACTTCCTGTACTACCACATGACATCACAAGGTAGAACAGCGTGTTTTCTGTTAGAGAGAAGAACTCAGCCTAAATTTAGGGTTAAAAATGTGTGAATGAAACAAAACACAATTTCAGGTATGTTTTTGTTGAGGAGACAACATTATAACAGAACTGAAAATAGAGTAATATGGGCCTTTTAAATCCTTGTTGTTTATTTTAGACGGTGTTGAGAATGCCCATATAATTTCTGAAATAGGAGGAACTTTTTAAGTCTTAAACAGTGCAATAAAAATGACAAATTTTTTCTTTGCTGCCACCTCCTCTCCAGGGATCTGCACGGCTTTGCTTTGTGTTAATCCTTCCAGTACAACATGTTTTTTCTGACGTTAATGTTTAAGTAACTTTTAAAACATCCCTTGATATCAGGGGTAAGAAGAGATTTGAAACAGTGGCTTTGGTCCGAGCCGCAGAGGAGAAAGAGCAGTGGGATTTGGGCTGTGCATGTTTCACACACACATGGTGAGATTATCCACAGATGTGACGCTCTCCAAGGAAAACAGGCCAAAGCAGGGAGGCCTGTCCCCACGGAAAGGAGGGGCCACAGCAGCTGTACTGTACACCACTGGGTCTTAATGATGTTTTCTGTGTATCCTCAGAATTTTATTACATGAATTTTTATTTTTTATTTTAATAGTAAGAATTTAAGACTGAGAAATATACATTGTGATTAAAAGTGCATATGTAACTTTTCTGGTGGGCGGTCTGCCACCTGCTTGTCTGATACCTAAGTAAAAGGTCAGATACCGCAGCAAAAAAAACCAAAAAAAAAAACCTCAGCCTTTTCAACAGGTCTCACACAGTAATAAACTAGAAAAGCACTCAGAGAGCGCAGACCTCCGCCAAGCAACTCAGTTTTCAAAGTGATCCAGAATCCAGGATTTCTTCTGGATCATCACCAAAATTTAATCATCTGTTGGATTTACCATTAGGAACATTTCCTGAAAATTTCATCAAGATCCGTCCATAACTTTTTGAGTTATCTTGCTAACAAACAAACTAACAAACTAACAAACAAACAGACAGACTCAGGCGAAAACATAACCTCCTTGGCGGAGGTAAAAATACTTTTACTTCACATCACATTATTTCACTACTTTTGTTACATTCCACCACTGCTCCATAGAGACATCATTACTTTGCCTAGAATGCTCCATAAATGTGGTATTGAACGTATCTAAATTGTATTAATTCAAGTACAGATGTTTTACTGCAAAAAAACCCCAACCTTCTTAATGTGGATAAGCTCACCTCTCCACAGATTTGACCTGCAACTTGTCCTGGTGGCGTCACCTGTTTGTCTCCATGGAAACAGATGAGTAAATGTCATAGTGTAGAACATTCCAAGCAAATCAGACAACTACGGGTCGGACCCTGCACCAGAAAAGTTACATGGTGCTCCTTTAAAAGGATGCTATGCAAAGTGTTTGTGAGCAACATGATTTAGATACCACTGAGTGGGAAACACTGTCAGTAAGATTTAAGTTTAGTTCTATAATCAGATCCCTTTAATGTTGTCAACACATCATCCATCTTACTTTACATGCATTTACTGAGCTCAGCCGACTAGTGCTACTTATGTATTTGTGAGGTAATATAAAGAAAAGTACACTGAAAAAGAAAAACAGGTTTATGACATTAACTATACATTCTGTCACTTGCACTAGTTTTAATTTTGAGAAACACTTTTGAGCTAACTTCCAAATGCAGCTACATTTCTTGAGCTATGGCGTCTGTGGGTGCAGATTGCGTTTTATTGACCAAGTGTTGTCAGCAATTCTGTTGAGCTGGTAAAATATAATTGTGTCATTCTTTATGAAGCAGTGTTGGGGTGACAGCGGCGTACTCTCATTGCTCTGCTTTTTATTGGGGTGTGAAACGGACAGAGCCGTGATGGACTACAGCCCCCGTGTATGAAGTCAAGGTAAAACAGTTGGCAGTGAATGGACTCACATGGATCACTTCGAATAAAATCAATTCAGCTGAAGAATTACAGCTGGTGTCTCTAATGGCTTCTATCTGACGCACATCAATATCACTATGGATTTACTGGTCAAATCAAAACCTGCCTGAACCAGAGTGAAGGATACAGCTTTAGGGGAAGAACTATCATATGGAGATATTTATGCGATCGATGTGCTAGGATTTGGACTCATTGAGCAAAAATAGAAAAATGTGTACTATGCAACTTTTCTAGGGTCCACCACCTGCTTGTCTCCATATGTACACTGTATACTACCAGTAAGATGCATGGAATTATGTAAAAAAAAAAAAGAAAAAAAAAGTAAGTAAATATTTTATAACCAAATCCTCAAATTATCCAGAGTTTGCTTTGTCAAAAAATATGTATTTATTTATTTATCTATCTAAAATTTTTGACTGGTCATGTATGCTTAAACAGCACTTTGTTCACAAGGCTGAACATAGTGTTCTGTTTGAGAGAAGGACTCAGCCTAAATATGCAGGATTTGTGTGTTAAACATGTGTGAATGAAGCAAAACACAACTCCATGTTTATGATGAGGAAATTACATTATAACATACACCAGAAAATAGCGTAATATGGGACCTTGCACAATATAAAGGTATATGCCATTTTCTCTTTATTGTGTATAATATACTTTTTTCCTGACATTTTACTGTCATGTCTTTGAGGATGGCAAAAGGGGGAAAAGGTACTGTTGAGCTATTATAACCAACGCATGTGGAGCTGTGCACTATCAAGCTGTGAAATATACAATGCTGTTTTAGTGTGAACAAGACTGCTCTGAATAAACAACAGCCTGTACATTCCCTTTATTTACGTTACTATTTACAAACTAGACTTCAAATAATAGATATTTACCATTTATATTTATCACATTGTTGCATTGACTGACTGAACCTTGTCTCTGCATAACCCCTATGTGTAAGAAATTCCACTGTGACTTCTGCATTAGACCCCAAACATCCCAGTTCACCTGCGCTAACATTTAATAGTTTAACTACCTGCTCCATTGTGTTTGGCTGTAAACTCTATATTACAGGTGGAACAAAGGAACAATTTGCAAGTTAATTCAACACTGAAATGGGTTTAGTCAGAACAGCAGAAATAAAAGATGAACTCATGGATGTTGAGTTATTAGGACTCTCCTCACGGGACCTGCTCTTTAAATAGTGCTGTGATGTTTAAAACTTCATTTCAAATGCACAGTCGGCCCTCACCCACGAGAACGCCGGAATATTTCAGATCTAACAAATGGACATGAGCCAGAAAGTGCAGTTAATAAAAGCCAAAGACCAGACACAAGTGATTAAAACAGAGCAGAGGAATAAAGTGATCCGCGGGGAGATGTAAGTCGTATTGTGTAGTTCTCATGACAGGATTAAGTACAAATACTGTGGATTTACTGCAGTGTCACAACTATATCTGGATTAGGATTTTGGACAAAAGCTTTACTCTTTACAATTTATACTTAAAGGCTCTATATTACGCAAAATTGAGCTTTAAGATGTGTTATAATGTTGTTACCTCATCGAAACATACCTGTAGTTGTGTTTTGTTTCATTCACACATGTTTGGGTAATCCTTTATTATTAGTCTGTCTACATCTCCAAAGCTCAAAATGCTCCGTTCCACCTTGTGATGTCATCTAGTGGTAGTTTTGACGTTAACAGCTACCTTTTACCTTTAGATCAGTACAGACTGGCAGTTCCAAGGCTGAAAACATCCAAATGATTCTAGTGAAGGTGCATGAAATTTAAAAACACACTGGAGCATTTCCTGTATTGCCATCACAAGGTGTAACAGAGTGTTTTCAGTTTGAGAGAAGTGTTAAACATGTGTGAATGAAACAAAACACAACTCCAGGTGTGTTTTTGATAAGGAAACATTATAACATACAACAAAAAAATAGTGTATGGGCCCTTTAAATATACTGTACTTGCCAGGAATAATGTCTGAATTCAGGTTAGATCTGTGCAAAGTCAAACATGCTCATATGAATGCTGCATGTTTTTAAATAAATAAATAAATAAATAAATAAATAAATAAATAAATAAACTCCTCTGTTATTGAATATAATACCATACTGAGGAACATTCCAGACAAAGAAATAAAAGCTTTATAGAGAAAAGCAAGTAGCATATCTTCCACCAGAAAAGCTTGTGCAAATAATTCAGGCCCAATAAGTTCAATAACTACTTTTGTTTTTAATGTATATCCAACAAAACACAAAAGCAAGCTAAAAAAAAACATTCAATATTTGGCATTTTGTGTTTATGCCCAAAGTTCACACCATACTGCAAAACTGCACAAGTGCAGAAAGATGTTTAGGGGACATTGTGGGTAATTAACCAGTATCATGCCCTCAGCAGTTCTATTCAGTGCACTTTTATATTTATATTTAGTGCAGAAGTGTATAAATAAAATGGCTTGGAGTCAATATATAATTCTGAACATTGTTATCATCATTTCTCAGACACATAAACCCTTCTGAAGTCATTTATAAAGCAATAGAGCTCAAATTGCAATATATTATAAAGTGGTTTATCTGAGCTTCCATGTGCCCTGTATTTGTTTAAAAATTAAGAGAATAGTTAGGTTTATGTAACAAATACTATAAATACTAATGTTAAGAGAGAAAAAAAAGTTAAAATATGCCAAATGGAAGCATACTGATAGTGAATAAAGAGACAAAATTTTTTCTCTTGTTTAATTTTCAATTTAATTTTTTCATTTCATAGCAAATTGCACGTTAGTTTATAACGCTGAACTTTTATTAAAATAGTCATGATTATTCTGATCAAGCGTTAGCCCAAGCCCTAATTTAAAGGCGCATTGTGTAGCATTTCCAGTGAGGGAACCACTGGCTGCTTGTTTCCATGGAAATGTAATTGTTTTGTTCCATAGTATAGATTAAATCTATCATGAAGGAGACACACAGGTTACAGCACTAAGCTACATTATTACAACTCAGATCTGTGGAGAGTCACCCCTATTTACAGAAGGAATTATTGTATTTTTGAACAAAAGAAAACCTGTAATGAATAAATGCTAGTTGGATATGCTTAAAATCATACCATGGAACATTCCAGGCTAAGCAATGACATACCCATGGAGACAAGCTGGAAAAGTTGCACACTGCACCTTTAATAGTAAAACCCACTATCACCATGACAGATACAAATGCATGTGTCTTTAATTTGCAGCTAATTGACTTGAATTGATAAAAGTTTATGGGGTCACTTTTGCTGACCAGGACCTCCCTTTCCATTAGGTTCAGTATTGATTTTACTGATTTTATTGACGTGATCAGATTTTTCATCTGGGACAAGCTTTTGAGAAACAGTGAGTCAAAATAGCATGACACAGACCCAGAGCCTAAACAGGACTAATTCTCTTGTGTGAAATATAAGGTTAGGCTCATTCATTCATGTGATGTCCTGTACAGTTGTATATCAGCGAGCAGAGGCAGACAGAGGCTGACCTGTCCCATTACAGAGGGTGGGCTGTATTTTAGGGGGAGTTTATGTGCAGCTATGGCCATGTTGAGGTCCATACACTGACACAGGCCGATGGAGGGTCCCACTTTCAATAGCAGTAGTAAATGTCATATGTATTTCTTATGTTGTCAGGTGTAATGTATGGTGGTCTTTTATTGTGCATTAATGTAGCCCATTTATGGAGAAGGGTCTAGCTGCAGCCAATGGGGAGAGTGGAGCTTCTGGTGTTATCACTTATCAAACCAGAACTCTAAGCTTAACCTACCTAACCATATGGCTGTTGTAAATGTATAAATCATTCCTAACATTTTAAAATTGATTTTGTTTTTTGACACTGGGTGGGATGTGTGATTTCCTATGTAGCCTGCAGCTACACTCAGCTGCAACTATTCTGAGATATTATATATTCTGATCCAGATAGAAGCCAGTGTCTTTATGCTATTTTCCAGCCTGGGGGAGGGTGTCTGGAAGGGCATTTGCAAGGTTAACTGCAATAGTGAAGTCTATAGCCTAAAATTAAAAGTAACATTATCAGATCTGAGGAGCACAATGCTGGTTTATTGTTGATGGCTTACAAAAGCCACACACTAAAATTTTATATTTAACTGTTTCCAAGCTCACTGAAACCATGGCTCACTTTAGGTTTGGGCATAGCAGGGCTGAATGTTAAAGTGGAGGTAAAGTGGGATAAAGAAACACTCTGCACTGCCATTTTGTCATTTTGTGGGTGGCATTTGGGTCCTTTTTATGTCAAACTTTATTTACCTGCCACTCTGCAGGAGAATGTGAGAAACCTGTGCTAATCTGTGCATGATAACCCCCAGCTCCAGGCACTGACCCAAGAGGCTGCATTTAGAGACAGGACATGTTATTATTTAGACACAGACAGGATGCATACAATCAAATATAAAGCCAAGATGGCTTCTATTATGTTTATTATTGCTTATTTCAAAATGCAGAGGCAGAGGTTGTGGGTTCAACTCTGTCTGGAATGCTATTCTGAAGATGGACTCAGCACCAACATATACCTGTGTTTGGGCACAAATAGTACACTGACTTAACTAAATAACTGTATTTATATTGTATCTCGTGTACCCCGCATTTTGACACATTCTTTGGTCCATAACTTAAGTATGTTTACTTGTTTGTATACCACAATCTTTTGCTGTTGTTGCAGACACTGAGAAACATACTAGTAGAGTTTTTTTTTTTTTTTTTTTTTTTTTTTTTAACACCAACTCACTCCATGTTGTCTTTCACTACATCCATTAACAATTAACACCACCATTTTCAAACTGAAGTCAGGGTGCCTCGGCCATTTGTTGAGGGCCCCCAATATTCTTGTGATATACAATCTATAACAGTTTTAAAGGTTTTGATGGAGACCTATACACCAACAAAATAAACACAAGGTCTATTAAAATTAATCTTCACTTTAATTTGGCCTACATGGTTTGATCCCAAGTTGGGACACTTTCTCACTGATTGGGTCCAGGTCTTAAAAAGTTTGAAAACACATTATTAGCCTTTTGTATGGCAGCCCTAACAGCCCAGCTCTCCTCTCTACACTACCAGTCAGTCTGCTCACAATCATGGAGAAGACAACATCTTTGGGCTTGATTTAATGTTGGCTAATGCAGTTTTGTAACAGCGAGCTTCTTTTAACATGACGCTCTTTCTCGAAACGCACCCACCATGGATCTATTAAAGGCACCCACCCACTGAGCAGTTTTTCCAATAAGCTATTAACATGTTAAGCACAGCCAGTCAAAACACTCCAGTACCATCCAGCTGTTCTGGCCCTCTGCTTTGCGCGTAATAAATCAACCCTAAAACGAGATACCTCTGCACTCACAACTTTACCGCGATGAGATGGCACCAACTGGCATCACGTGAAGTAAATGGTTCTTGAGACGCATTAGGCACAAACGGCATCTCGGGGTTGATTATCTCCGTGAGTAATGCTCTGTCAGACGCCGCTGCGCCGGGGCCCACCACGAGGACCCCCGGTAATGGAGCGCGAGCAGGTGCTCCGAGCCCCGTTGACACCAGGGGGGACTGCACTGACAAGGGTTTCTGATGAATTTCAATTACTGACCTATTAAGGCTAATGAGCTAAATGAGCAGCCAGAGCGCATTTTGTGGAGAACGTGAGACGAAAGCGCAGGGAGGTTTAACGTGCTTTGAAGAATCAATGCACAAAAAACAACTAGTTTATGTTCAAGTTTTTGTATTTTAGTTACTGACATATTGAAAACTGTTAGCCCCAAAATATGTGTTCACTTGTGGTCAAGTCACTAAAGAAGAGAGGGGTGGGTATTAGTATAAAAATGAGATTTTCATGCCATCTGCTGGAGAGTTTGCGCTCGCTGCACCTGGCAGCCAGAACAGTCTTTGTGGTATCATAGCACCACCTGCTGGATTTATTCGGATACTTGCACGCACTTTCTAGCATGCTGGGTTTTCATGTTTCATTTCCTGAAGACTGAAAACCATCACTACACGTCATGGGACAACAGTAGCTCAGTTGGCTGTTTATCCACTAATCCGAAAGTTGGCAGTTTGAATCTGCTCTCGACATCAACATCATTGGGAGAATGGTTGAATCTGAATCACTGACCGTGCGATTCCAGATCCCACAGATGAATTCTGTTGTTGTGTCCTTGGGCAAGACACTTAACCCCCCTCAGCCCCAGTGTCTGCGTACATTAGTGCATGAATGTGTGTGTGATGTAAAGTGGTTCCTTGATGTGCCTTGAAGGTGGAAAAGCCCTATATAAAAATGTGACCATTTACCATTTACATTTGTGCCTATAAGAAAAGCAGGTTCCCATGAGACTGAACAAGGACTAAACCTGAAATTAAATCTGGATAAAAGATCATGGCTGAATCAAGGCTTCCACAGCAGGACTACATCAGGATCAAGTATGAATGCAGCCTTAGTGAATCAGGTATTCATTGCGTATGCCTTTAGGGATTGAGAATTGAATTGTGACACATAATAGGCCTCCTAATTTAGTATAATGAGAGAATCACTAATCCAGATTGGCATTCAGTCTATACACTTGAATGACACAAGAATCAAAGAATAACACCCACAACCTCTTTGATGAATGAGAAGACAATTAGGGCTATATGCAACTAATTAAATTTGACTCTGGATAGAGGTTCAGTGATATATAATGTCAATGATCAGTTTGGCAGAGCTCACTTTGGAGGAAGAAATGTGACCATTTTGTGTTTAATAGTAATGATCAAAAGTCTGTATTGTTTACGTTCAAGAAACTAATACATTGTCTCCAATAAAGAAATAAAAAATCAAGATAGTTCCATATGTCCTTATAAGTGCATATGCCGGCCTATAAATAGACTTCACCTTTTGGCACAATACTGTAATATAACGTATCACTACCTTTTCTTATCATCACATTTTATTATTATTTTATTTATTATCGATTTCAGGCTTTAAGATAAGATATTGTCATTTACTCAGAGTAATTTTTAATAAACTGTGCCCACAAAGCAATCATTTGTTTGAGCAGCAGAAGGATCAAATTAAAGTAAGTAAATATAATTATATAAAGCCTGATATATTTCCGAGTAGTCCACTGGCAGAGACCAACGTCACCTTTGTGCAGATAACAAACACTGGTCTGACCTCATGTCACTCTGGTAGAATGGAACAACAAGCCAAACTAGAACTAGAACATTAACAATACAAATATTCTACTTTGATTCTCTATACGGTTTTGTTTTATTGTTTTTATTAATTTTATCATATTGTCTTATTTTTTAGTTTATTGTTTTTAACTGTTATTTATGGTGGTTCTTATTTGGTTTCACTGTTTTTTATTCACTTTTTATTTATTTATTTATTTATTTATTTATTTATTTATTTTTTTTTTTCATGTGAACCAATGTGCAGCACTTTGAAAAATGTTATACATGTTCATAAAATGCTCTCTCTCTTTCTCTAAATAATTTCTACATAAATGATGATTGACAGGCTGTAACTAACCAAGTCATATCATACCACTGAAAGTATGTTTTACTCTAGCACCATCATCTGGTTAAACGTGATAACTGTAGTATGGTCAATAAACAATGGGACTGGCAACAAAGGCCACTATTCACAGTAGTCAGGTATTTCTTATTTCATGTAATACGAAATAACAGTCCCATGTCTTGTTGTAAATCAGTAAAAAAGTAACATGCATTGCAATTATTGTTAAGGAAATACAAGGAAAGAATAGCTACATTCCCTGTCTAACCCACCAGCTTTTAACGTAAACTCCTTGAACTCCTGTAGTTGATTAAACCTCAAAGATAAACAGAACAGCAAAAGTTTCACCCAAGAGGTTACATGAAGGTACAAATCGTTAGACTCTGGACCTACGCTGTCAAACCCCCAAAAGTTATGGGCATGTTTGGCACAGTTTATCATTTTTTTAGCAATTATTATATGCCTTTCTGGCTATTTCTGTAAAGTCATTTAGGTACCTGCTGCGATAGGCATGTCTAAGTAGAATTTCTTTTTTTATCATTTTTATGTAGGCCTTCTGCTGTTTGATGTATAATGTAGAAGAAGAAGAAAATTAAATTAATATTTACAATTTTGTCTATAACAGCAAATTTAACTGAGCAGCTCCAGTTCGGACTTTGTTGCACACAAATAAAGAGGGATGCAACCTTCTCAAAGTTTTCCAGTTTCTTGACACCACAAAAGTACATGACTCCAGGTGTTATATTTCTGGGTTTCAGCCCAGGTGCCATTTTGAGTACTTTTCACCATTCAAAAAAATACAATATTTTGTTTTGAATTGTTAACTGCTATGACAAATGCAGATTTTTCTAACTCATAGATAGCTTTGCTTATGGAAGCTACTAAATGATGCTTGCATGGCTAATCTCCAGTGACCAAATTTTTTCTCACTGACACTTTGATATCAAGTATTTTAGAATATTTATTTATTTAAAAAAACAACAACATCTCCACATGATGATTATAATCCAATAATTTAATTTCAACTTTATGAAAGTGAAAGTAATTTTCATCCAACATATTCTCTATAAAAAAAAAGAAAATCTGTGTATGTTAAAATAAATATTTAAAAAGATTACAGATTTTTTGTGAACTATTCAACACAAAGGTCACATGGACAAGTCAGTCACTCAGCAGCGTCACTTTGACCCAGTCTCCTCTGAACACATAATCAATAGCTGGAATTAGATTCATCACCCGATTCTCAGGGAAAGTATTATGACTATGACCACATGCTTGTACAAAATTAAATGGACATAATAAAAGTTGAAAATCCATAAAATGTGGATCAGAGGTAAAGTAAGAACTCAAACAAAAGGACTATTGTTGCTTCAAAGTTATGTCTTAGTAAAAAAAAAAAACTGTTGAAGTTGTCAAAAGGTTAAATTTACATAAAAAATCTATAAAGCAGCCGCTCTTGTTGCTTAGAATGAGTTTTGACGCTGCTACTACTCCTGACATTTATGTAACTGCCTTTTACTGCAGTTAGTACTTCCACTAATTATTTTATTCATAACATAAACATATCAACAGTCACACTCATGATAGGCTATTCATAGGCTATTCTTTGAAGTTGCTGCTACCACTACTACTACTACTACTACTACTACTACTACTACTACTACTACTGCTACTACTACTGTTGCTTTTTACTGCAATTTCTACTTTGCATGATTGCACGTTCATATTCACAATGTACACATCTTGCGACCACCACTACAACTACAACAATTTTATTCTGCAATACTTGTGTGCATTTTAAAGTCTTATACAGAAATTACTACTACTATTTTGAAATTATTAGATTAATCTATCCATTTTCTTCTGCTTATCCGGGGGCAGCAGTCTAAGCAGAGACTCCCATACTTCCTTCACTCCGGACACTTCCTCCAGCTAATCGGGGGACCCCAAGGCGTTCCGAGGCCAGCCGAGAGACATAGTCCCTCCAGCGTGTCCTGGGTCTTCCCCGGTGCCTCCTTCCGGTGGGACATGCCCGGAACACCTCCTGAAGGCATCCAGAACAGATGCCCGAGCCACCTCAGCTGGCTCCTCTCAACATGAAGAAGCAGTGGCTCTACTCCGAGCTCCTCCTGTGACTGAGCTCCTCACCCTATCTCTAAGGGAGCTAAGGGAGCGCCCAGACACTCTGCAGAGGAAACTCATTTCGGCCGCTTGTATCCGCGATCTTGTCCTTTCGGTCATTACCCAAAGCTCACGACCATAGGTGAGGGCAGGAACGTAGACTGACGGTGGTGTCCAACATGCACTGGGAACAGGTCTGACTTACAGCCGGTGTTCTATTAAAATGGGCTGCCCTGTCGAAATGAGCTACCAGCAGCCTAAATGAACAATGATGTCTATTGATTCATGCTACCCCGAAATAAGCTACCTTATCTTTTTCCGTTTACAGCTGTATAGATCCAATAAGCTAACCTCCCTAGTTTTACAGCATATTTCTTTGGATTAGAGACGTGGGTTTTATGCTGTTTGCACATGGTGATCATACTTTATACCTTAGTTATGTAAAATTTCAACTCATTTATATGACTATGCGTAGGTAGTTCATTTAGACAGTCGTATTATGCTATCGAATAGGGCTCCGACTAAAGATAGCACATATCGATAGGCCAATTTAGCCATCAAATTAAGAATTACCATTATTTACTAATTTATATGAATTTGGGTAGAGGTAACTCATTTCGACAGGCCTATATCTTCTCCCAAATAATGCATCCACTAGAGGTAGCATACCTCACCTTTGTGATACTGGGGACATTGAAGATGGGACAATTCCATGCAATTCAGTTTTATTTATACAGTGCCTTTCTAAACAAGTAACAATGCTTTCTACACATGGAAACAAAATAAAATATGATGTAATGAAAATGATAGTGATAAAATCAAATATTAAATCCAAACTATTCAATCATCTAACGTAGGTATTCTGCCGCAAAACTTTTGCCTCAGGTAGTTCAAATTGATGGGCATTTAAACTGTAGTCGATCCAAGGTTCGACTATCGGTCGGATTCTCCTCTCCAGTAGTCTTCCTCCATGGCCTCCCCGAACTCCTCTCAACCCAGAGTTTTAGCCTCTGCGACCACATGGGCTGCAGCACGCTTAGCCTGCCGGTACCTATGAGCTGCCTCAGGAGTCCCATGAGCCAACAAGGCCTGATAGGACTTCTTCAGCCTGACGGCCTCCCTTACTTCCGGTGTCCACCATTGGGTTTGAGGATTGCCGCCACCAGAGGCACCACAGACCTTATGATCAAGCTATGAGCGGCCGCATCGACAAAAGAGGGCAAAAACATAGCCCACTCGGATTCCATATTCCCAACTTCCCCCGAGATTTGGGAGAAGCTCTCCCAGAGGTGTGAGCTGAAGGTCACCCTGACAGAGGGCTCTGCCATACATTCCTAACAGACACTTATGATACGCTTGGGTCTGCCAGGTCTTTCCAGCTTCCTCCTCCACCAGCGGACTCAACAGCCTTCGTATGCTACTAGCTCTTGTAGCATAAATCTAATCTAATCTATCAATCTATAAATATAATCTAATTTACATCCAACATATTCTTTATTAAAAAAATAAAATTTACTAGTCAAATAAACTTACATTTATGCAAATTTGATATTACTATTATGTCAATAGGTGAAAATGTATCATTGCACATGGCAAATGGTCATGACCTGTGTACATACTGCAGAAATATAAGACTGGAACATTCACAAAATAAGATAATCCACTTTCTGTCTCTCTTGAATTTAATTAGGCAATACAATCAATAGCACCAAAGATTTTGTCTTCTTATGTACTTCAACTTCTTGGGTTCTTTTTAAAAACAATACAGTAACGTGTAATTACCTTGTGTTGGGCCTGGCAGGTCGCTAAGACTGACCACGCCTCCCGTCGCCTGGTACTCTATGGAGTGTGTCCTCACCAAAACAGAAAAAGACAAAGCATTGCAGGAAAACCTAAAATCCGCTATATAAGACCACTGTAAAAGAAATAACCACATTAAGGATTGGGACGGGGCACGGGTCATTGGATCGGAAAACAACAAGTTCAAGTTCACCTGCCAGGTCAATCAGGCTGACCACGCCTACAGGAAGTAACAACAATTGATACATGACATGTCACCACCAACCCTGGTGACAGTTCTGAAGATGGCTTGGAGGAGCAAGGTAAATACACGTTACTGTATTGTCTTTAAAAAAGAACCCAAGAAGTTATGGTACAATCAATAGCATATTACCCCTACAAACTGCTGAATCATTCTTTACAGTATATGTGCGTTACTCTTACTGTGCATTTTGTCTATAATGGGTAACTTAATATCTGGTAGAGTAAAATTCCACACATTTCATTGTTAGTTTGATGTTATCACCCCCACCAGTCAGTAGGGCTTTTGGTTTCCGATTACACTCTGGCTTTGCACGCTATAGTGTGGTTGCAAAGTGAGTTTTATGTGTGCGTCAGAGGAGCGAGCAGGAAAGAGGCAGAAAAGGTGAGAACGCAGTCACGCAATGCTGTCCTCAATGGACGGGTGCAAGCAGCTCTTTAGAAAACTTTGTGTGTCAAAGGTGGGACAGAGGCACAGCCAGGGTAAACAGACCAACTTTAGGCATAGGCTCGTAAATAACTGATGTTTTAGAGGAAGAGAGTGAATGTTTTTTGCCGTTATTACTGGTAAGAAGTAAGAACCTTAAGAACACTAAGTAATATCTACATTTGAAATAGCAATGCAGAATTCATAATGAGCAATTTATCAAGAATCATTCAAGCAGTAAACACTTAATTAATACCTTAACCCCAACTCCTAACCCTTATAGTTACTCAACCTGAATAATTTGTAATAAATAATTTGTTCATTGTTCTTGCTTTTATTTACTAATTATATCTATCATGACATAAAGTGGTACCAAAACATCTATTTGATGGAAAAAAGCAATATAAATAACTGTATGGATTTCTGTAATTGCATAATTTGACAAATGACATACAATAACTGCATAACTGTACAAACCTGTAAGAATATATAATGAGGCAAATGCAGACTACAATTTTCAACATAATGTCATTGAAATATTAAATAAAACCACTCACTTTTTAAAATCACAACTATAATTGGAAGTATTTGCATCGTAATCCACATAGTGCTATTTTAACAGAAGATCATTTAAAATATGCCCCAAATACAAATTGTTTCAAAGTGGTGATGTAATTATGTAAATCACTCAACTAGATTAAACCTAATCTATACAACCATCACATTACTTAATCTTGTGGTCATTCTCCACAATATGTCATTAAATAATCTAAGATAAGATAAGATATGCCTTTATTAGTCCCACAGTGGGGAAATTCCAGTGTTGCAACGCACAGTTCAAGAACAGCAGGAAAATGGAACATGCAATAAAACAAGATAATAGATAATGGCTAAAAAAATAATAATTTAGAAATAGACTTAAAGATAGACTCTAATTTTGTTTTGGTGGAGCAAAAATATAAAATACAAAATATAAAATATAAAATACCAAAAAATACTATTATGTACAATAAAAGTAACAGTGCAGCATATGAACAGAGTACTGGCACATCCAATGTGGGGACAGCCAGAAAATGTGTAATAATACATTTGCAAACCTGTTCATACCAATTTAAATCTCAGTGCAAATGTGTTAATAGTATTAAATAAATATGTAAAAAGAAGGCAGATTATTTGTGAACTATTCAACACAAATGTCACAAAAACAAATGAGTGCCTTGTTCAAACTACCAGTGTTGATTTCGGATGACACCAAATCACTTTGACCCAGTCTCCTCTGCACAAAAACTTATTAGCTGTAATTTGAGAAGTTGCAATTAGATTCCCCACCCAGTTCCCAGGGAAAGTTAATATAATGAACAGTATTATGACTATGAACACATGCTAGTACAAAATTAAATTAACATAATCAAAGTTGTAAAGCCCTTAACAGCAACAGATTGATGTGTACCAGAGGTAAAGTAAGGACTATTGTTGTTTCAGCGTTATATCTTAATTTAAAAAAAAGGGGTAAAGTTGTCAAAAGTACTAAAGGTTAAATTAACTCCAACAAAAAAATCTATAAAGCAGCTCCTATTGTTGCTTACTTCTACTTCACACTCACCATATAGATATAGGCTATTCTTTGCTTGAAGTTGATACTACTACAGCTACTATTACTACTGTTGCTTTTTACTGCAATTTCTAGTTTGCATGACTGCACATTCATATTCACAATGTACAAATCTTTGCTGTAACAACCACCACTACTACAACAATTTTATTCTGCAATACTTGTATGCATTTTAAAGTCTAATACTACTACTACTTTGGATTAGTTAGATTCAAATATTTGACATTTGTTTATTAAGAGGAATTAACCCCTTGAGATGTATCATCTCATTTTCAAGGGGGTCCTTAAGTTACATCAGTTAAAATATGTCATATTACAACTTTACAAGTTTTAACTATAGAGTGTCTTGGTATTCCCAGTGCGACTCCATTGTTACGGCACAACAAAATGGGACCCAAAAGGACAAAAGGACCAATGCCATTCCACTTGAAGAGGGAGGTCCCTAGATGATATGTAGGAGCTGGTTGAAGTTGGTGGTCTGCAATTTCCTGGTTCCATAGGACTGTGCGCATAAGCGCAGCTCACATAGCCTTTCAAATGTTCCACCAGCGTCTGAGGTGAGTTTGGACATAAGGCACAGCCACATCACTTTCTTGGTCTGGGAAAAGAAGTGGTTGGTAACCAAAACAGGCCATAAATGGGGACATACCTGCAGAGGTCACAAGGGAACTATGTGCATATTTAATCTAGGGCAGACGTGTACACCAGGAGGATGAATGGCATGAACACAGTGCAAAGCAAACCCAAGTCCAGGTTAGCCTGCTCAGTTTGGCCATTTGACTGAGGGTGGTAATCTGAGGACAGACTGACAGATAATCCCAGGGCAAGGCAAAAGGCTTTCCAAACTTGAGAAGTAAATTGTGGACTTCTGTCATAAACTATATCAAGGGAAATACCGTTGACATTGTTGACTAGGAGGTTTGCAGTTTCAGTGGCAACAGGTAATTTGGCCAGAGGAACAAAATGTACATACTCAATATATGCACTATGATAAGTATGTGGGTATTACCTTCTGAAGGCAGAAGTCCAGTGATAAAACCCACTGCAATGTGTGACCAAGGTCTGCTGGGAATAGGGAAATAGGGAGAGGGTGGAGAAGACCAGCTGACTGCCGATGAATTTACTATGAGCACAAACAGTACAGGACGAAACAGAAGAACGAGTATCTTAGTTCATGGTTGACCACCACTGTTGTTTAAGGAAACTATGAGTATGGTTAAAACCATGATAGCAAGTAAGTTTTGAAGACTGGCCCCATCGAAGGACTTCTGAACGGACAGAGTCTGGCACACACTAACAATTTGTCGGTCCATTATCTGGGTCTGATTGAGAGCTTAGCGAACTAGTTTCTCAATCTCTCAGTGCACTGCTCCAGCCATACAGGGTGAGGTGCTCTCACGGGCGTCCACAATTAGAGCTGGAGGGAGAATGGTCTCAAGCAGGTAGTTAGGTTCTTTGGTGACTGACTGGTGGTATAAGGCATCTGGCTTTACATGTCGGGAGCCTGGACGATAGGGAGAGGATGAAGTTCAAACTCAAAGTTCAAACAGAACCCATGTTGCCTGTCAGGGGTTTAGCCTGTTGGCAGAGCACAGGTAAGAGAGATTTTTATTGTCAGTCCAAACAATGAAGGGGTGCTCTGCTCCCTCCAGCCAATAACGCCATTCTTCGAGAGCTAGGACCACGCCTAAGTGTTCCCTGTACCCTAGAATATAATTCCTCCCAGCTGGGGAGAGCTGATGAGAGAAAAAGGGACAGGGGTGAAGTTTAGATTGCAAGAAGATAGCAAAGCACCTCCACTATAAATTGTCTGTTGGAGTCTGGGTGAGAGAGTACTGGAGCTGAGACAAAGTGATTCTTAAGTGTGCTGAATGCTGATTTAGTTGCAGGTGACCAATGGAAAGGGACAAAAGAGGAGGTAAGTTGCATGAGAGGGTCAGCTTTTCTGTTGTAGCCTTGTGAATCTGCAATAGAAGTTAGGAAGACTCAGCAACTATTATGACTTTTTCCTGATCTACCTTAAGTTGGCTCACAAACCCCAGAAAATGTACTGAAGGGACATGGAACTGGCATATCGCTGATTTTACAAAATGTTTGTTCTCTAGGAGGCGCTGAAGAACTGCTAGAGGGCAGAGGGGCTTCATGTAACAAGTCTATAGCACAGTCATAAGGCCTATGTTGTGGTAGAGATAGCACTTTTTGCTTGCTGAAAACCTCTCCTAGATAATGACTTAGCAATAAAGTCTGGAGGGCTGTAAGGGGGATTTGGAGGATTAGCATTAGAGGTTACTGCCAAGATTCCTGCTAATCAATGTGTGGGTTGCGAGTTTTTGACCAAGAAATGCCCAGATTTTTGCCCAAGACAACGGGAGCATGAGGGGAAAAGATAGGTAAAAGTTGTATAGTTTTGCAGTGGTTTCCAGACAAAAGTAGCATAATGGATACAGTATGATGAGTTACTTTGGTACTTTGGCTAGGGGGTTTCCATTTAAGGCATTAACACTCCAGGGAGATTCGATTGGATCAATGGGAATATTAGCTTGCAGGACAAGAACTAAATCAATAAAATTATCATTTGCCCCTAAATGAACAAGTGTTAGGATTCCTGTTTTTCCCTGTGTTCTCCTGTGCCGTCTCCCCCCTTCCTTCTGTATCTCTGTGCCTAGAGCTGGGGAGTCTTGCATCACTTGGCTCATCCAAATGCTACCAAATTGTCAGTTTATCCACTAGGTATAAGTAGTGAGTATAAAAAGCCAAACAGCATAGAGCAGAGTACACAGAGGGAGAGAAAGGGAGAGAGGAGGCTATGAAGTTGTTTTCTGCAATGGGACTGCTGCTCTGCCTCAGCATGGGGCTCTCTGAGGTGGACAAACTCCCGGTCGCACCCATTGATGGAAGTCATTGGTTGAGCATGAAGCTTTTGGTGAAAGAACTTGTTGCCAGAGGGCGCGAAGTAGTAGTTCTAGTCCCAGAAACCAGCTTATTGATGAAGGGCTCGCAGAGTTACAGCACTGTCATGTATAAAGTGCCTTACACCAATAAAGGACTGGACAACAAATTAAACAAATTATGGAAAGGGAGCTTCAAGCTGCTGTAGTTTTCTGATAGGACGGATAATGTAAACCGCTTGGTGAATTTTACATCAATACAAGTAAGAGGATGTGAGAGTTTATTACAAAACCAAGCGCTGTATCAGCTTAAGGCTCAAGTTCTCCTTTGCACAGCTCCCAGATAGCGGGTGATGTCAGAGGTGATCAAGAGGTAGCGCAGGTGACGGACCCACCTTTTTAAGTTTCAGGTCATGCGTAATAGGCTGCCAGCGGCTGCACGGGCCTACTGCCACATCCAGTTAAATCCAGTTGAGAGAAAAGGACATGCATCTTACCTGTTCACAAATACACAAAGCACTTCTCTCTGCATGTTTTTTCAAAAACAAAATAGTCCATATTGCTGCTAAAATAGGCTAAATTACATCTGTCGGCATTGCCATGTTCGTCTTGGTTTGTTCAGTGCTTGGTTCTCCCCAAATCACAGTGCTGCCCTCTGTGACTGGTCAGTTTTCAATCATATGCAAACGATTCAAGATGGATTCTCAAGAGTTTGTTGTGAGAATTCGTCTTGCTGGCAGGGCTAAGAATGAATGGTAATGTATAGTAAACACATCTTTACCTAAACAAAAGAGGGTAAAGAGACTGTGTCTGATAGCTAGTCTACTACTATTACCTATACTACTGTTGGGTTCAAACCAACTAAAACATTGTAATATACAAGAAGAAAGACAAGAGATTATTAAGTTTTACTCCCGAGGAGAACGGACAGAGAGGTCATCCATGTAGACTCTCCGAACCAGTTCTGAATGCCCCTCGCCCCATCTCCTCTATTTATTTAGGGTGGTCCCTAGTTACAATGACTTCTAAGGGAAAGGGGGAGAGCAACAATCAACATGATATATGGCTATGCACTTTCAATGTAAATCAGTATCAAACGTAAATAAGGATCAAACGTCCGTTATCTTGAAGTTGCATTTCGTCTGTTATCTTGAAGCTGCATTCCGCTGCCTTGCACCTTTGTAATCTTTGAAGACCCCCTCCTCTGCCTCCCACACTACTACACACAGTATGAGAAGCAAAAAGAGGTTATTCACAACACACAAATATTTAACATATGATTATAGAAAATATGGGATAATATATATACACAATTATTCTAACAACTACTTACTACTACGACTGCTACTGGTGTTGCTTTGGATTTATTAGATTGAAATATGTCAAATTACAACTTTACAAAGTCTGCACTTTTTCATTGCCTTGGTTTTCTCAGTGCGACTCCATGCTCTTCCCATAGTTATATAACAGCCCGCCTTCAAACACGGCCCAACTTCCTGCAGTATAAACAGCCACACAGCACAGAGCAGAGTACACAGAGGGAGAGAGAGAGAGGAGGCAATGAAGTCATTTTCTGCCTTGGGACTGCTGCTTTGCCTCAGCATGGGGCTATCTGAGGGGGGCAAACTCCTGGTCGCCCCTGTGGATGGAAGTCATTGGTTGAGCATGAAGATTTTGGTGAAAGAACTTGTTGCCAGAGGACACGAAGTAGTAGTTCTAGTCCCAGAAACCAGCTTATTGATCAAGGGCTCGGAGAGTTACAGCACTCTCATGTACAAAGTGCCTTACACCAAAGAAGAACTGGATGCCAAATTTAACGAATTAAGGAGAGGGATCTTCAAGCCTCCTCAGTTTTTGGATTTGATGGAAAATGTACACCGCTTGGTGAATTTTACAACATTACAAGCGAAAGGATGTGAGAGTTTATTACAAAACCAAGCGCTCATGGATCAGCTAAGAGGAGAGCAATTTGAAGCACTACTGACTGACCCCTTCCTCCCTTGTGGATCATTGCTGGCACGAATGTTTTCTATCCCAGCTGTTTACTTTCTCCGTGGACTCCCCTGCCAGTTGGACACTAGGGCTAACCAATGCCCCTCTCCTCCATCCTTTGTCCCAATTTTCTACTCGGACAACACAGATAAAATGAATTTCCCCCAAAGAGTCAAAAATACACTGCTATACGCCGTGGAGTCATACTTATGTACTGTTATGTATGCCAGTTTTGATGATCTGGTCAGTAGATACATTGACAAGGACATGTCTTATAAAAAGCTACTAGGTGAAGGCTCAATATGGCTGCTCAGATATGACTTCACCTTTGAATGGCCAAGACCAATCATGCCCAATATGGTGTTTATTGGAGGGATCAACTGTGCAAAGAAAGCCCCCCTGCCTGCGGTAAGTGTCTAAGGAATGTATGGTATAGTAAACACATATGGACCAAATTAGTGAGGATAATGGGACTGTGGGTGTGCTTTCTGATGGCTAGTCTACTACAACTACTACAACTACTACAACTACTACAACTACTACTACTATCATTATTTATACACTATTTGTGCATCATGAATTCAGGCTTCATTAAGGCTTATTAAGGTGTAGATATAATGTGTTTACCAATTTATTTTAAAGGTATAAGGAAATTAAATTTTTACTGTTGCATTGTGTTTCAGTCCTTGCACAAATATTAAGTCTAAATATTGGATTGTTTTGGTGCTCTACTCTTGAATAATTACCACATCAAGACAAAACTGGTACTACTGCATACCTGGAACTAAACTGGAATAGACAAGGATTAAACCTGGACTAGAACGAGACCAGACCAAATCTACATTAAGACTCCAACTGGGACCACACCAGAACCAAAACATGCGTGAACGTGCCCTTAGGCAATATTTTTGGTGACCCACTGCTTTCAGGTTTACACAACTCTTGCCCAATAGCCCCTTTTAATCTCTTTTGTTTATGTTAACTTGCATTGAGCTAATCCCAGGAACATGACCCTACTGAGCACTAATATCATTACTAGTACTAATATCATTGAGTACTAATATCACCCAGACATGCAAATCGCCACTGCTTTGCCAATGAAAGCAGAAATATCTTGTAAAAAGCTGCTTACATTGCATTAGGTATGTTTCATCTTGTGACCTGGATTGGACAATCTTGATTTTCTGGTTAAACCTTTTTCCTTTGCCAAACTGTTGCTAATAGTCAAGTAGCTACATGCACTAATTAGTTATGTTTGCCTGTTGTCATGTAATGGTAGATTGGATACCTGCAGAATGGAGTCTTGCATCATACATTAAGAATGTGCTTCCTCCCATTTGGTCCAAGAAAATAAACTGTCTTAATGTGATTTTAGGAAGTAGGCGTTTTAACAGCAGCGAAATTACAAAACTGCTTCCTGCTATTGTGTTCATGAAATCTTTGAACATCTCTGCATGTTTACAGCAGTATTGAAAAGTCTAAAAACAATACCACTTAGCCATATATTTAAGTAGGCTATCATCATTAGACTACATAGTGGTGACTACTACACCACTACCACCAACTTTTACTTGATTAGAGCATTTATAGCCTTCTGTTACTTAAGACAAAAGTATTGTTTTAATGAACCTAAACTAACCCATGTACCGTAGCACTAGCACTTTCATCTCTCCTGTTGTTTTATTGTTTAGATGTTTACATTCCAGGTGTGCGTGTCTTCTCTGTTGTTACTTGTGCTCCATTCCTTAACACGACAGCATGAAGCTAACTATGCGCTTTTCCTGTAGGATTTGGAAGAGTTTGTGGAGGGATCTGGAGAGGACGGCTTCATTGTGTTTACCATGGGATCAATGGTGTCCAACATGCCCTTGGAAATGGCAAAACTCTTCTTTGATGCCTTCAGACAAATCCCCCAGAGGGTAAGTAGTGGGGTTGTGCAAATATTGTCCAGCCTGTAAGTGATCAAATCTCAACCCACTTTTTTAAATTGTCACTCACTGAAGAACTGACTGTATAGGCAAATATTTACACATTAACCAAAAGATATTCTCCGTTGCTAGTTCTAAGCAGAGAAATGGACTTTGCTCAAGCAGCTGTAGGTCTGGTGAAAACATGCAACTACTCTGCAAAATGCTGATTTTTAATTAAAAAAAAAAAAAAAACCCAAAAAAAAAACAAAAACAAAACAAAAAAAACACCATCCCACTATATATTTTATGTTTTAGGTTTTGTGGAGATATGAAGGAGAAACCCCTGCAGATGCCCCTAAGAACGTAATGGTGTTAAAATGGCTACCGCAAAATGACCTGCTGGGTAAGTTATTATCACATCAAATATATTTCAGAACAATCAGCATTTTTTTTTGTTTTGTTTGGGGTTGTGTGTTGTATATAACATCAGCCCGCCCAGGGACCACAGGTGTAAATTAGGACTAGAGCTACTGTAGACTATGGGTATGTACCTCAGTCTGTGCATAAGAGGGTGACTCAAGTCATTCTTCTCCCATAGTTTTAACATGAAACTTATCACATGATTTCCTGATACTATCCCAAATGTATGCGTAATTTTCAGATACTATCATGTCATTTCAAAACATGATACTGAAGATTTTTAAGTGCAGATCTGGCAGTTCTACACTACCGTATTTAACTTCATATTTCACTGTTTACATTTTTAAATTTTGTAATACGAAACCACAAAAAAACACAAAAAACACTCTCATTTCTATCCAATACTGACATAAGTGTCTTAACTTTCTTCCCCTGTCCCTCCAGCTCACCCCAAAGCTCGAGTGTTCATGACGCACGGTGGCACCCATGGCATGTACGAGGGCGTCTGTAATGCAGTGCCCATGCTCATGTTCCCCCTATTCGGAGACCAGCGGGATAACGTACATCGCATGGTGTCCAGGGGGGTGGCAGAAAAACTCCTTATATATGACCTGACCACTGATGCCATCGTCACTGCACTGCGAAAACTGCTTAATGACAAGAGGTAGGTCACAGATAACAATGTCACTTGCCACAATATACAATTTTAAAGTTAAGATTATTATAAGAGAAAAAAAGAGTTGACCATTCTTGACAAAATAACACAACTGATCCCCCATTCGTCTAGTTTGTGATAAAAATAATGAATAAAAATTACTTATATGCTTCTAAAATTGTATGTTTTGGTTGTTATGCTGGACAGGTTGGGCCCTTCTTAATGCTTGTTTCCCTGAGCTTATTACTTATTTATTTAGTACTGGGGCCTAACCTAGTACATAGTCGGATACCATTCATACTTATATTGTTTTAAAAGGGACATTTTGAGTCACTTTAAAGGCAGTTGTGAAGGATAGGAGGACAAATTATTCTCTATCATATGCTAACTGTTGGTTTGGCCTGTATGCAGTTACCAGGAGAACATGAAAAAGTTATCAGACCTGCACCTGGACCGCCCCGTCGCGCCGTTGGACCTGGCCGTGTTTTGGACTGAGTTTGTAATGAGGAATAAAGGTGCCGATCACCTCCGGGTGGCAGCGCATGACCTAAACTGGATCCAGTACTTCTGCCTGGATGTCATCGCCTTTTTAGCCCTCATTGTGATCACTGTTGTGTGGCTGACAGTTAAATGTTGCTTATTCTGCACCAGGAAGTGTTGTGGAAGAAGGACAGTGAAAAAGAAGCAATCCTAGTCTTTTAAAGTTTCATTACTTTTGTGCAAACATTATGTGTAAAGATTTTTTCTCAAACACACTGGTGAAACTGTATTAAGATTGTTTTATATTGATCAATAACCATCAACCTACATTTTTGTAAGTAATTTGAAGTGCTATATGCCTATTCTAAAATAATATGGATGAATAACTTTTATTACTATAATGTCTGTCTATCCAGAACTTAGTCTGGTATCATTAGAAGTTTTCAATTAAAAAAAGAGATTTTTATAGGTAAAGCTTCTGATCCACAAAAAAAGAATGCACAAAATATCATTTACAGCAAATTGATAAAGCTGTAAACAGACCCATCCTAAAGGAGTGAATCTTTAGCCATTCATTCGACACAACCCTGTGGATTATTATGGGCATGTTTATTATGGGCATGTTTATTATGGGCATGTTTGCTACAAAACATTCGGTTGGATGTTGATAGTGTCCACAAAACGCAGTGACTAAAGAGACAAACGTTGATAGTGCACCATCTAGTGGTAATAGACCTAAAGTACAACCAGGAAGCCATAGAGCAGAAATATTATCACTTTTTTACCCTTCAAATGAACACTTTCAACTCAGCATTCCAGGTTCAGCAAAATAATTCAGGACTAGACAAAACGCTGAGCTCAACACAGTCAAAACTTAACACAAGTATTAAACAACATTTATCCTAATTTTAAAAATTAAAGATTTGTCATTTTTATTAATCTAATCATAACTATTGTGCGCCTATTAGAGCCGTGTGTGGGCACCACAGATGGTGGACACCCACGGCGTCAACCCAAAAGTTTGATACAAAGTGAGTGTTTGCTAAAGGAAGGCCAATGCAGAACAATAATAGCACCAAAGAAACCAAGGACTATGGACGAAAAACTGCAAGACATTTTAACATTTCTACACTTCATGTCCGGGGAGTGAAGCAAAGTAGCTGAAAAACAAGAGCAGCTACTAGCCCTTGTTACTGAAGTGGCGGAACTAAAGAAGATCATCAATGGAAAGACGCAGTTATTTGCGGCCTGGAGCGCAGGATCGATGATTTAGAGCAGTGTTCACGAATGGAGGATATTATCATGAGTGGATTGGAAACTACCCATCGTAGCTAGAGCTACAGCCACGAGTACAACAATGGAGAGTGGCGAGAATGCGCCACCGGAGGACCAACAACTTTGAAGAGGCAAGTCATGCAGTTCCTTGAAAAAAAGAAACATAAAAGTTGCATACGAAAACATAAAACATAGCCCCTTGCCACACGCTTTCAAAAGGCCTGTTTATACTTCTCTGTCAAATCTACGCGTAAGTGCCGCACAGCTCCCCGACGCAGATGAAAGCCTATCAACAAGCTTGCAGTGTTTGCCCTGCCATGTACGTGCTGTGTCCGTGCACCTCGGCCCAGAAGTTACTACGCGTCGAAATTCCGCTGAACGCAAGGGCTGTGACTGGTTAAACTGCAAAGACTACACAGACAACTGATTAAAATATCTTGGAACATCTAATGTTTGGCACAGAAATACTGGCATCTGAGCCTAATATCATTGTTTACTGTCAAATAAAAAACCTAATAATTAAATTAAATTAAATAGTTTGGATTGCCACGACACACCTGGACCCTGAGCTCTGCAGAAGCTCGTTGCTGCGTATGGTTCAGGTCTGCCTCAGGATGTCAGGTCTCAGCTGTGCGGGGCCTTACGCAGAACAATAAACTGGTCTTAAGCAGCACAAACCGACCATCGTTGTGCGTTTTGTTAATAGGAAGCACAAAATGAAGCTGCTGCGTCAGGCTAAAGGCCGCCACACACTACAGGAGAATTTGCGTTTTGCTTCTCCCCGAGTTCAGGGAGGCGTGACCAGACTTTGTGTTTTCATATGCCTCTATTTTAAAGCCGTTGCGCTCCTCATGATGTGTGTGGTGTCAGTGTGACTCTGAGCTGCTCTGTCAGATCATAACCACCAAACATCAGCAACGCTACGATATCAGCCAATAAAACAGCGTCAGGGGCAGACGGAGTGACGGACACAGGCGCAAGATACAAACTCGGGCTGGAGTGGGTCGGTACAGGTACATACACTATAAGGTGATGGCATCTGAACCAATCTGTGACCGATGTGGCATTTAAAATCACTGGGTAATGTCTGCAATCTTTGCCTCAGGCAGCAAAGAGGGGTGTGGAGAAAAAGGCCTCCGGAGTCCCACGACGTAAGTACGCACCTGTAGCGGCCCCAGGATTATAGAATATTGGATGGGCCGTGACAGAACTGGCTGGGCTTGTGTTCAGTACACACGCGCGCCCCTCTCACGGACGGGCAACCCTGTAGGCCTGCGCTCGCACACTCACGTCAACCATAGTTTTCTCTGCTTCCTCCGTTCTTCTGCCTCTCATTACGCAGCAGATCAGCGTCTTTCTTGTGCGCTCCTCGCCCCACATCAGACCCGCTGATCTCCTCTCTCCCCCTGGTCACACCCGCTCCCGCCTGTCCCGTGTCTCTCACCTGAGACATGAGTTTCCACTGCTGCTACTGCTGACCCCTCACATTCTCGTCTCACAGGTGTCTACTGCATTTGGTCCCAATGCGGTCCGCGAATTATGGAATACGTTTATTGTCATATAAATGTTTCTGAATTTACCGCTTTGCGCACGGACACACGGGGAGGACCTGCGCTCGTAGGAGGTGCCGCGCCATGAGCAGTACTCTACAGACTGGGTAAGAAAACACACTTGAGGACAGCGCTGTAAACGGCCTCATGTCAATGAGCAGCTTTTGTACAGATCGTGATAAAACCAAACAGCGCTGAGCCAATACAGGGACTGAGCGAGGAGGTATGCTCTGCTGCGGGAGGGCATCCGGACGGCACACGAACATGTGAATGTTATGCATTTATCATACATTTTAAAATAAAAGAGGGCATTTTGTTGTTTTTGTACGATTCTGGCAATTCGCTGAAGACACCAGACCACGCCCTCAGTCTGCTCCACTCCACCCGATATTCAGGCACGGCACACCTCCTGATTAGAGCTCCATGTCCCACACTTGCCCTCGCGCAAAGACCGGAGGCAAGACAGGACCCTCAGTTTGTGCTATACGTTGCTGTGATTTGCTGTATTGTTACTGTCTTGTTTCCTCTTGCTATATTTATAAATATGAACTGGTTTCAATATGACGCTATGACAAAAGAATAAAGGGTATGCATAATAAGCTCAAGCTTCAAGACTGCACCTTTTTAGTCTGTGCCTGTTAACTGTCTGTGGAATAATGTCAGAATATAACTGTGACCGAAATAAATTCATCAATTAATGTAGATGGAAGTTTTGGCCCTTGTTAACATCACGGTTGCTAGGTAACAGTTGTGCAATTACATCAACAGTTGAAACCAAAAGTTTACATACACTATACAAAAACACACATATGCTTTTTTTTCTCACTGTCAGACATAAAATAAAAATAAACTTTTCCTGCTTATCGGTCAATGAGAATCAACAAAATTATTTCTATTTGCGAAATGTCAGAATAATGAGAAAGATTTTTCCAGACAATTTTTTTATCACTTTTTTCAAAGTCAGAAGTGTACATACACTAAGATCAGTATGCCTTTAAACAATTTGGGACATCCCAGATGATGATGTCATCTCATTGGAAAATTCTGATTGGGTTTATTGACAGCATTTGAGTTAATTAGAAACACACCCGTGGATGTATTTTAGGGCACATTTGAAACGCACTGCTTCTTTGTGAAACATTATGGGAAAATCAAAAGAAATCAGTCAAGATCTCAGGAAGAGAATTGTGGATTTGCACAAGTCTGGTTCATCCTTGGGTGCAATTTCCAGATGCCTGAAGGTGCCACGTTCATCTGTTCAGACAATTATACGCAAGTATAAACATCATGGGAACGTCCAGCCATCGTATCGCTCAGGAAGGAGACGGGTTCAGAGTCCCAGAGATGAACGTACTTTGGTCCGAAATGTCCAGAACAACCCAAGGACAAAAGCAAAAGACCTTGTGAAGATGCTGGCTGAAAATGATAAGAATGTGTCATTATCAACAGTGAAACAAGCACTGTACAGACATGGGCTGAAAGGATACTCTGCCAGGAAGAAGCCATTACTCCAAAAGAAACATAAAAATCCAGATTAGAGTTTGCTAATGCACACATGGATAGACTTTAATTTTTGGAGACATGTCCTGTGGTCTGATGAAACTAAAATTGAACTGTTTGGCCACAATGACCATCATTATGTTTGGAGGAAAAAGGGGGAAGCCTGCAGGCCTCAGAACACCATCCCAACTGTAAAACATGGGGGTGGGAGCATCATGTTGTGGGGTTGCTGCTGGAGGGACTGGTGCACTTCACAAAATAGAAGGCATCATGAAGAAAGAACACTATGTGGAAATATTGAAGCAACATCTGAAAACGTCAGCTAGGAAGTTGAAGCTTGGGCGCAAATGGGTCTTCCAAATGGACAATGACCTGAAGCATACTGCCAAACTGGTTACAAAGTGGCTTAAGGACAACAAAGTCAATGTTTTGGAGTGGCCATCACAGAGCCCAGATCTAAATCCTATTGAAAATTTATGGGCAGACCTGAAAAGACGTGTACGAGCAAGGCGACCCACTAACCTGGCTCAGTTACACCAGATCTGTCAGGAGGAATGGGCCAAAATTCCTACAAACTATTGTGAGAAGCTTGTGGAAGGATATCCAAAAGGTTTGACCCAAGTCATATAGTTTAAAGGCAATAGTACAAAATACTAATGAAATGTATGTAAACTTTTGACTTTGAAAAATGTAATTAAAAAAACCCTCATTATTCTGACATTTAGCAAATAGAAATAATTTTGTTAATTCTCAATGACCAAAAACAGGAAAAGTTTATTTTTATTTTATGTCTGACAGTGAGAAAAAAAGCATGTGTGTGTGTTTGTGTAGTGTATGTAAACTTTTGGTTTCAACTGTATGTGGCCTATGTCATATCTACTTCTCATGCCCAACCGGGTAAAATTATAATCTTCTAAAAAGAAAGAAAAAAAAGAAAAATACAAAATAAATAAAAAGGCAAGATTTTAAAATTGTTAACTCTATTTTTTTTTTTAATGTAAAAAGATTTGGCACCTCCCCACAGCACTTCCTATGTGGGTGGTGGTCTCATGTTAAAAGCTCATGGCAGTGTGAGCAGTTGGTTTTCCACGACTGCAACAATGAATACTTACTGCATTACCATTGTCCTGTGCCTGATCCCACTCTCTGGTAAGATTAAACAAATATTTTATTTCATATGATTATACTAGTAGACATAATTAAAATACAGTAATTTATGCTGTATTATTTATTAATACATGATGTTTGTCATTTTAGGGGGAAGTGATAGTGGGATAGTTGGTGGAAACATTGCAAAACCTCACTCAAGAAAATACATGGCCTCACTCCAGACTGACAGACATTTTTGTGGAGGATTTCTGATCCAAGACAACTTTGTGTTAACTGCAGCACACTGTGCAAAGTAGTAGTATTTTGTTTTTAAACCTAGTACATTTTATTCAAGAAGAGGCCTTGTACTTTATGTCTAAAAGGAGACAATTTATGTTTTTGTTTGTTTTGTAGTCCTATGCCAGTGACGGTTGTTCTGGGAGCACATGATATAAGTAAGCTGGAGAAAAGTCAGCAGAAGATTCAGGTGGAAAAATATTTCAAGCATCCAAAATATACGAGTGGAGGATATGACTTTGATATTATGCTTCTGAAGGTAAGGACTCGATTTACTGTCAGTGCAGTATTTGCAGCAGCAACACATCTCTGCGGGTGAAAGGTGTGAGTCTCATCTTGCAAAAACTTTCCCTTCCTGCAGCTTAAACAAAAAGCCAAACTTAATAAGTTTGTTCAAACTATTGCTCTACCAAAAAAAGAAAAAAGTGTCAAAGCCGACTCAAAATGTACTGTGGCTGGCTGGGGCAAAACAGAGGCCACCAAAAACAGCCCTGCTTCTAATGTGCTCCGAGAGGCACGCGAGAAGATTGAGTTAAACTCTGAATGCAAACGCATCTGGCAAAACTACTTCAGCCCAGAACACATGATCTGCACCAAATTCAACAAGAAGGGAGGAATCATGTGCCAAGTAATCATACATAGTTTTTATTTTTTTCAATACTATATATAGTATTGGTGTATATACACTACTATTGTAATACTGCGTTTCCGTTTGTTCCTACAGGGTGATTCTGGAGGACCTCTGATCTGCAAAAACAAGCCTCAGGGTATCGCTGCATTTACCGCTCCTGATAACTGTGCCGATCCTGTATATCCTCATTCTTATACGAAGATTTTCAGTTTCCTCCCGTGGATTAAAAAAGTCACAGGAGGATTTGGTAATGAGAGCAAGCCTTTGAGTAGTAAAGATTACAGCCCTCATGTCAATTAATAACTAACAATGTATTAAAAAGATCTGTATGTATATTGAATAAGTTCAACTTTACACCACAAAACAATAAAGATAAAAAAAATAAAGTTTGGTCTGACACATATTTTTAATCTTTGAAGGTTGAAGGTAAAAAGTAAATTAATTGAAAAAAGCATACAGTATATTTCATAAATGAAACTAGTTGTGAAAACCTACAAGAGTTTAAGCCAAACCATAGAATGCACTGCGGTTTCGGGGCTTAGTCATAGTGCAAGCTTTTAAAGTTGAACCTCTTTCTGTCAGTAAACGCTGTCATCTGGAGAGAAAGTAAAGGCATACAATTAAACCAATATTTTTAGTAATCATTTAATGTTTCAATATACTTATGGAATATGATGACATATCAGTCTGCGTGTTTAATAAAAAATATATATAACATAAGAATAGAAAAGTCACCTGGCATGGATCTCTTGTGAAGTATCTCTTCTCTATCACCTATAAAAAAAGTCCAATAAAATTAAGAAAAATCAGATGTACCCCCAGAAAGCTTTCAAATTGAAACCAGAACTTCACATTTGATCAAAACAATTGACAACTGTCAACATGAAATCCTTTATCTACATTTGACAAATCTTTGAATTTCAAATACTGTGTGGTAGGATCTGGCAACCTAAATAGAGAAGCTCATTCTGCTTTTTAATTGTAGAGCCAACACAAAACATATAGACATGAACAACCATACTATAATTTAAATTGTTTTGTTTGTTGGTATGACTTGAAAAACAAGTAAAACACTTCATAACATTGTACGTTTCTCACCTTGTCAAAGAAGCGGCTCAGTCTGACTGCATTTGATGTTCCAGCAGCGAGGTAGCGTGGGTTAGTGCAGTCCTGTGAAAACAAAAAAACACTTCACTCCCATTTGAACTGTTTCTCCAGTTCTCAAGGTGTTACATCTTTGTCTCATACCCTTTGTATTACAGTTCCACTATGACTGTAACCTGAACACTAAGCTTGTGTGTGATAAATCTGCTGAACTAAACTGTTAATTTTTTATGCCAACTCTGCAGTCATACCTTACATGGAAAAACCCAAGTATTTTTTTCTTTTTATTAGATTTTCATATATAGTATGCCTATATACAACTTAGTCTGAGATCACATACTAGATTTATTTCTTCTGCGTTGAAGTCTTCAGAGAGGAAGGCTGTTCGAGTCAGAACCTCATTGCGTTTGTTCTCTGGAATTTGGTCAAATTTAGTGCCTATCAAGAGCAAAGGCACTGGGTTTTCAGCAAACTGCTCTCTGTCATAGTCCCTGCAAGATAGAAACAAAATTTTTACAAAAATTGACTTAATCTTAACATTCATTTAAAATGTTCTGAAACAAAAGTACTAACCCATTTGAGACAATAACTCCAGTAGGTGATGAATCTCTGTTCAGTGCTTCTAAGGACCATCGGTAAAGATTTTGGGAAGATTTTTTATTTGTCAAGTCGTGTACTAATATAATACCTGAAAGAAATAATGCAGAAGGTTTCTGAATGTTATATAACATGAATAACTACATATGTAATTAAATACAATTCATTAAGTAAATACCATTAACAGAATTGTAAAAGACAGCCCGGGTGCTCTTGATGCTGCTTGCGCTGCCCACAGACCCACCAACATCCCAGAGTTCAATGTAATATGTTTTTTCTTCTGGAGTTCCTTCTTTATAATCATGTATCTGCATAAGTATTTTTCACATTTACACAAAAGTCATGTCATCTACACTACCAATCAAAAGTTTGGACTCCCATTCAATGTTTTTTTGTTTTTTTTATGTTTACTACTTTCTACATTTATATACATATGGAAGACATCAAATATATGATGCAAGATATATGGAATGTAGCAAAGAAAATAAGTTAAATAACTCAGATGGTTTTCACTTCACAGCTGTGCCACGTCTGGGCCAGAAATACATGCGTATATGAATAATCATGGCAATAAAGACGAACCAAGACTGTGTCCAAACCTTTGGGTGGTAGTGTATATAAAATATGTTACATGTTCATAATTGAATAGAAGGATGCTACTTTGTTTTAGAAGCGAAAATAATTTCCACAGGGTGTTAAATAAATAATTCTGACTCTGAATATAAACAATACAAATATGATATAAAGGCAGTTCACTTACCCGTACGTCCACTGAGCAGCCCACTGTCCAAGATGGATTTCCTAAAGCCTGATTCTGACAAAGTAAATGAACCAAGGACGATTTTCCAACACCTGCGGAAAAACAAATTCATCAGTTTGATAACAAGCCAAACAAGTTACAGCATATGTTTTTACGACATAAATTGGTCTGTGAATCTGTTTCTCTGTAGTAAAGCTCGAGTCACTGGTAAAATGTTGTCAGACGTTTGGCAAAACTCAGCATATATTTTAGGTATAATTATTATATTTCTGGTATGATATGGCATGAACAATTGTTATTTTACTCACCAGAATCCCCTAAAACCAGAACTTTTACCCTGTCAAGTGAAGCCATTTTTGGTGAAAGATGCCGGAAGAAAACAATCTAAACCCCGCCTCAGTGTGTTCTATGATTGGCTTAGCCTGATAGTCGAGCTGCAAAATACTGTAAGCTAATTGGTTGATGTTTCAGTCCATCAAAAATTATACATTTGATTGGCTGTGGGACAAAAACGTTTTACACATCCACATTTCTTTCCGGGGTCTTTTTTGATTAACGTTACGCGCTTAGCTTTGTATGCTACGTGTTGGTGAAATCCACAATATAAAGGAATCAGTGCTTTAAATATCTGCGTACTCTCCGAAACAAATGTCCAAAGAAGTTCATTTGTGGTAACAACTTTAATAAGTCCTGAAATGACATAAAGAAGGCGTTACTTCGTACAAACCGGTAAGTTCGAACTAGCATTAGTTTTGTACGAAAGCGAAGCATTAAAGTATGAAAGGAAGCCTACACAAAGTAGAAATAAACGCAAATATCTGAACGTGTTATTCATGTTTAACCATAGTTCGTGTTTTTGTTATAATCTCATTAATCATTGTCTCTAATGTTCAAGGCACAGGCAGATTTTGTTACAACCTTCTTTTTAAATTCACCCATGCCCATCCAGCATGGATTAGTTTACTTCAGTAATCTGAGAATATCTTGTGTCTTTTTTCACATCAATGTTTCTATATCATTCCATGTATATTTAGTGAACATTTTCTCAACAAACGTTCATATATACTAGTATAATAATCTTATTGTCATTTCTGTCCACAGAAAATGATGGAACCAGAGGTACTGACAGAGGTCCCTGCAGAGCTGAAGCGCTTGGCCAAGCAGGTGGTTCGTGGTTTTTATGGGATAGAGCACGCTTTAGCCCTGGACGTGCTGATCCGAAACCCCTGTGTGCGAGAGGAGGACATGCTGGAGCTGCTCAAGTTTGACCGCAAACAACTTCGCTCTGTACTCAACACGCTGAAGGCAGACAAGTTTGTCAAGTGTCGCATGAGAGTGGAAACAGCCCCCGATGGGAAGACAACACGCCACAATTATTACTTTATAAACTACAGGTACACAAGCTATATCAAATAAGGGTTGCTCAGGTGGTACAGTGATTGTTGTTTATTCACCTTACCAAAGTATGAATGTGGTATGTGAGTAATAATAGGCCACTGTCACAGATTGGTATAGTCAGCCATGCCTCACCATTTGGTGTGGAGGAGTGAATGAATTATACAGTGTATAGTGTATATGTGCATTTTTATTGTTAATAAACATGTTGGGATCTCAAATTTACGAATGAACATTACGGTTTTACATTTGTTGAAGATGCTGAATAAGAAATTGTGATAATTAAATTCACTGTCTCAACCATTGCATGACAAGTTTAATATTAAATCTTAATGGATCTTATTGGTTCTAAATTTGTTAATTTTTTTTTATTAAATTATGTCTGACTAATTCTGTCTTGTTTTATGGTGGTGCAGAGTTCTAGTGAATGTGGTCAAGTACAAACTGGATCACATGCGACGGAGAATTGAAACTGATGAACGTGACTCCACAAACAGAGCGTCTTTCCGCTGCCCCTGCTGCTTCTCCACTTTCACAGACCTAGAGGCCAACCAGCTGTTTGACCCTATGACAGGTAACAGCTGAAGACATCTCCTACTGTATTGTCTTAAAGAACCTACATTTTTAATTATATTATAATTATCCCTCCTTACATACACTCAAACAGTAGTAACAGTAGTTGTCTTTTGCTTCATCCACACTTGCTTCATGAATCCTGTTTATGACATCATCTTTCGCTGAGCACTCAGAAATTACTTAATTACATTTTATCCAGATTGTGTGAGCTACTGTGTCCAAATAATTTACCTTGTGGATCAGTAAAGTTTGTTCACTATTACTGTCAACAGATGGTGCTCTAACACAAATCTATTTGCTTGTCAACGGGAACTGTGGTTCAATTTCATCCTCACTGACCTTCAGAGTGCATGAAATACAAATGGGAAGGTTTACAAAAGCATGTTTAAGATCCCATAAATGCCAAAATTAGCATGATCTGTCCACTTTATTAGTTTGAAGTTAAGACTTTGTTATTACATGGTCTGTAGTCATTACAGTTAATGTAGGATGTACTGTGTTATTATTAGGAGAAACCGATCTAATGTAAAATTTATCCCTTTTAACTGAAAATGGAACTTCTTTTCATTAGTCACTTTTATTTTTTATTTGACAGTGTTCAATGTCAGATTCACAAATATCTATTGATCTGCAGCAGCTCTGTTGCTAGGATACACAAGGTCTCTTGCCAGAAAAGCTTTTGTCTCCACTTTATGACACTTACCTTTGCCAGATATCCATCTAACTCATAATAATTTCTGATCCTGCTAATTATAGGCAGCACTGCAGAGTTGATTGAAGAGATTTAATAACTAGCTGGCTGTAGCTTGCCACTATTACCTGTATAGATGGATGCAGCAAAGTTAATGTGAGGAGTAGAACCTTCCTAGCACAGTTTTGGAAAAGTCAGCATCTTCTTGTTGGTGATGCATTTGCCATAAACTTGCCAATAGCCCTGCACTCATCTCCTGTTTCCATGCATCTCAGCGCATATCAAATCCTGCTGTAACCGTAATAATTCAGCTCTTGGGGAGAAGAGATTGAGCTCATTGTCAAATCTACACAGATGGAAATAAAAAATGTTGATGTATAAGTTGACAATCAATAAAAAAAAATACATATTTAATCATTTTAAAGTCATTACATAAGCTGCTTGATGTTGGTCGAATCTGTATACATGATATAGACCTGTAGTCATTTACTAGTTGATTAATCGGTCATTAGCACCTTAGTCGACAGATCTGTATTAGTCAACTAATTATTTTATTTAGATTACAAGGAATCAACCCTAATACACGGAGAATATCAGTTTTTCCTTACTTCTTACTTACTCTCTATTGACACTAGATGGCATTGTGCAATAGCATATGGTAATTTTATTATTATTTTTAACAAAAAAATGTATACAGTCAATTCCGGCCAATGTGTGAGTCTAATGTGTCCAGTTGCATGACTAGAGATATAATGTATATTAAAACGGTATACTACGGCCATGTCAAATATGTTACTGATTTATTTCAAATCTTGACATTTTAAGATGCCCAAAAGTCATCACAGTTGGTTTCCCTCAATATAACCTTACTCTCTTCCTGTCTTTGTTAAATCCAGGAAACGCATGGTTCTGTGCGAGTGCTGGACAGACTCCCATTATTGAAACTAAAAATCAGCAGAAGCAGTTGTCCTCACACGCCCTCCCTAGTTAAAAGGGAAGGGTGTGCGATTTGTTATGCAATTACTAACTCACAACAGTGGAAAATGTAATTATATTTATAAAATCATCCCTAGCAAAAGGTCATTACTGTTAAAGCAAGTATAATTTCTTGGCCTTGGCCAAAAAAGCTTGCTAGGTAATTTAAAAAAAATATATATATTAATAGAAGCCCTTAAGCAGTTTTATTCCCTCGGGTTCTGCATTGCTCTTTCTCTATTAAACTGTTGGCTGCACAAAACTCATTTAATGCTTATATTTTACTATTGGAATTTCTTGAGCTGAATGTTTAATGAGTCCTTTTAAAGGTCAAAATACCAGAAATAGACCACATGTCACATCAGCAATCAAAATTTAAACCTCTATCTACAATTGACTGTGGAATGAATGAAGGACAAATGCTAGGTTATTTAGAAACCCTTTATCCTCCTCCCACTTAACATTATTTGTAGTGACAATTGTTAGAAAAAAGTATTACAACTTCTTTTTGATTCAGATTTTTCTTCTTGTATCTCACACAGAACCACTTTTCTAGTTATATAAATGCTATAGATGCAGCTTTCTGTTGGATGGTCCACTACCTGCTTGTCCCCATTTAGATGATATTGCTTTGCCTGGAATGTTCCATAGTATGGCATGGCATTGTGGTCTTGTACTTACAAGCTACCAGTCACCTCTGGTTGAACTTCATAACTTTGTCTAATATTTACATACATGGAGGTGCTGTTGGTATGGCCTTTGGCATTTTAACCCCCTTCCTTGTTAATGACAGGTACCTTTCGCTGCACCTTCTGTCAAACGGAGGTGGAAGAGGACGAGTCTGTGTGCCCGGACGCCAGGACATTAGTGGCCCGCTTCAATGAGCAGATCGAGCCCATTTATGCACTACTGCGAGAAACTGAAGACATCAACCTGTCGCATGATCTACTGGAGCCAGAGCCTACGGAGATCCCAGCCCTCAAACAGAGGTAATTTACATGCAAATCTGACACTGGTTTGCCCTTTATTAATTAATCTTTGTAAATTATTATTAAGAGTAGAGCTATTTAATGTAAAAGGTCACCCATTACATGCTTCTGACTCCAAGAAATGTATTTATTTTCTTTCATTGAATTATGTATAATAAAATGGATCCTTCTAGGAAGCATCATATTGCTCATATTTTTCTTTCAACTTCAATTGCATATTTTATATTGTGGGTGATTAGAGGCTTTTTGGGCAACTGGACTTTTAGTGAGGTACACATTGAATGATGCTAAAGTTTAGTCTCATCTTTTCTGAATTAATTTTTTACTTTTCAGAGCTTAACATTAATACACAGATCTATCAGTCCAATTAGACATATAATCTCTCGAATCATAATTCAAAGAACTGATTCTACCCAAAAACAACAGAAAAACAAAACACGCATAGCCCTCTAAACCTCGAACAACTCTTGGATAGGTCAAATGCAGAGAACCAATTTCCCGACAGGCAAAATAATATAGTATTAACCTTAGATTCTCTTGTTTTCTAAGATGTATTGAAGCTAAAGGCATTGATAATTAATTTAGTTGTGACCGTATTTGATCTGATTGACCAATGGCTATTAATGATCAATTTTCCATTTTGTGTTTCCCAGTCGTGAAAGAGCTGCAGCTGCTGGGAATGCAGGCGGCCCACACCGCGAGGCCTGGGCTAACAAAGGCTCCTACTCCGACCTGTACACTCAGAACATGGATATCCGCATGGACGAGCAGCAGAAACAGGCCAACGAGGGCAAGCCCCCCAAAGAGAGGCCCATCTGGTTAACTCAGAGCACAGTGCAGGGGGCAGACACAGAGCCGGACATCATCAAGAGCCGTGAGTAGTTCCCATCTAGTCGTTTGTTCCCTAGTGACCTTTTAGACATATCATAATAAGGCAAATAATTACAGGCAACAATCCAACTTTTTCTAAATACTTGATATTAATTGATAACAGATCCAAATGTGTTATGTAAATGTTTTTTATTCCTCAAATAACTACAGAATGAATATTATGACACATTTTTGGACTACTTCCACCAGTAACCACTGAAACGATGTCATGGAACAGATATCCAATCTAGCAAATTTTTCTGGATCCCTTCAAATGTGTTTTGGCCATGTGGGCATCATTATGGGCATGGTCAACTAAATAAAACTACAGAGCAAACGTACCATATGATGGGAGTGGTAAAATAAATCATAATTGTAAATCATTCTACCCATAGTATTTCCTAAAATTTTAATGTACAAGTAGGTCCAACAATCATAAAATGTACTAGTGTGATTAAAAAAAAAAAAAAGAAAGCTGTCACTGCACTGGCTCTATCCTGATGCTATTTCCATTCCAAATGTATTTTTTTGGTTTGTGTCAAAAATAGTAGAAATAAATTTAAACCATTACTCCCCAAATTCAATAATTTTGTCCATGGCTATTACTGACCTTTTCTGAAAAGTCAATCACAAACACAAACCGGGTCAAAAATGCCGGCAGTCTTGTTAGGCCTTTGTCAGTTTGTTATTCCTACACCCAAGGGCATCAGCAATCAGCTTCAACTTTGTCTGAACCATAATTTAGAATAATCAGAGACTTGATTAGTGGATGGTTGAGTAAGGATTGATAATAAACCCTTTCGTGTGTAAATTGCTTGTCTCACAAAGTATTCAGTTCTTGATGATTTGAGTGCTTTTGGAAGTTACTACGTGATCTCTTTGAAAAGGTATTGAAAGTTGCCTTCTCAGTCATATACTTACCTAAAACACTTGTATACTGTGTCTACCTACTACCTAGCTTTATTTGACAGGTAGCATTGACTTTTACATCATTTATTAAAAACATCATTTAATTGTTGTTTACCACAGATGGAGATGTTGTACCAGGATCACAAGATGGTACAGCAGGAGGACAGATGAATGAGAACGAGGAAGTGATGCGCGCTCTGCTCATCCACGAAAAGAGAAGCGTGTCCGGCTCTGGATCCACCGCCACCGCTGCTGCCACCAGGGGGCTAACCGCGGCTAATGCTAACGCTAGCGACTCTGAGAGTGACACGAGCGAATCAGACGACGAAGCCCCCGCAGCCGCGCCCACTGCCCCTCAACGCCACATGGCTGAAGACGAGGATGACGATGATGACTTTGAGGAAGTCGGGGAGGAGCACGTGGTGATGGTAGGAGGAAAGCCGTATTCGTACAGAGTGGTGAGTGAGAGGCCAGAGCTGGTCGAGCAGATGTCCTCACAGGAGAAAGAGGCGTACATTGAAATGGGGCAAAACCTTTTCCAGGACATGTACTACTAAGCATACGTACAACTGGTTATTTGGTTGCACTTTTCTTCACACACGCACAGTAATGGTATTCTAATAGGGTGGAAATTGCATGATAATATATTTTGCTGCCCTGTTTGCATAATATTACCAAGAAAATAGTGGCCATTTTCTGAGCTGTTTTACAGGCTTCATACTAAATAAAGTTAAGTCATATTACCATGAATTGTACAATGTGTAGATGTTAGTAGTAGTAATAAGTAATTACCATAGTAGGCTAGGATATGACCAAAACATTATTGATTCATCACGATTTTCGAATCAATGTAGTATGGCTTTGGCTCATTTTCCAATACCGAATCTTAATCATTTCTTTTAAATACTAATAATATAAAATTTTCTTTTTCCATAACTGAATTCCAAACCACATACATATAAAAGGACCAAGCCTATTAATGACAGTTAAATATGACTTTGTATTTGTAATCTCCATTAAAACTTATGCCAATAGTTTACTTTAAGTTTATTTTTTAGTTATGGTTCAACTTGTTCAGTCTTACAGTGAAGCCGGGCACAGTTTTGTTTCAATAGTAAAGCAGCTTGCAACATACATTTCTTATATTTCATTTTAAGGATTCATTGCTGCCAAAATCTTCATTTTGGACCCTGCCTAATAATGTACGTAAAAGATGAATTCCTTTGATGTCAAAATGTTTACTTTACCATACTTTCTGTACAAAAAATAAAAAAAAATAAAAAATTACATCATCTTCCTGTTTGTGAATAGTTGGACCCTTTCCAAGAAAATGGTGATTACTTTTTTTTGCAGTTCACATAATCAAAGCTGGGGGGCACTGTATCACTTCAGTCACTGGTCTATACCCATACATATACCACAAACCAGTGCTCTAGCTACTTCAAAATACAGAAGATAAATAACTTTGTCAAGTTAGGAAAAAAATGAATAACTGACGCATAAACAAGTAGACCTGGTTCCAACAGTTGCTGGACAGTTACTTTCCCCGCCATAATTCTATTTGTATAGTTGGTAAGGTGCCGGGTAAATTATTTGTAATATCTAAACATTCAAGCATTTCTGCATACTATAATATTCTATAAACCACACTTAAGATAAAAATGCCTTAGTATAAAGAATATACTTGATTCATTGCTATGGTTACAAGACACACAGACCTTGACCATTGTGACCTAAAAGCACCCATCTTTGTCTAATGTGGAGCTGTGGGAATGCAGTCGCCTTTCAGTGTCTAGGTACTTGTGTCAAAGGTGTTTTCAATTACCGAATACCACGCACAGATTCCAGTCATTCTAATAACTCAACAATGAAGACTAAAAGCACAGAAATCTGGAAAATCTGAAAAATGTCAATCTTTCAGCTATGCATAATGTGTCCTGGATTGAATAACTTAATATTGTGTCAACATTTGTTCATTTTCATATAAATAACTGAACAATGTAGCCATTTGAGCAGTTATCACATTAACTTACTACATGTGATCTAAAAAGGTGATTCATATTTCTGGCACCTTTTACTGTAGAAATTAAATTACCTTTTAGAGATAAAAAGCTTTGTAACTGATATGTCTGTTTACTTATAACCACATTTAGATCTAGTGCAACTCTATTTGTTATGCAATTCATCAAATTATTTTACTATTACTTTTTCCTTTTATAAGCTACAGCGATGAGGTATTTCTTCAGTCTATTTAAGGCATCTCCATGGCAATAGTTTTGCCTGTAGTGTTCCACAATGGCATTAGACATATCTATCTTCATTGAGACAAATGGGTGACACTACTAAGTCTAGTTAAAGGTAATATCTGTGGAGAGGGGAGCACAATCGCTGTAAGAATGCATGTTTTTCAATGTATTTTTGGACAATAAAATCGCTTATTGTGTAATAAATGCAAGATAGATGCACTTAATGCCATACTGTGGAACATTCCAAGCAAAACCATAACCTCTATATGAGAAAAGCAGGTCCCCAAATTTGTGTCAAGGTTATGCCCCCAGATGTCAAGCAGTCCTCTACTATAAAATCATAATAAATACATATCCTCTATGTTTGAGTTGCCAAGTGAAATGTCATTCTCCTGGCGGGGGTGAGGAGCGGCGGGACAGCTCAGGGGTAGACCTGCGGGCCCATGCGTCCCTTTAAAGTGAGAGGATGGACACCTGTCGGGAGCCATCTCCAAAGGTCAGGAGGGAGGCAGGACCAGGCCTCATTAAAACAGCCTCCACCCTCAGGATGCCTCAATTAAACACTGTGCTCCTGCTGCGCCATTGATCTGCCAAGGCAAACTCGGGTGAGACGAGAGACGGGTAGAACGAGGGTGAGCAGCACCCAGCGGGAGAGCTATAAAGCACTAGAAAATCATCAGGAAGAAGGAGCTTGTTAAAGAAGACATATGCATTTTTTGGGTAGTATTAAATTATAACATGCATAGATCATGACATGATTTAATTCTAAAACGACTTAATAGAAATCACTGACTTGAACTGATAAGATCTACCTCTTTATATTGGAATTCTCCTGTAGTAAGCATCTGATTTTCAATTGTGTTTTCACTGTTGAAAATTGGCTATGTGACATTTTTGAACTCTTGAGTCCGAATTTCTTTGAATAATTGCAAGTAAGTACAGGGCAGTGGGCAGATATGGGGGGTAGGTAAAAGCACAAATGCTTTGAGCACTCAAGCCTTGGATTCAGGACAATTACTCAAACATGCATGAATCAAATGAAATATAACTTCGAGAAAGATAATAATGAGGGAACACCATTATAACATGGTGAATAGCTCGTAAGTCTATTCTATATAATATGTCCCTTTTTAAATGATAGTCGTAGAACACCACATACGTATGCTTATACTTTATAACCACTCTGCTAAACATTATTGCTATGATTTGGAATAGAAAACAAACTACATTGAACGTCTTTATAACAAGTTCACATGCCATTTACATCAGTCAAACCATTTGTGTTCCCTACATGATGACCCCAAGCCTGGATAAATGTGTAAGGATGAGCTATGATATGAAGCCAAAATAGTATGCTAATCAGAGTTGGATAACGTGCTGTAGCATACTTCAGGGGGAGAAAGTGTGAACATAATTACTTCGCACAAAATTAACTCCAAAAAATGACTTGCCAAAATCTGTCTTGGCTCTATTTTGTTCTTATTACTCCGCTCTCCTCTGCTTAAACTTATGACAGGACAATAAAAAGGCAAAATATACAACTTATTTGAATGGGATTTGGCTATTGCGTAACATTCCCCCTCTCATCACAGCACATTAATCCTTATGTAGAAAGAATAATTGAACATTGTATATGAAAAAGTAACATCATCATTTGAAAGCAGGATTTTAGGAGGCGCAGACTTTAGTATAGGATGTAAATGAGCGTGTGGTACAGGGTCTTGGCGGGTCCCTGAAACGGCTGCATGAGGTTTGTGTGTGGAGATTACATAAGCACTGATTGATCCGAGGCGCCTCTCTGTCACTCTGCATCCAATAAAGCAGAAGATTAACAACTTAATCATCGACCTCGTCTGCCTGCCACCCTCACCTTACCATACACTTTACAATGCACATAACACCACAGTTACATACACTCAGTCTGTCTTATAGGGGGCTTTATTGGAGGGGAATCTAATAATGTTTTAAGGACAAGACCAAATTCGTCAATACAACTTTATTAAGGCTATGGAAGTGCTGTAAAGTGCAGTAAGATGCTGAGGAGCCAGTGCTAAAGTGAACTTGAATGAATTCAGTCATGCTTAAAAGTGTGAATGAATCAGACGTGCTTAATAATAATATTATAGCATTTATCAGTAGGCTAATAGTGTTTTTCGTGCATTTTAGTGCCTAATTGCATTGATGATGGAAACCAATAAAAAACTGATTTATGCATGACAATCAAACAACAAATAAGGTTACATATCGAAAAGTAGCCTGGGTAAATGTCTCCATGAGATGCTGTTGCTTTGCCTGTACACAGTATGGCATTAAGCTTATCTATCTTTATTCAACTATGTGTTTTTATTGCTAGAAAACCTGTAATTTGGCCTAATGACATCACTTGCTTGTCTCCGTAATGCCATTCTGTGAAACATTCCAGGCTAAGCAGTAACATCTCCATGGAGTCAAGCAGCTGACTGACCCTGCACCAGAAAAGCTACATGGAGCACCTAAAAACATAACAATATGAAAAATACAATGAGGCAGACGACTGGCTCCGATAAACCCTAGAAAAAAAGCACTTCACCATTTGCCTTTTGAGAAATGCATTTGGACATTATTGTGTACTCTGTAAATAGGCCTTGCAAGATGTGGGTGTTTTGTGCTGCAGACAAACATCTGTCCTTTTTTAGAAGCTGTTAACCTTTTCTGAGAGGCTCCACATCCACCCAGACCAGAAGAGCCATCGTTCACTTTATTTATTCATGAGTCACCACTCGTGCTGCAGTCAAGGACAGTGGCCCATCACAAGACTGTAGCGCTGACCTGGCTCAGCCTTGTTGAACACTGATCTCTCATTGTATACAGAATAATCCAGATCCAACTGACAATTTACTAAAACCAATAATATTTTACTTAAGTTTTTAATTTTTGATTTATTTTTCTTTTCATTTTAGAGTTTGCCACAGAGAATGATACTATCCCCATCTCACACAAACTACTTCAGGCCCTCTTTCACTATATCCATACATATTTGGCTCTTATCTATTCTAGACCCTCAACAATCTCTTCTAAATATTCATTCTCGGGTGGTTTGATCCCAATCCCAATAGCATCAATACATCCTTAGGCAAGATACTTCACCCACTTTACCTCTGTGTTGTGTGTGAATGAGTGATTGGTGGTGGTCAGAGAGGATATTGGCGCGGACTGGTAGCCCTAAGGCAGATGTGATCTACTGTAATTGTGATACTTGCCAATCTCAATTTTTGAAAAACCCCTGCAGCCAATCAGCTTTGCAGATGTTCTGGGGCTTGTGTGAAGAGTTACCAGTGCTACAGTTGTGTTTTCATTCAGTGCTGTGCCTCTTTCTTGTTGAAATCATTGGTGAAGAGTTGAACTTAAACAAAACCTCAGTATGTAAATGGTTGGGTTGAAAATATGTTTGAGCTACAAGGCTGAAATGTCGATGAAATGTTTGTTCAAAATGCATAGAATCAAAACAAAGATGCACTGCCTATCTCTTTAGAGGACTTGTCTTCATGGAGATGTTATTATTTTTGCCACAGTACCACAGTGTAGCATTAAACATGTCTATCTCTTTGTTGACAGGCAGGTGGCGCCACTAGGCAGAGTTACAGCTCAGATCTGTGGAGAGGTGACCCTGAATGCATGTTTTAAAAGAATCCATTTATCTGTCATCACTCTTTCATCTCCTCTTAACATGAGCTGTCCTTGTGATGTCCTCATTCTTAATCTTATCTACTGACACAAAAATCTACTTGTATCTCCTTTACTAGTGCCTTTCAACACATACTTATGCAATACCACTTTCTATCAATCCAAGTCCTTGACAAAACTGAAAAGGCACCGTCACTAATAGCAACAGCTGCATTTGTCTCCTCAGGATTGACACTTGTTAAGGAGCTGGATGTGGGCGGCTCTGGGGACTTGATTTGAGTAGAGTATTGACAAATGGACCAGTGGCTTGACCTCTGACCTCTGATCATTGGTGTCTCTGTTGGGAACCGTGACGACCGCTCAGTCACTCTCACAGATGATTAGCTGCAGAGTGGATTTCACTTCTGCAAACCTGTTCTGGAAGACCACATATAGACCCGCCTTTAAAGGAACACCCACAAAGTTATTTTTAATTTGTAATGTGACAGTTGTATTACAAATAAAAAAATAAAAAACATAGCGAGAGTGAGCTGGTGCAGCCAACATAAAGAAATGGAGAACAGGAAATAAATGGACAGTTCATTATGATTATAAGAAGCCAGTCATCCATGTCTGATCCATAGCAAAAGAAAAAAAAAACTGCTAAAACGTCTTCACTCTAGAACTTGACAAAACTGAAATTTCTTTTTACTATTATAAGAAGTCTAGATTAAAAAAAAAAAAAAACAGGAAACAGAGGCTCATAATAAAATGTTAGTGTAGATAAAAATTATATATTTAACCGTCGACATAAGACTAAACTCCCACAAGTGGAATAAAAGGATTTCTTAAATGTCTTAAAGGTCCAAAAATTAGATTGTAATGAGGTGTGTGTGTGTGTGTGTGTGCGTGTGTGTGTGTGTGTGCGTGTGTGTGTGTGTGTGCGTGCGTGCATGCGTGTGTGGAACATCCAGTGCAATTTAACTTTTTATAAATTTAATTATAAATGTGCTCAAAACCCTTAAGGAAAGCTGGTAACAAAATGGCCAAAGTGGATAGTAATTTTTATATTTTTTTTAATATTTCAAAATATAGGACCAGAAATGCAGGGGTTATGGTGACCTCACTTGAAGATGTCAATGTTATGAGCTTGTTGTTAAATGCTGGCCAGACCAATTCAATAAATGAAATCAGACTTTCATTTACAAACATCCTGCTATTCCAGCATCTTGATCCAGTCCTGATTAACCCATGTGCCCTGTCAAACACGTTTTAAGCAAACTTAATCTAACCTTACCTCGTGCTGGTTAATGTGCTTAAACAACACTTTACAGGTGACCCTCTAAACCTGTAATTTTCTCCCAAGTCTCTTAACAGAAAAGAAGATGTGGGAGTTAACAGTGAAAAATATGAATACAATAAAAGCGCCTGGTACAGAGTTTTCTACAATGGGACAACATACTGCTACTTGAGAATAGTAGAATTTTTCTATTTAGCCCTGACGCAGAGTTGACAAAACAAAATTCAAAGACAGAGTGCCTTGGACCTTTTGCATTCGTTTTCCTACAACATATTGCTATTATGGTATAAGTTCCTCTACCAAATGTTTATCTTATTTAGATTGCAGTTTTAATTGTTGTCTTTTTCCCCTTTGGCTAGAGGTGCCTGGATGGTTTAAGTCAAATGTATCAGCGGTACAGTGTTCCTGCAAGTATCAAGTGAAAACCACTTCATGTGAATTAATCTAGAAGCTCAGAGAAAGAAGGCCAAGGGTTTGCAGTGTTGTCAACAAAGCAAAGAGTTGGTACTTTGAGGATTGGAATTAAAAATATAAAAAGTTATTTAACTTTTTTATTTGCTATGTAATTCCATTTAATTCTTGGATTATATATTTGATGTCTTCTGTATGTACATAAAATGCAGAAAGTGGTAAACCTAAAGAAAAAATACACTGAAGAAAAAGGTGAGTTCAAATGTTTGACTGCTGCTGTAGGTGAAGTCGAAATTAAAATGGTAGAGCTCCAAAATGTTTGTACATACGTTTCAATTTAAAACTGCCAGCTCCATTGTATTTAAACCTTGTATTTTAATGTTTTTGGACACGGATAACATGACATTCAGTACTTGTTTTGTTTTTGTTAAGCAGCACTAGATCTTCTCACCTCGCACAGTTCGGTTCCTTTGGGAAGTGTCCCATAAGAGCTTGTCCCGTACGTCACCGCCTCACAGTGCCAACGCAGCCTCTTGATCCAGAATCCTCCAAACACTTGAGTCTCTGTCTCAGTTCTCATGTGAAGCGAAAGTCTGGCCCCACAGGAAAAGTTGCTGTTTAATAATGTGTGACTCATTTGTGAGCACACACCAATCCTGCACGGAGTAAAGAGTATGACATAATCTAATGACACATCAGGTCAAATGAAATGTAGCTTTGGTTGTTGTTTAGCAAATACAAAATATCCATGAGTTTCAGAGTGATGACAATTTACCACTGTTGTCATAGCAATTAATAATTCAAAACAAAGTGTGAATACAAAGCAGCAGAGACATTGGAAAAAAATAAGAGAAGAAAACTATCTGAAGTTTTTGAAAATGATAAACTGGCTAGAGGCAAAGAGACGACAAAGTGAAGAGGAAGAGAAAATAGAACAAAGAAAAAGTATGTTTGAGATTTAATATTTGCCTGAGAGTTGAGTTGATCAGGGAGGTAGTAATGCACGGTTTTGTTTGTGCAGCATTGTCACTGTCCATGGTGCTAGATTGTTTTCTCTTCAATGAAGCGGTCACGGGAAATGTTTGGTGAGTTTAAATACCTTTAATTTCAAAAAGACATGTAAAGTAATTTCAAAAGAACTATTTACTTATCAGTCCATCCTGTTGTATTGTTCCACCTGCTTTTTCAATATGCTTACTGTTAAAAACCGGTCTAAACACACAAAGGTAACACATACACATACAGCTGCTAAAATCATAGGACTCCCCACACCCAACCTTGCAGATCTTGACAACAGGGCCATTGAAAGCATTGCACTCTCCATAGAATAGGACCCCAGTCACCCACTACAGGAACACCTCACCCCTCTGCCCTCAGGACGGAGGTACAGGGCGCTCAGGTGCAGGAGAGCCCGCTGTGGCAGAAGCCTGAACCCCCTCGGCCATCACATTTCTGAACAACAGGCCCCGCTGAGTAAACTGTAATGTCCATTATAATGTGTCTGTGTTTGTTGTGTTGTGTTTTTGCTGTATATGTCAAAAAAAGCTCTGTGTGCGTGAAAATGATTTTCCCCTTGTGGACAATAAAAGTCTAAAGTCTAAAGTCTACTGTTACTGAATGGCCACTAACATGTCAGCCTAATCCAGCTACAAAAACTGCAATGACTATGAAACAAAAAAGACTCCACTTGACTCCATATATACTGGCCAAAGCACTTCCTGTATTACCGCATGACATCATAAGGTGGAACAGAGTGTTTTCTGTTTGAGAAAAGAACCTAACTATGCAGGGTTTGTGTGTTAAATGTGTGAATGAAACAAAACACTGGTATGTTTTTGATGAGGAAACATTGTGGCATAGCTCAGAAAATAACGTAATATAGGCTGTTTAAAAATTGCTACTAGAATGACTAAAGACATTTTTGGTCATATGCTGTCAGCTTAAGTTCTTCTGCTTATAAAGGCACAGGAGACATGCACATTTCCATAGGGCATAATACTGGAGTGATATACAATAGCACTACTTGTGCTACTGTATATCATTTGCATCACTTTCTTAGACATCAAACACTCAGCACCCACTTAAGCCCTGTGGAATATACAGAAATAGGCATGTGTCATCTATGTTTGTTTTACAGTAGAAATAGCAGTCTTTAGGAAGTCATTACATCAGTACTGCTTGTATAAGGGTCAGGAGTGACTCAGAGTTAGTGGGATGGTGTCTGGGGGGTTGATGGGGGTCATGTGATCAGAACAGACGCTGGGCACCAGGCCACGACAGACTGCTCCAAACCTGTGGGACAGAGATAGACTGCATGACTGGTGAGAGACAAGTTCAACCCAAAATACAGTGTGGCTGTGTACACTCATTCATAAACCATGGTGGAACTGAAATCATGTTCACTGTAATTTTATGGCTTGTTTTGGTGATCTGCATGGATCTTAAAGGTTCTATATTACGCAAAATTTACTCTTCTGAGCTTTAAGACATATTATAATGTGGCTAATTTCTTTAAAACCTTTATAATTAGTCTGTCTACATCTCCAAAGCTCAAAATGCTCTGTTCCAAGTTTTCAAGTTAACATCTACCTTTTACGTTTTGCTCAGTAGAGATCAGTAATTCAAAGGCTAAAATTATCCAAATGATTCTAGTGAAGATGTATAGAGTTTAAAAACAAAAAAAACCCCAAAAAACTTCCTATATTACCACATGACATCACAAGGTGGAACAGAGTGTTTTCTGTTTAAGAAAAGAACCCAACCTAAATATGCAGGATTTGTGTGTTAAACATGTGAATGAAAAAAAACACAACTCTAGGTATGTTTTTTGATGAGGAAACATTATAACATAGATCTGAAAATAGCGTAATATGGACCCTTTAACAGTACTGCATTAAACTGATTTATGTTACAGGAGTCAAGTCCAAAGTGGCACCCCAGAGCTCATTCACAGTAAGAATGCATATTTTTCCAACTACATTTTGTAACATTTTACAAAAATAGCAATTTCAGTACTTGTAATTGCATACATGTTTTATACCATACTGTGGAGCATTCCAGGCAAGGCAATATCTCCATGGAGAAAAGCAGACTCCCATACTGGAAATGATAATGTGTGTTTTATATTTGTATTATAGGTTTTATGTCAGTTCTTAGCCTGAATTTGATTTTAATCTCCTCACAACTGGAGTGTTAACCTAATAGCCCAATTCTTGCATAGTTACACAGCATGTTCTTGCACATTAGTCAAAATACTTCTCCCAGTCATGCAACTTTTAAACTGTGGAACAGTGTAAAGGAGCTGCTGGACAACCAGGAAGTGTAAAATAGATCTCAGGTTTGTAAGGTTACAACTTTAGTAATCAGTAAATGTAATTCAGTAATGTGTAACGTTGAAATCCTTCCCCTGATCGTCTGTCACCCTGTAGTGCCCCACCCACTGATGTGTCATGCTCTTGACTTACTGCTTTAGTTATGTGCTGCTGATTTATTAGGTTTACTTTAGCGCTGACAAGGTAATACTTTGCTCTAGTGCCATTGGACCAAGGTCACTCTCCTAATCCTGCAGTCCTCCTAATGATGAAGCCAAGGTCACAAAAGTACTGTAAGTATCTAGTCATTTATCTAGTTTTATATAGAGGGCATTCTGCTGATACTGGAACTGAGGAATTAGTTGCTCAACAATGGTGAATGAGTAAGAGTGAAAGATTGTTGGCTTCAGTGGTTAGAGCATTGTGGTTCAATTCCAGCATTCTGTTGCTGTGTCCTTGGGCAAGACACTTGCCCATTCATTGGATACATTTACACTGCCAGAAAACAAATCAGACAAATAGAATAAGTTAACCCAATAAGTTCTATTTATTGGTTTGTGTTTACATGCCCAAGAGGAATCTTTTCAACAGCAAAACCTAGAGACTTCTGTCAATTAATTAGTGGATTTTTAGTATAACTGTAAATGAAAATTAAAATAACTCTTCAGTCTTCTAGGTTACCTTACCTAACATTTTCACTTTCATTTTTGTCTTTGCCACAGTAGCTTGCCGATAAAAACAATCAGATAGAAAACAGATTACTCATATGAGATATATTTCAATAATAACTAGATAATAACTCCAGAATTCAGACAATGATCAGATTTTTGGTGTGCATGTAAGTATAGATGTAAGATTATGGCTCGTGGAAGATGACTCGAGGTTTTTAAACATCTAACCAACATCCTCTTTAGTACCCAGTTTACAGTAATCTGTGAAATTGGCTTATTTTACAGATTTACTGTGTTAAAGAAATAAAAGCTCGTATTTGTGAGGGTTTGTTTGGATCCAGACACCTGCCAGTTCTCCTGCCTCCACAGATGAGCCATCGCTGAGGCTGCTACATGACATCTGTGCGGCCTGGAGGAGAGACACTGTGCTCTATTGTTCTGGTTTTCAAAAGCCTTTTCAGAAACACTAGATGCATTTTAAGAAAGGTTATCAACGTACAAAATGAAAAGTTACAGTCCGGAGACAAGATAAGTCTATAAAGTCACTTTGAATGTTAGATACAGCCTAGACTCAAACGTGTACTGATTTTCTGGCTCAGAGTTCTATTTAGCTATAAGCACAAAGCATAATAGTAAAGAAAAAAGTCAGTGCTGCATGGGAAGGGGCTTTAACTTTTCCAAATAAAATAAATTAAACAAGATACAAATTAATTAAAAAAAATCTTTGTTTAATAAATGGACACCATCTCATGCAGAGACGGCTCTTCTATGACTTCTACAACTGCTGTTTCTTCTTCGACTATGCAAGTGGCGTAGGGCTCTGTGTATGTGAAGGGCACACCTCCAGAATCCTGATAGTTTTAGTTTTAGTTTTAGTTTTCATTCTTGTGTCAATCAGAGCCCTGGTTTGCTCCTCAATGTAAATTTCACTTTCTGATTGGTTAAATGCATTTGTACAATACGACCCCTGGTCAACCCCTCCCTTCTCGCCCACTCTTAAACACAAAGCGACAGCACAAAGACAGCATGAGGACAGTAGGACAGCAGGATGTAAGTTTACCACACATGTGTATGTTGGCTTTGCCTGATGCCAATAATTCAGTCACTTTAGGCTACAGTGGGTTACTATTGATAATAAGATGAGCATATTTTGCCATTGCTGGACAAGTGAATGACCCTGTCCTATTGTCCAGTCTGTAGCTGGGTTGGTACATTCCCCTTTTCTCCTTATTGTGGTTATTTCTGGAGGGTTAGTCCATGTACTGTCCCCTCCTGGTCCTCCACTTTCCACTCTATTTGGGACCTTGGAAAGGGTCATTGTGAACACCCTGGTAAGTAACCACTTGTTTAGCAGCACCGTGGTTAGCACCTTGATACACTGGTGTACAGGTGGACTGGATCTGGACCGCTCTCTCTTGGGCATCCTGGATGTTGACTTTAATGACCAACTCTGAACTGGCCTCTTCTTCTGGACCTTCTTGTGAAGGACTCGCTGCCTGTTGTACAGGCTCACCAAGTCCTTCTTCCATGCCTTCTTTGAGTTGTTCTTCAAGGGTTGACTGGGTTTTTGGCGTGTTTTGAAGTATCCTTTTTGGCCCAAAGCCTGGAGGATGGGATTGTGCTGTCGGACACTGGTGATCCTGCTCTCCCTCTCCTGCTCTCCCTCTCCTACAGGTCAGTGAGGTCTGTACAGACCTCCCGAACCACACAGAGTGTGTGGTTCGGGAGACGGGCGCCTTCACAAATGGTCAGGCACTCTATCCCAGATATGATGTTGTTTTTTCACAACTTTGGCAGGTGGGACAGAGGTTGGCACTGAACTGGGAGCCCTCCTGTTTAAACCACTCCTCACTGGTGGGATGGAGTAGAGTTTTGGCTCCAGTGCCTTCTGACCTCTCCACTGGTGTGCTGACGGCATATGTGTGTGTGTTCCACTCCTTCCACGGTGGTTGGTCTCTCTCACCTTCATCCAGCTCAGGTGCTCTGGGAGCCTGGGATCCTGAGAGTTCTGCGCAGTATCTTTGTTGTTCCTACTACTGCACTTTTCTGGACTGAGATGTCTGATGTTTTTCCTGGGATCTGCTGTAACCAATCCTCCAGTTTGGGGATTACAGCCCCAAGTGCTCCTATTACCACGGGCACCACTGATGCCTTCACCTTCCAGACCTTCTCCAGCTCTTCCTTGAGCCCCTGGTATTTCTCTAGTTCCTTGTGTTCCTTTATCCTGATATTACCATCACTTGGTATTGCGATGTCCACCACCACAGCTTTGTTCTGCCACCACCACTATGTCTGGTTGGTTTGCCATCACTATTCTGTCAGTCTGTATCTGGAAGTCCCACAGGACCTTGGCACGCTCATTCTCCACAACCTTTGGGGGAGTTCCCCACCTTGACCTTGGGGTCTCCAGCCCGTACTCTGCACAGATGTTTCTGTACACTATGCCCGCCACTTGGTTGTGTCGCTCCATGTATGCTTTCCCTGCCAGCATCTTACACCCTGCAGTTATGTGCTGGACTGTCTCAGGAGCCTCTTTGCACAGCCTACACCTTGGGTCTTGTCTGGTGTGGTAGATCTGGGCCTCTATTGCTCGGGTGCTCAAGGCCTGCTCCTGTGCAGCCAGGATGAGGGCCTCTGTGCTGTCCTTCAGACCAGCCCTCTCCAGCCATTGGTAGGATTTCTTGATATCAGCCACATCAGTTATGTTTCGGTGGTATGCCCCATGTAGGGGCTTGTCCTGCCATGATGGTCCCTCCAGCACCTCTTCCTCTGAGCTCCACTGTCTGAGACATACCCTGAGCACATCTGTTGGGGCCTTGTCCTTGATGTACTTATGGATCTTGGATATTTCATCCTGGACAGTGGTTCCCACACTCAGTAGTCTCAGCCTCCTTCCTTCCGGCTCACGTACAGTATCAGGGTGCTGGATTTGCGATGGAACCCTCCATGCATGGTCAGGAGCTTTTGTGTCTTAAAGGTTGTATAGAGGATTTTCCAAGGAAGGAGAAATCCAGCCACTGTTGTCCTTTTTCAAATGTTGCTCATGCGTGAAACCACCCCCCTCCCCCAAAGCTCCCTAAGTAGAAACGCCTCTTCCTTATGCTTACATATTTGACCAAATAAACTTTTGTCCAGTTGACAAATTGAATTTCTACTTTTGCCATGGATTCTACCTGGACGACTGAGGGATTCTACGCGCTTACGCTGCTTGTTTATAGCCGGTGAACGTTTAGAATCACTGATGCTGCTGTAACTATACTGTGCGTTTTCAAATGATAAGCAGAAGTTACTTGCCCAGAAGAAATTTAGCAACCAGCCCATCAGTTTTTAGACACTCGTTCCTTTTCCCTTTCTCTTCTTCTTTCAGCGACCTCAAAAACTGACTTTTTTTGCAGCTAACTGGTAGTGGATTCTTGTCTGCCATCCCAATAAACTTTGTGCAAACTGCGAGGAAGCTACAGTTGGAAAAAGCCACTAAGAACCGCTGCGTTGGTTGAGTAAACAGTGTCTTGCGTCTGTGGAATGTGTGAGAGGTGTACGTAAACCACGTAATCCTAGTGCACCGGCAAGACAGTTATGCTAGAAGTGTAGGGAGTTTGATTGAAAACCTAACAGCCAATAGATAACGAGGTAGCCTCATTATCTATTGGCTAATGTTTATCTGGCCCCCCACGTTCACAGTTGATGGATTTTCATTCTTTATTTTTTTTTTATTTTTTTTTTTTTTACAAGGCTGCTGCATCTCAATAATGCTATCATTGACAATTTGAAACAAAAAAAAATCTGATCACTGGCAGGGTGTAGCTGTTTATTGCCTGTGCCTTGTTCTTGCCATTGAGTTGACATCTCAGGACTCGCCTTACTCGTTGCAGGTATTTGGCCATAGCCGCTTTCCTTGTTGCCTCTTCAAGGTTGCCATTTGCTTGTGGGACACCAAGGTACTTGTAACTGTCCTCAATGTCTGCTATTGTTCCCTCTGGGAGTGAGACCCCCTCTGTGTGAACTACCTTCCCTCCCTTTGTCACCATGCTACTTTTCTCCTACATTTCTCAAGCCCGAATGACATTCCAATGTCTGTGCTGTTACCATGGAAATCCACCATGTTTGACACAAAATATCCAGAAGGACTGTCATTATTACCAACATGCTAGTCGTTATCTTGATTTATATTTTAATTGCACACCAAAAAAAAAAATTAAAAAAAAATACTGTAATACACACACATTAAATATTACACTCATGTCAGATAACCTCGTTTTTTCCCTGTACTGATATGTTTGTGCAGGTTGTTTTAAGGCTGGTTTATGTTATGTCTCTTTTGTGTTCATTGATGCAAATTTTGAGACAAATTTAGTGCAGATGATGCAGCTATGGTGTGCATCATGTTGTGGGATGTGAATAATCCATAGTTTAGCTCAAGCATCACAGAAGTGGCGAGGGCCTCCAAGCAAAATTTTGCTTAGGGCCTCCTGAAGGCTAGAGCTACCTCTAATCTCATGTGATGAATTATGAATCTGTTCAAAAAGATTGCAGTGCCTGCCTTTTACTTGCTATTTTATCAATCAAACTGTATTTATAAGATAGATAGACAGACAGAGTTACAGGTCAGATAAAAGTTACAGGTCAGATCTGTGGAGAGGCAGCCTGCTCACAGAAATAATTCATGTTTTTCTAAGTATTTTTGAATATACATGCTATAGATGTGTTTAAAGCTATAATGTGCAACATTTGAGACTGATCAAAAATCTTTCTTGATGTTTTCTTGTCATCTTCTTTTTTTTTTATTAGATTTTATATTAGTATTTACTTGATCAGAAAATTAAACTTGGGGTTGAGTCATCATTGGAGGTAACAATCATTGCCACATCCCAAATCTCTAAGTCATATTCTGCAGTTATCATTATTTTTAAATTACGCCGAACAAATTGTGAACATAACGCATTTTCAGCCTGCCACCAGCTAAAGGGAACAATTACCCATAATGACAATGTGATGTGATGAGGCGTCTTTAAAGTGATTTCTGTGTGTATTTCTCTCCGGCTGTGCGTAGGGTCAGGCACACCATTCACCCATTGTACTAAAGGTCTGTCTGCTCCATATCGCGGTGTACCGGGCTTTATTATTATGGGGCATTTCAGACATGAGTAGGACCATGTGCTGGCAGAGGGTCTGTGAGGGGAGACCTGGGACTATTCTGCTTCAGTAGAATGTTATAATGGGGTTTGCCTCAAATGACTGCCAACCCACTGACTATTTTCATGTGATAGACCAATGCATAAAATGCAACTAAATAGAAATGTGACCTCGAAGTCTTATCTTTGCTGAAGATTTTTGTCTTTGCTGGAGACAGAATTTTAGATTCAAAATCAGCTGTTAATTTCATTCATGGAACTTTTGGTTCTGCAATGAAATATTGTTAAGATTTTCTTTATTGATTCTATTGTATCCATCAATGCCGTGAGAGGTAAGAGCTGTGCAACATTCCAGGTACTCTTTTCCCAAATCGAAGCAAGAGAAAACTTTTAGGGAAAATTAATCAACATTGTCAACATTTCAAGATTTCAAACTTAAAATATTAAAATATGCAGGTTTTGTTTTGTCATTTTTATCTTCCAATGTGGGATAGGTGCACTATATAACTTTTTGGCATCTGCTTAGTAGCAGTAACAGGTCTGCTACCTGTCTCCATGGTATCTCCATTATTGCTTTGCCTGTAAAGTTCTCCATTACAGAATTATATTTGGACCCATAGTTGGATCAATTAATGCCTTGGTAGATATCTAAACTTTTTAGGAAACTCCTACAGTTGGTTTGGTCCACAAAATCATTCTGGCTCCTTCTGGTCACACTTTGTTTGTTTTTTATCATGTCATATTAGAGTCCATATTATGCTATTTTCTTACCCATGATATTACGTTGTCCTCATCAAAAACATACCTGGAGTTGTGTTTTTTGTCTTTTGTTTTGTTTCATTCACACATGTTTACACATGCATATTTCATATGTTCTGCTCTCAAATGGAAAACACTGTTCCATTTTGTGATGTCATGCAGTAATACCGGAAGTGCTCCACTGTGTTTTTAAACTTCATACACCTTCAAATCATCTGGATGAATTCAGCTCTGGAATTGCCAATCTCTACTGAACTAAAGATAAAATGTTGCTGTTAACTTGACTACTACTTTATGACATCACGAGAATCAAGCATTTTGAGCTTTGGAGATGTAGACAGACTAATAGTAATTACTCAAACATGTGAATGAAAGAAAACACAACTCCAGATATGTTTTTAATGAGGTAACAACAATATAACATGCCTCAAAGCTCACAAGAATCATTTTTGTGTAATACAGGATCTTTAATATAAACAAACACATCTAAGAATGTATCTTTGAATTAAGACATTGCTGAGACACTGCTGAGTTCTTTCAGCAACATGTAACCTTTTAAGCCCATTACGTCATCTCATTACCCAATAGAATCATAAATAATTAATCAATAAAATAATTAGTTTCCAAGAGAACAAAGTGCCGGTGCCGTCCTCACCTCCTCTGTCAGCTGTAACATTGTTATATCCCACTGGAGGTCTGTTGCCTCTGAAACATGCATCTATTGATCCGTCCAGTAAAGAGTAAAGAAATCAATGCTTGTAAATACCAACACACATCACTTTGTCTTTCCCATATATTTCAACACATCCTGAACATTTAGATTTAACTTGAAAAATCCTTGAATTAATAGTGGCTGTGGATAAAATTAAAGGTATGTTTTTTAATGAGCTAAAATTCGATTTAGTTGGTAATTATCACAAGTAAATGTCATCTTGTCCCTGGACTCACAGCCACTCTTGCTTTCCCTAAAAGTCCTTGTAGGCTTGGGGCAGATTTAAGCTGCTTTAAATGCCTTTAAAAAAAATAAAAAAAACTGAAGCTTGATGAGTTGACACTGGTTCTCAAACTGTGGTGCAAGTACTAATAGTGGTAGAGTTGTAGAGGCCATTCATGTTTTAGTCACAATCTGCACTGGTTTAGTCCTGATTTTGTTCTGGGTACATCCTGATCAAGAATTTTAATTTTAGTTTTTGGTGTAGATCTGAAACAGACAGACATAGTTAAGTCTTTATCTTAGTTGCAGAGACAGTAGTCTGAGCAGGGTGGCCCAGATTTTCTTTTCTGTGCAGGCTTCTCCATCTTTTCTGGGAGGATCCCCAGGCATTCCCAGGCCAGCCGAGAGCCAGAGTCCCTCCAGTGTCCAGGGCCTTCCCCGGGGCCTCCTCCCGTGGGACGTGTCTGAAACACCTCCACAGGAGCCATTCTGAATAGATGTCCAAGCGACCTCAGATGGCTCCTCTTGGCTCGAAGGAGCAGAGGCTCTACTCCAAGCTCCTCCCACATGACTGAGCTCCTCCCCTATCTCTAAAGCCTGATGTCTACTGCAGAATTATTTTTTGTCTTATAAGATTGTTGGATGTCATACTGCACTATGTAAGGAATTTAAATCATATGATAATACACAGTCACACTGTGCGATGGTGTACATGATGAGTCATGGCTATGAACAAAGTTTGTCTAAGCGAATATAAGGCTCTATGTGGTAATGTCTCTGTAATTGTGCAGTTTGGCTGAGGTTAGTGCTACATGCTAGCGGTGTAAAAGTGTGTGACTGAAAGAGAATCAGTAGGAGATGAGATGACCCCGTTCATGTTGGAGCTCTTCTAAGGAGCATTTCACAAAGACTGATCACAGACACAGTGAGAGGAGGACTCATTCTGTGACCAAGATTTCCAAAATATCAAACAGGCTTGATATCAGTCGCAGCTCGTCTTTGGTCATAGACGGATTAATCTTTGTCCCGGTCTCACTCTGAGACCTACGACCCACAATTTTTAGCTACAACTCAAGATTTTCCCCATGATCATAAATCTTTCATCGCAGACGGCCAAAACTGTACAGTGGACAACTGGCTTAAGAGAGTGCCCACCCTGTGGAGGAAACTCATTTTCACTGTGTCCGCTTGTATTTGTGATCTTATCACAAATTTCAGTAATCATCCAAATACCCACAGGTACTTGAACTGCATTAGAGTCATAGTCTTAGTTTAGTTCTCTTTTCAGTTATTTTCTTTTTTTAAATTCTTCATAAAACACATCATATGTTTTATATACATGAGTTTTAACTCCCGTTTACACATTTTGAGGACTTTTGGCCATTCCACAGGTATATTTTGTTTTACATTTGTAAATGTTATGGCAACAGTACTAGATTTTCATTACTCTAAGACTCATGGATATGTGGTCCTTGGAGAGGACATTTTGAGAATCTCTCATTAAGACATTGGGCGCTAACCCAGATTAAAACCCGGAAAGTGATCATCAGTTGTCATCATTTTAGGGTCAATAATAAAAATCACACTTGCACTTAGCTGCTCATTTATATGGTAATGAAGAGTCCCCAAAGTATAAGCCGCCCCAGTCTCTCTTTCTCACTCCCTCTCCACTACCTTAACTCACTTACTGGTGCTCCTATGGTCAGCCATGAATCCTTAATTGGACATTGATTAAAAAACTGCTTTTTGTGGCTTCACTATGCTTTGGCTCTGCTCTTGTGCACTTTTATCAGCGGGTGGGTGAGGCAGGTATTAATTGGGCTGAGGCAGGAAGTGGGTTCATCAGCGCAGTGGGGAGGACAGACATCGGGGGGCGCTCTCACAGTGGAGTGACAAATTATCTAACAGAAGTTGTGACTGTGCATTTTGATTTTTATGTAAAACCTTCTATACAGTTTAGAAAGCATAAGATGTGTAATCAAGAATTAAAGTCAGCGATCTGCTTTTCCCCATGGAGATGTAATTGCTTTGCCTAGAATGTTCTATCCATGGGTTTGAGAATGATCAGATCAGATTGTTGCCCTAGAGAATAATCATTTAAATAAAAAATTATTATATCTTTTCAATGAGAAAAAGTTCTCAAAATGTTGCATTTAACAGGAAGCTGAAAACCTGAATAGAATTAAATCTATCTCTATGAAGACAAGCATATGATCCTAAAGGGGCAAGTTACAGGTTAGATCTGTGGAGAGACAGTCACACTCAAAAAAAAACAAAACAAAAAAAACAATACTGCAACATGTAAACTCCACACCCCTCCTTGAACTGCCACC